>OW203740.1:10284520-11484520 GCA_934045075.1 Yponomeuta sedellus
CGGAACTTTATCTGCAGATTGTGAAACAGACCCTCAATCTTTGTACTAGTATTTATCGACTACGTAAATAATAAACCCAAGGTTGACTAATAGAAAATGCTTTCGGCATTAACTAAATCTTCCTACAAAAACATGTTTTCTGTGCAAACAAAAAAAAAGGTTTTCGCCCAGCTCCTAGTATAAAACAGATATACTAGATCATACGGGGTCTAAAAACACAATTCCTTAAAAAAAAGACGCTCACTAAAATAGTCTGTGGTGGAGATTTAACAAGGAAAATAAGTAACCACAGATTAAACAAAACGCTTCTAAGAACGTTTCAGTGGAATCTTGTTTTTATTAATAAGGCCGTGAAGCTCTAAATTTCACTCGACGACGCTCAGAAGGAACTCTGAAATGTCACTCTTTTTCTCCAGTGACTAAGTAAATAGCTTATTTTGATTGAATGGAGCATTCCAACCAAATTACTCGCTTTCTTGCGTCACGAATATGATTGGCGGGAAAGCTTTTCTAAAGATAAGCTGCTTACCTTCGGGCATGAATAGCAGAACATTTTTTCGCCAACCACAGGTACTTCAAGTCAGTTGGTAATAGGATTTGTCTATTTCAGTAACTTTGGCCTGTATAAAATGAACCAGTATTAGCTTTGATAACTTTATTAGACATGCATTTTATTAATATAATATAACATAATATAATATAATATAATATAATATAATATAATATAATATAATATAATATAATATAATATAATATAATATAATATAATATAATATAATATAATATAATATAATATAATATAATATAATATAATATAATATAATATAATATAATATAATATAATATAATATAATATAATATAATATAATATAATATAATATAATATAATATAATATAATATAATATAATATAATATAATATAATATAATATAATATAATATAATATAATATAATATAATATAATATAATATAATATAATATAATATAATATAATATAATATAATATAATATAATATAATATAATATAATATAATATAATATAATATAATATAATATAATATAATATAATATAATATAATATAATATAATATAATATAATATAATATAATATAATATAATATAATATAATATAATATAATATAATATAATATAATATAATATAATATAATATAATATAATATAATATAATATAATATAATATAATATAATATAATATAATATAATATAATATAATATAATATAATATAATATAATATAATATAATATAATATAACATAACATTTACCTACAGGCACATACATTGCTTCTGGCCCTACACTAGGATACCCTGTGTCGTGGGAACCAGAAACAACGACATCACAAACATGTAAACATCCAAGACCTGGGGTTTTTTTTCTTGTCCCCAGTCGGGGTTCCAACCTGGGACCTCTTGGATGGAAGGCAGATGCACTACCGCTGCGCCACAGACGTCGTCTACTAAGTATAATGTAATATGTGGTCGTCAGTTCGTTTCCCACTGGGAGCCGTCTCATTTGTATATTTGTACACAGTCTAGGTGAATTTTCATGTTTGCGATGTCCTTGCCTTGTTATCATAGCACAGGGAGCTATGACTAGTTTGGGAGCACGACTTGATTATGTAACTTTTCACGTATACATGCATCTGTGTGCGAAAGCGGAATGTTTACTTAGCTCTGCCGTATAGATATGAAGCGCAATATGTATAGTGGTCCACATAGTGGACTCCGCATTTTAGTGGATATCTGATGTGACAGTGATATTGGGTCACGTAATTGTACGACAAAACCCAGTAGATTTTTTGTTATTGGAAGCATAGTACCTAGGCCAGGAAGAAATTGCTTTTAGTAATAAGGCCGCCAACTGTACTATATTTTTATAGAATTTCTGTTACTGTAATTTCTGCGTACAATAAAGAATATTCTATCTATCTATATTTACGTCAAAGTTACGTATTAAGGCGCAGGACAAATGAATGTGTTGCGTGTAAGTTATTATTTTATTTATTGGATCTTTTATGCAGCCGTCAGGATAAATACGTGTGGTATTTTCTGTCCCCGGCAGTAAGAGTATACAGGGTTTAAACAAACAAAATCTAGTAATAAATAATCCAACAAAATAATATAACATAAACTCACGCCTGCATCCCAGAGGACTAGACACAGATCAGGGTCTGCCACCTGTCACGGTTTTATTTTGATCAATATCTTTTGGTTCATATACATTAATTAGTTATTGCATGCACGCACTGTAGTTTTGGATACTTTTTATCTTGCCCTTTGTTCCTATTTGGTCGAAGTATGTCCGTCTGGGTCGCCTTTTTCACACACTTTCGCTCGATATATTTCTTACGTCAAATTTTCTTACCTCATTTTCCCCAAACGGTCAACCCAACGTAACATTCCTTTCTCAATTCTAGTCTCAAGTAAAGTTCATAAATTCAAAAGTAAAACAAAACTAGTTCTATGTCTGAAAAAGTCTATCGGATATGTTACAGTATTTGAGCATTTTGAAGATACTTAATAGCAAAGATATCTGTGCGTTTGTACTCTAAGGGCGCTTACACACGGGGGGCACGTGTTAGAACTGCAGCCATCGACTTTAGTCGGCGGCAGCCGGCGATGTGTTATGACGCCAGTCATCGACACGCCGACGCAACGGCAGGCACCGACATTTCAAAGACGAATATCCACGTCAGACCGCGGTGATGCCACTCGACGGCTGCGCAGACACCTGCCGTCAACAGAGCGGTGGTGACGGAGCGGTGTAGAACGCTGGCTTCTCAATCGGGAGGTCGTGGGTTCGAACCCGGCATGACTTTGTTTTCTAAGTTATGTACATTTGTGAAATTATAGTAGCAATACTACTCGCTGACTGTGAAGGAAAACATCGTAAGGAAACCTTAGTGTCTGAGGTGTTAGCGTACCTCAGCGCTTGCTACGTACAATGGCCCAACTATGAGGCTAAGTGCGGAAATCTCAGGTTTAACTAACTAACTAACCTGCCGTCAACATGCGACGACGCCTACCGTTGAAGCGCATCGCAGATCATAGTTGGTACACGAAGCGTCCATGCATAAGCGCCCTAAAGCTAAACTGAACGGTTTCCTCTTACTAAACAATTAACTTTCGCAAAATTAATCCAACGCCTACGTAAGTACGAGTATTAAGTTTCACAGCTTTCTATATCTCTCAAGATTCGGTGGAACGTGAATCTGTTGAAAGATACCGACTGGTTTACTGGTAATTAAAAAAATTGGCAATAGGTATTTATCGATAAAGGAAACTACAAACACTTTAATTAACATTCCATGTAAGTTTTTTCAGACATTTAGAAGTATCGTCGACAACCGGTGTGTTTTTATATTTTTCATTGAGACAAAAAATTAAAACAATAAACATTCCTTTTTGGAACTTGTAAATTACAGATAGATGTCTCTCTCACCTTGATACAATAAGTGAATTGTACTGTAATAAATAAATATGAGTAGGCAGGATACACGTGGTAACTAAGTCCATACTCTCCCGAGTATAGCTGTGACATGTATCGTTCGTTCGTTATCGTTATCAACCCTTGAATGTCCCCACTGCTGGGGCACGGGTCTCTTCCTGCATCGCAGGAAGGTTAGTCCTTACTCCACTACGGGGGCCAAGTCTGGATTGGAGGAGGATGTGGAGGAGGAGGAGTGACATATATAGACTATATAAAATAATAACGTGAAAAACACCGATTTTTGGTTGAAAATCAACGAAGAATTTCTTAAGGCGATTGAGGATAAAATAGCTTGTGAAATGACGGTCAAAAAGATTTTAAGTTTAGGACATATGTGTGTGTTATAATGTACATATATGTAATAAGTGTTATTATACTATTACACTATTTTTATTTTTAATTCACTAACCCGTGCTAAGGAACAAATTTAAAAACCTATTTAGAGGTTAAAAATTTCACCCATGCCGGGATTCGAACCCGCAATCTCTGGCTATCCGTACCAGCGCTCTACCAATTGAGCCAATGGGCGACTCACGGCATCAGTGAAATTTCGAACCTCTTTACAATATTCTCTGTATTACGTACAGGAAGCGACATCTGACTTAAGCAAATTGCATTACTTACAGCCCCGACTACCTACTTTGCAGTTAGGCTTAACATCGGAACGATATCACTGTACCCACATGATTATACTATGTTTAGCCTCTAAATAGGTTTTTAAATAAGTGTTATGTATTTTCGTTACTTTAATTTTATTTAACTTTATTGCCTAAGGTACCTACACCGTTAATTATAGACGTCAATAGGTGGTACAAATAAATAATTAAAAAAAATGTCAGCCTTCACTTGGTTATTTTACCAACGACATTGCAAACAAAAATTAAGCTAAGTTACCAATATAAATAAAAAATTACTTCGACACAACACAACTAAAGAGCTGGGGTGTTAGTCATAAAAGTCCTTGACCTCGTCTCGTGATGAAGAATTAACGGGACGATGCTAAACTTCTACTCGTGATCGGCTAATTAGCAAGTCTTTTAAAAGATTATAGGTGGTAACTGCCTTTATATTTCAGTAATAAGTCTGTGAAATGTTAGGCACGTCATAAAGTCAAATACGAGTATTAAAACTCTGGATAGGGGCAAGGATTGAACCGGATCTAGTCGAGTAAAGTTTGATGACCACAGATAATCCACAGATTAACAAGTAGGAAATATAATTGTATTCATTGACAATGCAATGAAGCTCGTGGACTAGTCGAACCGAGTGATGGGAATCAATCACTTGAGTTAAGCAACAACAGGCGCTGTCAGGTTCAGGATGGGTGACCGGCCTGTAATCTCCGCTAGTGGCATTTTCTCCGACCGCTTCTGTGCTTCGCAAGGCACGCTAAGCCGTTGGTACTGGCTGTCACATTTGTAATGGCAGTCGTTAAGCCATGTCAGAGGCCTTAGGGGCGGCTTGATAATTTCTGACAGTAAGGCCCGCCACGTCTTACAATCCTCCACCAACCCGGACTTAGCCCCCGTGGTGGAGTATGACCTAACCTTCCTGCGATGCAGAAAGGGACCCGTGCCCCATCAGTGGGGACATACAAGGGTTTTATCGAGAACAACGTAATGGGCATAATTATTAAATTATAGGTACTTAATTTATAGTTTTTTGAAAAGTGGCCTAGATTGGGCAAATGTGGGCCACGCGAATTATTTAATAATATAATTATCCTATCTGAGTGCGAGACGCAATCGCGCACGAAGGGTTCCGTTCGTAATTCACCAAACTTTTTGTTAGGTTTATGCTAAGGAAAGAAAATAACGTATGTTAATTTCTTAAAATGCGCGTTGCTTTAGCGTTTTTGTAAATAAGGATGACGAATTGAAATTAAGGAAAATCTATCGATAAATTAATTGTCAATATTCAATGTCAAGTTTAGCTAAATTTATTTCAGGTAGGTCAAACATTTTGCAACAGTTTTTGCAAAAAAGAATTTAGTAGTCATTTTTTGTATATAAAACCGGCAACGTGCGTGTCAGGCCCACGCATAGCGTTGCGTAGAAAAAGTGGTTTCTTGATTGCTTTACATAACTAACAACTCAATGAAAGTAAAATGTAATAATGTTTAATGGAATATGTACGATATTTTCCTTTTACAATTTTGTTTACTTGTAAAGCCCACTTAGCTCTGACAGACTTTCTTTTAATTTTATTATTGTGCTACTGCCTTGATTTTTTTCTCTTTTAACAAACAACCGTTTAGCCAAAGAGGGGAGCTATACTCCAACCAAACTATTTATAAACTATTAACTATTTGAAGCTTAATATTTTGCAAACGGATCCCTAAAAAGTAACATAGTTTTTCCACACCCACATCAAACGACCCATAAAAGAAAACCAAAAAAAAATTATGATTTTATTTTAATTGTTTTGTCTACGTGAATAATGTAAATGAATGAATAGTTTATTTTGCCACAAGCAAATATGTATGTGTATCTATGCCAAATTGCATATTTCAGCTAAGCCACAGATTGACAGACAGACAGACAGACAGACAGACAGACAGACAGACAGACAGACAGACAGACAGACAGACAGACAGACAGACAGACAGACAGACAGACAGACAGACAGACAGACAGACAGACAGACAGACAGACAGACAGACAGACAGACAGACAGACAGACAGACAGACAGACAGACAGACAGACAGACAGACAGACAGACAGACAGACAGACAGACAGACAGACAGACAGACAGACAGACAGACAGACAGACAGACAGACAGACAGACAGACAGACAGACAGACAGACAGACAGACAGACAGACAGACAGACAGACAGACAGACAGACAGACAGACAGACAGACAGACAGACAGACAGACAGACAGACAGACAGACAGACAGACAGACAGACAGACAGACAGACAGACAGACAGACAGACAGACAGACAGACAGACAGACAGACAGACAGACAGACAGACAGACAGACAGACAGACAGACAGACAGACAGACAGACAGACAGACAGACAGACAGACAGACAGACAGACAGACAGACAGACAGACAGACAGACAGACAGACAGACAGACAGACAGACAGACAGACAGACAGACAGACAGACAGACAGACAGACAGACAGACAGACAGACAGACAGACAGACAGACAGACAGACAGACAGACAGACAGACAGACAGACAGACAGACAGACAGACAGACAGACAGACAGACAGACAGACAGACAGACAGACAGACAGACAGACAGACAGACAGACAGACAGACAGACAGACAGACAGACAGACAGACAGACAGACAGACAGACAGACAGACAGACAGACAGACAGACAGACAGACAGACAGACAGACAGACAGACAGACAGACAGACAGACAGACAGACAGACAGACAGACAGACAGACAGACAGACAGACAGACAGACAGACAGACAGACAGACAGACAGACAGACAGACAGACAGACAGACAGACAGACAGACAGACAGACAGACAGACAGACAGACAGACAGACAGACAGACAGACAGACAGACAGACAGACAGACAGACAGACAGACAGACAGACAGACAGACAGACAGACAGACAGACAGACAGACAGACAGACAGACAGACAGACAGACAGACAGACAGACAGACAGACAGACAGACAGACAGACAGACAGACAGACAGACAGACAGACAGACAGACAGACAGACAGACAGACAGACAGACAGACAGACAGACAGACAGACAGACAGACAGACAGACAGACAGACAGACAGACAGACAGACAGACAGACAGACAGACAGACAGACAGACAGACAGACAGACAGACAGACAGACAGACAGACAGACAGACAGACAGACAGACAGACAGACAGACAGACAGACAGACAGACAGACAGACAGACAGACAGACAGACAGACAGACAGACAGACAGACAGACAGACAGACAGACAGACAGACAGACAGACAGACAGACAGACAGACAGACAGACAGACAGACAGACAGACAGACAGACAGACAGACAGACAGACAGACAGACAGACAGACAGACAGACAGACAGACAGACAGACAGACAGACAGACAGACAGACAGACAGACAGACAGACAGACAGACAGACAGACAGACAGACAGACAGACAGACAGACAGACAGACAGACAGACAGACAGACAGACAGACAGACAGACAGACAGACAGACAGACAGACAGACAGACAGACAGACAGACAGACAGACAGACAGACAGACAGACAGACAGACAGACAGACAGACAGACAGACAGACAGACAGACAGACAGACAGACAGACAGACAGACAGACAGACAGACAGACAGACAGACAGACAGACAGACAGACAGACAGACAGACAGACAGACAGACAGACAGACAGACAGACAGACAGACAGACAGACAGACAGACAGACAGACAGACAGACAGACAGACAGACAGACAGACAGACAGACAGACAGACAGACAGACAGACAGACAGACAGACAGACAGACAGACAGACAGACAGACAGACAGACAGACAGACAGACAGACAGACAGACAGACAGACAGACAGACAGACAGACAGACAGACAGACAGACAGACAGACAGACAGACAGACAGACAGACAGACAGACAGACAGACAGACAGACAGACAGACAGACAGACAGACAGACAGACAGACAGACAGACAGACAGACAGACAGACAGACAGACAGACAGACAGACAGACAGACAGACAGACAGACAGACAGACAGACAGACAGACAGACAGACAGACAGACAGACAGACAGACAGACAGACAGACAGACAGACAGACAGACAGACAGACAGACAGACAGACAGACAGACAGACAGACAGACAGACAGACAGACAGACAGACAGACAGACAGACAGACAGACAGACAGACAGACAGACAGACAGACAGACAGACAGACAGACAGACAGACAGACAGACAGACAGACAGACAGACAGACAGACAGACAGACAGACAGACAGACAGACAGACAGACAGACAGACAGACAGACAGACAGACAGACAGACAGACAGACAGACAGACAGACAGACAGACAGACAGACAGACAGACAGACAGACAGACAGACAGACAGACAGACAGACAGACAGACAGACAGACAGACAGACAGACAGACAGACAGACAGACAGACAGACAGACAGACAGACAGACAGACAGACAGACAGACAGACAGACAGACAGACAGACAGACAGACAGACAGACAGACAGACAGACAGACAGACAGACAGACAGACAGACAGACAGACAGACAGACAGACAGACAGACAGACAGACAGACAGACAGACAGACAGACAGACAGACAGACAGACAGACAGACAGACAGACAGACAGACAGACAGACAGACAGACAGACAGACAGACAGACAGACAGACAGACAGACAGACAGACAGACAGACAGACAGACAGACAGACAGACAGACAGACAGACAGACAGACAGACAGACAGACAGACAGACAGACAGACAGACAGACAGACAGACAGACAGACAGACAGACAGACAGACAGACAGACAGACAGACAGACAGACAGACAGACAGACAGACAGACAGACAGACAGACAGACAGACAGACAGACAGACAGACAGACAGACAGACAGACAGACAGACAGACAGACAGACAGACAGACAGACAGACAGACAGACAGACAGACAGACAGACAGACAGACAGACAGACAGACAGACAGACAGACAGACAGACAGACAGACAGACAGACAGACAGACAGACAGACAGACAGACAGACAGACAGACAGACAGACAGACAGACAGACAGACAGACAGACAGACAGACAGACAGACAGACAGACAGACAGACAGACAGACAGACAGACAGACAGACAGACAGACAGACAGACAGACAGACAGACAGACAGACAGACAGACAGACAGACAGACAGACAGACAGACAGACAGACAGACAGACAGACAGACAGACAGACAGACAGACAGACAGACAGACAGACAGACAGACAGACAGACAGACAGACAGACAGACAGACAGACAGACAGACAGACAGACAGACAGACAGACAGACAGACAGACAGACAGACAGACAGACAGACAGACAGACAGACAGACAGACAGACAGACAGACAGACAGACAGACAGACAGACAGACAGACAGACAGACAGACAGACAGACAGACAGACAGACAGACAGACAGACAGACAGACAGACAGACAGACAGACAGACAGACAGACAGACAGACAGACAGACAGACAGACAGACAGACAGACAGACAGACAGACAGACAGACAGACAGACAGACAGACAGACAGACAGACAGACAGACAGACAGACAGACAGACAGACAGACAGACAGACAGACAGACAGACAGACAGACAGACAGACAGACAGACAGACAGACAGACAGACAGACAGACAGACAGACAGACAGACAGACAGACAGACAGACAGACAGACAGACAGACAGACAGACAGACAGACAGACAGACAGACAGACAGACAGACAGACAGACAGACAGACAGACAGACAGACAGACAGACAGACAGACAGACAGACAGACAGACAGACAGACAGACAGACAGACAGACAGACAGACAGACAGACAGACAGACAGACAGACAGACAGACAGACAGACAGACAGACAGACAGACAGACAGACAGACAGACAGACAGACAGACAGACAGACAGACAGACAGACAGACAGACAGACAGACAGACAGACAGACAGACAGACAGACAGACAGACAGACAGACAGACAGACAGACAGACAGACAGACAGACAGACAGACAGACAGACAGACAGACAGACAGACAGACAGACAGACAGACAGACAGACAGACAGACAGACAGACAGACAGACAGACAGACAGACAGACAGACAGACAGACAGACAGACAGACAGACAGACAGACAGACAGACAGACAGACAGACAGACAGACAGACAGACAGACAGACAGACAGACAGACAGACAGACAGACAGACAGACAGACAGACAGACAGACAGACAGACAGACAGACAGACAGACAGACAGACAGACAGACAGACAGACAGACAGACAGACAGACAGACAGACAGACAGACAGACAGACAGACAGACAGACAGACAGACAGACAGACAGACAGACAGACAGACAGACAGACAGACAGACAGACAGACAGACAGACAGACAGACAGACAGACAGACAGACAGACAGACAGACAGACAGACAGACAGACAGACAGACAGACAGACAGACAGACAGACAGACAGACAGACAGACAGACAGACAGACAGACAGACAGACAGACAGACAGACAGACAGACAGACAGACAGACAGACAGACAGACAGACAGACAGACAGACAGACAGACAGACAGACAGACAGACAGACAGACAGACAGACAGACAGACAGACAGACAGACAGACAGACAGACAGACAGACAGACAGACAGACAGACAGACAGACAGACAGACAGACAGACAGACAGACAGACAGACAGACAGACAGACAGACAGACAGACAGACAGACAGACAGACAGACAGACAGACAGACAGACAGACAGACAGACAGACAGACAGACAGACAGACAGACAGACAGACAGACAGACAGACAGACAGACAGACAGACAGACAGACAGACAGACAGACAGACAGACAGACAGACAGACAGACAGACAGACAGACAGACAGACAGACAGACAGACAGACAGACAGACAGACAGACAGACAGACAGACAGACAGACAGACAGACAGACAGACAGACAGACAGACAGACAGACAGACAGACAGACAGACAGACAGACAGACAGACAGACAGACAGACAGACAGACAGACAGACAGACAGACAGACAGACAGACAGACAGACAGACAGACAGACAGACAGACAGACAGACAGACAGACAGACAGACAGACAGACAGACAGACAGACAGACAGACAGACAGACAGACAGACAGACAGACAGACAGACAGACAGACAGACAGACAGACAGACAGACAGACAGACAGACAGACAGACAGACAGACAGACAGACAGACAGACAGACAGACAGACAGACAGACAGACAGACAGACAGACAGACAGACAGACAGACAGACAGACAGACAGACAGACAGACAGACAGACAGACAGACAGACAGACAGACAGACAGACAGACAGACAGACAGACAGACAGACAGACAGACAGACAGACAGACAGACAGACAGACAGACAGACAGACAGACAGACAGACAGACAGACAGACAGACAGACAGACAGACAGACAGACAGACAGACAGACAGACAGACAGACAGACAGACAGACAGACAGACAGACAGACAGACAGACAGACAGACAGACAGACAGACAGACAGACAGACAGACAGACAGACAGACAGACAGACAGACAGACAGACAGACAGACAGACAGACAGACAGACAGACAGACAGACAGACAGACAGACAGACAGACAGACAGACAGACAGACAGACAGACAGACAGACAGACAGACAGACAGACAGACAGACAGACAGACAGACAGACAGACAGACAGACAGACAGACAGACAGACAGACAGACAGACAGACAGACAGACAGACAGACAGACAGACAGACAGACAGACAGACAGACAGACAGACAGACAGACAGACAGACAGACAGACAGACAGACAGACAGACAGACAGACAGACAGACAGACAGACAGACAGACAGACAGACAGACAGACAGACAGACAGACAGACAGACAGACAGACAGACAGACAGACAGACAGACAGACAGACAGACAGACAGACAGACAGACAGACAGACAGACAGACAGACAGACAGACAGACAGACAGACAGACAGACAGACAGACAGACAGACAGACAGACAGACAGACAGACAGACAGACAGACAGACAGACAGACAGACAGACAGACAGACAGACAGACAGACAGACAGACAGACAGACAGACAGACAGACAGACAGACAGACAGACAGACAGACAGACAGACAGACAGACAGACAGACAGACAGACAGACAGACAGACAGACAGACAGACAGACAGACAGACAGACAGACAGACAGACAGACAGACAGACAGACAGACAGACAGACAGACAGACAGACAGACAGACAGACAGACAGACAGACAGACAGACAGACAGACAGACAGACAGACAGACAGACAGACAGACAGACAGACAGACAGACAGACAGACAGACAGACAGACAGACAGACAGACAGACAGACAGACAGACAGACAGACAGACAGACAGACAGACAGACAGACAGACAGACAGACAGACAGACAGACAGACAGACAGACAGACAGACAGACAGACAGACAGACAGACAGACAGACAGACAGACAGACAGACAGACAGACAGACAGACAGACAGACAGACAGACAGACAGACAGACAGACAGACAGACAGACAGACAGACAGACAGACAGACAGACAGACAGACAGACAGACAGACAGACAGACAGACAGACAGACAGACAGACAGACAGACAGACAGACAGACAGACAGACAGACAGACAGACAGACAGACAGACAGACAGACAGACAGACAGACAGACAGACAGACAGACAGACAGACAGACAGACAGACAGACAGACAGACAGACAGACAGACAGACAGACAGACAGACAGACAGACAGACAGACAGACAGACAGACAGACAGACAGACAGACAGACAGACAGACAGACAGACAGACAGACAGACAGACAGACAGACAGACAGACAGACAGACAGACAGACAGACAGACAGACAGACAGACAGACAGACAGACAGACAGACAGACAGACAGACAGACAGACAGACAGACAGACAGACAGACAGACAGACAGACAGACAGACAGACAGACAGACAGACAGACAGACAGACAGACAGACAGACAGACAGACAGACAGACAGACAGACAGACAGACAGACAGACAGACAGACAGACAGACAGACAGACAGACAGACAGACAGACAGACAGACAGACAGACAGACAGACAGACAGACAGACAGACAGACAGACAGACAGACAGACAGACAGACAGACAGACAGACAGACAGACAGACAGACAGACAGACAGACAGACAGACAGACAGACAGACAGACAGACAGACAGACAGACAGACAGACAGACAGACAGACAGACAGACAGACAGACAGACAGACAGACAGACAGACAGACAGACAGACAGACAGACAGACAGACAGACAGACAGACAGACAGACAGACAGACAGACAGACAGACAGACAGACAGACAGACAGACAGACAGACAGACAGACAGACAGACAGACAGACAGACAGACAGACAGACAGACAGACAGACAGACAGACAGACAGACAGACAGACAGACAGACAGACAGACAGACAGACAGACAGACAGACAGACAGACGCTCGGATCGACAGCCCGATGTGGCAAAACTATAAGATTTCGTTGTTGACTACGGAACCCTAAAAACGTTAGCGTCCCAGTTAAAAAATCTCGTTTGTGGCAGTTTATTAAACGGATCATTTAAGATTTTCTCTGCGTAGCACACACAGGTTGGTTGTCCCGTGTGCTACTTCAAAGAGTTCTATCCGACGTTCTTATTTGCCATGCCTTTGTGGATCTTGTCGAGCATATCGAGCGAGCTTCAGCACAGTGTCAAGTCCAACTAGTATACTATAAACAGTATTAACAAAAATTAAATATATGATTTAATGCTTTGGTCCCTTTACTTCCCCGTAGAGTCTGGGACTGACACAAGGCCTTACCAATTTATTTCTGTACATGGCTAGAGATTTAATGTTGTGCTCACCTGTTCTAACATACTAGCTCAATTAGCTAACATAATAGAATAGACCCTAAACTAAGCTATCATGTAATACTTGTATGTTACCTGTTGGTAAGTAAAGAAATAAGTACCATTACCTACCGACGACCGATAGACGACCTCTGTGGCGTAACGGTAAAACGTCTGCCTACCATGCAAGAGGTCCCGGGTTCGAATCCCGGCTGGGAACAAAAAAAAACCTAGGTCTTCGATGTTTACGTGTTTGTGATGTCGTTGTTTCTGGTTCCCACTACACAGGGTATCCTAGTGTGGGGCCAGAAGCTATGCATGTGCTTGTATGTAAATGTTATGTTATTATGTAATGTTATGTTATAAAAGAAATAAGTAAATAACAGGCTTGGGTTTCGACGATGCAACACAGTCAACTCATTCCTGCTGCTATGGCTTCGTTATCTTTACCAACTTACTCGCTATACACAAGCTACAAATTTGCAGAATCTTAACTTACAGTGAATATAATATTAGAGTTTTGAGATTGTCAAAAATTGGACTGGAATTACGGCGAGGTTTGTTACATATAACAAACTACCCCGGTCCACCTTTTGTCGCGTATTAGACTGAACAACTGGACCGCTACTCCCTGGCAGCCAGTTACTTCGGGGTCTGGCAGAGTTAAGCTAATATTGACAGTGGACGAACCCATTTCGCGACCTGCCCCTATGTATGTAACCTCGTTTTAACAAAGGGAAAACGTTTTCATTACTCTTCACGCTTTTGTAATACATACATTTTAAAAGCCCTGACATTTTGTTATTAAACGACGACCTCTGTGGCACAGCAGTAGACCTTAAGTGACGACCTCTGTGGCACAACGGTAGTACATCTGCCTACCATGCGAGAGATCCCGGGTTCGAACCCCGGCTGGGGACAAAAAAAGATCCCTCAGGTCTTGGATGTTTATATATTATGTTTGTGATGTCGTTGTTTCTGGTTTCCACGACACAGGGTATCCTAGTATCGGGCCAGAAGCAGTGTATGTGCTTGTGTGTAAATGTTATATTAAGATAAGTTTTAGAATTATATACCGCGCGATGTCTCAATGGTCTACGCTTGACTACCGAAACACAGATCGATATCCACTGGAAGCCCGCCGTACTAGATAAGGACAAACAGACTCAGTCACAGAACAGACAAATGCATTTATAGATCGGATATATATAAAGATAGATATAGTTGTAACAAATATCTCATTGCCATTTACAGTGTTTATTTATTCATTTATTTGTTATCTGTAAAAAACCAACAGCTGATAAGCAATATAATGGTTGAAAATTATGAAACTTATAAAACCAGTTAGTGAGCCTACAAGTTTTCACCCATAGCAACAGAGAGCTATATTTCTCCAAGGAAACAAAAAATAGTAATATAGTAAGTACATTGAGCGAGAGTAGGTTGATACAGCCAATATTATCGAGTTTTTTCACATTGCATGTAACGAGTGTTTAGTTAGGTGTTGTGTTTAGTATTTCCCGTATAAGGAAGAGTTCAAATATAATAAATGTTATTCTGACGGAAAATATACATCGAAAAACAGAACAACAAAGAAGAATCGGTAACATGAGTAGGCGGAATAGATTCCGCCTAATTTAATGTCACGGCATGTTATTAAATTATTATATCGTAGCGCGGACACAAACTAAAATACCGAACAGAAGAAATGGTCGAGCCCAACATTAAAGGAAGTTTTATAATAAAACATAGAATGAATAGAAGACAATGGTACTGAACGGGCTGCAAAGACAGATAAAAGTGAAAGTGAAACTATCTTTGTAGCAAACAAATATTAAATGAAGTACAATAACTGAAATAAATCTTAAAAAATTAATTTGGTAAAAGGCCTTATACTCAGCTTAAAGTCGTCAGAGAACTAATGCTCCACTGGCGACGCTGATTTTAGCAAAGGCCTCAGATGTTACGTTGGATATATAAAATTACAGAGTAGCTGAGCGTCGAATAAAAGTCTGAATTGTGTACCTCATTTCTTGACGTTTTACCTAAGTATCCGTGCCCTACGGTGTTACCCGCGGTTTATCGTTTTCCCATGGGAATAACATATTTTCCCGCAGTAAAAGTTTTACAAGCCTATGCGTTAATCCAGGGTGTCAGCTAACTCCATAACAAGTAGCTATTAATAAAATCGCTCCAGTCGTTTAGACGTCAAGAAATGACAAACATACACACTCACAAACTTTCGCCTCTATAATATTAGAGTGATTTGATAAATAATCGCGATTAGACCCAATTAGTATATAAGTATGTATGAGCATCGCGTGTGATTAAGAAAAAGGACATATTTGCACCCATTTCACTTTTACTTCAGCATCCTTCGTCGGTTGTCAGGAAAAGAAATTGCTATAAGCAAAATGCTTTAAGCAAATTGTTTTAATGTTCAAGTCTGAAATGTAATTCTTGGTGTCGTCGTCAGGCTATACCGTCCACTGCTGGACATAGCCCTCCCCTAAAGAGCGCCACATTGTGCTATCATAGGGGGTAATGCCCATAATCCCCACGCTGGGCATGCGGTTTGGGGATCGCAGTTCGGTGGAATTGTACTGCAGGGGGCGCTGCTGCCCACCCCCCGGTTTGTGTCCCTTAGTCGCCTTTTACGACACCCGCGGGAAGAATTGGGTAGGTACCATTCCCTAGGCCGACAACACACAGCAATAACGGTGTACATGCAATAAAAAAATATAATTCAGCCTATAAACCTCCCATAGTAGGCACAGGTCTTTTCTCAGAAACAGAGTACTGCCTTAATTGCAATGCGCGCCCACCACGGATTGGCGATTTTAAGCACTGGGGTATGGGAACACCTCAGAAACATTGCAGTAAATATCTAAAAATCTATTTAGAGGCTAAAAATTCCGCCCATGCCGGGACTCGAACCCGTGACCTCAGGAACTCGGGGCTGCAAGTGATGCAAATTACTTCAGCCAGATGTCGCTGGCTGTTAATACGAGTAATACAGAGAATATTGTAAAGAGGCTCGAAATTTCGCCGATGCCGGCACTTGCCTATTGGGTCAGTTGGGAGAGCGCTGGTACGGTTACCCAGAGGTCGCGGGTTCGAGTCCCGACATGGGCCGAATATTTTTAGAATTGTTTTTAAAATTTGAGGACAATTTTAAAAACAATTCTATAAATATTTGCAAGGGTTAGTGCAACAAAAAGAATATATTATGTAAATATCTAGCTATAAGCAATAAGGCCATCAATTGTACTTTTAGATAATGCTGTGTAGCATAAAGCACGCTTACGCGCAAAGTTGTTATGCTATAAAGAATTGAAAAATATTAAAAAAATAATAAAAAGCATTAATGCTTACTTAAGTGTATGGTGTGCAATAAAGACTATTAATCTAATCTAATCTAATCTTACTAATGTAATCTAATCTCACCTTAACCTGAAAAAGACAGTGTTATCTTAGCATGCTACACTCAGTACACAAGCTAAAGGTATATTATAAAGTTTTTATTAAATTGTTTTTATAGAGGAGTTTACTAAGAGTCAAATTTACTGTCTCCACAGTGGATTATACCACTATCGAGGGGGCAGATTGCTTTGCCATTAGTTTTACCATCATTATCATGTCATCATTAAACCATTATGTCCCCACCGACGGGCACGGATCTCTTCCTTAATGGCATAGGCCATACTCCACCACGGGGGCCAAGGCCGGATTAGTGGAGGCATGCAAGACTAGTGGCTGGTCTTACTGTCAGAAGTTTTCAAGCCACCCTAAGGTCTCTAACTTGCCTCTTGACTTGCGAAAAATGGAACCACTCGGAATAAGGCCGCTGGCATTAGTCATAGACGCTCACCCATCCATGCACTAAACGCGCCCTATGTTGCTTAACCTTCGTGATCGTTTAAGATCACTCAGGCAGCCAAGCGTTTAGTTTTAAAAAGACTAAGAAAATAAGATAAGATAAGATTATTTGTACACCACTAAAAACTAACATTAATTAAACTTGAAATTTGGAGCTTGTCGGATGTGTTGACTGGTAAACTATTCCAAAGGCAAATTATTGACATTGTGAAAGTGCTTAAATAACCAGCCGTATTGTGCTCGGGGGTACGAAGATGCAAAGAGAAGGTCCCAGAAGGCGACCGGTTTTTGTACATTACAACAGGCCGGCGACATTATAGTAGCTAAAATAATAAAAGTGAAAAAATAATCTTTAAATGCAAGTTAAATAAAAGCTTTAGGAACTGTGAATTTCTTAAGAAAAACACTAAAAAACACAACTGTGTTAAAGAATGTTAATATTAACAAATAAATACACACACATACACATAAATACATACATACATACATACATACATACATACATACATACATACATACATACATACATACATACATACATACATACATACATACATACATACATACATACATACATACATACATACATACATACATACATACATACATACATACATACATACATACATACATACATACATACATACATACATACATACATACATACATACATACATACATACATACATACATACATACATACATACATACATACATACATACATACATACATACATACATACATACATACATACACACATGCATACGTATAAAATCTCGGGTGACTCTTGAATGAAGATGACTGAGAGTTCACGCCTAAGCTGAAAACAGAAAAATCGCCGTCTAACTGTGGACAAATACCGACTGATTGATTGGATCACATTAACTTTAGCTTGTTGACTCTCGTTACCAAGGGACGGCCTCAACTTCGAAAGTTATCTTTAGCTGAAAGTCTCTCACTTAATAAACAAACTTCTGTACCACTTTTATGGCATCTCTGAGCAATGTAATGGATGTCTCGGGATAAACGCCTAGTCATCACTTTTATTTTCCCATCTACGCGGAATACTCCTGCGAGCAACGTCTTAAGCATGTATGGAGGATTATCGTTAAGCCGCCTACTTAACTCGAGCTTAAATCAACGTGAGCGTGTTTGGATATTTTGTGGCATTTACCTTTCCCTTTGCTAATACATCCCCTATTTGGTCGATATATGTCCGCCTGGGACGTCCCTTACCAGCTTCTCCGCTCACATTCGCAATATATATTAGTTTCGTCAATCTTTCTTCTTTCATCCTCTCCACATGTCCAAACTTCATCATCATCAGCCATTTGATGCCCACTGCAGGACATAGGTATGCCTCTTGGTTTTCTAAGTTTCCCGGTCTTATGCCGCCCGCATCCAGCGACTCCCCGCCATCCTAACCAGGTCGTAAGACCATATGGTGGAGGGCCTGCCCACGCTGTGTCGTCCGGTCCGTGCTCGCCAGGTCAGAACTTTTTCGCTCCAACGAGCATCAGTTCTTCGAGCTATGTGCCCCACCAACTGCTAATTCAACTGAACAATTCTTCGATTTATATCAGTAACTTGGGCAAGAAAGACCCCGGATCATTAAAAGATACTACTTTTTCTCAATCCCTAACTTGCCATGTAATTTCTAATATTTTCTAAATCAACTGAACATTTAAAACATATTAGACTAGCAATCTCAGAAACGCTGAAACAGTACCTATTCCGTACGTTATCTGTCTCGCTTACTCCTATAGGCAATTGAGGGACGCTATCTATTATTAAATCTGTTAAGAGGGCAGTGAGGAGGAGTTGTTGCCCTATTAATGCCTACCGGCATAAAAGCAGCAGTATCGAGTTACTGAAACGCAATTAGGCATGTGCTTATATCCGGCTTAATTGAGTTTGTACCCTATAGAGTCAGATGCAGAGATTGAAATTGCATGTATTAAGCTATCGTGGCTACGACGTAGCACATTTGGTCTAACCGTGCGTAGCCGTAGCCTACGGATCTGCACTCGTAGTCACAGATAGGTTTTGTTGTATTGTTTAGCACGGTTAACTAAAGAAAGGTACTTAATGACAACTTGACTCTTGCTCACATAATATGGTAATATTGTAAGAGCGGGAGGTAAACGGATAGATACACAACACTTTATTGTTGTCCCTGCCTCAATTATTAGTATTATAGGAGTAGAGTAGAATATACTTTTTGGGGTACCGTAGATAAATAAGCCAAAACGACAGAATAATGACATGTATATAAAAATAGTAGTACAATTGTAATTTTTTGGCAATGGCATAGTACTGTCAATTAAAATTTAATGTGGAATTATCATAGGACTTTTTTTTAATTGGGTCCCTACGGACGACTTAAGCAGTGCATAAGAGTTTGACGCTATTTTGAATGACTAAATAGTCCAATTCACGAACGGAAGGCCCTGTAAAGGTGGACTGGCCTAAGGGGTCCAGTGGTATTTTGGCTTTGGTAGCCCGCCGGTTCCATACCATCAGGTCAATCAACTAAGTTATCATAAAGGAAGGTTCTTGGCGTTCAGTCTATAACCAGCTTTTAATAAAAAGTAATTTTTTTTTATTCTATTTTTAAAATTTAAAATTCCTTTAATGTATCGATACGGCGAACAAACCACTTAAATCACTCTTCGGGGGGCACAGGCTGGGGCCCGGGTAGCACATGCTTCCCTGGATCTGTGGCCAGTCCAACGCTGGGCCCAACTACATGTGGGACACATAAAACAAGAGTCCGGAGTCGGTTTGGTACGGGCTTAGTGCCTCCTGACACTTTTATTTGTAGCATACTTCAATACCCATATTTAATTACCTACTCCGCGGGGTCAGCGACCTAAGCGGCCAAGACACACTTCAATACTAATAGTCTTAGAAAAATCTTAGCCAACCACGTCTAACATTGTCTGTAATTTCTGTCCGTTTCTTGAATCTTTGAAACTAAAACCAGAACTTTGCCAGTATCAACCCCACTTCACTAGGTCATCTATGTAGTCACTGCAAGTTTAACAAGCGTAATGGCGATTGCGAGCTTCAGTCCAATGCTAACTGCACTTTAGATAATAATCAAAATGCCTAACTTTAGCTTGCAGCCTAGACTATATGGAGACTTTAATTACTTAGGTAACCTTTAATAGTCTCTCTGATAAGGTCTATGCTCTATTGTGACATGTACGTAGACTGCATTATGTGGTCCTGTAATTTTTTGCCAATCATTACAGGAAATTAGCAAACGGTGGTACCGCCATCAATCGAACTTTTTCTGACATTCAAAAGGTTCGAATCTTGTCATTTTCTTTTCTGACTTACATAGATTTGAATGTGATTTTTTAGTAACAATATTACATGCTATCTGTGAAAGAAAGCCTTAGGAGGAAATCTGAGCGCCCTAAATGTCGCGTATATCAGCGCTTCAAGCTTATATTCACATATTCATATTCTCTCTCTGAGAGACCATTGCAATGGACGTATATAAGCCACAAAATTAATTACCTGTAACAAATTCCATTACTAAAAAAGTGTCCTCGATTTGATTAGAACACGTGTATCTACTTAATTATTGCCTTTATTATATTACTCACCAAAACAGTGATCCACGAATGTATGCTCCTGGTTTGAAGTTTGACGACCAGACAACATTGAGATTTGCACAAAAGCACTCACGATATGTGTCATTAACTAGATTAAACCAGAAAGTTTGGAACCGCTTTAGTAGGCGGGATGGTGAATTTTATAGCAAAGTAGATAGGTATAAAATTCCACAGTTGAATTCAGGCATTGCATGAAACTTTTTACCAGTCAGGTTTCCGCTATCAAAATAAAGAAAGAAAAGAAAGAAAACATTTATTTAATTTAAATAAGTTGTTTTATCGTCAGAAAAATTGGCTGCCCTTGATCTTCATGATGGGGGAGCCACAACAGGAGAGATGGGTCACAAAAATTAGACCACTGGTGTCGAGAACTGTGGGAGATATATAGAAATTCGTGTGAATTCATTTATGGCTGGCTATTGGCCGCTCAGAAAGTATAGGATAAGAATAATTAGGATAAGGCACTAATCGTCTTGGTTTTATCGAGCTCTTATGCTGCCAAATTTGCGCAGCAATGGCTTGGGCAATTCCAATCATCTAACTGTCAAATTCGATACTATTTTGACAGACAATCGGAATCATTCAGGATTTGTTACGTGATATAGGGACTGTTCATCTGTCTTATTCCACGAGAGCCTACTGCGAGTTTGATTGGCGCCAGCAGGGCTAATATTAATCAAAACAATCGGGTTAATTAAATCGCAACGCCACAATCACGTGTGGAGTAATTGATGGCCGCGGGATCAAAAGGCTCTGCGGGTGTTGGTCGGCACCTTGCGTTTATTGCTTTCGTAGCGTTTTACTATAGATTATAGATAGAGAGATTTAAATCTTACTATTCCGCCCTATATTTGTGCAATCGGCATGAGTTTGGGTGTATTTCCGTGTTTACAATGTTCTTGTCTGCTCAGGGTAACCTTCTTTGGGACTAGGACAAGTGGTTGTGTTGTATGGAGTTTTTTCTATTATAGAGTCTGTATCGTACGACATCTTTTGCTGTTAGAAATGTCTAGATATACTTTTATCATAGAAAGAAAGATTCCAGGAAGGAGACCTGGAACACCAAAAACATTATGACTACGGTGATTTCAACAGAGTACTAGTTCCTTGTTTGTGTTGGCAACCCCGAAAAGCAAAATAGCCGAATTGGTTGCCAACCTCCAGCAGGAGAAGGCACATGAAGAATAAGAAGATAGTTTGCAATAACAATTTCACAGCCATTTCACAGTTTTACAGTTCATTTACCGCTTAACTTTGAGATGGGTACAACATCTCAAAGTTAAGCGGTAAATGAAGAGCTATATATATATTTTTTTTAAACATTTATTCAAATAAAAATACAAAAAAATACAGAAGTTGGTTTCTGCCAAACTGCATAACAGTTTGTTGGCAGATGCTCTTGGTTTTACAAGTTCAAGTTATCTTATGTGCTAGGTACATACAAATACTACAAAAGACATTTGAAGACTCCCTACACACTACCCTCTTGCTCGCCCTACGCCTAAGGCTTGGGTTCGGTCAGATTAAATAACTTCTGTACAGTATGAGCTCGTCCGTCGTCGTCGTCGTCGTCAGGCTATACTAGTCCACTGCTGCACATAGCCCTCCCCTAAAGAGCGCCACGTTGTGCTATCATAGGGGGTAATGCCCATAATCCCCACGCTGGGCATGCGGGTTGGGGATCGCAGTTCGGTGGAATTGTACTGCAGGGGGCGCTGCTGCCCACCCCCCGGTTTGTGTCCGGTATGAGCTCGTCCGATATAACTATTAAATTTTGATATGAAACAGGGAATAATGTTTTGCTAGTTGTCACGATCCAGAGAAGTCTCCTTTGTGCTGAACCTTTATCATCTCTGTGTTACTAAGGTTAATGCACATTCTGGTACATAAATGTTTTCCGCGTTATTTTTTATTTCCTTTGTAGTAAACACTTGGTCAAAGATCACACCCTCACCTTTGCACTAAAGGGTGAATCGATATTCAACCTGCTAGTTGTATGCATGGGCCAATGTTTTTTACACTTGATGTTTCCTCTACCTAAATCCTATTTAAGTTGCATGTATAGGACATTAGATACAAACAAGGCAGCCTACGTACGTCCCCGTTATTATATTCGCTTCCGTGCTTCGCAAGGCACGTTATATGTATGTATGTATGTATGTATGTATGTATGTATGTATGTATGTATGTATGTATGTATGTATGTATGTATGTATGTATGTATGTATGTATGTATGTATGTATGTATGTATGTATGTATGTATGTATGTATGTATGTATGTATGTATGTATGTATGTATGTATGTATGTATGTATGTATGTATGTATGTATTAATATGAGTTCTCTTTTATATTAATAAATACAATACATACATACATAAAGTGCGTTGCGAAGCACGTTACATGTTATAAATAACATGACAAGCCGTTGGTACCGACTGCGCTCGTGGCCTATTCGAACCGAATGAATAGAATCAATCACTTGGTTACGTAACAACAGGCGCCGTCAGGAGCAGGATGGGTGACCGTCCCGTGACTACCGTTAGTGGCATTTTTCCAAGCGCTTCCGTGCTTCGCAAGGCACGTTATGCCGTTGGTGCCGGCTGTGATGTAATGGCAGTCGTTAAGCCATGTCAGGCCTTATGGGCGACTTGATAACTTCTGACAGTAAGGCACGCCACTGTCTTACAATCCTCCACCAACCCGGACTTGGGCCTCGTAGTGGAGTGTGGTCTAACTTTCCTGCGATGCAGCAACAGAACCGTGCCCCAACAGTGGGGACATACAAGGGTTGATATCGACGGTAGTAATATAATAACCTCTTTAGTAGAAAATAATCGACTAGAAAACTATTGTTATTTTAAAGGTCAGAACTGAGGAGGACAATCCCAAATCCGCTAATAAAGCAGTAGCGTAGCGAAAACTTCATTGAAATTCCCTGTTAAGTACGAGCCTTGTTGAAAAGTTCTTGTAAAGACGATATAAAATTAATCAGGAAAGATGTGCTTAGCGTAGTTTATGATTTCCAACCCTTTTCTAAAAGTTCCTTTGCAGCCTCTTAAGATTAACGACTATACAATTATCTACACAAGCAAAAATATAATTAGGAATCCTGTATAACACAAATTTAATAGCAAACTTGTTTATTTATTTATTTATTTATTTATTTATTTATTTATTTATTTAAGACCTAGATTTAACAAAAAAATCCTACTTAAGGCAACCTCTCAAGGAGCAATTCATAGTTTAGAACGTATTTTGGTTTTTATTCCAAACTACATGCCGGATCCCAATGAAACTCTAATACGTAAAGAGGATATAAATCGAGGTTTTGTCGTGCTTAGACTTAAAAATAAACTTAAATACCCACTTCTTAATAAAGAAACTATACCCACTTCTTACCAAAAGTCTTCCTCTTTTCGGTTGTCTAGAAGAAATTGCTTTTAGCAATAGCCAATTGTACTAAGTACATTTGTAATTATTTTGTATTTTTTGATTTTCCTGTGTACAATAAAGAATATTCTTATCTTATTTTATCTTTTCCCACAAACACGGTACATACTTTGGTGTTCACTTTTCTTTGAAAAATTTGACCTTAATAAGTTTTACCTACATACTTGAACGTATTTTTACGAAAGCAAAAGCATATTACAAAGTTCGTCCTAGAAAAACTCATTAGGCAACCTCTATTCTTGGCTACAGGCCCACAATCAGTTAAACTTCGTCTAAAGCTTTTTTTAACTTTCGTTCCAGGGACGCCGGCCGTGGATTTTTCTCCAAACAACATTCCGCTGGAGCTCAAACAAAGTGGAATTGCGTAAGTAGCTTAACAATTCTTTACAATAAATTTAGCCAAGGGTCTCTCGAAATATTTTCTAACAGATGCTATATGAATTTTTTGCAAACTACAATGTGTTAACACAAAATAATTTTGTTACATATGAATTTTTGTTTATGAACGAGAGTTCAATATTTTACTCTGCTTGATAAATACTCGAAAGATTACCACACAATATGATGTTGTCTTATATTGTCATAGAGTTTATACAAATATAACTTTTGTAGTTTTTAAATGCGTACAGAGGCTATAATATAGGTCAATCGTCTATTTTCTTCTAGACAACGTATTAATCATATAGAAGAGATTTAAAGGCATCAATTGAGGTAAAAAAAAATGAAGTGGTTTCCGTGTCTGCAACCCTAAAAAAATTGCGAAAACATTTAAAAAGCCTTAAAGCAAAACCTTTGGTAAAAAACTGAATTGCAAATTAAGTTGAAAAGTTTTACGTCCTAACCACTTCCTCTTTTAACGGGGCTTTTTTAGCGAGTTTCGATGTTCACTTTTATTACAAAAATGGATGAAACATCAGTGAATCAAAACAAATTGAAGATTGAGTTTTTTGTGGGTCAATAGAATAGAAATCTTTCATAAAATTAACACATCAGGGGTTAGCTGGAAAAGATTTCTATTGAAATAAGCTCACCATGTACAATTTATTTATAACACTATTTTTATTTTTAATGCACTAACCCGTGCTAAGGAACAAATTTAAAAACCTATTTAGAGGCTAAAAATTTCACCCATGCCGGGATTCGAACCCGCAACCTCTGGCTATCCGTACCAGCGCTCTACCAATTGAGCCAATGGGCGACTCACGGCATCAGTGAAAGTCCATTTGCTCAATTCGTGAGTCGCCCATTGGCTCAATTGGTAGAGCGCTGGTACGGATAGCCAGAGGTTGCGGGTTCGAATCCCGGCCTGGGTGAAATTTTTAGCCTCTAAATAGGTTTTAAATTGGTTTCTTAGCACGGGTTAGTGCATTAAAAATAAAAATAGTGTAATTATGTGGGTACAGTGATATCGTTCCGATGTTAAACCTAACTGCAAAGAAGGTAGTCGGGGCTGTAAGTAATGCAATTTGCTTAAGTCAGATGTCGCTGCCTGTACGTAATACAGAGAATATTGTAAACGGGTTCGAAATTTCACTGATGCCGTGGGTCACCCACTGGCTCAATTGGTAGAGCGCTGGTACGGATAGCCAGAGGTTGCGGGTTCGAATCCCGGCATGGGTGAAATTTTTAGCCTCTAAATAGGTTTTTAAATTTATTTATATTTTATATATTTTGTGTTTTCTGTATGATTTCCATGTGTGCTATAAAGTATAAAGTAAGTAAGTATAACAAAAAGTCATCGGTTAAAGCTATAAGAAAATCAGAAAATGGACTGCAGTTGCCAACGTCAAAGATTTACTTCGCTTGGCAAAGAGAAAAAAATAATACGCAGAGCTGACGGCCAGCGTCGAGCAGTTAAGAGGCAAGAGGAATACGTAAAGCCACCTACTCACTTTATAAATGCTTACCGACTTGTGCGAGTAAAGGTCATGTTACACTATATCAGCGCCGTCATGACCCAGCTGCAGCACAGCTACGACTCAAATTTAGGCTACCGCTAGCCATCAGCACGCTAGCCACCCGTCGCGCGGAACAAGCTCACCGTATGCACGCCGGCTGCAGGGTGGAAGCTTACTGATAACATTTAAACATTTACATACTGGCACATACATTGCTTCTGGCCCCACACTAGGATACCCTGTGTCGTGGGAACCAGAAACAACGACATCACAAACATGTAAACATCCAAGACCTAGGTTTTTTTTTTGTTCCCAGTCGGGATTCGAACCCGGGACCTCTTGCATGGTAGGCAGACGCGCTACCGTTATGCCACAGAGGTCGTCAAATCGGGTCGTGATGGAATATATAGACGTCTGATTTCATTTTATTTATTTGGTGTACAAAACAGATCACAACCATTACACGATATAACTATAAGTAATACTTTGATGCAAAGGATACTCGCTGTGCAGCGCGGTAATGCTGCCAGTGTCATGGATACCTTTGGGTCGGGGCGGTTTATTAATTTTTATTTATTTATAATATATTTTTTTTTTATTATTTTTCATTGACTATGTGGACGAAATTTTTGTAAATGTATTTTTGTGTTATTGTGTTTGTTATTTTGTATGCATGCAATAAATGAAATAAAAACAGGATATCCTTATAGATTTAGGTACCGTCTGTAGAAACAATAAATTTATAAGCCACTGAGTAATACTATGATATATGTACTAAGTTGTGGTCTAAAGCATGCACACACAACATCGATACTAGGACTAGCTGGCGGCTCGCAGTCAGCGCGGAAGCATGCGCTCCACTCGCTTGAAGCGCGCCCGTTACTAGTTGAGATATGGTAGCGAGCGGCTAGCGCTCTCAATGCTGGCGAGCATTGTGAGCGCTAGCCGCTAAGGCGGCGGCCTTTCGAATGTTTTTCGGTCATTATGAAACATACCATGTTACACACAACCTAACGCTCAAATTTGAATGAAAAGTTAATTGTTGGTTTGGAGCTGTGTCGTAGCGGTGCTACTAATGTACTACGACCTTAATTTGTGCGCATTTTCCTTTACTACGAACGCCTTACCCTCTATTTGTTCAGCTAACTCATTGATGCTAAATTATTCATTTTTATTTAAATTGAAACCGCCTTCGCTGTTTTTTGAAATAACATATGTGGGTAGCACTGACACGATCTCATCAAATTGCGCCCACACGTTCTCGAATTATCATTGTTTCACAATTAAAAACATAACCTTCACTGATCGTCCCTACTTGGAATTATTTTTTCTACTTAATTATACTCTACTTTTTACTCTAAGAGATATTGGAATGGTCAGTTATGTACTATTAAACGAATCATAAAATACATGTCACATGTTTTGTTGCAAGTACGTTTACAATAATATTTATTTATTAATATGTTACTGTCTCACTGCAGGGAATAGTGTTGCCTTTTATCATCGGTCACCTCAGTCTATACTTAAATAAGATACTCGTAATAACTGTATTTCAAAACATTAGTTCTTATATAGTGACTTGAAAAAAATACTGGCAGAGTATAAAGTGCCGCGAACTTACTCATAAAAAAACGTCACAAAGGTATAAAAGCAAAAAATACCGAGGTACTTGAGACGCCCACGGCCGCGGAACAAAGATGTGACGGTGTGCTAAGTGTCACAGAATGCGTGACGGTGAACTACACTTCAGTGTGAAGGATTCCCGTTGAAAAGACTCGCACAAAAGAGTCGTTAACACTATGACTTTAAAGATTGTTTTCACCTTGCAGGAGGATTGTTGACTCCGTCAGGATTATTCTCAAATAGTCTTATAAGAATTTACAAAGCACATAGCACTCTAGTTACAAAGTACACAAAATAAAAGTAACGGAAATATAACCTCACCAGACTGGCGACAAACCACGACTAACCTTTCTATGAACCTACTAGAAGCAAAGCCAGACAGCAAAAGAGAGAGGGGCGCGTACGGCGCACGCTTTATATAGGAACGGTGACGTCATGAGATTACTAAAATATTGCTAACACGGCCTCTCCTGACACAGGGTCGTCCTCGACCCTCTCTGGGACAGTTCTGGTCTTGAGAATCGTGATCTTGCGCAGCACCACCCAGGAGAAGCGTCACAGCGCCACCTTGAGCAGTGTATCATCTGCAATTTGAAAACAAGCTTAAGTATCTCATCGATTTCGCAAATTGTGCCTACATCTCACATCCATCTGTCTATCAAGGCCAAGAATATGGTAAACCAGTTACAAAATATTCTAATGAACGCATTTTCTTTGAAAAGCGCAATGCAGGATTAGTACTACCTTTTTGAGGTTCATGCTGGACTAAGTTCCTAAAAAATGTTGTTAAAACTAATGTCTTCTTCTTAGCGTGTCGATGGGAAAATAATTTTCATCTAAAGCTTTACTAAAGCAGTTGCGGCCCAGAACTTTGAGACTTTGACTGCTTTATCAATTGCAATCATTAGGTACTCCTGAGTGCAGGCGTTAAGCCACGTAGAGCACTATGAGAGACGGTTCATCGTCTTAGTAGTAACGCACAAATAGTTCAAAAAATCACTGACGGGCTCCACAAACCCCCACCTGAACATGTTATCATTAAAACTACGGTAAATGAGTTCGAACCTAATCTGATATGCCTACGCGTTTTGAGGTTCGCACATGCGATCGCCTAGCCTTGAGTCAAACGCCCGCAAATATAAGATTAGATAAGATAAGAATATTTTTTTATTGTCCACCGGAGCATATGACATAAAAAACACGTAAAGTTACAGAGTACAATTGGCGGCCAGTATAGAACGCGTTGGGATTGTAGAGTCGGCACCAGCTTTTACATTTTGTTGCAAAATTGCCTATAATGTTTCTGAGTGCAGTGCACGCTTGTAAAGGTAGATGTTCTGCCGACCGCGTGTACTTGAGCACTTGCAGTACGATTTTTTCAACCATTGCAACGGGTCTCTTCCTGCGTCGCAAGAAGATTAGGCCACGGGGGCCAAGTCCGGGTTGGAGGAGGATTGTAAAACAGTGGCGGGCCATTCTGTTAGAAGAGCTCAGAAAAATGCCTTGAGAGGTGGTGACGGGACGGTCACTCATCCTGCACCTGCGCCTGTTGCTGCGTAACTTAAGAGATTGATTCCAATCACTCGGTTCGACTAGGCCACGAGCGCTTGTTATAAATCATAAAGTGAATGTAAGCATTTTTCTGATTAAAGTTTGCATAAGTATTTTTGCTGTGCAATAAAGAAATTTGAAGTATAATAAATGTGATGTCCAATCACCTCCGGTAGGCACTTACCCATGCCAAATACGTCTCGACCCTAAATGCTGTAGAAGTGAAAAAAGTCTCTATAGCATTTTGCGGCAGACAGAGTGGAGTAAAATTTTCCGAGGGGCTCGCCTTCGGGCAAAAGGGATACAAAGGCCATTAGAAGCATGTTTTGTATTTGAAGTAACATTTTTGTGTACAATTAATATTTATACCTCCTTATTTCTTTGTTTCGAGCTATCGAGCTTTGAATACCTATAAAATAAACAACTTCGGTAACATACACATACTGCGGATTGTTTTTGAGCATTTTTTTTTTTATTTAATTGATTTCATTGTTGGTATTTTGCTCGCATGAAGCTCTCGTAACCTAGTGGATTGGAATCAATCACTTAGGCTAAGCAACAACAGACGCGGTCAGGTGCTGGATGGGTGACCATCCTGTGTCTACCGCTAGTCGCACATTTTCCGAGCGCTTCCGTTCCGCGCTTCCTTCGTAAGTTTATAAATCGATATCAATCGATCGATATCAACCCTTGTATGTCCCCACTACTGGGGCACGGTCTCTTCCTGCATCGCAGAAAGGTTAGGCCATACTCCACCACGGAGGCCAAGTCCATGTTGGTGGAGGATTGTAACACAGTGGCGGGCCATACTGTCAGAAGTTATCTCTAACGGCTTAATGTCCGTTCATTACGTAGTTGTTACCTTAAAAAAATTACGTGACTTTGAAAACGATGTCATTGATGGATGCCGAAATCGAACCTAGGTCCTCACGAATATGAGGCAGCCGTCGACATTATAATGAACAAATTTTTTGACGTATCAAAATAAAGCGATATTAGTTCTATTTCAAAAATCTCCTTGTGAATATTTATGCCATACAAAGCGCTCGTGGCCTAGGCAAACCGAGTGATTGGAATCAAACACTTGGTTAAGCAACAACAGACGCGGTCAGGTACAGGATGGGTGACCGTCCCGTGACTACCGTTAGTGGCATTTTTTCGAGCACTTCCGTGCTTCACGTCAAGCCGTTGGTGCCGGCTGTGATGTAATGGCAGTCGTTAAGCCATGTCAGAGGCCTTGTGGGCGGCTTGATAACATCTGACAGTATGGCCTGCCACTGTCTTACAATCCTCCGCCAAACCCGACTTGACCCCCGTGGCCGAGTATGGCCTTACCTTCCTGCGAAGCAGGAAGAGACCCGTGCCCCAGCAGTGGGGACATACAAGGGTTGATACCATGCCATACAATATTAAAGCTGAAGCATGTAATAAGGTAATGTGATTTAAGGGTGCCGTACCCAACAAACAAACATACATACATAACCTCACGCTTGTATCCCAGAGGGGTAGGCAGAGACCAGGGACTGCCACTTGCCACGATCCTGACAGATCACCTTCGCTTCATCAACGTTCATAAGTCGTTGTATGCACGCACGCCGGTTCCGGGTACTTTTTATCTTTCCCTTTGCTAATACATCCCCTATCTGGTCGATGTATGTCCGCCTTTTTTTTTTTTTTCACCCAGGAGAAACCCCAATTACGGGTACCACCGGCTCGGGGGAGCACAGTGGTTATGTCGGACTCCCCGCCCTGAAAAGGGCGGTATACCGACTAAAACTCCTGGGGTGTTCCTCCGCACCGCAAACGACGGGGCCACGGGGACGCTTGCGCACACTTCCGCGACCCCGTCTGCGGGCGCCCTTTCGGGCACTCCTTCGGCGGCGTCCCTGCCCCGCCCGCAGGAACAGGGCGAGGGAACGCCGCATCTCTTCGTTGGAGCGCATAGTGGCCGAGTGCAAAAGACCTCGGCCACCACACGCCCCAACGCGCCACCCCCTCCACCTCATCGCGACCCGGTCGATGAGATGAGGAGGGCGGCGCACCTCCTCGTTGAGGTGCATGGGGGCCAAGGCATCCAGGCCACCACACGCCCCACACGCGAGGCCCGTCCCGTCGCCCACCAGCGCTTCTCTGAAAGCAGAGAAGGCGGTGAGCGACCGCGCGGGCCCCCTCCGTGCCAGAAGGCACCCTCGGAACACGCAAGGGCGCCTTCCGGCCCGCCGTGATGGAGGCGGAGGGTCCCCCGACCCTCCGCGACCCGGCGGCCACTCTGGTCCGACTGGTACGAGGCGCGCGCGCTTCCGCGCAGCGGCGCCCCCGCCAGTCGGTCCTTCAATCGGTTGGTCGCCTGGGTCCCGCTCCACAAAGTGAAACAGGGCCCACACGACCCCTCCCGCCAGATTATTCGCCGTTAGCCAGTATGATCCGACAAGAAGAAGTTACTGACTAACGCTCAGGGTGCACCGACCCCACCACTTGCCCCTCCATCTGGTTCATGGAATCAGATGGAACGGAAAGCGGAGGGGTACACGTGAAGGTTATCTGGCATCACACCCCGATGTATGTCCGCCTTTTTTTTTTCACCCAGGAGAAACCCCAATTACGGGTACCACCGGCTCGGGGGAGCACAGTGGTTATGTCGGACTCCCCGGCCTGAAAAGGGCGGTATACCGACTAAAACTCCTGGGGTGTTCCTCCGCACCGCAAAGGACGGGGCCACGGGGACGCTTACGCACACTTCCGCAACCCCGTCTGCGGGCGCCCTTTCGGGCACTCCTTCGGCGGCGCCCCTGCCCCATCGCATCGGACCGAACGACGGGGCGAGGGAACGCCGCATCTCTTCGTTGGAGCGCATAGTGGCCAAGTGCGAACCCCTTGGCCACCACACGCCCCAACGCGCCGCCCCCTCCATCCCATTGTTGTGTAGTCCAATGGGGTTAGAGGAGGGCGGCGCACCTCCTCGTTGGGGCGCATGGGGGCCAATGTCCTGTTGGCCCCCACACGCCCCAAACGCGAGGCCCGTCACGTCACCCACCAGCACTTCTCTGACAGCAGAGAAGGCGGTGAGCGACAGCGCGGGCCCCCTCCGTGCCAGAAGGCACCCTCGGAACACGAAAGGGCGCCTTCCGGCCCGCCGTGATGGACGCGGAGGGTCCCCCGACCCTCCGCGTCCCGGCGGCCACTCTGGTCCGACTGGTACGAGGCACGCGCGCTTCCGCGCAGCGGCGCCCCCCCCCAGTCGGTCCTTCATTCGGTTGGTCGCCTGGGTCCCGCTCCACAAAGTGAAACAGGGCCCACGCGACCCCTCCCGCCAGATTATTCGCCGTTAGCCAGTAAGATCCGACAAGAAGAAGTTACTGACTAACGCTCAGGGTGCACCGACTCCACCACTTGCCCCTCCATCTGGTTCATGGAATCAGATGGAACGGAAAGCGGAGGGGTACACGTGAAGGTTATTTGGCATCGCACCCCGATGTATGTCCGCCTGGGACAACCCTTACCAACCCTTCAACTCACATTCGCAATATATATTTGTTTCGTCAATCTTTCTTCCTTCAATCAATCACAATTCAATCTTTCCGTACCCAAAGGATGCCAAAAGGGACCTTAATACTCTGCGTCCGCTATCTGTCTGCCTGCTGTCCGCTGTCTGTCTGTCTGTCCGTTTGTTTGTCCTTCTGTCAAGGACCCTTTCAAAGGCTCTGTCTTGGGAACCACCATAGATAGCCAGTTAAAATTTTCACAGAATATGTGTTTTTTAAAACATATTTAGAGGCTAAAATTCCACCCATGTTCGAGTCCCGGTCGAACATGGGTGGAATTTTTAGCCTCTAGATAGGTTTTTAAAAATTATCCTTAGCACGGGTTAGTGCACTAAAAAAAGAATATAAGAATATGTGTTGTTACAATTTACTCCCTTTCCCTCTCCGTTCGAAGGTTTGTGGTTTACAGTGGGGCGAATATAGGCTGATTTTGATATTTAATATGTACTTTACTAATAACTGAAGATAAGTAGCTTTTCATTAGAATGGGCATCAATGATCGGATGATCCGATAGTTGGATTACAATATTAATTTGTTATTTGTCAACTAAAGTGCCAGTCTAGACTCCCAATCACCGAAGAGAATGAATAACGCTTTCCAATATCTCCGAACCAATAAGTACTTCATTTAAACTAGAGGTGTTTTGCATTTCAAATCCACGTATAATAAAGTACGAGTATTCCAGTGTTAGCGACTGGCTGAATTGGAAAGAGAGGTTTTGTCATAATAATATTTATAAAAGACAACAATGTAAAATAGACATAATGGTACTTCCATCGTCATTCTACACCTATTACTTATTTCTGCATTTGAATAGTGTTCGTGTTTCTCAAACTGTATTACGCAGGGCAAAATAGCTGAGTTTGAAGATTTAATATTATAATAAGAAATGTTTTATGTCTAAGATTACAACACTGTACTATATTTTACGTTCTTAAAATAACATGGTAATTAACAATCGTAATAACTAGTTAAATAAAGCTAAAATTATGTTAATGTCACTTTTTTCGTAAATATTTTTCCTTCATTACCTTTTTCAGAAGATAAAGGAACAGTATTTACTAGCGGACGAAAGTTAAAAAGTATGTAAATAAGTGTGTGCATTTTTGTATATTCTCAACAAATGTTTTTTTTGCATTTTCAACATCTTCTGTTAGAAGGAGAATAGAATAGAAGAATAGAATAGAATAGAATGCATTTATTGAAATATTAAGACAAAGGGTCGAGGCTCAGCATATTGCAACCAAGTCCACGCAGTGATCTTGGCAGCGCTGATTTTCAGCAACGACCCGTAAAAACTAAAACTAAACTTAAATGTAGGAAAAGGCTTAGAGAAAGTGTTTTATCTATGTTCTCCTTTCTATTTAACTACAAGGTTTGAGTTTTAAATAAGTATATTACTTTTTATAAGAATTATTCTATATAGTACTAACTTTTGCCCACGACTCCGTTCGCGTGGACTTTTTTTGCAACCCCATTCACTCCCTTAAGGGTTAAATTTAGAAAAAACGGCGAAACATGTGTTCAATCAATTGTGTTGAAGAGTATTTATTTTACGTTTCAAGAAAATTAAACAAGATTCTTTATACCTCCCATACAAATATTGGCAACCCTTTTCGCCCCCTTAGGGGTTGCATTTCAAAAAATCCGGTCTTATTCCGTACCTACATTATTATATAGACCCTCTGTGCAAAATTTCAGCTCCCTAGGTCCAACGGCTTGGGCTGGGCGTTGATGAGCGAGTCAGTCAGTCAGGACTTTGAATTTTATTTACATAGATTTCATTGATAAATCACAACTCAACACGATGGTTGCTGCGGCTCGCCCTGCTCAGAATCAAGGTTTAGATTCACTGAAATCTACCCCCCGGTAGTGCGCATACCAATTTGTATTCAATACGCGTACCTAGAAATATGAAATTGGCATAAAATGCTCCTCACTTATTTCACAAAGTGCTTGCAGCTGTATCGTATTGTAGCGCACAGCTTAAAATCTTACAGTCTTATTTAAAAGGACACGACTTCTTAAAACACTCCTCAAATGCAGTTTGTATAGCTTAAGGAAGAGGGAAAGACTTCATCACAAACCTTAAACTACATTAAAATGTGAAAATTACTTTGCTACAGCTCACTTGCACTTGTGAGCCTGAAGATACCTCATATTAGAGGCGAAATACGTGGCTTATTTTTTTGTGTCTTGCTTCTGCTTGAAAAAGTGGGAGGGAGGGCGGTGCATTAATTAACCGCATGGTGCTTGTAGGATTTTTGGCGGAATTTAGCAAAGTAATTTTCACATTTTGATGCTATTATGGATTTCCGCAAACGCCTGATTCCATATACACTTAAAATGTATTTGAGAAAACATTTAAAGGAATCCTGTTTTTCTCCTATTATGGAGAACGCGCACAGGAGCACGAAATGTAGGCAGACTACCCGCACGATGGCCTGATGATAGCAGGGTTACTACAGGGTCCATCTGTAATACAATATCCACAGACCGTAACCAATGGAGGACACACGAAGAGACACACGTCCAACAGTGGACAAACCAATGCTGAAGAAGGAGAAGAGAGAAGAAGAGTGTTTTTTGTAAATAACACATAAATTTTTAGGTATTCGGGTAAACACTTCTCATCCCCCATGTGACAGGCCTTGCCTAGTGTGGGGGTCAGCTTATAAGTAAAACTGTACCTTTTTATGTCAATAAATACTTTTATTTTAGTTTTTATAACACCGGTAATTTATTGGAGAATGAAACGTTTAAATGGCGTGAAATGTTAATTTTCCAAATGGCTTGGTTGTGTACCGTACTGGAACGCAAAGTTTAAAATATTAATTTCTTAGGCTCACTTGCGTCAGCCCGGGCTACCTCATTTAACTCGAATTAACCGGTTAAATCGATAATTCCGCTTACGATATATTTTTTATATTTATTTATTTTCATAACATACACTGTCATAACAGGCAAACCCCAAAACGATCAGCATTAGTCTTATTGTAAATAAGTAAGTATGTCACAATTAAAAACCTAACAGTAAAAACTTTGTCATTAAAATAGTCAATTATAAAATGTCAATACAATTGAAAAAAAAAACATTTCAGGTAAACAATATTAGGATAAAATTAAATTAATTTCAAAATAAATAATAACGTTAAATAAATAATTCATTCAAAAAATATAAGTTAACATTAATAAGCGTTACACATAACAAATTATAATAATTTACTTTTTAACCTGTTGAAACCCTATCTACACAACAGCTCTGTCATAAAAATCGTAGTGAATTGCGTGAGCGAGCACTTGAATACGTCTCTGTTAGACTCACAGTCGAAAATATTGAGCATGCGGATAGCCCGTGTAACCGGAGCTTCTCTCAACATTTCTGTTTTAGCACTCGGCTCGTAAAACAGTTTGTGTCTCCTGCCTCTCCTATAATTATCCGGCACAAACAATCCCACCAGCGCCAACACTGCAGGATTATCTTGCCAGCCTCTTAGCAGTTTGAAGAAGTAGGTCACAAGCGCCACGTTCCTTCTAACCTCGAGTTGATTGTACCCAACCATACCAATAACGAATAGTGTCGGGTACATAAGAGGATAAAATGGATAAACTCCATATTGATATGTTCGATTTAACCGATTATATTGAGTTAAATAAGCTAACCCGGGCTGACGCAAGTGGGCCTTAGAGAACGTGAATAAATTATCGTGAAATGTTACTCAAAGTACTTGCAATTGTATCGTACTCGTATTTTCAAACACGAGCGCATTGCTTAAAATCTTAATTAATTCGAGAACACGAAGTGCTTAATGCCTGAATGAGATTTGACTAGGCGTTCTGCAAATATCGGCTTAGTGCCAATTTCAACACAATAAGAATCTCAAATCCTACATATAGATATGTAGTTAATATTATGTGGAAGTCTGTGGAGATGTTTGGATTTTTTTTAATGATTCGCGATACTTATACAACGTCGGCAAATAGGGTAATTACGTTTTACCTAATTATTATTATTACCATTGAATTAGAAGCGCTCATGACCTAGTCAATCTGAGTGATTGGAATCAATCACTTTAGTTAAGCAACAACAGGTGCGGTCAGGTGCAGGATGGGTTACCGTCCCGCGAGTACCGCTAGTGGCATTTTTCCGAGCGCTTCCGTGCTTCGCAAGGCACGTTAATCCGTTGGTGCCGGCAATCATGTAATGGCTGTCATTAAGCCATGTTAGAGGCCTTATGGGCAGCTGGATAACTTCTGACAGTAAGGTCCGCTACTGTCTTACAATCCTCCACCAACCCGGACCTGGCCTCCGTGGTGGAGTATGGCCTAACCTTCCTGCGATGCAGGAAGAGAACCGTGCCTCAGGAGTGGAGACATACAAGGATTGAATCGAACCATTGAATTAAATTCAATGGTAATACCATTGAATTTCAAATTCAATGGTAATACTAATATTTAACCCCTAAAGCAATACCAGCTCGCACTAACAGGTGCAAGTACAAATCTAAAGTAGTTCCTCAGTATTATTACCTGCAGCAACAAACTACAAACAATTACGCAGTAGATACTGCAGACAAAGATTCGTTCCTGTCGACAAATAGTACTCCTTATTTTCGTATGTATCCATATATATAAATGCACATGGATTTTTTTATATTATGTAAGCGTCGCCGGGAACAGACCCTCTTGTACGGAGGAAAACTATACAACATCAGAACTATCGATTTTTGTACTCTACGCTTCCCTGTCGGCTTAGGCCTGTGACACACATGACGCACATAGGGCTAGGGTCTGGAAAAGACGCGTCGTTTTTCCGATTCACTTTCATACAAAATGTACTGAAGGGATGGGACGAAGGCCGCACAAGAGTCGTAGGTTGTGTCGCGCTCGGGAAGCACACCGGGGTAGAAATAAGAATCTGAGATACATACAATATTTACAAAACTTTATTTACAAAAGAAAAGAAGTGGGTTGTGGGAAATAAGCAGGTTCGTGCCCTACACAGTTGGTTCAGCTCACGCTGCCGATAGGTACTTCCCTAGGCTGGATGCGATGACGCGCCGTGTCGCCTCGATAGCGGCGTAGAAGGCCGGCGCCGATTCCTCCGGGAAGCACACCAGGGCTAGGCTTTAAGTAGTAGAGGCGCAGACTGTAGCGGGCTTCTTTTAAAATGAGTCCGGAAGAAGCTAGTCCAGACTCCGAATTTTTAAAGGGGACCTTGAACCCTGGAACCGATGTCCAGTATTAGAATAGGGCAATCACAATGCCCCTGTGCATCGCCACCCAAACCGGAAAGCACCAGAAAGGAGTTTGAAGGTGGCGGTACACTAAAATGGGCAGAACGGTGAATAGCGCACATGCAAAGCCTAAATATGAATAATATATACACATATAACAGAAATATACAGGAACACACGTACAATTTATTAATAAATAGAAACAGACAATTAATTGTTCACAGTTACCCAAAAGCGGGGGCAAAGGGTCGCAGACGAGAAAATAGAAATCTTGTAAAAAATATTGATTAAAAAATGGCCGCTAGGGCGGTTGGAGACTGGCGGCGTAACAGAGCGCACAACCAACTCCTTCCGTGGTCAAATTTCAATTCAAATTCAAATTCAAATAATTTTATTTCAACGTAAAGAATTTACATTCTGTTTGCTGAATGTCAATGTACAATGTAAAATGTAAGCCGCCGCCTTCGGGCCGTATTGTAGTGGAGAAAAAGGCAGCGGAAAAAAAAACTCCACTCTGACCATCTTTTCTCAAATCTTCTTAAAACCAAATACATCAGTTGCCATTATGTAAACCTAATAAGATTTCATGATTGCCATTAACAACCCTAAATGCCAAAACATTAGTCAAAAAACATAATTGCTGCGGCCAGACACACGAACAGCACTCGTTCATGAGCATAACGCAGTGCTCAGCCATCACCAGTCTCAACCATTTTGGAGGGAGATAGATGACCCGAACACCACGCTACCATTCGAATGACCTTTAGCAAACTTGCAGTTAAGTTTTTGTCAGTTATATAATGTATCATATAGTTATTAATATGCAATCACGTTGTCTGTACACACTTGTATGATAAAATATGTTATACTTAGTTATACTTAACAATACAATCGCGGTGGAATTGGTTTACTACCACGGATTAGGATCGTTTATATAGTCGTCTATTCTATAATATGCCTTTTTACATAGCGAATTTTTAATGAAAGTTTTAAATTTATTTTCAGACAAGCATAGAACACGTTCTGGAATTTTGTTGTAAAAACGAACGCAGTAACCTATAAATGATGTGCCTACCTTGGCTAATCGGAATTTAGTACAAGCAACCTTGTTTCTATTCCTTGTGTTCACGTTATGAACGTCCCTATTTAATTTAAACATAGTTATATTTTTTCGGACATACATTATATTATCGAATATATATTGGCAAGCCAGTGTAAGAATGCCTATTTCTTTAAAACGCTCCCTTAGCGACTCTCTACTGTTTAAGTTGTAAATAGCTCTTATTGCTCTTTTTTGCAAGACAAATATGGTTTCTATATCTGCTGCCCGTCCCCATAATAACAAACCATACGACATGACACTGTGAAAATAACTAAAATAGACCAGCCTAGCCGTCGACACGTCTGTAAGTTGTCTAATTTTTCTGACTGCAAACGCTGCTGAACTCAACCGACCCGACAGTTTTCCAATATGCTGACCCCATTGCAGTTTTGAGTCTATCGTTATGCCTAAAAAAAGCGTGGACTCTACCAGCTCTAGCCTTTCACCAGATATTTTTAAACTCGTGTCAACATTTTTAACATTGGGTAGTGAGAATTTGATGCATTTTGTCTTTTTTGCATTTAGCATCAGATTATTGATAGTGAACCAGTTTAGAATTGTAGATAAAGCATTGTTTACATCGTCTACATTACTTATACCTCTCTTTACTTTAAAAATTAAGGAAGTATCATCTGCAAACAACACTATCTGCGAAAGTTTTTCTACTAGGTAGGGCAAATCATTTATATATACCAAAAAAAGGAACGGACCCAGTATAGTTGAGGGACTCCTACTTTTACATCAGAACCTGAGGATTTAACTCTATTAATATCAACCTTTACAGTTCTGTCTGTTAAGTAAGATCGAAGAAGACTTAGTGATTTATTACTTAAACCATATCGGTGCAATTTTATGAGAAGTGTTTCGTGGTCAACGCAGTCAAACGCCTTAGACAGGTCAAAGAAAACCCCAATGACATCCTGCGACTCCTCCCATGCCTCAAAGATATGCTTTACTAACGCTATGCCTGCATCCGTCGTTGAGCGGCCTTTTGTAAACCCGAACTGTTTCTTATGGAAAAGCTTATTTATACTAAAATGAGTTTGCAATTGATGTAATATTACTTTCTCGAAAACTTTACTTAGAACCGGCAGTATTGCTATAGGTCTGAAATTATTTGGATCTACACTATCACCAGATTTAAACAAGGGTACGATTTTACTTAACTTTAATAGATTAGGAAAGGTTCAATGAGCTGCGAGAGCCGAGATGAGTGAGTGAAAAAAATAACTGAATGAAAGTATTGAATGAGTGATTGCCACAGATAATCACTCATTCAAAGAGAGCTGAAAATAGAGGCCAAGAACGAGTAAAAGAAGAAAATAAACTAAAAATATTAATTTTGTGAAACTGAAAAAACGTAAAGTTGGAAATAGAAAAATATTAATTTTAGTGGCGTATTTCCTTAAAAATAAATAACGCTACAGTTGTGAACTCTATACGCGTCACGTCTTTTCCGTGCCCTCGTCCCACACGTCCTCCCTGTATCATGTGCCCCAGGCTTTAGCCTTACGTCAGTTTACTCTGTGTCTTGTAGCTTGTGCGGTGAAATATGTGTTAATATTAATTACGGCAGGCACTAACATAATGTTGACGTTGAGTCTGCGAGCTACGTTGAATACCTAGATTATGAACCATTTACCTCGTGTTTCGGACGTTAACAAGGGCTATATGCTTGGAGTTGGCTGAATATTTATAGAGCACTCTTAAGTAAACCTCACATTTTAGTTCAAAGGATTTTTTGATTAACTCCATCAATAACCTTTATGTAATAATAAGGCTTCCGCCCGTCCGATCGTCCGTCCTTCTGTCTGATTGTCTCTCTGCGATTAAGCTAAAAGAATATTAGTATGAGAAAGTTGATCACGTCGACATAACGGTGTAAGAAGGTTTTTAGAAAATTTCTTTGCGTGTCTCTCTAAGTCAGGGATGCATTTTTTTTCTGACCTACCTTATAGGGATTATCTTTGGATTGATCGTTTAATTATTGTTTGATCGTTGCGATATCAACCCTGTATGTCCCCACTGCTTGGGCACGGGTCTCTTCGATGCATTGCAGGAAGGTTAAGCTATACTCCACCACGGGGGCAAAGTCCAGGTTGGTGGAGGATTGTAAGACAGTGGCAGGCCTTACCGTCCTAAGTTATCAAACCGCCCATAAAGCCTCCGACATGGCTTAGCGACTGCCATTACATGACAGCCGGCACCAATGGCTTAACGTTATCGTTTAATCCCGTTTAATCCTTGTTCGTCCCCCCTCTCTCTCTCACGACTAAACGGCGATTTTGTTTTCTAAGTTATGTACATTTGTGAAATTATAGTAGCAATACCACTCGCTAACGTTGAAAGAAAACATCGTAAGGAAACCCTAGTGTCTGAAGTGATAACGTACCTCAGCGATTGCTACGTACAATGGCCCAACTATGAGGCTAAGTGCGGAAATCTCAGGTCTAACTATCGCTAAACGGTTGATTGTAAAAACGTGCAAAAATTCAGGTTACTAGACCATTAGTTAAGTAGCATTGAGAAGCGAAGCGACGAACTTACAAAAAGAACACTAACCTTCGGTTTCTTATACGCTAACAAGTTGTTAATGCAACTCATTAACAATTTATACTGGCAACCCAGCCAGCTACCAGTAAAAGCAACTCGGTCGACTTCGGTACTCTTGCTCGTACGTTAACAATAGCGAATGTATTCAACATTCTCTATTCAGCGGGAAACCCGTCGAATTTCTCCCTAGTATGTTCGTTCATCAGCGTGCAGTAAAAAAGGTACACTTACCTTTAGGCGTTACAGTCGACATTGCTATTGGCTTAATGGCTTTAGGATGGATCAGCGGAGTAAAAGTGATATGTCGGCCTAATAACTGCCGAAATCATTATCATCATCAACCCATTATGTCCCACAGGCGAAGGTACAGGCCATACTCCACCACGGGGGGCCAAGTCCGAATTGGTGGAGGCTTGCAAGACTAGTGGCTGGTCTTACTTTTTAGAAGTTTTCAAGCCGCCCTTAAGCCTCCGACTTGGCTCGACCTGCTTAACGTGCCTTGCGAAGCATGGAACCGCTCGGGAAAATGCCACTAGTGTTAGATAGATAGAGAACACTTTATTGTACATAAAAATGGAAATTACACAGATATTTCTTAACCTAAGAGTACAAACGGCGGCCTTATCACTGAAAGTGATCTCTTCCAGACAACCTTTGACAGCGTTAGTCATTGACGGTTTACCCATCCATGCACTGTACGCGCTCTGTGTTGCTTAACCTTCGTGATCGTTTAAGCTCCCTCAGGCAGCCGGGGCTACGAGCGATTCGAGCGAGCGAACTGCTGAAATAAACTCTGTAAATCCTTCTAACCAATCCATAACCGGAGCCCACTGTTGGGTATTTACTCTTTCATGCCAACCCACCCATCCGGTCTTTTGCTAGTCTCGCAAATGTTTAACAGCCGCTTTTATAATGCCTCCGGTCCACTGGTTGTCTGTTTACTTAGTGGCTATCTGAGGCAACTGGCCGTTTTCCCGCCAAACCCAACGCCTCTCATTGTATCAATAATATCCCCATTCCTGGGGCACGGGTCTCTTCTTGCATCGCAGGAAGGCATACTCCAGCACGGGGGCCTAGTCTGGGTTGGTGGAGGATTGTAAGACAGTCGCGGGCCTTACTGTCAGAAGTTATCATGCCGCCTATAAGGCCTCTGACATGGCTTAACGACTGCTATTACATGACGGCCGGCACCAATGGCCAATGGCAAAAATTCCGCTAGCGGTAGTCACTGGATGGATACGCATCCTGCACATGACCTTGCCTTACTGCTCTGTCTTACAATCTTCCACCAAGCCGGACTTGGCCCCCGTATGGCCTAACCTTCCTGCGATGCAGGAAGAGACCAGTGCCCCTGCAGTCGAGACATACAGAGAGTTAATACCATACCAAAAGAAGCATTTAATGTTTTTTATCAAATTCGCTTTGGCAAGTCCCATTGTTTTGACAATGGTTATACAATAAGCCTTTTACAGCATACCTCGGGTGGTACAAATGCTGAATAGAAATTTACAGAAGTCGAAGTTTCAGACATAATTTCTTTTAAGGTACAGATTATTAACCCAAAAATATATGGTACTGCTTCGTTTTAAGAAAGAAATTGGGCAAGAGTGAGTCGAACTCGCACACCAAGGGTTCCGTAAAATCACATAAACTCTGTGTTATATAATTATGTTTTATGTGTCACGAACCTTTTTTTGCTATTTTTGAACTCAGGCAAAAAACCTAGGACTAGATAATATAAACGCCAAAACATTTCGAATTTTTCTGTTTTAAGAGCTAAGGGTTTTAAAAACCCTCTTTTAAATAATTGAGAGATTGATCTGACGCTTTTCGCGAAAACGATCTGTGAAAGATACATGATTTTTTTCATTGTTTGCGCTAGTTAGCCCTATGGATCCCTTTCACTTAAAATGGTAAAGAATTTTTATTGTTGGAAAGACCCCGCCTACGATTTACAAGCATAACAAAAACATGCTGACATTCTGTTCCATCAAATGAGTCGGAACTGGATTTATTCGGTTGCTACAAAAGGTAAAATAAATAAAATAGGGAGGCTTTATCGTGTTATATTGAGAATTGAAATCTTCCCTTGACGGGCACGTGCTAGCTATACACAAGTATTTTTGGAATCACACGCGAATGCTTCTACTTTGTGTATTGTTATGTTAAGCTTGCGACATACTAGCGCAGTTGGCACATACAAAGTATTTTAAACTGAAACAAAGTAATATAATTTAATTACAACAAATATCACATCAGTAATAAATAATATTGGCCTTTTTGCATCTACTTAACGAGATGATTTTAATAAATAATAAATTTTCTTTCTTTGACATGTTTTTGATAAAAAATAACGGGCAGTTTCATTGTTGTGAGTGCATGCGCAGCGTTGGTTTTTAAAAATAAATTAATATTACGTGCCAATAAAATATACAAAATAAACAAATAATGCAATTAATTATTCAGTAGATTAAAGATCATAAGTGATCACAACGGAGCAATAGTTACTACTTTCAAATTTATTAAAATATAATAAAAATGAAAATATTTTTTTAACAACATTATTTTTCTTTTTCCTTTGTATCTTAAATGATAAATTAAAATCGATTAAATCTAGAAATAAAAATGGGTCGCGTACGCAGCCGCCACCGCAGCCATGCTAGTGTGAGGCACATAAAAACTTCGGCAACTGCTTTTTATAACAATCGTAAGGACAATAAAATCTTTATGGTAGATACTTTATGGTAGATACTTTATGGTAGATACGCACTAAAAAAGAGAGTTCGATAACTTTCTTACCGTCAACATCATAGATCGATGTAGTTGTGGGGCTTAATTATGCGTACCGAGTCCTTTACGGAATCCTAACGGTCACTAGCAATTATTACTATGGAGTTTAATAGTCAGACGATTTAATACTGTTCATAATTTAAGCGCGTCAAAAGGGGCATATCTACACCAAATTTATATAGGTCCACGCTTGAGACAAGACTTTTCTAACCAAAAAAGTTATTTGTCATGTCGCATTTAGCGGACCACGTGATAAATACGATTCTTTTGATTTCAGACGACACTTGAAATCGTAAAAAAATCATAGCGCGCTCGCGGCGTTGATCCATTTTTCATTGTGACGCGATAATTTAAATAAGCTCGCATAAATGTGGAGGGAAAGGAGACGTTTTTTTTGGGCCCAGTAGCAACGGTAGCGTATAATGATGACATTACTTCCAAATTAATAACTTATTTTTTTAGACAATTAGATAAAAGATTACGTTTAAATGAAACGGGAATCATAAAATCAATTTCAAAAATGCAATGTTTCGACTATTTTATACCACGACATTCCTCCTTTTTAAAGTCAAGGCACAGATAACTATTAAAACCCGATCATATGTTCAACAATGCGTGTACAGGAACGTCGGGCTGGTTATAAAAAAAACAATTATTTCAGTAAGAAGATTATGTTTAGATCATGTTTTATCTACTTTTAAGTAGTTTAGGGAATTAAGAATTTCACTGTGCAATTTAATTTAAAAAATAGAAACTGAACGCGATTCCGTCTTGACATTTGACAGTTATCACTGACATTGACAGGAGTGATGGTTTGAGTGTCATTTATCATTCAAAGTGAAAAAAACATTTTTTTAGACATTTTAAGAAACAATTTTATTATGATTACACTATTTTTATTTTTAATGCACTAACCCGTGCTAAGGAACAACTTTAAAAATCTGTACGTAATACAGAGAATATTGTAAAGAGGTTCGAAATTTCACTGATGCCGTGAGTCGCCCATTGGCTCAATTGGTAGAGCGCTGGTACGGATAGCCAGAGGTTGCGGGTTCGAATCCCGGCATGGGTGAAATTAGCCTGTAAATAGGTTTTTAAATTTTATTATGTTTCATTTCTATACGCCACAATTTTTAGTAATGGAAGATGGCCTCCATACAAAAAAATGTCTCCTTTTGAAATTGGAAAGTAGCATTTTTTTTCTTTAAAATATTATTATGTAATCATATTTTCCAAGAATAGACTGGCTCTCATTTATAAAAACCTTTTTTTCGCAAAATATTTTGAGTGGTCTGGTATTTATCATTGCTAAACTTCAAGTCGGTTATGTTAAAAATCATACGAAAGAGTGTCTCCTTTTGAAATTGGAAAGTACCATTTTTTTCTTTTAAATATTATTATGTAATCATATTTTCCAAGAACAGACTGGCTCTCATTTATAAAACCTTTTTTTCGCAAGATTTTTTGAGTGGTCTGGTATTTATCATTCTAAACATCAAGTCGGTTATGTTAAAAATCATACGAAAGTGTCTATACTCGTAAAAAAATTCTTCGTTTTCCTGCTGAATATAGAGAGAAACCAAATGTATGAAACTTTCGCTTTTGTCGAGATTAATACTAATTTGTACTGAAATCTCTGCAAGGAATCAACTCTCTTTTAGACTGAAGATTCTTCAGTAAAGTACTTAATTAGTCATTGGAGCCCTCCAGGGAATTTCTCGTCTGTAGCCTTTTACGAGTGATTTGCCGGTGCCAATAACTGCTTCATTCAGAAATCGAGGCTCTGAGGCCGGTATTACAGAAGCGTACTCAAGCGCCAATCTCTACTTAAGACTAGTTTTGAGTATGGATTTAATTTTAGAACGTTACTTGAGTCGAGATTCATCAAGCGCGACTCAACTGAGTAATAGCTAATTCGAGAACGATACTTGGGTAGCAATTTCTACTTAAGTAAAGATCAAATCTGTATTTACTCAAGTGTGGTCGGAACCACGCTTGAGAGTCGATCGGCCAGTTATTATAATTGTCAATTTGGAATGTTTATTGCAAAATTCATATATTCGAAAACCTTGATTACTATGACGAAATAGTTAATGATAGCAGCAGCCCCTTAGGCATTTAAGGGACGCTCAAGACCCCTACTGCATGGATTCTAATAAGTGTTTATGTGCAAAAACAATTACATTAATACTGGGGTGGTTTCATTGAATAAGTTTCACGCAAGACCCATATCCTGTACCTACTATGATAACCAGGCAAGGACATCAAAAACATGAAAGTACACCGAGACTATGGCCACTTGTACAAATATATAGGCCCACAGTGGGAATCGAACCCACAAGCTCGGTCTTGGTAACCAAGCGCCTTACCGGCTAGGAAAACATGACAGTCACAAAAGGAATAAATAAAATAATCAGTAAAACAATCGCAGCTTTTTTATTGCTCATAAATTTGTAACATAATTGACACATTATTCTATAAATCCGCTGTGTTGAAGTTGACTTTTTATCTTCCTCGAGGAGGATCCTCTCCACTGTGGTGAAGTTGAAGTTTTGTGTTCAACAAGCAGGTTCCTCTCCACTGCGATGAGGTTGAAGTTTTATGTTTACCGAGCAGGTTCCTCTCCACTGCGGTCAGGTTGAAGTTTTATGTTCAACAAGCAGGTTCCTCTCCACTGCGGTGAAGTTGAAGTTTTATGTTCAACGAGCAGGTTCCTCTTCACTGCCGTGAAGTTGAAGTTTTATGTTCAACGAGCAGGTTCCTCTTCACTGCAGTGAAGTTGAAGTTTTATGTTCAATGAGCAGGTTCCTCTCTACTGCGATGAGGTTAAAGTTTTATGTTTACCGAGCAGGTTCCTCTCCACTGCGGTGAGGTTGAAGTTTTATGTTCAACAAGCAGGTTCCTCTCCACTGCGGTGAAGTTGAAGTTTTATGTTCAACGAGCAGGTTCTTCTTCACTGCCGTGAAGTTGAAGTTTTATGTTCAACAAGCAGGTTCCTCTTCACTGCAGTGATCACTGCAGTAAAGTTGAAGTTTTATGTACAACAAGCAGGTTCCTCTCCAAGTTTTATGTCCAGCGAGCAGGTTCCTCTGCACTGCGGTGAAGTTGAAGTTTTATGTTCCATGAGCAGGTTCCTCTCCACCGCGATGAAGTTGAGTTTTTGTTTTCTACGAGGAGGACCCTCTCCACTGCAGTGAAGTTGACTTTTTATGTTCCACAAGGAGGATTCTTTCCACTATGGTGAAGTTCCTTGCTCTCATTTTTTCACATCTCGTTTCAAAACAGCGATTAATGTTCAAATTAAACCACACCGACTATGTACAGATATTCAATTTCAATTCAATTTTGTAATAATGGCTTCCCTAAGGATTCTGCCAAAGTCTGAGTTACGAAAAAGTAGCACCTCTTGGAATAACAATACAAGTTTTTTTTTTATATATATAACTATTTTAACTCAGTCGAGCTTTTTACCTGTAACAAAAGACAAACACAATATATACATTTTAATGGTGTTAGTCGGTACAATCACACAGGACTACAGACTAATTTTGTTAATTTCTACATAAGAACATAGAACTTTAGCGAATGATGTACAGATATTAGTAATTTATCAAACTTAAATAAATAGACAGACGTCAAGAGAATTATTTTATCGACATTTGCTACGTTCCGTTTTGTACTCAAAGCGAATAAATAAACAAGAAGCGTGAACGTTTTGCTTCCTTTAAATATATGGTTCATTACAAACTAATAACTAAATAAAGAAACTTTGAACATTTTATTTACGAATACATAAACATTATTTTAGTTTCCTCTGTATATTTGACATAATTTACTAAGTTTCCTCGTCACGTTTTTGTAACATGCGTAAAACGGAATAAAAATCTACACTTGTATTTTTCTTGTCATAGAAAACAAACTTTGATCATAGACAATCTGATTGCAGTTCTGAATCTCTACTTAAGCAGTGATTGGCTGATCTCTACTCAAGAACTGTTTGAAAATAAAGGGAGTGCTTGAGTATCGATTCAGTGCTCAAGTAATGATTGGGCGATCTGAGATCAATCTGTGCTTGAGCATCGTTCTGTAATACCGGCCTGAGAGTGAGGTTCAAGAACCTACTATTTTTAATGCACTAACCCGTGCTAAGGACAAATTTTAAAAACCTATTTAGAGGCTAAAAATTTCACCCATGCCGGGATTCGAACCCGCTACCTCTGGCACGGATAACCAGAGGTAGCGGGTTCGAATCCCGACATGGGTGAAATTTTTAGCCTCTAAATAGGTTTTTAAGTTCAAGAACCTGTTCTTGAATTCGAGTGAATTTATTTTTCAAAATACCGAACAAAGGTAATCACTAAATTTGTAACGTTTGCACATTTCAAGGTGCTAGTGGGCCCGCCACTGTCTTACAATCCTCCACCAACTCGGACTTGGCCCCCATGGTGGAGTATGGCCTAACTTTCCTGCCATGCAGGAAGAGACCCGTGCCCAGGAGTGGGTACGTACAAGGGTTGATAACGTAAGGCACATTTCAATCAAGTACCTATACCTTTAATTAGAAACCAAATTTATTTTGGATTTTGTATAAAGATAAAAAACGGATTCGTTACTACTTGGCTGAATATTATAGGGGTTGTTACGGGGGTAGATATCGGTAGAACAATTGGCTCAGCTTTGTTAGGACCTAGGCTTGATTCCAGCCAGTCAACATCAACAGCTGATGTAAAGAAAAATAGTGCCTGATAGGTGTCGTGAGTGTATGAAGTTCATAGATACCTCCACTTGAAATCGCCAACCGAGCGGTGGCACCGTAGGGATAAAGCCTCTTTTTATCTTTCTCTGAGAGAAGGCCTGTGCCGGGAGGTATATGGGCTGATAATGCTTCGTCGTCAGGTTATACTAGTCCACTGCTGGACATAGCCCTCCCCTAAAGAGCGCCACGTTGTGCTATCATAGGGGGTACTGCCCATAATCCCCACGGGCATGCGGGTTGGGAATCGCAGTATGGTGGAATTGTACTACTTGATAATGCTTATTATTAACTTTTGCAATCACCAATCCGAGGTATTAAGCCTATACTCTCTCTCTCTCTCTCTTTGAGAGAAACAAGTACCTTGCAGTGAAACTTATATAGACTGCTTATTCTTGGCTACGATGGCTTTGCAACGGCTTTTAGAGGGGAGCTGAGAGCTATTATTAGAGGCATATTAATTTCATAAATAACGTCCTAAGGGTTGATCAAAGCACAACCCGATGCACAGTTTAAAAGGGGACACTTCAAAGATTGTATAATTGACCCGAATGATTAAATTATGAAGGTACTCACTCGTAATGGATTTCATTATTTCGCCGAGCCGGATGGCGTGGGTATAGGCTATAAAAACTGGTAAATTAACTACATTACTCCTAATTGTAATTGACGCTTTCCTTGGAGTACCTGCGTAATCCCAGAGAAAGTGCCGAACGCGATAAAATCTCCCTTAAGCGGGCTAACTCCAATCTGTATCGTGAAAGCACGTTTACAGAACAGCTCCTATAATTGAGCACCAAATTCAAATCCAAATCCAGGGAAGAAACCTGTGCTCCTCAGTGGAGCACAGGTTTCTTCCCTGAGGCCAATACTCCACCTCGGGGCCAAGTCCGAATTGGTGGCACGCGTCACGGGACGGTTACCTGAGCGCGCCTGTTGTAGCTTAACTCAAGTGGTTGATTCCAACCTCTCGGTTTGACTAGGCCACACGAGCGCTTCGTATAATAGTAAAATAGTAGTTTAGCGTTAGCATTGAATTTTAAGTGTTAGTAAAGATATATACCTATACTGCAAAATAACAAATTATTATTAGTGCTGCCTAACCTCATGGGAGACAAAGCAGCGGGTTATAAGGGACAATCTAACTATTCTGCTGTCGTGCCTAGAACGCTGTTGGGGCTGCAACGAACCCGGCGCACCAGGGACGCACATATTTTAATCATCGTGGTGTAAAAGCAATCCACACTTGCTTCTACAAATTTCCCTGAAGCGCTGCAGAGACGGGATGGCCCCATCAACGCGTTGCAACGCCCTGAAACCATATTTGTACCTACTGGACTCGGATGGCATTGTAGGACTTTGGAGTACTTGGCGTATCAAATCCTTAACGATTTTAATCTTATACTATTTTTATTTTTAATGCACTAACCCGTGCTAAGGGCAATTACTTCTTACTGTCAAATTCCGTACTACTAGCTAATTGCCATCACAGAGGTGAGAATTCAAACTGGATTTGGAACACGTATCAAATCCTCTCCGAATCCTGACTTTTGCGATATCAATAAGTAGATAGATGTATAAATAAGACTTTATTGTACATGAAAATGGAAATTACACAAATATTTCTTAAGTATGGGATTTGACAACTAGACATTAGGATTTCTTCAGGTTTTTGCGCTCATAATTCAGCCTTAGTACTTCAACTAACCGTCCAACCGTAATAAGGGCCGTTTTCTCCATAGAACCAAATCTAGATTACGGCAAACTAAATCCGGTTTTGGACTCCTAATCGAGATTACAATACAAATTGGATTTCTCCAACATCGTGAACCAAAGTTTAAACTAAAGTCTCTGAACGGCCGATATTGGACGATTAGCTTCTAAAACCAGATTAACAGTCAGACAAATGTCAGATATCAGCTGCCAAAAGACGTCAAACGTATTACTTTACCAAATATTGGTTTTTAAAATCGAGATAAAGGTTAATTTTCATTATGAGAAGACCTCTGGAGTTTGAGTTCCTCCACCAAATCTATTGGTGAATGTTAAATCTCTTTTTCATTTTAACATCATCTTTTATGAGAGCCGTTCAAAATTTAATTCGCACAAAAGAAACCGCGCCAGAAACAAAATTCAAAATTGCCGAAAAAGGTTTTGAAATTACACAGAATAACCGGAAATATCACAGAATTCTCGACATTTTTGATAGCAGCGTTTCAAAATAAAAAAATAAAAAAGTGTTACCACCCTCAAATCTTAGCGTTTTTTGTTTAATCTGTAACAAGAACTAGATTTCGTAAACCAGATCAAAAAGCTACGGGAGAAATCGGATGGTCATATCTCTATTTTTTAAACTTCGTTCAAGCGTGATCCGGATTATGAAATCCAGTTTTGCGCAGCAAATGGAGAAAACAGCCCTAAAACTACTACACAACATAATCCATATTTTCCTGCCTATAAAAACTGTTAATCTTATTACATTACTTCTAATTGGAATAAAACATGCCTTGAAACGTTCAAGTCACAGATCGTGTAATTTTTAAATAAAATACTCTAACTTGATAGATAGATAATCGTAATCTCGAATAAATAGGCGTTTGTAGTTTCAATTTCAAACCATCATGATTGACCAAGTTATTCCACACATGACAATATCTTGTCCTGGTCTCAAATAGGATCACTTTCGTATGGTATCCAGCCAAGGACATCACAAACATGGAAATCCACGTAGACTGAAGTAGTCAAGTACGGCGGCTTTTAACGGGATTCGAACCTATGACCTCAGTTTTGGTATTGGTCTCAAATCGCGACCGTCTTTCATTTTTCGGTATACTTGACTTTCGGCTCTCATTTGATTAATCTTGGTCGACTCTCAATCTTTTTATTCAAAGTGGCCATCATACTTTCATTCAAGAGCATTTTCGATACAGTTCGACGCAGAGTTTCGTGCTCGAGTGGCCCTACTGGCCTTACCACTTGACCAGTCGATAGAGACCTTGGCGTTACGCAAAAGTGTCTGCTAATACGATTGTTTAAAGAGTCATAGTCGTAGCAGACGAGGGCTGGTTTAATCTGGACCATCGCCGTTAACAGTCGAGTGCTTGCACGCTTGGGAGACGCTTTTGATCCGTCGGGGCGCTGACGACTCTTTTCACTGCAGCTATTTAGTGAGTTAAACTCAGCGGATAATACGAAATCTTAATTAAATCACTGTTGCAGTTTTGTCCTTTCAGTGTAAGTCTCGTTCAACAGAAAGATTTTGGTCTACGTATTTCCTATTGGACAATAGGTATTCTTCTATGTAATACATACACAGAGTATTGTAAAGAGGTTCGAAATTTCACTTATGCCGGTGAGTCGCCCATTAGCTCAGTTAGAAGAGCGTCTGCTTAGCCAGAGGTCGCGGGTTCGAATCCCGGTATGGGTGGAATTTTTAGCCTCTAAATAGGTTTTTATAAATATTCTTCTTCTAAATTACGAGAACTCTGCGTCTCGCTACATCACTACAAAATTTTAAGCCGATTTCATTATTCTGAGGTCTGAGATAGACTAGCGGTTTCGCACAATGCGGTCAATTATAGCATGTGTAAGACTGTACTGAAGCTCACGCACTATGTTGTCATAATAAATACTAGCCGTGGGCTTAACCCATACAATATAAAGAATAACACGCGAGCCACAAGCAGCCACGCGACGTCCTTTTAACGACCCCTTTTAATCTTTTCGCGTCCGAGTTTCTATAAAGAAAGTGTTGTTAGAACTCCTAAGCGCCCACAACGTTCGTGCACAAAGCCTGGTGTAGGTAATTAAGGAGCTAATTGTCTCGAGTAATTACGGAGAACAAGCGTCCTCTCCAGGTTAGTGTCCATTTAGTTTACTCAGAATCAGGGGAAGAAATCGTTAAGTACAAATAATTAAAGTTCACGCCGCGCTGCTCGTAAGAATAAAAACCGGGGGCATTGTCAGGTTACACGGTCGTTGGTTTAACGTGAAACGTCTATAAATAAGCGTTAATTTTTAGCTCAAACTGCGCATAAAAACTTACGGCACTGGCGCTATTTAACGGGACGATCTAAGGATCTGCGTAATGGCTAATTTGCTCTACTCAAAGATAACAATACCCACGCTTTATCGATTTTCCTATGGGAATAAGATGTTTTGCCGCAGTGCAACGTAGCCTATGTGTTAATCCAGGGTGTCCGCTAACTCCGTACCAAATTTTGTTAAAATCGCTCCAGCCGATTAGACGTGAATAAGTAACAAACATACACACTCACAAGCTTTCACCTTTATAATATTAAGTTATATATTAAACGGGTCAAATCGCGATTATTTATTAGGTAAAACGTAATTACCTTATTTCCCGACGTTTCGGCAGCGTTACAGTTGCCGTGGTCTCGGGTAGACTGAAGTGGCGAGTGCAGTCAATAATATTGTGGGTAGTCACTATTAATTTTTCGCAGCTGGCCGGCACAGAACACTCACTACGTCACCGGACCGATCCGGTGATAAGGCGTGTGACTTGTAATTACTTAGCACTGGATTCCACGTACTTGAAAGTTTGAAACCATCCGCTCTGTTAAAACTCTTGTGTTTTTTAATTTCAATTGCTTCTTCGGTAGTACTGTCGATCGGTTGAGAGAACTTTCCGTCGATGTAGCTCGATCCAGTGGTTCGTTGCGGCCTCCAATAAATGCTCAGCTATCGCGGATTTCTTTAATAATTAAATTTCCGGATTTTATAATATTAGTGTAAGAGTGATGTTTATTTTATACACGGTACGTAGTTACAGAGTAACTCGGCTTCGTCGAGGTGACATGTTCTCGTTGCATGCGTTTTTAGCATCGCGTTGAACGACGCTCAAATGCGGGGCCTTACGTAGCGATGTGATTCAAACTTATTACATGTAAGCTTATTATTGTAAACTTATTACATGCCCAGTGTGGGGATTATGGGCATTACCCCCTATGATAGCACAACGTAGCGCTCTTTAGCCTGACGACGACATGTAAGCTTAGTATTAAGATGGAGGATCCTGCCCAAAGATACTGACATCTTGTGCCAATGTGGAGCTGCATAAATAACAATGTATCTTGTGTCTGCCCTGAAGCTCCACAGTGCAGTTTGCGGGATCTCATTGAGGCATCACCCGGTGCGCTCGCAGTGGCGCGGTTTTGGGAGCGAGATGTCTGAGATTAAGTCGGCGCTTTCGACACGAATGATCAAGAAGCTTAGTATTATCGCGTATCGAGATGTATAGAGTAAACAACATAACATATACTCACGTCTGTCTCTCAGAGCGGTAGGCAGAGACCAGGGACTGCCACTTGCCACGATCCACGTACATTAGTCGTTGCATCACGCACGCCGTTTCGTGTACTTTTTATTTGGCCCTTTGCTAATACATCCTTTATTTAAGTGTATTAGTTACTATAACACTGATAATTCAAGAAAAGGACAAGAGAACTATTGGCCTTTCGCTCAAACAATATAATATATTATGTGCGCGAGAAACAAGTAATCATTCAGTTCCTTACTTAAATTGACCATGCTATAAAAACTTATAATATGTAAGCATGGTATTTTCATTACTGCTAAAATTCACACATAGCTAGTTCATTTAACTATTTTAATAGGAAAAAGGGACTGCACAATTTTTGCTCACAAAATATGATTTAAAATAATGGTCGACGTACAATGGTCCAACTATGAGACTAAGTGCGAAAATCTCAGGTCTAACTAACTAACTATGATGTAAAATATTGTGAAACTAATAAACCGAGAAAACTCTTATCGTCAAAACAATTTTTCATGCAATTTTTGAGACTATAATAAACAAATCATTATTTATACTAAGACACATCACGAATGTGAAAAGCCCTGTCTACTTGTCTGAAACTCTGACTTATGCTCAGACAGAAGCATCACTTAACTAAACTTAAATCTAATATATAAAAATCTCGTGTCAGAGTGGTTGTTATCTTTACCAATTTTACGGAGTAATTCTGTGTATATTTAGAAGGTCTGAGAATAGGTTGTAGGCTAATAAATATGGCTCAAGCTAGTGTTTATACAATAATTCGTTTGACATTATTAATATCCAAACCTAAAACGAAATCCTAAATGTCGATAGAGAGACAGATAGAGAGCACAAATGCACAAACAGGAAAAAATAATTACAGCCATGATTTCTTAAAACTAAATAATCCATGTAATGTATTATAATAATTTTAACTTCATTTAGCTTACTTATAATGTAAAACAGCTATAAATAAATTTTATATTCGTTTAGAGCCTCTCCTAACACAGTTTTTATAACCTAATAGGAGAGTCCCAAACCCCTGTCTAATGCATCCCATTTATAAAATAAAGAAATGTTGGTAATGTTATTAATTATTATACTTAGTTGCACACGAAGAATTTTATAGGAACTTACAAAAGAATTAACATGTACAAAGGCGAGCTTATTGAAAGACATTTTTTCCACCAAACCTGAGATAGTCGGAGAGGCAAAAGGCGGGTCTAATATGTGTAAAAAATATACGAAATAAATGCTAAATAACTTACTTACCAACCCGGACTTGGCCCATGTGGTGGAGTATGGCCTAACCTTCCTGCGATGCAGGAAGAGACCCGTGCCCCAGCAGTGGGGCATACATATAAGGGTTGATAACGATAACGACCTATGCGATAGAAGCATGCCATGGTTTTGCAACATCAAAGAGTGGACCGATGCTAAAACCGCAGAGGAGCTGTTCAGAATTGCACTGAACAGAGACCGCTGTAAAGAGCTGACCGCCAGTAATGGAGAGGCACTTTAAAAAGAAGAAGAAGACCTATGGAAAAAATAATTAAACTGCATAAACTTAATACTTAAAAAACTATACCTATTTAGATAATATCTCAATGTTAAGATAAGGTAAGATAAGAATATGCTTTATTGTACAGAGAGAGACATAAAGTAATTCAAGAAAAACATAAAATAATTCTTTAGATATAGTACAATTGGCAGTTTTATTGCTTAGAGCAATTACTTCCAGACAACTTAAATGTTATGACGGAGATAGATAGTCCTCTTTCAACTGCTTCTTAAACGTACCAATATTGGGACTACGTGTTAGTCTGTTAATTAACCGAGTAGAACTGTTAAAAGTATAACTACGTAAACCTTAAAATAATCTGTAGTTATATTATTTTTAATGCACTAACCCGTGCTAATGACAATTTTAAAAACCTATTTAGAGGCTAAAAATTCCACCCATGCCGGGATTCGAACCCGCGACCGCTGGCTATCCGTGCCAGAGTGCCTGAAATGTCTCTACAAGCTTTTTATTACTTTTTAAAAATGTATATCTATTGTGTGTCTGTCTCCCAGATATGCCGATTTTAATGCGTTTTTCTATTATAAGCTCAGGACGAGGTTTGGTAAATGATAGACCATTATAATTACTAGCTGACTCAGCAAAGGTTGTTTTGCACCTATTAATTAGCCTACGAACTATTTTTAGTCATACTAATTATACACAAACTATTTCATAAAAATCCCCGCTCCCGCTTTGCAGGAGTTCGATAACAAATATTGTGATACAAGATTCTTATAATAAGCTGTTCAGTTTCTACAAAAAGAATTCCAATTCATAGGTCTTATAACAAACGCCCACTACATTTGCCTTCTTATTAATCTTGAATAAAGTTATACGTTACCAAAAGTACTTTCGAACTTCAAATAGAATTTAATCTTAGAGTGAAAAAAAAAATATGAATAACTTATTTACATATTTGTAATTGCTTATATAGCGCTTGAAATTATCACTCCGCGGTGAGGACCATAAGCCCATACTCTTTCTCTGAAAGAAGGCCTGTGCATTTCAATATAGGACGTATTTATAAGCTATATAAAAATAAACCTTCTTCAGGCTATATTAGTCCACTGCTGGACATAGCCTTTCCCTAATGAGCGCCATAGCGCAACGTTGTGCCATCATTGGGGGTAATACCCGTAATCCCCACGCTGGGCATGCGGGTTGAGGATCGCAGTTTGGTGGAATTGTACTGCATTGGGCGCTGCTGCCAACCCTGGTTTGTGTCCCTTAGTCGCCTTTTACGACACCCGCGGGAAGAATTTGGGTAAAATAAACCTATTTTTATCAATTGTTTAATTACTCGTATTTGTTTATGCTTAAAAATAAAATACGTCTTAGGATCGAAACATTCAAGGTTGTTATTACTTTACAAATTACTGTTCGTTCGCAAGCAGTAATTTCCTATACATATCTGTAAATACGTCAAAAAGAACTTCTTCTATGGGGAAAACTTTAAAATAATTAAATAAAATATCAACTATTCCTAATGACGCAAGTGACAACGCGTATTCTTCTCTATGACAGGTCAGGTCAGCATGTTCAAAATCGTAGTTTTAAACTAGCTGTAACTCAGTATAGAAATCGTAACCAATGTAAACTAGTGTAAACTGGTCGCAACCAATTCAAAGCTGCTATCTTTTAGGGGTAGGTAGGGTCAGCAAAATCAACCGTGATTGTTTTGCGACCAATCTTTTGATTGCTTTTCTGACGTCTACACTTCAGATCTAAGAACAACAACACTACTCAGCTGTCCTTCTAAGTTATTTATTCTATTTTATGGATATATACCGTGACATTTATAAATGATCAAGTTTACATTACTTGACACAGGCTTCTGAATTGGAGCGCTGACTTAGCACAAACAAGCATTGTTCACGCACTACTCTCCACAATACATCAATCTCTTAATGCTCTTCAAAACTGATTACAGGCTGATATTATGACTTATGAATGAGGACTCAACTAGAAAGCTTTCTAAGTACATAAACCATTATTCATTTTCTTTCCAAGCAGAGCCCGTAAAATCAACTCCTGAAAGGAAAATAATCGCGTCTAATTCTTTTGCTTTTCAAATAAAATAACCACTCAAGTGTAAATTATTAAAAGATCTATTTAGATGGAAACCAATCGAGACAAAAAGAAAACTTGACTTGAAACAGTGTACGCAAATTGAATCCAGATATGTTTTGTGTCTGCTAACCGTACATCTTAATAACCACACTCAGTGCGAATTGCGAACAATTTAGCACGACAAAGCGTGTGTTGACTCTGAAGCAATTCATCGACCGAATCTTGAGATGTGAACGCGTAACAGCTATTAAGCTGCATTTAGGCCGTGAAAACAAATTACGCTATATTTAAAAGTACGTCCGAAGCATATCTACTTGACAATGTTAGTAACAAATTTGTCTGTAAGGTTTTTTAGTAGACCTTACCCGGTTACTGTACGAAGAAACCTAGTTTGGGACGGGGAGAAGTATTCGTCACTATGGTCTCAAGTTTATTTTGAAATACATACGTACGTTAACTGATTTAATGGAAAGATTTCACTTATCAAACTAGAAAATTTAGAACAGGATAGCCACAATGAACTGCCAAATATATTCTTTGGCTAAAATACCTTTCAAAGCGGCAGTCAAGCTCATGGTCCCTCAATTGGCGACCCAGCTCCCTAACAAGAATCTTGGGCTGAGCTCCCCAGACTCTCATAGTCTCCACCGCATGATGAACCAAAATAAAATTCTCGAGAACTATCATTTGAAAGTTTTTTTCTTTAAGAACCTATTTAGAGGCTAAAATAATTGATTGAATTAATTGACCGCATTGTGCGAAGCCGCTAGTCTATCTCAGACCTCAGAATAAGGAAATCGGCTTAAAATTTGGTAGTGATGTGGCGTGACTCTGAGTACTCGTAATTTAAAAGAAAAATATTTTTAAAAACCTACTTAGAGGCCAAAAATTCCACCCATGCCGGGATTCGAACCCGCGACCTCGTGCTATCCGTGCCAGCGCTCTTTCCAACTGAGCTAATAGGCGACTCACCTTTTAGTCTTTAAATAGGTTTTTAAAATGTCCTTAGCACGGGTTAGTGCATTAAAAAGCGTATAAGTTTTTTTTGCCAGTATATTCCTTCTAATACCCTCCAAAATTGGTTTGTACCATTTATCCCGAGCTTAGATTGACTTTGTAAGAAGAAAAGTGCTCGTTTAGTCTAAACGCAGCTGAAGTTCTCCAGCAACCACTGCGGTTTTCAATCCGAATCATTTACCAATCTGGAGTGCGAAAGCCATTTCGCTTCATTCGTAGACATAGACAGCCTACTACGTCAATTTTATTGCTACCTGCCTATTCTGTTACGTTGATAGGTTACGTTGATTTTCGTTGCGGGCTTTCTAGAGCATTTAGCGTCTACGACCCGAGTAAGTCGAGATGGAAAAATACTCGCGCCATCCCACTTTCATCCGCTACGTGACAGGTTCTAAAATTGTCTCTATTCTAAGAGAGAATATTGTAGTCTATAGAAGCGCTTGTGGCCTAGAGGAACCAGGTGATTGGAATCAATCACTTGAGTTAAGCAACAACAGGCGCGGTCATGTGCAGGATGGGTGACTGTCCCGTGACTAACGCTATGCTTCGCAAGACACGATAAGCCGTTGGTGCCGGCTGTCATGTAATGGCAGTCGTTAAGCCATGTAATCTGTAATAGATCCCAAGACATAGGATAGATGAATAAAATGTTTCTATTTCAAGAATGGCAGCCCAGTGGAGATCACAATGGACTCGGAAGCATTAATTACTCCAAGGTTCGTTTCCCAGTGCAGGCATGTATCTATGACTATTTTTACATTGAAAGTTACGTAAAGGTTCTCTGGAAGAGATCGCTCTTAGCGATAAGACCGCCAATTGCATTACTTAGATTTAAGAAATCATGGTTGTAATATTTTTCTGGTTGAGTAATAGTGTTCTCTATCTATCTATCTGTCTACATCTGTGAATGTGTCAATACCACACGCTAACTGCGAAGAAAAAAATCGTGAGGAAATCCGCGGATTTGTTGACTCCAGCTTTTATATCTATATATCGATACTATTAACACAACATTCGCAACCTGTTTCTCCTTAATTTTACGCCTTTAATAGTGACTTAGTAGCTTCAGGGGCCTATTTCATTGAAATACAATTTTTGCTATATACTATAAAAATTCGACGTACATTGCAAAATGTAATAACCCACAGACTAACAAGTATACGCTGCTACACAATGTACTTAGAACTGTCTGTCACAACAAACTTCGAATTGTAGTTTCATGAAACTTGGCGCAGGTGTATACAGTCACCAGCGATCAATTTCCATTGCCCGAAATGCTCTATATTCAGCCTGCCCAAGCTCCATTCGCTAGAAGGCGGAACTAACCCTGAGCGAGCGCCTTCATCGCCTATTCATGAACCAATAAGTAGAACATTGTTTTCATTTTACCAGCTGTAAGCTGTGCAAATAGATATAAATAGCCGGCACAAATGTCGTTAATTAGCGAGAACTAGATCGTAAACAACTTCTGCATTTGCATATTCGATTCGTAGATGATAGGATAAGAACAAAGTATAAATAAGACAAAGAAGCCCTCTTTTGCAAACAATACATAAATTTTGACCTTTGCATTGACGTAACGTTGAATAAATTTATAATGGATCAACTTTATTATTATTTCTGTTGAAAAATGGGCAGTGTGTTATAATAAATAATTCATGTTGTTAATTGGAATGATATGAGCGTTTCAGTGGAGTGTTTTTGTGTATGTTTGTTTTTTTTTCTATTTTTGTTTTTATAGTTGGAATTTCTGATTATGTTTCGGAGCGCTTCTCCGACCGATGTTTAACTTACCTTAAAAAATGTTTGCATTTGAAATTATGAGAAACTAGAGGTCTATGTATAAGATATAATTTATATTGCATTTAAATGACTGTTTGTTTCTAAAATAAGGATAAGATAAAATAAATAAATTAAATTATTTCGACGCTGTATAAATCATCCCATTAGAGAGAGAGAGATAGAGAGAGAGAGATACAGGTATGTATGTATATAATTTACGTGCTTTAACAAACATTATAAGGGACTATGCAACAAAAAAGCTGTGGTTGAACGCTTGTAGACCTTCCAAGTTCTTCAACAATCATAATTGAGCTGAATTTTTAATATCAGTGACAAGTAGAACTCTACGCGATAGACCAACTGGGACTTTCCGAGAATCTTTCGAATGCCATCTGTCTACGCGCCCCTGGCGAGAACCTAATTGCATTTCCCTTGATTAATTTGGAGTAGCGACCAGCGGCAGTCACACCTACCTTCCCAGCTAATGGCATTTATTGCCAATTACTTTCTTCTTTTCCGTTCATTCGCCAAATTGACGTGAGTCCTACGTTGCTAGGTCGCCGAGGTACAGATACTTAAGCGAGTTATTTAAGATCGATAAATGAATGAAATGAAATGTTTCTATTTCATTATATTATAAAACTTTATTCTATGTACGTAAAAAAATAAATACCATGATTCATTGGTGATATGTGAGTTCATGTAGTTACTTATTAAGAAATAAATAAACAAAATTCTTTATTGCACAATAAGCATATTTGTACAAGGGCGAGGTTAATACTAATGAGTATTTTCTTCCAGCTAACCTTGGGTTATGTGGATAGTAGTGCGGGTAGTGAACGGAGAGAGTTATTGTGAATAATTATCATAATATAATAAAATCGCATTTATCAATATACCGAATGAATACCATAAATACTTAGAACATACATTATATATATATATATATATATATATATATATATATATATATATATATATATATATATATATACCTACATATATAAACTACAAAAATATACCTATATACCAGTATTACTCTGAAGTCCGAAGTAGTGCTTATGGATTCTACTGTTAAACAAATCAACTGACTGGGCCTGGCGTATGTATAGGGGCAGCGGCAATTTAACTTATTAAATTGATACATTGTTTTGTTTTTCATACGTAGCCTATAAATGTTCCACTGCAAGGCACAGGCCTTTTCTCAGAGGGAGAGCACGGGCTTGATTACCACGCGTACCTATAGCGGATTAAGAATTTCAAGCGCTGAACACCTAAAGAAAGAAAGACATTTATTATAGAAAGAAATTTCTTTTCTTTCTTTTCTTTCATTTATTATAATAATAATATTTTATTTCAGATAAATCAAAATCCATATTTAAAATAACACATTATAAAATATGTAAATAAAATAAAATACAATAAATTAAACAATGAAATGATACATACAACTCTTTACTAATAGACTCGGTCTCATTTCTGAGAGACTGAAGAGTGTAAGTTCATCCAGTGTCTCAGAAACGGACCGTCCATACGCTCAGCCACCGCCCGCACCATGCTGTTGCGGCTGTCCCGCGCCCTCAGATCATAGAAAAAAGGAGATATGCCCTAACCGCCATATAAGTCCGGTACCGCTGTCGCCACTTTTGAAGATGTGTGCGTTTTCATTACATGCACAATATTGTAAATATTAGGTTCACGCACACGTCTGCCCAGTCATGTACTAGCGTTCTAATCTTCTAATTGGTTCGCACACTATGAAAAACAATTGTACGAATACACTCGTGCACGTAAACAACAACGTCGGTGAACTCCTTAGGGATGGAACACTTGCATCAAATAATACATTTATCGATAAAATTATGCGATGAGAGGTTATTAATTTATAAACAATACACTTCGTGTTGGGGTGATACAAAAAAACAGAACACGTTAAATTTACAAACACATTATTATTAAAATAAATAATCCTATTATAATTTACTGTCCCGTGAAATGTAAATATTTATTAAGTCCGTGTCTTTTTGACAGTATTTTTGGCTTCAGTATATGATAAAGACGCAAACCTGGCTGTCTATTGATGTCGAATTTGATTATTTTGATAATGATGTTGACCCTTGTACTGTATACAAATACAGTAAGTTAAAAATGTTTATACTATGTTAAATTTGTTGTACAGAACACTACTGAAGCATATTTGGCAGTGACGTTGCCCAAAAAGTCTTCTGGGTTTCAATCCTGGTAATGGAAAGAACTAATATTTGTGTGAAGAGCACGTCCACGGTAAGGTACGCATTTGTGCCAGGGTCTTGGATATTTTATTTAGTATATGAATACCCACTGTAACGTGAAATGCTCTTACATTACCATTTAAAAATTGGCTTATATTGGTAACTCTGTTAGGACTCCGTAAATTAATAGCAGCTTTTGTTGGGTGGAAGAATGAAGTGCAGACTTTTTTAAGAATACTATAGCAATTACTTTCTCATTCTCTGAAAATAATTCACCCAGCTATATCAAAAATAGAACAAACACATGTATAAACTCGAAAAACAACCATTTTTCTGAAGAAATTGCCACTTGCCTGAGTAACAGCAATATATTGGAAATCAGTAGCCATGCTTGGATTCTCAGGATTAACTACTGAATATGTTGATGGCTGTGTAATGTATCATGGGCCTGTAATTAAAGTAACTTCCTAATTATTTATCAAATTTTGCATATCCCTAACACTGCTTCGTTTGATTTCCCAGAAACTTACGTTGGAACAGCCCATGGGAAAGTCTTTGTGACTTTTTTGTCTCCTGAAAATTTCTGTCTTTAGAGTGTTTCGAACAACCCGTACTGGATTTTGAAAGAAACCAACTATCTGATCTTCCTGCACCGGATATTTTTCTTTTATGTTGGGATCAGGAGAATAGCTAAAAAATGAGCAAAATGTCTGGTATTGTAATACTAAATATAAAACTGGCCAAGTGCGAATCGGATTTCCGCTCCGAAGGTTCGGCACATAAGACATTTTTTATACAGTAGTTTTTTCGTAAAATCCACTGATACTTTACCTTGTCATAGACTTTCCTGTAATCTAATCTAGGAAAAAAAACTATTTCCTATATTTAAAAAAAATTTTGATCCTAGTAAATTTAAGGATAAAAAGGGGAAGGGGATAGTATTTTTTTTTATATTTTGATATTATAATTATAAATCTATTATATGTGTAATGTACCTATGTGTGACAAAGAAACCGTTTAGTTCAGTGACCGTCAATAAATTTAATTTGAACATTTCATGAAAACATCTTACATAGTCTATTTGAAGATACTTATGAATTTCAGTTTAGTCATGCCAATAGCTATTATCTAAAAAAAAAAATTTATATGATCCGTCAACCGTCCGTAATAACATCGATAAATTATTGATAATATTGCATGCACACCGCCACTGCCCTACGGCGTGATATCGAAGCTACGTAAGGTGTTTGCAATGACAGGTTGAAGCTTCTTAGGGTGAAATGTTTAAAAATTCATTAATAATAGATTTTTTTTTTTACGTAGCCTCTATGTTTGTGTCCCACTGCTGGGCAAAGGCCTCCCCCAATTCAGTCCAGAGTTTCCTGTCCTGGGCCACCTCAAGCCACTCCGGCAGATGGTTGTCGAGATCATCTCTCCACCGTCTTCAATAATACTTTAAAATAGCACTTCAAAGTGGTATGTTATTCCAAATGTCTCATAGTTTTGTTTAGCAGTCCGATTTTTACAAATAAACACGCTACAGACAGGCATTTCGAAAAAAATATGGAACTCCTGCGTCAACAACGGTTGCCACGCAAATGAGTCTGCGCTGAGAGCGGTGCGCGCCGCTATGATCAATTTGATCATATCGAGGCGACACGGACCACACCCCCATACCATATCTCCTTCTTTCTATGATCTGAGCCCGCGCCCGACGCGTCGCGGAGGCGATCCGTTTGCGCATGATTGCGTGAAACCCGTCTATTTGTGCCTCAGCAAACATCCCCGACGCACTACAGTAGCGGGGCAGCCGCATCAGCGCCCTAAATGCGTTATTGTATTGAACGCGGAGAGCGCTGTACGATTTTTGCGTATAACACACCCACAGGTTGCACGTATAAAAAGATGTGCAGTAGGCTCTGAATAGTGTGGTTTTCACCTCTCTAGAGCTACGAGCACACCTGCGGGATATCATATTTGCTCTAATCGACAACGCCCTCCTTTCTCGTTCAATATCCGCATCATCGGTCATGTCCTCAGTCACCACATGGCCGAGATATTTAAAGCGCTGAACCCGATTTAGAGGTACACCATTCAACTTTACAGGCGCTACGTAACACAAGTACCACACGGGCACTTGGTCCCAGCTTTGAAGACCATAAACTCGCTCTTCCTTGTGTTATATTTAGTCCATGACTACGGGCAAACTCCTCGCAGATGCTTATGAGTTTTCTGAGACCACCCACTGACGCACTCAATATAACCATGTCATCAGCGTAGCTGATGTTATTGAAACGTGCCGCATCAACATGACATCCAACATGGCAATCACTGAGCACCACAATGAGCTCGTTGACGTACAGGTTGAAAAGCGTTGGCGAGGTTAAGCCTCCCTGCCTCACCCCGCACTCCAACCTGTACGGTTCCGATATAGTACCCGCCCATTGTACATTGTTGACCTGGTTTCCATACCAGAATTTAAAAATGTTGACAAGTTCGGTTGGAAAATTTATGTCTTTCGGCTTTCTCCATAAAATATCATAGGAAACCAGGTCAAGCGCCTTCGATAGGTCAAGGAAACAGGCATATACTGGTGTATTTAGATCCGTATAATATTTGACAGCGTGCTTGAGACACAGCACAGCACTTTCTGTAGACAAGTGTGGCCGAAATCCAAATTGATTGTCGTGGAGCTGCACATATTTGCCCAACTGTATGTCAAGCACTCCGTCAAACACCTTGGCAATCACAGTCACTAATGAGATGGGCCTATAATCAGTTTTATCGGACATATCGCCTGTCTTATCCTTCACCACAGGTACAACTAAGGTACTCAGCATCGGTGGCGGAAGGTACGCATGACTAACACACAAATTATACAACATTGCCAGTACTCGCGATACATGGGGCCCAGCATATTGTAAATGCTCAATGCTAAGGCCGTCGTGACCAGGAGATTTACCTCTTGATAAGGTTTTTATATGCCTTGTTATGTCTTTACTAGAAAATCTCGTTTTAACTTTCTCACTAGGCAACTTAGCATCGTGCGTCAGACACGCCTGTTCTGAAGAAGATTTTACCAGGAAATGATCCTTGAAAATATCGGCAATGTTCTTAGTGTCGCTTATACCCTCGACACTGACGGGCAGGCTAGGGCGACTGTTAAGCTTATTTGTCTTTTTTTCAAAAGCCACGGAAGTCTTTTTTGGAGTGATGTGATGCAAGAATATCCATTTTTATTTCTTCACTGTGATTTTGACACCATTTTAATCTTGGTTTAAATATTTTTCTGCTTTGACACATATCTTCAAATAAATGTTCGGATCCGGGCTTGCCATACCACACCCACGATTGAAATTTCTGCCTAGCTGTAGCGTGAGCGTCACGAACGTGCTTGTTCCAGCCTATAACGCATTTATTTCTAATTTTACACCCTGTAGTTGGTCTGCTTAAAGAGGCGGACTCACTAAGGGCTGTCACGATATCATTGTACAGCCCATCAATAGCTACCCTGTGATTAAGATCATTGCAATAACTATCAGCACATCCCATATAGATTGTTGGGAAATCTATTTCTCTTAATTTAGTTTGTCATATTTATTATACCAACAAGATATAACAGAAACAAAAACCAGATAAATTAACATAATATGAGCACACCCGATATAAACGAAATATACAATAAACGAAACAAAACAATAGACATACGTTTAGCCTGTGGTGTGTCTTAATTTCCATAAAAGGCAGCTGACTCAGCGTTGTGCTGAGGGAGTGAGCCCCAGATACTCAGATAGTCAGGATTTTCTTTATTGAATCGTTTAATATTTTCATACTCATAGACCTATATAATTACGTTGTAGATACAGTCGCGGTCGTATCAAACTTTACACTCATTTACTTCATTTATTGTGGGCGACTTAGGAAACCAAATGTAAGGGTTTGTGTTTTCGACTGTACCGAATTATGTTTCAATACTACACGCTTGCATTTTTTGTTCTTTAGAATTTACTTGTTTAAATGACAAATGAAAATGAAAGTCCGCCGGGGTTTCTAGTACCCTAACTAAAGAAAATAGCAATACTCGTAATGTACACAAGATAGGCTTATTTTAGATGTTGGCATATAATATCTACCTTATTTCTCTCGACAAGTTTCCTTATATCAGACAAATGCTCAACAAGGACATTAAAGTTGTATCTAATTTTCATTTGCCTTTATCTATAGTTATTGAATAGAGGTTTAATAAAGGTTACCAATATCATCTCTCGTCTTGCTCTATTATGTCCGACCGCCCTATACACATCGACTAATATTTGATAAGGACTCAAGAATGTGGTTTTATAAGAGAAAAAGGTAAAAAAGGACACTTGTAATTTAAGGAGTGACCCAAAGCTTACTAGCGAAAAAAACTAGTCAAAGTGAGAAAAAGTCAAAAAATCTTTTTTTTAGTACATTTTCGCAGAAAGTGAACCATGACGGTTGTAGCCGTTTTCAGAATGCATTTAAAAATGGAATTATTGTTGTATTTATCTTACGTTACGATCAACTAAAGCCGGCTTGTACCAACGCTATCTGTTCATCCATTGATAAGCCCGATCCAGTTAATGACTACAAAAATGTTTTGCACCGAGACATTTGCAAAGCTTTCCATGGATAAATTCTGCGACTGACAACCTTAACAGTCCGCTTTACCTTCTCGTTTATCCCTGGATAAGGGTAATTTTTACCCTGGATTATTTAGTTAGTTAGACCTGAAATTTCCACACTTAGCTTCATAGTTGGGCCATTGTACGCAGCAAGTGCTAAGGTACGTTAACACTTCCGACACTAGGGTTTCCTTACGTAGTTTTCCTTCACCGTCACCGAGTGGTATTGCTACCATAATTTCACAAATATAACTTAAAAAACAAAGCTATTGGTACATGTCGGGGTTCGAACCCACGACATCCCTATTGAGAAGCCGGCGTTCTACCCCGCCCCGCTACCAACGCTTCAATTACTGGATTTAACTGTATTACTTATACAGTGACTTTGCGTAAGCTTATTGTACCAAAGAACGGTTTAGAGGCCATGCAATTTTTTTTAATATGAACAGAAATCTCAAAACCATTTTGATAATTTTGCTTTCCCTGCAATTTCTATTTATCAGATTTGTAAATAAGTCTATTTTTTATATTCCATAAAAATCTTTGACCTTAAATGACCTTTGTATGACGTCAGCAAAGGCAGTTTGAGTATTAATCCTTTGCCTTACAAAAAAAAACGAAATGTCAACGTGTGATTATTTATGTAGTCTGTGGATTATTTTCTCTGTGGCTACCACGGATGTCAAAAAAAGACGGATGCCATCTCGCATTGAAAGGGTGTGAAGCACCCCTAGTCCTACACTTTCGTGTGCATGTACACGAGCTAACTCACACAGATACACCAAGTCGGTCACTCTGCTGCCATTACGCTCCAGGCAGCAGTGCCAGTAAGTCTTCTTTGACACAAAAGAAAATTTTAAGAAATGCCGTCTTGTGTGGTACGGTGGTATAAACACTTCTCGAAAAAATGCAATAAGTCTCATGGGAGCACCTACCATGCGTAAGTAACGTTTTAAGTTACTGATTCGTGATATTTTTTATTATTAGGTTTTGTTTACTTTTCTTTATTTACTTTCAAATTGGGATGTCAAATACCGCAGTGATACCAGTTGTTTTTCGGGAAAAATTCCCGAAAAGTGGAGAAATATGTATTTGTTGCATTTATTAGTGTTTTTATAGTAGTAGTTTTGGAGTTATGGAAATACGCAACCGTAACCCTTATAAAATAACATATCTTTATTATCTTCAAATATCTAATTGTATGAATTTGCCGCCTCATTTCTGTACAAGCCGTGCTGTGTGTGGACATCTAACAACGTTGTGCATGAGCCGTCTATTTCTTTTTATAGTGCCAATGGCTACACCACAAACATAAAAAATGGGTGGGTGGAATTTTTAGCCTCTAAATAAGTTTTTAAATTGTTCTTAGCACGGGTTAGTGCATTAAAAATAAAAATAGTATAATCATGCCGTGTCTAAGCTTTTGAGCTCTACGTAGGTATGTTTATTTTTAGAGCTGAAGGTGAAATTTATAAAAATAAATATAGCTACATCTGGAGGAAAAACATTAATCAAACATTAATTTCATTCAATATTCAAAGTTCTGGCAATTATTACTTTTTGCTGGAGTTAAAGAAAGGAAACGTATCCATAAAAATATAATTTACGAGGGAAATCAAAATTCACTCGACCGTTTGGTTAGTCTCGTCTCACGCTGAAATAGACTAATTTAGGACAAGGATTCAATTTTCTTTATTATATGGGACAGATGTGGAAGATTTCTTTTCTTTTTAACCAATAATGGCATCAACCCTTTGTACGAGTATGTCCCCACTGCTGGGGCACGGATCTTTTCCAGCATCGCAGGGAGGTTATGCCATACTCTACCACGGGGGCCAAGACCGGATTGGTGGAGGATTGTAAGACAGTTTCGGGTCTTGCTTGACGGCCTCGGTGGCGCAGCGGTTTCGCACGCTGCTGTAAAACCGACGGTCTCGGGTTCGATCCCCGGCCGGGTCAAACTAGGAAACGAACTTTTCTAGTTTGTCTCGGGTCTTGGATGTAATCTATGTATTTAATTAAAACTGTTTTTATACGGATTTATGCTCGTTTATTACATTTTTACAATTTTCCAACGTTTCGGCACTTTTTCAGGTGCCGTGGTCCCGGATGACTGAGGTGACAGGTGTCTTTTAGAAATCATTAACGGTTAGTTTACTACCCTCGGCAAAAATTACAAAAGTTAATTATGAAGTTACGTTCCAAAATAGACAAACCAATTATTTTTTATATAAAGTCAACAATATTGATTATTAGTAATTGAAGTTAAAATTAAATTTATAAACTAATTACTTTATATGAACATTATTAATTGAAATTAAATTGATTTTTTATTATTTATTCTACAGTCACACTTCTAGCAAGGGGGTCTCATGCACTTAAGCACTGGTTCCCATGCTACCGGTATGTTCCAACCACGATCTCTATTAAAATTTGGATGCCGGCGGATCTCTATTGCCTCACGTATCATTCTAGGGAAGAAACGGTCTTCTCGGGCTAGAACTTTAACTTTATCGAAATGTATAAAGTGGTTGGAACCGCTAAGTGTATGCTCGCTGACTGCAGATCTACCAGAGCGCTTATGTTTCACATCAGCGATATGTTCCTTCACCCGCTCAGCTATGGTACGCTTCGTTTGACCAATGTACGAGGAACCACATTCACAGTCAAGCTTGTATACTCCTGCCTCTTGTAAGGGAATCCTGTGCTTGACACTTCGCATGAATTGTCAAACAAATCTATGTATTTGTTGTATTAAATCTATCGTCGAGTTAGCACCCATAACACAAGTCATTTAGTTGTACTTAGTATAGGGCTAACGAGATCTGTGTAATATGTCCATGAATATTTATTATTATTACTGTCAGAAGTTATCAAGCCGCTTATAAAACCTCTGACATGGCTTAACGACTGCCATTAAATAACAGAGGCACCAACAGCTTAGCGTCCTTTGCGAACAACGAAAGTGCTCTGAAAAATGCCACTAGCGGTAATCACGGGACGGTCACCCATCCTGCACCTGACCGCGCCTGTTGTTGCTTAACTCAAGTGATTGATTCCAATCAATCGGTACCACTAAGTCACGAGCGCTTCGCTTTAACTAATAATAGAGACATACAAAATTTTAAAACAATTAAAGGCAAAGCTAACTTAAACTACATACCTAGTTTTACTGAAGATTAAATATAAAGTGTTAAGAGAAGGCGTGGCACGTATTTTCGATATTTATTGTACTTTAACATACTAGCTGTCCTGGCGAACTTCGTACCGCCACTAAGACCGTTTAAACTGTTCTTGTTACCATGGCAACGCAATAAATGTGTTAGAGTTTGGCTTGAAATCAGGTTATAGTAACAATAAAATATTATGCCATGGGAAAGCATTACCGGGATATCAAGTATCCTACGTTTCAATTCAGATCTTCGTCTAACGGTTTGCCAAGATTCATGTAATTCTGTTCAGCCGTTATTGCGTGATTGAGTGACAAACATAAAAAGATCTTCACATTTATGATATTAGTAGGATTATGTAGTTTGAAAAATCGTCGTCTACAATTGAAACCAATATAAAATAAAGCAGCATGGACGTTATACCAAACGATGGCATATAAATTGAAAGTTCCAGTCGTGAATGTGAAATTGAATACTGACTATCGGCCAAGTGCGAGTAGGATTCAGACACCAAGGGTCCGGTACCACAAAAAAACATTTGTGCACAGAAACATACGATAAATATTTAAAAAATAATTTTAATTATGAATTGCATTATAGTTTGTAAAATATAGCTTGAGCTGCGCGACAGCTGTCATCGAAATTGCATCCATGAAGTTTTAAATTTTTTCACAAAATATTTGTACTGCGAAATCTCGGTAATTATTGCACAGATAGTGATGCTTAACTAGTATCGTAACTGCAAATCACAAACTATCGATGATTTGGCGATGTGTGATCTAAACTGCAGGTTTCCTACCGGAATTGAAGTTTATTTGTTTCGGAAGCATTATCAAATTTCATTACAATTAAAATAATCATAATTGTTAATAAACTTTTTATTCTCCGGGGTGAACATTGTTTCAGTTAATACCTACCTATGTAACAAAATACTGGTGTGATGTTAGATAATATTATTTTATGGTGCAATAAAGTATTAATAATAATAGTATGTTAGGTATAATAACGAATAGCGTATACACGCATACGCACATCTCTCTAACTTTTCTCCTCTGATCGGCCGCGCGCTCTATGGTCAAGTTTTGATTTTTAGTGACTGATGTTCTTGTTTACCCTAACGGCGAAATGTTTGATGGTTATTGATGAATTTTCAAAATTATTTTCTATTAAAGTATTTCATGCTTTAAAGTCTGTAGTTGTTATCGTGAAGTTGATTAGTTGAGTTATAGTTGTACCTTTTTGTTTGCATGATGCCAAAAAGATCAAAGAAAACTGTTTTGAATAATGCCGTAAGTTTGTGATTCGTTTGCGCGAATATTTAGATAGAGAATATTAGAGCTTGTATGTGACAGAATTGCGGATGCTCTTGGTACTAGACAATCTACGGTGGTTCGTATTAGCAAAAAAAAGTACGGAGAGTCATCAAGCGCGATGCCTGAAGAAGACGTGATTAAAAAACTTTCATTGCCAAATAAAAAGAGAAAAAAACTTCTCCCGTTACAAACGTTGATAGTTTTGATAACACATATATGCATATTACTCAAGAGCAGAAATACCCACTTCAAGAAAATTGGAAGCGTCCCTTAAAGAGGTAAATTTGTATAATAATAATATTTATTTATTTACAGAACAAGTCCAATTCATTACGATTAAATCCACTTTACCATCTTTGACAAAAAAATTAAGAAAAAATGGGTTTTTATATAAAAAGAGCGTTACAGTGAAAAATGTAATAGAGCGGACGGATATTGCCCTTGCTCGTGTGGATTTTTTGCGCAAAATAAAAAATATTGCAAACTGTGACCAAGTTGTTTCCTCGATGTGACATGGCTTAATGCCAACCATGTTTCAAAGACATCATCCCAACCCTAGCCCTGTCAGTGTGAGTGTGGAGCTCAAGCTGTATTTTACAGACTATAATAAACAATAACTTTTTCAAATAAAATTTCTGATAAGTGATAGTCATGTAATCATTTTTATGGATGTGCAATAAAGCGATCTTTATCTATCTATTCAGTTTAAGATTCTTTACGAGTATTTGTCTTATAATTGTCCTGTTTTTTAATCTTTTACTATAGAGCTTTATAGGTTTGTATATATATACGTTGATAAAACCCGAAATCCTTTAGATACAGAACCCTGAAAATCATTCCACTGCATGTCGACTCCGATTCAATTATGATAACTCCACATTTTCCATTATTTCCTCCTCTTGTAAGTTTTACTCCTTCTCTTGATTTCCTTTCGATTTATTTTACTGGCAGTAACTACTACCGATTTTACTGATCTGGTGGTACCTCGTCTAGTTACCATAATACCATGGCAAAAGTTAGGCTTCACACCTACTAATAATCGTAATCGTTATCAACCCTTGTATGTCCCCACTGCTGGGGCACGGGTCTCTTCCTGCATCGCAGGAAGGTTAGGCCATACTCCACCACGGGGGCCAAGTCCGGGTTGGTGGAGGATTGTAAGACAGTGGCGGGCCTTACTGTCAGATGTTATCAAGCCGCCCATAAGGCCTCTGACATGGCTTAACGACTGCCATTATATGACAGCCGGCACCAACGGCTTTACGTGCCTTGCGAAGCACGGAATAATAAATAAATAAATAATAAATATTCATGGACATACGAGGGCTGCTACTTATGTATGCGGAATAGAAAAAATAAACAAATGTATATGGCTAAATATGCTTTTATTGTTTTTCAAAGTATTCTCCACTATGATCGATGCACTTCGATGAAACCAATTTGTAAAACACTTTTTCCACTCTGATTGAGGTATCTCCAAAACGTGCTGTTTGAACGCATCTACGGCATCTTCACGGGTCGAAAATCGTTGACCACGTAATTTATTCTTTACATTTGGGAATAAATAGAAATCATTGGGAGCCAAATCAGGGCTGTACGGTGGATGACCCATCAATTATATTTTTTGACCATCCAAAAATGTAGTGGTTTCCTGAGATGTATGAGACATGGCCATTAATACCAAAAAAGTAGGCCACCATTTGCTTTACAGTGCTTTTTGCACGAGCCACTTTCGTAGAGTTCGGCTCATTTTGAAACACTCAAACTGTTGATTGTTGTTTAGTTTCGGGATCGTACGCGTAGATCCAGGATTCGTCACTTGTGTAGATATTATAAACAGATTTTGAGTCGCCTCCGTTGAATTTTTTTAAGGTTTTCTTGCACCATTCGACGCGAGCATTTTTTTGATCTTGAGTTAAGTTGTGCGGGATCCAACGCGTACAATTTTTTTTTACAGACAAATGTTCATGTAATATCCTATGAATGCTCGTCATACATATGCCCAGAATAGCCTCTATCTCGCGATACGTAACATGGCGGTCTTGCATTATTAGTTTTCGCACAGCTTCAATATTTTGTGGCACAACCACCGATTTCGGGCGACCTTCTTTAACTTCGTCCGTGAGCTTACTGCGCCCGCTATCTCACTAAACCAGTGATACACAGTTGTTTTTAATTGATCTGGTAAACTTAATTCCCAACGGGATCACGGCAACAGCAACGTTGCTGAAACGGGAGGGTAATCCTTTCCTCGCGGCCATTAAGTTTCTCTTTTACTTATGCATGCGGAATCTGGGATTCCAATAATTTTAAACGCAATGTCTGACCTCCATGGTCAAATTCGTTCTTTTTTTAAATACTGGCCGCTAATATTTTTCTCTTATATACGTTAGTGTTTTGTTTTTGTTGGGTTTAAATTGTCATATCGCTGAAAAATGGAACTCACTGGTGAAAATATTCGTGCTATGATTTATTACGATTTTCGACGTGGTTTAACGCAACAACAGTGCGTAGATCAATTAACTTCGAGTTTTGGTGGTGAAGCTCCATCAAAAACGACTGTGTATCACTGGTTTAGTGAGTTTAATCGCGGGCGCAGTAAGTTCACGGACGAAGTTAAAGAAGGTCGCCCGAAATCGGTGGTTGTGCCACAAAATATTGAAGCTGTGCGAAAACTAATAATGCAAGACCGCCATGTTACGTATCGCGAGATAGAGGCTATTCTGGGCATATTTATGACGAGCATTCATAGGATATTACATGAACATTTGTCTGTAAAAAAAATTTGTTCGCGTTGGATCCCGCACAACTTAACTCAGGATCAAAAAGATGCTCGCGTCGAATAGTGCAAGAAAACCTTAAAAAAATTCAACGGAGGCGACTCAAAATCTGTTTATAATATCTACACAGGTGACGAATCCTGGATCTACGCGTGCTTACGATCCCGAAACTAAACAACAATCAAAACGAACAAAACTAAACCAAAACGGCTTCACCGATTATTATGATTTTTTTTGTGCATTATTCATATCGACCCTTGCATGTCCCCACTGTTGTGGCACAGGTCTCTTCCTGCATCGCAGGAAGGTTAGGCCATACTCCACCACCGGGGCGTGGAGACCACGGGGGCCAAGTCCGGGTTGGTGAAGGAATAATATTATTATTGCATTATACTGAATTATGCGCATCACACACTGTGGAGAAGTTATTATATTTTATCTGGCAGCAATCGGGTATTAAAAATTATACTATCCAAAGAAAGGAACAGATATGTACGATATGTGAAAATTAAATATTCAGTTAAAAAGGCTACAAAAGTTTATCTTAGCATAACAGAGCGTCTTTTAACGTTTGAATTATAGGTATTCGATGTGCATATCACTCATATCACCCAGCGGTTGCTAGCTCATTGCTAGTAACCGCTAGTCTTCAAACTGTATCCCAAAACTAAAATGTATTAAAATGTACTGAACCTCGGACACTTTTGGTACGATTTCTTTCATTTCAATCACACGTACATAGACAAGGTATATTTATAAGACATTAGGTATAATGTATCTTGTCGTCTCTCTTAATCTTATAGTCAACATTTTTTGTTCAATGTATTAAAAAATCCATAGCGACTCGCAATATGCTATTATTATTTAGATAAACTTAATTCATTATTTAAGTAAACTTAATTCCCAACGGGATCACGGCAACAGCAACGTTGCTGAAACGGGAGGGTAATCCTTTCCTCGCGGCCATTAAGTTTCTCTTTTACTTATGCATGCGGAATCTGGGATTCCAATAATTTTAAACGCAATGTCTGACCTCCATGGTCAAATTCGTTCTTTTTTTAAATACTGGCCGCTAATATTTTTCTCTTATATACGTTAGTGTTTTGTTTTTGTTGGGTTTAAAATGTCATATCGCTGAAAAAATGGAACTCACTCGTGAAAATATTCGTGCTATGATTTAGTACGATTTTCGACGTGGTTTAACGCAACAACAGTGCGTAGATCAATTAACTTCGAGTTTTGGTGGTGAAGCTCCATCAAAAACGACTGTGTATCACTGGTTTAGTGAGTTTAATCGCGGGCGCAGTAAGTTCACGGACAAAGTTAAAGAAGGTCGCCCGAAATCGGTGGTTGTGCCACAAAATATTGAAGCTGTGCGAAAACTAATAATGCAAGACCGCCATGTTACGTATCGCGAGATAGAGGCTATTCTGGGCATATTTATGACGAGCATTCATAGGATATTACATGAACATTTGTCTGTAAAAAAAATTTGTTCGCGTTGGATCCCGCACAACTTAACTCAGGATCAAAAAGATGCTCGCGTCGAATAGTGCAAGAAAACCTTAAAAAAATTCAACGGAGGCGACTCAAAATCTGTTTATAATATCTACACAGGTGACGAATCCTGGATCTACGCGTGCTTACGATCCCGAAACTAAACAACAATCAACAGTTTGGGTGTTTCAAAATGAGCCGAACCCTACGAAAGTGGCTCGTGCAAAAAGCACTGTAAAGCAAATGGTGGCCTGCTTTTTTGGTATTAATGGCCATGTGGCTACAATACCACTGGAGAGTCGCAGAACGGTTAATTCGGAGTGGTACACGACCATTTGTTTGCCGGAAGTATTTGAAGAAATACGCCAAAACAACCAGCGACGCAGAATCATACTTCACCATGACAATGCCAGCTGTCATACATCTCAGGAAACAACTACATTTTTGGATGGTCAAAAAATAGAATTGATGGGTCATCCACCGTACAGCCCTGATTTAGCTCCCAATGATTTCTATTTATTCCCAAATGTAAAGAATGAATTACGTGGTCAACGATTTTCGACCCGTGAAGATGCCGTAGATGCGTTCAAACAGCACGTTTTGGAGATACCTCAATCAGAGTGGAAAAAGTGTTTTTCAAATTGGTTTCATCGAATGCAAAAGTGCATCGATCATAGCGGAAAATACTTTGAAAAACAATAAAAGCATATTTAGCCATATACATTTGTTTATTTTTTCTATTTCGCATACATACTCGTACGTAGCAGCCCTCGTATTTAATGGCGGGTGACTCGTTATAATTATGTACTGTAAGTTTTTTTTCTGATTCAATCTTAAATAAAAACAAAAGATAACTTCCACAACATACAATCCCACGTCCTGGGGAGTGACTCTATAAAACGCATGGTTGTTCAATAGAGCCGTATTAGTCCCTTGATGGTCGTTTCATTCACACTATCGGTAGTCTAGTAACCAATCGCATTGCAAGATATAACCCGTGCTACTTAACTCGGCGCCAGTCGCGATTCAGTCTTCTTCGCGAGATATGCCTATTTGGAACTGGAATTACTTTGTACTGCTATTGCTTTGTAGACTACCAAATTGGGGCAAATATCCATTTTTGCCTTACTTCATAATATCTATTCTAGTCTAATCGAAAAACTATGAAAGTATTATCTTCAACTAGAATACCCTGCTTGTAACCAGAGAAAGACATGACAAATATAGAAATACGCCCAGATTGAAGCCATTTGTATTCCACCCAACATTTGTACAAATGTTGTTCGGAATCGAACCCCTGGCACGGTAATCAGCCATGACTCATTGTAGGTCGATATTGAAGCATTGAACATTGTTAGTTATGTTGCTTCCAATCTGTCAATTATAGTTTTTCCTATTCTTCGGAAAAAATGTGTTTTCGTTCACATATTATTCCTACTCGTATTGAACATTCAACTGTCGACTATTCGATTCGATATAGAGTGACGAAATACGACGTAGGTTTCAATACCTCATTTGTCTATCTGTCATAACTTTGTCCGCCAGACGAATGACTGCTTCAACAACCCGAGGAAATTCTCTAGACGCCAATAATTTATTTGATGTTTTCTATGAATTTTTGTACACTAAAGTGTTTGCAACTTCTATCATTTGGCACTGCAAAATAGGGCACCTGCCAAGGAAATAACGTTTACTGGTTAAGTAGGTCACATTAACCATTTCGCTGACGAGAAAATCATCAGCAAATGACCCATCTCTAACCGTAACTCCTACAGTGTCGTCTATTTGATTTGGGTAATAATGGCGGTTAGTACGGACAGCAAAATAACGTATTGGTGAATCTTTAAAATTTTCTTTCCTTTGTGGGAAAAAACCTTGCAGGCAAAAACACAATTTTGTTTAATTAACTTAATATGGGCTTGAGACATCAACTTTTTTTTATTTGTATACTTAAACATTTGTTTCGCCTAAACACCGTTAGCATGAGTTATAAATATTGAAATACACAAAAGCAAATAAAAGCATTGTAATATAAATGTCGCAGATTATGTACTGCTATAAAATACCCATTAAATGTATAGAATCCGTATTTTTAATAGCCGTAGTTCTTCTCCAGTTTAAATAAAAAAACGGGGTAAGGCGTTATGTTCTCAAAACATGTCATTTAACCAATCAATTAGTCAATCGCCTAGCTTGCATACGCTGGTACAGCAGCGTATGCAAGCTAGCCATTGCCTATACCTACCTAAAAGCGATGTTTTAATCCTTTGTATATACCCACTGCGGGGGCACCGGTCTCTTCCTGCATATGCTTCCATCCATACTCCAACACGGAGGCCCAGTCCGGGTTGGTAGAGGATTGTAAGACAGTGGCGGGCCTTGCAGTCAGAATCAAGCCGCCCATAAAGCCTTTGAGATGACTTGCCAGTAATCGACTATCTGTCGATCTATAAGTAATTAACTTATACACTGATTCGTTCACTTTCGTTTGTTTTTATGTTTGGACGGTCTCAACTGGGCATTGCACCACTTCTATGAGACGCCCAGACAAGTGGGAACAAATGTCACACGGTGGAACCGTGACAAATTGCGAAGGCGGACATAGCCAATCTCTTGTCACTGGCGGGCCTGGCGGCTAGACTTTTATTATCTGAGCTGTTCGCACCATTTATTACATCGTACTACTTGTTACTTGGCCATTGTTATGTAACGGGGCTGAGGACGTCGCCCGAGAATGTTGGCAGGGACCTGCTTCAAGCTTGGACTCTTGATTGATTGATTTATTGGTACGGTCGACAGATCGTTAACCTTTACACGCGTGTAGTCTACTCGGTTACGTACATGACGGACAATGCAACTGATATGTTAAGGTTGATGTCCGGTTGACTGTACAATATATACACTTACCTGTAAATGGATTGCGCGTTTGAGCTGGCGTTGTGACCAATAAAGTAAACCTTTTATTGGTCTAGGCAGCCAGAGCTTACTAAGAAAGTATTCAGTGAGAAATTCAATTATCGTTGGTAACGACGTTTTTGAGCTAGGCTGCTTATAGTTGTGGAAATCTTGATGTAATTCTATGTTGTGGAAATCTTAATGATTTTCAATGCTGTGTGTTTATTTCATTGAAGCGAAAAGAATGGTGAATGATGAATATGATGAAAAAGAAATAACAAAAAAATAATAATGTAAAAAAAGATTACACTGTTATATGTGATGTGATATCAACCCTATTATGTCCCCACTTCTGGGACACGGGTCTCTTCCTTCATCCTCCACCAACCCGTACTTGGCCTACGTGGTGGAGTACAGTCTAATCTTCCTGCGATGCAGGAAGAGACCCGTGCCCCAGCCGTGGGGATATACAAGGGTTTATAGCGATGTGATTGCAGAAACGTAGAAGAATTTAGGACAGTAGCTAAATTCTTCTACATTTCTGCAATCAAAAGTTAAGTCAGTAGAAGATACACCCTACTCTGACAAAAAATTGCGATTGTATACGTAGATAATTATTGTAATAAGTATCTATCCAGGGGTATTAAGAGACTATAATAGTAAACGACATATCAAACCTGAAAATATGTCAATGAGTTGTTCCGATCGAGGTCATATGCTAAAACGATGAATAATTAATGTTTCTTGTAGATGGAAGTCATCTACTTACCATTCATTTGCATACTTGTACATTGTGTTCTCATGTAAGTTGCTATCCTGTGGAACCAGGTAGGTATTTTCCATTTCATTCTTATTCTTAACCGACTTCAAAAAAGGAGTGGTATATTTTTATTAACTCCCTTATAAAAAATATACTATAGGCACTAGTAGTTATTAAAGTCACCTTATCTATTCAGTAAAAAGCGTGAAATATTTTTATATATTTTTTTAATATAATATAAAAACCGGCTTCTGTACAATAAGACTTACATTAAGGCTTTTAGCGATAAGACCGCCAATTGTATAAGGCAATACTTAGATATGTAAGCCTTTTAATGTATTTTGTTTTCTGGTGTGTACAATAAAGAGTTCTAATCTAATCTAAGGCACTAAAAACTCAGAAATAATTTTAACATATATAACAGTTAAATTCGAAATTCTTAAAATACTGTAGCAGTATATCTTGGAATCGATGCCTAATTCCAGACCAGCACATACATTTTGGGCACACACCTCCACCACCGTACAATATTCCTTCTCCTACAAAGTTAGTGGTGAATAATGTTTGAAGGTTGTAATATCTACATTCCCCGTATTGTTTACATCTCGTACGTCTCGGCTTGACAACGACAAAGCTATGAAAATTTACTTGGTTTATTAATAATGCTGTCTTATTACCTTTGAGACAGCTGTGCCAAGTTGTCGTTTTCGTTTTGAACAGCATTTTCAAATGTCTACTAGACAGGAATTCAACAAATTATAACAACAGTATCAACCTATCCACGCAATCCATACAAGGAAATACTGGATACAAGACTTTGATTCTATTTTTTTCCGAATTGCTCTCGTCGGTTGTCTGGGAGAAACTGCTGTAAGCAATAAGGCCGCTATTGTATTGTATCTTTGTACGTAATTTGTGTTGGTTTTTTTCCTGGCGGACAAAGAATATTCTTACCTAATATCCTTAGGCTCCCGAATGCAAGTCATTCGGGAATGCTTGCATTCGGGAGCCTGAGGATGCCTCGTGTTAGAGGCGAAACGCGTCGCGTGTTTTCTCACACAAGTATTGGTGTTGGGGAGTTCGTGTTTTGCTTCTGCTTGAAAAAGTAGGAGGGAGGGCGCTGCATTAACTAACCGCATGGTGCTTGTGGGATTTGTGGCGGAATTTAGCAAAGTAATTTTAACTTTTAATGTTATTATAGATTTCCGCAAAGTAACGCCTGATTCTATACTTACAACATCTAATTCATCAGTGATTCCTCAGGAACCACATTTTTATGCTGCTTACAGTCAACCCGAACAACGGCTAACGAGTATTATAGTATCGCCAACGGGCACCCCACACAATCAAACAATCATCAGACGAGTATGAACTCGTCCACTGCTAGACATAGACTGGCCTTAAAGTAAAGCACAGCACAAGTAGATAGAAAGATAGATAGAGAACACTTTATTGCACAACCAGAAAAAGAAATAGCCATGATAAATTATATCTAAGTTAATGCCTTAAAACAAGCCAAGGACTTTGCTTTCCTCACTTCCACGGTTCTCATTCCATAGTACATAGGTCACAGGCCTGGGGGGCAAGTCTCTAAAATGCATAGTTGTTCAATAGAGGCATATTACTCTGGTAATGGTTGTTTCATTCTCTCTATCGGTAATCTGGTAACCAATCGCATTACATTGCATGGTATATCCCGTGCTACTGATTTCGGCGCCTCGCGCGATTCCATTTTTTCTTCGCGGGAGATGCCTATTTAATTTGCGAGGGTTGTACCTCTGGAATGACATTGTACTGCTATTGCTTTGTAGAGTACCAAATTGAGGCAAATAACAATTATTAGACTCTAGGGTCTGAAATGAAATGGTCACAGAGAGAGATAAGATGAGATAAGAATATTCTTTATTGTATGTACACCAGGAAAAACCAAACAATAAATAATTACAAAGATACAGTACAATTGGCGGCCTTATTCTTTAGAGCAATTTCTTCCAGACAACCTACGATGGACAGAGAGATAGAGCAAGCTTTACGCTTTTTAATTTATTGTAAATGTTATATGTTTCTTTCATGTGCGCAATAAAGCATAAAGTTAAGTCTAATACTCACCTAGTTTTTCAATAAAATTATTTATAAATAAGCTCGGAAATAATTGTGACTTGCCTGTATTTGATAGTCTTCAAAGCAAAATGTTATTCCGATGGTGTAATCCTCGTAAATTAAATATAAAAATAATAATATTAATATTACAACCTTGCCGGACGAACAAACAACGCCAGTATTCTTGAAAATAAAAATTTAAAGTACTAGTTAACTCAAATTTCTTAACATGGATGGATTCTCAGCTGTTCGTTTATCTGATTGCAGTATTATTCGAATCCGCGCTCTCGTTGGCGTTTGCTAACTTTACATAATACACATTGCACACTCTAATTAGTTACATTAAGGGCGACTTTCGAACAAAAATTTAAAAGTTGACTAGCGTGTCAGTGCCCGGCATAAGACCGCCGACTCGAATATCGCTCGCCTAATTTGACGAGCGTAAACCAAGAGCCTAATCCCCGTCTTAGCGGAGCGTGGCTCAGATATATTGCTGCGGCTTAACCTCTCCTCTGACGAAACCTTATACACATTCGCTCTGCATAATGTAACAAGGGCATACTGTAATGATTCAGTAGTGATTTCACTACTTCATCTTTATGAACCCATTATGTCCCCACCGAGGGGCACGGGTCTTTGCCCTGAAGAATGTATAGGCCATACTCCACCACGGGGGCCAAGCCCGGATTGGTGGAGGCTTGCAAGACTAGTGGCTGGTCTTACTGTTTGTCTTACTGTGATTCTGACAAATAGATACATAGATAGGAATCGAATCTACACTGAAAAAATGCTTCTTTCGATTTTACAAAATTTTTAATAAACCTTACTAAAGTTTTAGGTTGATTTAGGACACAAAAACTTTTTTTTTACTAAACATAAATGATTCAATATTTACACAATCAGTATTGTTAATCAAAATTTTTGTCGTGTATTTCTTACTAAATACTTACAAGTATAAGGTAACTAGTCTAGTATTATTTATCACGTCAATAACGTAAATTTTACAAAAGTGGTAGGTAGGTTGATAATGCTAAAAAATGCATGTATGTTTCATGAAGATATTTAATATACTTAACTAAAAGGATTTAGTAAATTTTACTGACTTAACATTGTAATGTTAAATAAATTTGTTTTGTTCATTCATTAAAGATATTTTGCATGTTTTACAATATTAATATCGTCCCATCTAGGAAGGGAAGAGACCCGTGCTCCTCGATGGGGACATAATGGGTTGATGATGATCTATTAGAATATTCCTAATGTTTTGCTAACGAAATCAACCGCACCATGTTAGTTCAGACAGATTGGAACTTAGTGAAATTCGTCTAACATAATTACGAGTGATTGTGATGTGACATTTAGGACCAAAGGGTGTCGCGCAACATTAAAAGGTGAGACATGAATTCCTCACTAAAGTCTACCATTCAGGCCCGTAAATTGTATAACTCCAGCTGGCTGTCTTCCCGTTAGACATCTGAAAGCTTTGAACCTGTCTCAACTAGTCCAGTCATGTTTATGAATAGAGTACAGTCGTACTACCAGCGTTGAAAGGGTATGACAGGTTAGGAACATATTTCGTATTCTGTCTTCATTTACGTCTCACTTTCTTGTAAGTAAGGTAAACGAGGCGTGAAAAGTTTCAAGTGCCACATAGAAAAGATGGATAGAAAAGGTTCGTCACTGACGAAGAATTGTTGGAGAGCTTTTGCGCGCTATAAATTTTAAACCACTGTTTTTACTCAAGGTAGTGACTATTTTTTGTTATATTAGTTTGCTTAATTCTCCTAAAACACTTCCTATATTTAAGGTATATAAGCGAAAAAACTAAGTGAAAAAGCTCTTGTTTTCCCGCAAAAATAATGAAACTTGTGAGTCATGGGTTGTTCAGTGAGTATTATAGGTGGAACTGCAGTTTCGGGTTTTAATTGCTTCCTTTTTTACAATTACGCAGGGCCTTGAAGTATATACGTGACAATAAGGTACAGGCTTTCAGGGATTTCGTAGGGATTCTAAGTTGATCTGAAATTTCAATGATTTCTAGAGTTAACTAACAAGATAAATCAATTTCAATTACACACATCGAAAGATCTCGAGTACGGAAATAAAATTTGTAACACTTGGTTTTATTAATTTAAATATGTTTTCAGAAACGTCCGTAGAAATTTAAGGTCGAATTTACATCTGGTATCCGCCACAAGTTTTAATAATTGTAACAAAATTAGTATATTTTCGATACTTGTGATAAAATTGTCCGCAATTTTATTATGACATCAACGCCACAATATAAAAAAAACGTCATCTGTTCCATACAATATTTTATTTGAAACTAGAAAGATTTTATAACATTCCCCAAGATATATTAGAATTAATACCGAAGCGATTGAAAAAAATTGTTAAGCGTACTCTGTACAAAAGAGCCTATTATAATATTAAGGATTATTTGGAAGACAAAGATGTCTGGTATCAAAATAATGTTAACGGGGACTAAGTCTAGTGTAATGTAACTTTAAGTTGAAAACTCTGTTATGTTAAAATCTGTATTGAAAAGAATAGATGTTTCGTGTCTTCTCTACATAATCTATTAATTGTGAAACTAACAACTTTTACGTTCATTAAGTAAACATTTTGTTTTTATCTATAACATAGAAATGAATCGCTGAATGTGTTGGTAAGCGCAAATCTCGAGAGCCGCTGAACCGATTTCGCTAATTCTTTTTTTAGAAGATTCCTTGAAGTACGAGGATGGTTCTTACGGAGAGAAAAATAAAAAAAAAATGAATCGACTGTTGAAGTATCGGCTGGGACAGCTAGTAGTGAATAAAATTCTTTTGATTTGATTTGATACTTAGTTACTTTGATAAATAAAACTTGTTTGATAAGTAGATTACACCTTGAGACAATTCATAGTATACTAGTATTTAGTAGAATTTATAAATGTCATATTAAACTACGAATTGTAGTTTTATGAAACTCGGCGCTGGCCTTTTATGTACTCATGAAATACATGTATATCTTTTGAGTCATTTTTAGGTTTCCGCACCCGAAGTGTGTCAAACGGGACCCTAATACTCTACCTTCGCTGTCTGTCCGTTTTTCTGTCTATCCGTCCAACCTTTAAGCCTCTATCTTTGAAACCGATATAGGCGACCAGTGGACATTTTGGCAGAATATATGTTATTATTGCCATCACAGGCTTGTCGCCCGCGGTGGAGTATGGCTTAAAATTCCTGCGATGCAGGAAGTGGCCCTTGCTCCAACACTGGGGACTTACAAAGTGTTGATATCATATCATCATATGTTATTAAGGCGGATTACCTGACAAATAATAAAATAAATAAATAACAATCAAAGGGAGTCTTTGAAAAACGCAAAGTAGATCGTGTAGGATCAGAAAAAACAACTCAATCTATCCACGGATCTGACTATTTCAGTTCTTCCGACAGAGAACGCTTGGCTGACATCCAAGAAAGTGCTGAGTTTACATCAAATCAATCAGTATAGCTGCCACGTAACACATGCATCAAAGTATTTGTTGTGTGCATGATTTAAATTGACTGGGGGATAATTTAATAGCGTAAAACAAAAATGAACTTCTTCGTTCAAATATGGTATGTGTTAACGAAGGCAAATTAAAACGTACCTGTAAAGTAAAAAAATAAATATGATTTACTGTTTTCATATTTGACGAAGCTTATAAATGAATTTATTTTTTCCTTCTTATGTTTGATGAAGCTTCATCCAAATAAACGTTTTATAAAGTTTTGGTATTTTGTATGTGATTTGTGTAGTACATAAATATTTCGTATTTTAATATTTAAGAATTTTCGCATGATAAAGACATCTAGAATGAAACAAAAAAACGTGAATTATTGCGCTTACACTTACACTCGTACCACGTACACTTAGTACCTACACACTTTTGGAGAGTATGATACCAGTAACAACGATTGAACTGTTAATAAACTTGATAAACGGCATTAAGTCCGCCGCGTTCTACATCTATGTAAGTGCAATAAATGTATTAATAAAAATTGAAAGTTGAGGTTACTTTAATATCGAGCTACCCCTAAGTAAAGGCGTTCTTTGTAAAATACGTTTTTCGCCGATATTTAGATGTGTATCTATAGAAAATCAATGCGAATCAATGGTCTTAAATGGCGCGCAGTTAAGCCTTATATAGGGCTGATTAGTAAACAGCGATCGAAATAAGGTGTGCCTAAATACCAACAGTTGGCCGAGAGACGGCATGGACTTGTAAACCCACCATAATTCCGCTCTGACTCGCCGACTCGCTATGATTAATTAATACTGGCTATGCCATAAAGAAGACTCTCGGGATTTCGGGCTTCAACGGAAGTAAACTAATTAGCATTCGGTGGTATTTCTTAATGATCAGCGAAACTCATACTTTTATATTCTTCTTCAGGCTATATTAGTCCACTGCTGGACATAGCCCTTCCCTAATAAGCGCCATAGCGCAAGGTTATGCCATCATTGGGAGGTAATGCCTATAATCCCCACGCTGGGCATAGTTTTATATTAAACGGGTCTTATCGCGATTATTTATTAGGTAAAACGAAACTACCTTTTTTCCCGCGTAACGCTGCTGAAAAATCGGGAAATAAAATAATTACGTTTTAGCTAATAAATAATCGCGATTTGACCCGTTTAATATATAATTCGGTGGTTTTAACATGTCACCTCTCTTCGACCATTCAGATCGCTTATTGGAATAAATATCTAGGCTCACCAAATTGCATCCGCAGTTCAGTAAAAGGGGTCATAAAAGACGTCTTCCTCGTGAGAAATAAATAACAACCTACACAAAAGTATTTCGATGACTCTATCAAGAAGCAAATAGAGCGAGAGATACGTAAACACCATCAACATTATTGTGGCATCTGGAGTAGGTAGCTATAACAAAAAGGTGCGACGTTTTATTCCATTTTCGCGCCTATTCCGTGTATGTTAAGAGCTATCGTAAGGTGGAAGCGACTGTGCTCTGGTGCACAAATAAATCGCACTTTCCTTTATTGACAAAAGGGGCTGCCGTACTTGATATAAATGTTATTGAGGTTTTACCGTGACGAAAAAAAAGTTTTTCAGAACACACTTCAAAGCAATAGTAAGTTTTTGGAACAAGATTAAAAACTCTGTTATTTATGAAACCACAGCTCAAAAAATATAACAATGATGAAATGTACGTATGTATTATATCCGTTACTTTTTTCAGTTCATTGGGGTACGAGATTTTTTGTCCTTTTTATCTCCAAAATCATGAAATTTTGAAATGGACTCTTTGTTTAATTTGTAACGATTGATATCGATCTTTGTTGAGATATTTAATGTGATATTTATGTTGCAATATTTTGGATCGAATTAACATAATACACACTCGATAATCACGTAATTACAACGGTAGATTTTATTCACTAAAGATGTGTAGACGTTACATTCGAACAAGTAACGTAATGAATGACTAAAAGTAAATAAAAGTAAAATTTCAAGTCACACACCTAAATTTATTAAGTCAGATTCGGGAATACGAATTCGGGAAATAGATGAAAATGAATAGTAGATTGTTAAACGAGGGTATTTAGACGCCCGAGCGCAGCCAGGGTGGCTATAGTCCCAGTAGGAATTGATTCTTTTAGACGTGTTAAACACTCTACTTTTCATTTCAAATATGAGGAAAATAAAAACTCATTTTTAGTATTCAAATCTTAGCATAAAATATTATTACCTATTTTTTCAGATACTAAAACAGATTAGTACCCGCCAATTTATGTCGACTTTTTAAATTTTATATATGGAACTCACCGCGTTATTATTAATTATTCCGCTCAAAGAAGTTTGCGCTAAGTTCACACTGGCTGTTTAGAAACTAACATGGTCGCAGCATTTTTTTTATCATGTTTTTTTCAAAAGCCTATTTATTGCATTAAACTAAAACTCTTCACAGCTGACAGTAGTTCTATTTTTAAAGTTCATTCCGACCCGGGTAGGTGGGAAGTAATTTGTATGAGTTTTTCTGCAGCAGCATTTTCCACCCAATAAACAGATCAAAACAACACTACTTTCCGAGTAAAATTATTTTCGCATATCCTATGAATACTGACAAGATAAACATCGAGCAGACTAGACACTCGATTTTTATCGACGATACTTGTTATAAATCTGGGGATTTCTGGATTTTTAGAAATCTAGCGATCCGTATCACGATCCGTGGTACACGGTGATCACAAACTACAAGTATTGTAATCCTGGATCCAAATATCGTGATAAAAATCGAGCGTCTAGCATGCGCCAATCAACAGATCGAGTAACGAAAAATTCAAAATTTAGTAACGTTCTGTCACGCTCTTTTCTGGGCAATTCGAAGAGACAGCACTACAGTTAACTATTTACTTAGCGAAATTCTCAATTCAGAAATTGGCTCGTTTTCTCTCATTCAGCTCCAATGTTTTCGTGTTAAAAACTAAAGTAAGCCGCTCGCCCAAAGGAGAATGACCAAAAACAGTCTATGTTGCGCTTTAAGCATTTATCCCTCAAAATGTTTCTTTTGAAAAATTATTTCATAGTTTTATTAGATATAATAAATGAAGCAGGGGTTTAAAAGTAATAATTAAAAAATATCTGTATTGATTGTATAACTAAAAAACTTCAGTACAGATTACATTACAAACACAGATTAGATTAAATTACTGCAAAAATCAAAGAGTATTAAATCACTATAGCAAAAATCGCAAATGCGACTTTTTGCAGTGATATAGTCGCAATTCAGACGATTGGTAGTATAGGTACACTCGCAAATCGTCAACCGTTACACACATGCGCTATCTGCAAAAATTCGCAGTATGTAAATGCCTAAAGTAGAGCCAATTTAATAGGCCACATTTGCCATGTGTCAGTTTTAGCTTCATAGTGAGGTGAACTGCTAAAAGACATCGATTAAATCGAATAATTCGATACGGACTTCAAACATTTATGAATCGAATGCAGTTATTGTGAAAGAGTACGTATAGGTACTGTAATTTTAATTGAGTTCCATCGAAAATCAAATCAAATAAACAATTATTAATCAAATACCTGTCCCATCATTGTCTAACCAAAATTTATAAAACAAAATAAGACACGTATATAGTTTAACCAAGAAAAACTGCATTTATTCACTAGAACTAATAGAACTATAACGAGTGTTGTCATCGTCATCACTGCTGTCCGCTCCCAAAGATATAATAAATTCTTCTTCGATAATGTTGTCTATTCTCACATCTCGTTCAAAATCATCGAAAATTATTTTCTTTGTTTTCTCGACGACTTTTCTACAGTCTTCTGAAGTGACTGCTGCACATGCAGTTTGTAGCAGAACCATCATTTTTGCAGTACTGAAGGGTGGCTCAGTATTGTTACGCGCAGCATGACCCTTTTGTTTGTGCCCAAATAAGCTCGATAGCGTTATACTGGCAGTGGTAAGGTGGCAATCGAATAACTTTGTGTCCATGCTCTAGTGCTATTTCATCAATTACATAGCAAGGCTTGGATGGCTTGTTTGCTTTTACCAAATTCAACAACTCAGCTTTCAATAAAGGTGGACTTGCATCCACATTTTTTTTTCCAGCCACGAGACAATTTCATGCTTTTTATTTGCTTGAGTTGGTGGTTTATCAACTTGTACAAAGTTTGGACCTGGAACGAACATTATGGACAAGCTCTAGTGTTGCCAAGAACATCCTACTAGTTTTTTTTTGCCTAAAAGTGTAATAATATTATAGTGAAACGAGAAACAATAAAATATTTACAAGATAAATCGTCTAAAAATTAACACTCAAACGAAAAAGATATTTATAAAACACAACAAATATTTCACTTTGACCTTCTACAAAGGATACCTGCGTTAACAAGTTGTTTTCGGATACATAAAATGAAAAAACGTTAGACCTGGCTGAACGGACGAAAGTCCTTTGCCTATTCTGCTATCAGCAGAAAAACAAGATAAAAAAAATTAAACTGATTTTGTCTTTATTCAATTATTTTTTAATTTTTTATATTATTGAAAGATAATATAATAATGAAAACAAAACTCTTGAGAAACATTACGCATAGGCCAAAAAAAAATTAAAGTTTTATTACGATACAGGTCTTGTATAGACACCTGTATAATAATATAACTTTTTAATCATAACGATACACCTATACAACCTCCAGCTGGACCAAGAAGGTTGAACCTCTACTTAAAAAAAAAGGTTTCAATGAACGAGTCCGCGCCGACGCAACACGCATGCGCAATCGATGTTTGCGCCTTGGCGCCAATATTTAACATTTAAAAAAACTTTTTAATATAAACAAAGTTTGGTTCTGTTTTTATGTAAGTATTATAGTATAAGAGTAGATAAAGTAGTGAATGACACTGTACATATCTTGGTCTTATAACAATCGTGTGATACTTTAAACTCGCCTACAGTTCATTTCTTTAAAATACACTAGTGTTATAAGAATTCTTATTATGCAACGGTACCTATCTTAAACTACTATTTTCCCTTCTCATGCTATAAAAGTTCGTCTTTATGTGATGCATACTAGTTGTACAATCTACTAATAAAATAATCACAATATGGAATGATGTATGGCGATACATTCCTTTACTTAGGTAATCATTGCATTTAATACAACTTTTTCACTGATGATTCCTTCGATTTTTACAGTAACATCCCTAGTTTTTAAAAACAAAAAGGGTTGACCGACATAACCTTGTGATGAAGTTCAGTTTTTTAGGACAAACATTGTTTATTAAGTTTAGAATGGTTTATTAGTCAAAGTAAATTGTAATAATGCCTTCTTATGACATTATTACAATAAATATGTATTATTAACTGAAGAAAGTGAAGCAATTGTGCAGTTCTAATTTTGAAAAACTAAATAATATTGTGTGCCCTGCGTTACAAGGTTACGTTGACGAATTTCGATGAAGTGTCAAATGTGACCTATTAAATTGGCTTTACTATAACACGTCCTTTGCTAAAGGCATAAATAATCTGTGGCATAAACACCAAACCACCAAAATTGTCATAAATGAGTCTTTTTAATCTGTGGTCATAACCTCAAAACATGGGCTCAAAATTAAGATTTCTCGAAACTCCCATCTAATATTTACATAATATTTTTCTTGCATAATCCAGAGCTATTTTTTTATAGTTTACCGTTGGTTTCATCAATGCGCAAGAAGACGCAAAAATAGACTAACTCCTATAGTAAATTGATCATTCTCCTTTAACGACCACAATTACGACGCATTCAGGCAGAGCTCATCAACATCAAACACAAAATCCGATTCTCGGTTGGCTTGCGTTCTCATTTCAGCCTCTATTACTCCACTACATAACGCACTATAAGTGCTTTAAGTATTAGGTGGTGTTTATGATTCCTTAAATTTAGTTATTCGTAGTCAATCAAACAATTTTTAAGCCCTTCTCCTTTGTGTGACTCTCCACTTTAGAAGGTTGGCCGTCTGCTCCCTATATTCTTCTTTGTGTATTTTTCTTGCCAAGCGAAACAGGTCTTCAACACTGGCTACATCTGTTTATTCCCTGATGTTTCTGAGCCACGACTTTCTTCTTCTCGCAACACTTCGCCTTTCATCATTATAACTTGAAGAAATCCTTTATGTGCCTACGTCTTAAGTAAGTTTACATAAATTTGTAACGTTAAATTAGTAATTTCAATATTTCTATATCGTACCGACTACCCGTATCTAATTTCTTTCTTGTCTCCGTCTATGGTTGCCTGGAAGAAATTGCTTTTAGTAGTAAGGCCCCCATTTGTACTTTATATTTATATAATTTCTGTTACTGTAATTTCTGTGTACAGTAAAGAATATTCTATCTATCCTATCTAGGTCGGTACCTATCGTGTCCTATCACAGGACCTAATTCATGACGTAGAACGCGAATGTTTTAAAACTGTTTCTAAACGTTTAATGTAATATATACCTAAAAGTAACGTGTCATATTGTTTGATATCGAACTCCTTCGAAAAGGTTTCACTGATTTTTATGATTTTTTAATGTATTTTTGCTAGGTCTGAGAATAGGTTGTAAGTTAATTATTATAGTAAAACCGAGTTTGCGGGATCAGCTAGTATTTATATAAAGTTTCCCTTATAAAATGAAATCGATTTAAGGCTGTTTTATCTAAAAAGTTGGAGTGGATTCATAAATTCAGGGTGATTGTACTCATCGCACTGAAAAACTTTTGTTCTAGAAGTTGGCTCAGTTCGGGAAAATAATATGATATTCGATCTAAAATTTTATATGCCTAGCTGCTAAAAGCAAAGATATAGTTTTTTTGCCGAATGAAAAAACTTATAGAATACAATGAGTAGAAATACCACACAATCGGTTTATTTACGAATCAACACCGTGTATACTGACAGGTCGTGTCGACACTATTTTCCTGTGAATTAATTCAACTAAGCTGATAGCATGGTGTCCGGCATGCCCGCTCCATCTAAACAATGCGTTCTAAGTACAACAGCATCTGAGTGGTTAATTGACCCGTCTAGTGTAGGTAGATGTTGTCACTAGATACTGTATAAATCACCTAAACATAGACTAGATTAAAATAAAACTCTTCACTGTACGGTATACCTACCGACTAAAATTACATGAAAGTCATTAACCCTTTAGCCGGTACAGCTAGTATATTTTTTTATTTTAATTTCAAATTGATAACGTGTAAAAATAAATATATTTTATCTATGTAAAAACAAAATACAATACAAACAAAATATATTGTATTTATCCCATACAAAATACACCTACAGGCTTCGTCATAGTCAAAATTATTACAGTAAAATAATATGATGTTAAAACAATATTAAAATTAAACAAATAATAGCGCAGCTACCTACCATGCAAGAGATCCGGAGTTCGAACCCCGGCTGGGGACAAAAAAACCGCAGGTTTTGGATTTTTACATGTTTGTGATGTCGTTGTTTCTGGTTCCCACGGCACAGGATATCCTAGTGTGGGGCCAGAAGCAATGTATGTGTCTGTATGTAAATGTTATGTTATAATACTATCAAAACCTAACCAATTATATCGCTGAGCCACATCCGACCCAAAAGTCCCCGTTACACCCCAAGATGTTAACTATTTTGCCACTATCAGGTAAGGTCTAATATCTAATACGCAGTATACAACCAGCGGCAGTCTTGTAACAATTACGTACAGGCAGACTTATTTCTACAGAAATTTCTTTCAGCAAGCCTAAAAATTTTGGAATCTTAAAACAAAGAGGGGTGTAGCAAATAAAATTCAAACAACATTTAGAAAGAAAATACTACTTACTAATATACGAATACAACTTACATGAGTGTCTACATAAATATTGGAAAGAAAAATTGTACGAGAAGAAGAAGAAAACATTTATTATAGCCACAGTACATACGCCACTGTACACACAGTACATACTAAATAACATTAAAAAAAGAAAAGAACACTAAAGGTCACGGCGTGTCACTGCCGCTATAAACGGCAACTGACTCAGCCTGATGGGCAAGCCTTCAGCGCTGATTTTCAGTCAGTGCCACTAGGTTTTCCGCGAGCGTTACAGACTGCGGTGTGGTGCAATCATGGGAAATACCATACTGAATAGAATACTTATATGTAATATAGAGTAATAGTTGTATAGAATAGAATACGAAATATGCATACAGAATGAAACAGGTACTTAAATAGTTTGAACTAACTGACAAAATAAACTACGGTATACACAAACAAAAAACTGTACTGAAACAAATTTATGAAAATAGTTAAATACATTCATGATATATTTACTTAAATAAGCGAGAAAAAAAAATAATAAAAAATTATAGGATATACATATATACAAATATACAGTGTTGCCATATTGCATATCCCTCGCATGCGATTGCAGACTCGTGTCAGTTTTTGCGGCGAGAGGTTGGATTGGAGGGGAGTAGCGGTCTCTGAAGCTCCAGCAAATATGCCCTGAGCTTGCGCCCAAAAACATATGAACTGGACGCTTCACGGGTTGGGGGAGGAAGGTCATTCCAACACTTGGACGCCGCAAACCTAAAACTACCGCGAAAAGCCATGGTCCGATGCGCCGGTGTCAGGATTCTTTCCTTATGCGCATACCGTTGTCTAGTGGACCATTCAAGCTTTGCGAACAAATAGTACGGGATTTTTGTTCGTATTACACTGAAAAGTACCTAGTTTAGCAAAGTGTAGATGCCGACGTGCCTCCATATTCAAGAGCTTTGCTGCATCCATGTTCGGACTGACGTAGGATCTAGGAGGGATTTTGTATATAACAATCGTAAAATATACCATTAAAGTAAATTATAATAAACAAACATATAAATATATTCACCAATCCGGTCTTGGCCGTGGTGGAGTATGGCATATACCTTCCTCAGGAAAGAGACCCGTGCCCCTCGGTGGGGGTATAGGTAATGGGTTGATGAGATGATGATGACGACGATATAAATATATAACATAATATACTACTTGTGTACTAATTGTGTATATGACTAGGGAGTGGACTTTCTTCGTGTTTATGGCATGTGTTACCGCATCGGGTGTCCAATTTAAGCCGAGCACGTCGTATTTCCTTTTTTGCTCACAGCTTGTGGTCCTAATTTGAGTAGTGTGACGTAAAGTAAAGTGGAAAGGTCTACATAATTATTTCGATACTAAAATAAGATGCAGTATTGGTAAGACGAATTCTAATTCGCTCGAATTCTAATTAATGTGCTCTAGCACAAGGGAGCGGACTTTCTACGCGTTTTATGTGTTATCGCATCGGGTGTCCAATTTGCAACGAGCATTTCGTATTGTTTCGCATTCCCTTTATGGCACGCAGCTTGTGGTCCTAATTAGAATGTAGTCCCAATGTGACATTACCCGAAGTGACATTTACGGGAATGGGTCGGTGGGCAGCCGAGGTCGTCGGGAGCAATAGTTTTCTCGAGTTTAATTTATGGGCTCTCAGTATACCTATATTTTGTTAGTGTTTTTGAACGTAAATAATCCGTATTTCGTAATGATTCGCGATACTCATACTTACATTAAACGGTTGTATTCGCGATTATTTATTAGGTGAAACCTAATTTCCGACATTTCAGCAGCGTTACAGCCGTGGTTACGGGTGGAATGGAGATATATAGTCTAAGTAATCGCGATTATTTATTACGTCTTACCTAATAAATAATCGCGATTAGACCCGTTTAATATATAAATATTAATAATCCGTTTTCGAACACATTGTTTTTATTTTTCTTTCCCTATGAATGAAATGTACGTTAATTAAATAAAATTAACGTTAATTTATTTAACCCTTAGCTGTAGTGGTGAAAAAATATCACGGTTCTATAGGGTGGGTCCATTGGACCCAGCAATTTTCAAATGTATGTGAAAAAAAAATGGAAAGTTGATTAAGTATTTTTTCTTTAATTATATCTTTTAACGTTTATAATTAGCACAATGTTTCACACAAACATCAATAGAAACATATTTTTCTTAGGTAATTGGCACTTAGAAGAATCAGTCTCTTTTTCATTAATCATAAAAACAGAGTTACAAAAATATTGATTAAAAATAGGAAAAACAATGAAAAAATTCAATTCTTCACTTTATAAAACTTTATCATGTGTTCTTTCTCGAACTAGTAAACTAGTAACGAAATAACCTCGTATAAAAAAAACAGTCTTCCAACTTTGACAATTCAAAGACAAGAATTACACAGAGTTTTTGCACAAGTCATGCAGATAGGCTTCTGACACTTGGTACACAGATGTACTGTTTTGGCTCTCTTGGCAGGCGGGCATGAACCACACCTTTTCCTCTTATTCCTGTCCAATTGTACAATCTCCCCAGTTTCTGGTGCTGATGGAGGGAGTTTCAAAACCGAGGCAATACTCTTTCTAAGTTATGTAGGTAATCTTTGATTATAACACCTTTCTTTCATGTAAGTTTCACACAGTGACTTTGATAAACCTTTCAAAAAGTTCATACGCTAAATAAGTTAATTTTTGTGCATTTTGGAGGCTCTGCTGTATGATGAAAACGTAGAATATTAATAACGTAGCTATAGTGGTGGGTCCAATGGACCCATGCGAAAGCCAGTACTTACTTTTCCAGCAGCAAGCGCAGCATGTCCGTTCTACATAATGTGCCTCGGCTTACTAATGGAAGGTACTGAGACGCGGAGGGACCTTCATCACTCCTATCGTTTTTTACGGCTACTTGAAAATGTTGCCTGGGTCCAATAGACCCACAACTACAATTAAGGGTTAAAAGTTTACTTATGTCAGTTTATCTAACCTATGTGGTGTTATGTTTATTAATGTGTTTTATACTGTACTCTAAAATATATAGTTTATGAAGAAATAAATAAATAAAATATTTTCTGATTTAAATTGTTTTGTGAAACGTCTTTTTATCGCTTTATTCTTTACTAAGCTAACTGTGACAAAAAATATCGTGAGGAAACCACCACCTTAGTTACCTTCGCACGTAATGACTTATCTCTCCTGTAGGCTAGGCCTAGATATTCTAATAGACAATTTATTTGTATTATTGCACAATACAAATAAATAACGCGATTGAAACCCACACATTTATTGTCAGCTGCTTTTGACACCTATTGTTGACTATTTGCGGTGTCCCGCTATGTCACAAAACTCTGTCTCTCGTACATTGTTTCATAGATTGTCTATTAATCTACTGTTAAGATCTGTAGCTTAAGCTGCGTTTTCACGATGTTTAGTAGACTCGGACAGAGTGGCCGATTTTTCTACAAAGTTACACTATTTTTATTTTTAATGCACTAACCCGTGCTAAGGAACAAATTTAAAATCCTATTTAGAGGCTAAAAATTTCACCCATGCCGGGATTCGAACCCGCAACCTCTGGCTATCCGTACCAGCGCTCTACCAATTGAGCCAATGGGCGACTCACGGCATCAGTGAAATTTCGAACCTCTTTACAATATTCTCTGTATTACGTACAGGCAGCGACATCTGACTTAAGCAAATTGCATTACTTACAGCCCCGACTACCTACTTTGCAGTTAGGTTTAACATCGAAACGATATCACTGTACCCACATGATTACACTATTTTTATTTTTAATGCACTAACCCGTGCTAAGGAACAAATTTAAAAACCTATTTAGAGGCTAAAGTAAAAATACTGTTAGGTAGGTAATCGAAACTGATCAATTTATACTAGTTTGGCAAGTTTGATCTTACCTACGTCTATGGACACAAGCATTGTCACTGTCGACATCAACCAATCAGAGAGCAGTGTGTTATTTGCCTTAATTCATAAAAGCGTAAAATCAAAAGCTCTTCTGTGATTGGTCGAACTGTTTAGAATCTTACGAATGGATATCCGTTAGTTTATAAATTAATCACGAGACTTCGCAAATTAATAAATTTGCGAAAATGTGGGCGTAAAATAATACAATTTATCTCTTGTTTACAATCCTACGAAAGTTTATAAATGTCCTAGGTAATTTATAAACTTGCGGATCTTGTTATCTTCCGGTGACATATACGATACATAACCTCACTCCTGTATCCCAGAGGGGTAGGCAGAGACCAGGGACTGCCCCTTGCCACAATCCTGGCAGATCACCTTCGCTTCATCAATGTTCATAAGTCCCGCCGTTCCGCCGTTCCGGGTACTTTTTATCTTCCTCAGTTTTGTTAATTTTGTAAACTTATTGCACAAAATACAAACTATAGCACTTTAAACACAGGACTTACGTTTACTAAATATTGATGTCTGTAGAGCTTTATGAAGCTGTGGATGGAAGTGTTGTATGTATGGTATCCATGGTCGTGACCAAACTATTCTTTCTCTTTCCATTTTGTACTTTTATCGTCGAAGTTTGACGATAAACATCTTTTATAGCGCTTCTATTCATCGTAGCAGAAAGACACCGTTATCAACTAAACGCCTATATACTGGAGCAAAAATCTGAATTCACTAACATATGTGCATCACCATCCAAGTAGCTTACAGTTATTGTATGGAATCAGGCGTTACTTTGCGGAAATCCAATAGCATTAAAATGTGAAAATTACTTTGCTAAATTCCGCCAAAAATCCCACAAGCACTATACGGCTAGTTGATGCACCGCCCTCCCTCCCACTTTTTCAAGCAGAAGCAAGACACGAACACATCACCACTGACACCAATACTTGTGTGAGAAAATGCGCGACGCGTTTCGCCTCTATTTTCCCGCATGGTGCTAGTGGGAATTTTGGTGGGGTTTATCAAAGTAATTTTCACATTTTAATACCCTATAGTTTTTAGTTAAGCTGAGTCACTCTGTTCGAGCTCACTAAAATCTTCAAAACACGGCTCTGGTCAGAAAATATAGAAAAAACTCGTTATCAACCCTTGTATGTCCCCACTGCTGAGGCACGGGTCTCTTCCTACATCGCAGGAAGGTTAGGCCATACTCCACCACGGGGGCCAAGTCCGGGAAAAATACAATAGAAAAAACTACTAACTAATAAACCAGGGGTCAGGGACTGAGCGCAAACGCGAGCAATTACCCGCAACTGTGACACACATTTTTCATTTCACTCACCCCTATCCATTATGTGAGGTCTCCGTCCAAGATCTTTTTCTGCATCTGTAAAGGATTAGGTAATTGCCCTTAACCAGGCTGTTCAATCCGTCCACTTGTATTTTTTTAAAGATTTGTATTACTCGCCACAGATTTCCTTGAGGCAATATTCAAAGTACATATTAGTTTTAAAGAAAATAACGAAAAATGCCCTCTCTCATCGTAAGACCAAAATAGTTTTTTTTAACAGCAATACTCATACCAGCTATTCATTTATCTGATCTAATCGCCAATATTTATCAGGTAAACTTAACTACCTTAATTTTCGCATTTGTACCTAATAAATTATCTCGATGAGACTCATTAAATATTATTTGACTACCTCGATGGTGTAACTGATTACCATGCCTGAGGTCGTTGGTTCAATTGCCACTAGGGGCAGCCGCAAATTTGTACAAATGACCGCAGTCTGGGTGTATTTCCATGGTTGTGATTTCTGTTTAACATAACACAGTCAGTTCCTTTGTCAGTTCGGGACCTCGGTAAGTGATTGTGTTGTGTGGAAGTTATTAATTTAAATATGTAACTTTATAAGATACAAATATTTTAACAAGAGTGAACCCTCTTATCCGACAAAAAAACAAAGTCAAAGACGTAGTTCAGAAGTGTAGCAGGCTGAAGTGGCAGTGGGCTGGTCACATCTGTCGCAGAACCGATGATCATTGGAGCAGACGGGTTCTCGAATGGAGATCACGACTCGGCAAGCGTAGTGTAGAACGCCCTCCAGCCAGATGGACCTACGACCTGAAAAAGGTGGCTGGTGGTGACTGGATGGCAAAACCGGGAGAACGGGTCTTGTGGCGCACCCTGTGGGAGGCTTATGTCCGGCAGTGGACTGCAATAGGCTGAAATTATTGATGAACGAATGATGAACCCTCTTAACCAGAATTTCAATTGATCAGTTAGTTGAACACAGAACAGTGAATATCCGTGTCTTTGGCCTTATCTATGCGAGCGCCACACTCGAGAGCTGGCCAGCGCCACCTAAAGCAAACACATAAAACAAATTTAGGGCCAATAAAACGTACAATAGCTTTATTATGTCTTCCACGCGTAGCGTCGTGTTAGACTAGGTATGTCTTTGTGTTCACGCGCGTGGTGATCTCTTGCGAGCAATAATGTTTTTATGCCAAGTGCAGCGGTGTACGCCGCCACGCACCGCAATGAACCGGAACTTTTCAGGGTAACGTAAATGACGTCACACACAGCAAACATACTAGCTGAAAATACAATATTGCTCGCCATACAATGCAATGGACCATCACACACGATGATGAAAATCTACTAAGATTATTAATCGCGCTCGTGGCCCAGTCGAGCCGAGTGATTGGAATCAATCACTGGGGTTAAGCAACAACAGGCGCGGTCAGGTGCTGGATAGGTGACCATCCCATCCGACGACCGTTAACGGCATTTTTTCGAGCGCTTCCGTGCTTTGCTAGGCACGTTAAGCCGTAGGTGCCGGGTGTCATGTAATGGCAGTCGTTAAACCATGGCAGAGGCGTTACGGGCGGCTTGATAACTTCTGACAGTAAGGCCCGCCACTGTCTTACAATCCTCCTCCAACGCGGACTTGGCTCCCGTGGTGGAGTATGGCTTAACCTTCCTGCAATGATGAGGAGGATGTTTATTGTCTTGGCTAATAATGTGTAGTGCTTATGAATGTTTCAGTTCAAAAATAAATAAATTTTGTTTTAGTTGGAAACAAAAAAAAAAGTCCAGGTCTTGGATGTTTACATGTTTGTGATATCGTTGTTTCTGGTACCCACGACACAGGGTATCCTAGTGTGGGGCCAAAGCAATGTATGTGCCAGTATGTAAAAATGTTATGTTATGTAAGACGACTAGCAAGAAAGTCAAGATGTTTTTTTGGTTTCGAAAAAAACTTACATTTTTTAGATACATCAAAGTCCAAAGGAGCATAGAAACTGCGACTTATGAAACATTACAAGTTGAACTAAGGTGTAGATTCCAAAATATAGGTAATTTTGGTAAAAATAACCAAATATCTCTCGCCTGAGCTGTAATAGGTTCTCTGGGAGAGATAGCTTTTAGCGATAAGACCGCCAATTTTATACTATATAATTTAGATATTTAAGTTTTTATGTAATATTTCGTGTAAACGAACAATGGTGTGCAATAAAGAGTATTAATCCAATCTAATGTTCTTAAATAATAGGAGAATTCCCATCTCATTCATCTTATTCGTGTTATTAAAACACGGTGCATAAAACACTCCTCAAAGGCAGTTAAAATAGACTGTAATAAGCGATGGAGGATGGATGGACTGTAATAAGAGGAGATAAGCGACGACAAACTAAACTGCCCCTGAGGAGTGTTTTTTTTTAATCTTGTTTATATAAATGAAACCGTAGTTCTTCTACGAAAGGGACAAAACGCAAGCACAGCTAATGTAAACTCCCTCTGAGGAGTGTTTTAAAGGAATCGTATATATAAACTATATAAAACATAGAACGTTAAACTTGGAATCACAATTAAGGTTCTGAGAGCTTGAAAAAAAAGGCAGATAGAAAACACCGAACTACAGACTTAACAGCATTTATGGCACAACTTTGGCCTATGCGTAATGAGATGATTTATACAGCGTCCAGTGAGACCTTTACTCACACTAGATGGGTGAAGAGACCACTCGGATGCCGCAGTGCCTGGGACATTGTTTTTAGATGTTGTAAGCTACCTGCCCATAAGTCGTCTATAAAATATAGCCTGCACAACTAGCATCGCTAACTACAGTTCCGCTTTATAAATTGAAAGAAATTGTAACATATACTATATTCCCGGAAGAGTACACCTTATTTTCTCTACCACGCGTCTCTACTATAGTACTTCGGAGGCGGTGTTGTATTTGTTGTTTTATTGAGATGCTTTTAAACGGCTTCATCTGTAAACAGTGGATATTATTAACGTCTTTACTCTGTTAAAGCGGTGATAATCTAATGGGTAGAATAACGGACCCGAAAGCTCGATTTCCAGTTCGGGCATGTGCCTGTAACTGAAATTAAATTAAAAGCTTTTATTCAAAGTTGCGCAGAAAATACGGCTTAATGAACGTTACAAGTCAAAGTAGCTGACCATTTCAAAAACATTTTGAAGAAAAAATGGACAAAAAAACTCCAAAATTAGTCTTTTCAAAATCCTTAACTAACAGAGTTTACATAATTTTTACAAAACTCATGCGTTTTACTTGCTTTAATTCCAGACATCATGTCATCTACATAATCCTCAATATTATACTAGCCCTTTTGGGCACAAAGTGTACTTTACACATTTTTTGAACCGCGTTTCTGTCAAACTAAATATATCTTCAGGGATTTTCTTATAGAGACTTGGGACTTGGTTTATATTTACTTTGACTTTGACACTGCAGCGTTCGAGTGGTCCCTTCACCTATCTAGTGTGAGTAAAGGTACTATTTGTCGCTGTACCTATATATCATTTCATTACGTAGATGCACCTGCCAAAGGTTTTTTTTCTCGTAGACTTACAAACAATCTATTAATCTACTGTACAGCTGTCAATTGATCAAAGTTTATACCAAAACGGTAACATAACGTTTATTAAGTCTTTTATTTTAATACTACGAAAAAAACATACACGATCACGTAGGCAGTGTATTGTCAACTAAATAGCCCATTATACCCTTACAGTTTCTATCTAATGACATGGAATAAAGTCAGATGTTGAACAGAATGCAGTTACTTTCGTTTGAATTATATCAGCACGTGCCACTAACAGTAGGTGTAGTCACCATGAATTTTGGATCAATCAAATTATATCAAATAAATTACCTAATAAGAATCAATATTGTTGATTAGATTAGATTAGATTAGAACTCTTTATTGTACACACCAGAAAACAAAATACATAAAAAGGCTTACACATCCAAGCTATTGCCGTATACAATTGGCGGTCTTATCGCTAAAAGCGATCTCTTCCAGACAACCTTGACTTTATATAAAATAATTGGTTTGCCTATTTTGGAACGTAACTTCATAATTAACTAACACAGTTCGTGAAGGTCGATTTGCACTGTAGTGACCTGTCACCGGTGGGGTTTGGGGTACCAGTAGGGTATTTTGGGCCCTACCTTATTTGTCATATATATTAATGACTTACTATCCTTGCCACTGTCCGACGCCGAAATAATCTGTTACGCTGATGATACGGCTCTTTTATTTTATGTTTGGTCTTGGGAAGAGGTATACTCTGCTGCTAATACAGGTATGTCAACCATTGCTAAATGGTTAGACACTAAGTTACTTACTCTTAACGCGGCAATAAGAAAATATCTGGCGTTCCATATAACATGAGCAACGAGTCCACAGCCTTTAACTATCAAGGTCCATCGAAGTATGTGCCCACATATGACCTCGCCTTCACAATGCGACTGTATAAGTCTTGAAAGAGTAAGCGAGCTGAAATACTTGGGAATTATCTTAGACGAGAGATTGTCCTTTTTCCCACATATTTCTAGGCTTTGCGGTCGAATTCGTAAAACGGCGTATATTATGCGACTTCTTCGAAACTCAATGTCTAAAAACCTTCTTATGAACACGTACAAAGCATTATCTGAATCTCTCCTGATTTACTGCGTCTCCGTCTGGGGATGTGCTGCTAAGACGTTTTTGATGAAATTAGAGAGAGCTCAGCGCTGTGTTCTGAAAATTATGCTTAAAAAACGTTATCGTTTCTCAACGGATGCTTTGTATATTGAAAGTGGTCAGTTGCGTGTGCGCCAGTTATTTGTTCGTGTAGCTGTACTCACAGAACATAAACACAGACCAGAACCCACATCTTTGAGAAGACCCCCAAAAATCCCTGTACCGTTATGTAGAACAGCATTTGCACAACGCTTCCACTCCTTTGTCTTTCCATTTTTATATAATAAATTGATGGCAACTTGTAATTCAATAACCATGACACAATTTGAAGCCAAAATCTCTATTACCAAGTACTTAAATACACTTAATTATATTGACACTGAAAACCTTTTTAAAATTGTTAAATAAATAAATACTGTATACACTAACACGCACACATAATATCTATATTTATTTATTTATTATTGTATTATATTTACTTACTTATATTATTACTTACTTAGAGTATATTCATAAATAATATATAGTATAATATATTATTTATGAATATACTCCTTTATCTTTAGGTTAGATGCCCAATTAATTTAAGCACCCTGTTTATTTGTTAATAATATAGCCGTGTTGCGTTAAAAGCTTGCCGTATAAAACGTATTCTGTGCATACTCATAAAGTCCCCAAGATACAGTTACTAGTTTGTGGACTACCGTTGAACCGTGTATTATGCACCTACCCACCTCTTTTGTACCTATATTAATTAATTATGTAACACCTGCTGCTGTAACTTTTATTTCAATAAACGCACTTACTTACTCACTTAACTTTTGTAATTTTTGGAATTGTAATGTTAATGCTTCAAAAAGACACCTGTCACCTCAGTCATCCGAGACCACGGCACCTGAAAAAGTGCCGAAACGTCGGAAAATTGTAAAAATGTAATAAAGGAATAAAATCAGTATAAAAACAGTTTTAATCAAATCAATTTATTTCAACGCAAATAATTTACATTCTGTTTGCTGAATGTCAATGGACAATGTAAAATGTAAGGATGGTAGGTATACATTCACCTATTGAATGCGAAAATTTGTTGTTAAAAAAGGACTTTAAAAATAATCTCTACATAAACTCGAATCTATGAGAACCATTAATACCCAACCAGCGCAATACGTGCAAGCCGCGGTACGACGGGTCATTCGTCTGTTAAACGGAGAGACTGCACTAATTAAACGCGAAAAGAACTATTGTATTAGTAAAAGAATTGTTTGAAACAATATTTTTTTACTTTCATTATATTAATCTCTATACTTAAAAGTAATAGTTTAAGGAGATGGCATTTTTAAACATTAATTACATAACCGCGGCTTTCAAACCACCTAAATTTCGGCGTTTATATGAAAAAATATTTCTGCGTTATTGCTAACATGTAAACTCTCTTGGGCCATAACGCCGACCTTTCTATAATATGTGTTCAAAAACCCGAACTGATATCATCGTGTGCAAACATACGCCAACGTGCCCTCGACGCCTCCCTTTACTTGTGGGCCAACATTATGGATGTTACAGTCTTAAACGGTCGAAACTAATTTTGACTGTTTAATTTAGTCAAAACTAGTTTTGACTGCAGAAAAATTAAGTGAAATTCTAATTTAAACCCTACAATGTCGAGTTGGTTTTTGGTCTTACATGTTCAACCTAACACGCTGCTTCGCGCTCCGCTACGCTACGCGCTTCGTCGCACCTATATTTTTGCTGTCGCAAATTGAGTGATGCATCATTTTAGGTATTTTTTACCATTTGATATTTCAAATGTCAGCTTTGGACAAAAGTACTTTTGACTGATTTTAGCAGTCAAAACTAGTTTTGACCGTTTAAGAGTTTTGACAGGTATTTTTTACCATTTGATATTTCAAATGTCAGCTTTGGACAAAAGTACTTTTGACTGATTTTAGCAGTCAAAACTAGTTTTGACCGTTTAAGAGTTTTGACTGTAACATTTTTGTCTACCCGCGTTTTCGAATGCACTTGTTGTTTCAGTTTGCTGCAAATAATTAATCGAAAAAACTACTAAAATCAAGTGTTTCTGTGCTACATTGAGTGTTGTGAACTTAAAAAGTGCCCATTATTGTTATCTCAAACTTTGAAACACATATATAGTACTTGAACATTTGTTACAAAACCATAACCCCAAACAAAATGGTTTCTTGTTTAAAGTGCCAAAAAGACATAGCAAAAGTTGATGCTGCAAACCCCAAGATAGTGTGTCATGGTTGTGAAAGGCAGATATGCGTGAAATGTAGTGGGTTACTTGCCACGGAGCTAAGAGTAGTTGTCCTCCAATCACCTACATTAAAATACCTTTGTCCTGACTGCACTCTTGGAGTTCGTCAACTACCAGCTTTAAGAAAAACAATAGATGAGCTGAAAACCGAGATTGAGTGTATAAAGAAGACCAGCACCAACCAAAGTGGAACAATGTAGAAATGGTAATTGCTGAAACATTATCTTGTTTGGTGTACCGGAAATTGCTTCTGACAATCCATCCAGAGAAGATCAGAAACAGCATGATATTAATGAGGTGGAGCAAGCCTTGCTGTGTATACCGATTCAGAAGCACCATTAATGGCACGCCTGGGCAAGTCACAGCCTGGGTCTGTCCCTCGTCTCGTGAAGATTGTTATGAGGAGCAGGATGTCTGCTGTAAAAATCCTTAGCAACAACAAGAAACTTAGAGATGGAATTGCGGCTAAAAATGACCGAACCCCATATCAGCGTGAGTACCTCAAAAACCTGCGTTTGGAACTGGACCAGAGAACTGAAAAAGGTGAGAAAGACTTAACTATAAAATACATAGGTGGCCGGCCAACAATCATTAATGCTTACCCTCCAAAAAATCAGCAATAAAGAATGGGTTCACTGAACTCATTCTTTTCTACACGAACTCACGAACTTGGCATCGATTATGGCTAAAAGAGATCTATATTTACTAGAAATTGATAAACAAAGACCTACATTCATAATAATCACTGAAACACACTTGAAACCTACAATACTAGATAGTTTAATAGCAATAAAGGATTAGGTACACTCTCTTCAGGCAAGACAGAACCTTTTGTAGCAGAGGATCGGGAGGTGTTGCTATATATGTAGCTCAACAACATCAGGACTTACCATTTGTGACGACCCTACATCCTACACTCAACAATAAACCCAACGTTGAAGCCCTATGGGTCAATATACAATATAAAAACTTCAAGATGTTGATGGGAGGAGTATATCGACCAACGCACTACGACCTCCGAGAATCGGACAAGCTGCTCTTTGAAACTATTTTAAAGGCATCTGAAAGTAACGACAACCTTCTGATAGCAGGATATTTCAACCTTCCGGCTATTAAATGGCCACTCCAAAACTTAGGTGGCTACAATCCACTTTATGAAAACTTCATAGAAACACTGATTAGTACAAACCTACACCAGCTTGTAACACAGAAAACAAGGAAAAGAAATAATGAAGTGTCCTTGTTGGACTGTGACTGTGTAATGTGGACTGTGTAATGATGAAAACTTGTGCACCAAAATTACCTATAATCCCCCCCCCATAGGAAAAAGTGATCACCTTGTTCTTATTGAATAGAATAGAATAGAAATCGTTTTATTCACAAATTAATTTAACACAGTACAATGATACTTAAGGCTAAGAAACTACACGATCATAAATTTTGCACAAAATAAAAGAACAATGTAAGTATGTAAAGAAATAACAAAACCAGTCATATAAATACCGTGCCAATGTACTGCGTTTGTGAAAAGGACCCAGCTCAGCATGTGTTACAGAAAGGCAACTTTCTGTAACGCTGGTATTCTGCTGGTACCTAACGAATAACAAGCATTAACAAATACCTATGATCTAAGTTATCATAAACCTACAAATAAGTAAATAATAAATAATAAAAGAATTTTAATATACAATAGAAAACGAATAAATGTAAACAAATATTTTCACAAAATAATTATATAACCCAATACGATACATGAAAGATGAATAATTTAAATTAAAAAATATATTTTTTTTATTATATTATATATAACAATACATTAATATACACAAAGATACATAGATATACACCTATAATAAAATAAATAAAGCCATGAAATGCCCAAATATGCGTTTACCGTGTGACTGTCACGTTCATACACTAAAACAAAACGGAGAAGCAAGTAGGATCCAAGGCCCTCATGATTAAAGCCATAAGCCAAACAGCGTAGAACAGTAAATAAGCTACAGTACAGAACAGCTCATAAAACTGAGCAGCAAGTAAGTTAGAAAGATAAGATAAGAATATTCTTTATTGTACACACCAGAAAATAATTACAGAGACAACAGTTACAAAAGAAGAGGTACATTTGGCGGCCTTATTGCTGATAGCAATTTCTTCCAGGCAACCTTAAATCGGAATGATTGCTGAAAGATATCATACTTAAAAGTAAATTTGTAATTTTAATTATTTTGCCATAAGCAACTGATCCTCCAGCAACACCAACTTATACCTTTCCTTAAACGTAGATAGTGATTTCAGCATGCGAATTGGGGGTGGAATATTATTCCAACATTTTGTTGCCTGATATTGGAAGCTTCCCCTGAAAGCAGCAGTAGCATGTCTTGGTACAGACAAAACAGCACAACATGCCCGACGAGTGGGTCTTTGGCGCCAAGATAGTTTCTCGTAAAGATATTCTGGTTTACCTGAGTGGATGATTCCAAACAGTAAACTTGCCATTTGCAACTTTAATCTATTCTTTATTTTTAATAATTTCGCATTGTTAAGAAATGGAGTGATGTGTGTTCGTGGAGGAATATTAAAACAGAAACGAGCTGTTGCATTTTGAATTCGCTGTAAAAGACGATGAGATCTCTCGTACAAACAGGGTCCAAACACGGTAAGACAATAATTAAGTTTCGATAAGATCAGTGATTCACACAGCTTGATTCTCATTTCTACACTTAGGAAAGAGCGAATTTTGTACAGAACTTTAAGTCTATAAAAACAGTTTTGCACTACCTCAGCCAAATGCTGTTCGAAACGCAAATCACTGTCAAACGTCACCCCTAGATTTCTAGCTTTTTGTACTCTTTCTATCTGTATACCGTTAATTTCTATGACAGGATTAAGGTTCAATACAGTTTCAAGCTGACCACAGAATTAATCAAGGAGAAACTCAGTCACGAAGAGATTTTTTCAAAGCTGACTACAAATTGATTTCAGCAAAATTCAGAGATAGCAGTCAAGAACTCAGCAATAAACAAGTAAACCCAGAGACTTGGAATCATTTCAAGGCAGTTTTGAGCCTGATAATAGAAGAAGTTCCATTGAAAAGAATTAGTATAAAAAAGAATAACAAGAAACCATGGATAGGACGAGACATTGTTAAATTGACCCATAAAAACAAATCAAATGAAGACAATATAAAGCCACCAAATCAGAAGAATCATACAGCGAATATAGAAAAGTCAACAACATAATAATTGCAAAGGTCCGACAATCACGTATCCAGTTTGAGAAAAATATAGTGAATAGCAGTCCTAAATGTTTCTATGCCTATCTACGATACAACCTAACATCGAAAGTATCTGTTCCACCATCACTTAGAGACGAAACCACACAAACCATATTAAGTAACAACAAAGAATTTGCAAATTTATTTGCAAGACAATTTGAAAAATCATTTGTTCGAGAATTACTGGATCAACCCCTACCAAACCTGAACACCCCACGTGTCGAAAATTATATTGATCACATTGACTTTACCCCTGACGACGTAGCCAAGGCACTTAACACGTTCAACGACGATACAGCGATGGGTCCAGATGGCATACCCGCTATCCTACTAAAAAGATGTAGTGGAGTTATTAGTGATCAACTAGCCCACATTATGACAACATCATTTCAAGAAGGCAAACTACCCGAGGATTGGAAGCACGCAGAGGTGACGCCTATATACAAAAAAGGAGACAAATTAAATGCAGCAAACTATCGACCTATTAGTCTAACGTGTATAATTTGTAAAGCAGCAGAGAAAATAATTGCAAAGAAGATCAGGGAGTTCCTTTCTCAAGAACGAATCATAATCCATGAACAGCATGGATTTGTGCCAAGAAGATCGACAGTTACCAATCTGTTGAGTTGTTTAGACTATTGGACATGCAATTGGGACAAACATAAACCAACGGACGTAATTTATTTAGATTACGAGAAAGCGTTTGATCGGGTTCCAATTCAGAGACTTATTGTTAAACTCTATCACTTTGGCATACGTGGCAAACTCCTGGAATGGATAAAGGACTTTCTCAGCGAAAGGACATTTAAAGTAAGAGTGGGAGGCGAGCTATCAGACAAGCATAAGGTACTGAGCGGTGTGCCGCAAGGATCTGTTCTGGGCCCTATACTTTTTGGGGTCTACCTTACAGATCTAAAACATATAATTCAATCAGGTCTATCACTTTTCGCTGACGACACCAAAATAATGGGTAATCCTCTCATATCCCACAGTATAATACAACAAGATCTCAACCGGATTGTCCAGTGGACAAGAGACTGGCTCATAACATTAAACTCTGGGAAGTGCACGGTTCTCCATATTGGGAGCAACAATCCCAATCTCCCTTACACAGTTGGCTCAGTTATTCTGGAGACAGTCAACTCTCAGCGGGATCTTGGAGTCACTGTGACTAGAAATCTAAAATGGGACGAACACATACTTGGAATTACAAAAAAGGCTAATTCACTTACATATATGATAAGAAAATCATTCATCTATATTGACAAACAGTTATTCATAAAAATTTACAAGGCATTTATTAGACCACTGCTGGAATACGGTTTTCAGGTCTGGTGTCCCTATCTGAAGAAAGATATTGAGCTCTTAGAAAAAGTACAACGAAGAGCCACAAAAATGGTAGTTGGACTTCGTCAGAAATCCTATGAGCAACGACTGGAAGCACTTGGTCTCACTACGCTCGAGCAACGACGACAACGTGGAGACTTCATAGAAACATACAAAATCCTCACAGGTTACTATTACGTGCAATACCTACATAACATCTACATTATGGACGAAAATAAACACCTAAGAGGCCACCACCTTAAAATAAGCAACTCTCTGTGTGCAAGTAACCCTCGAAAGCATTTCCTCCCAAACCGTGTCGTGCGAGAGTGGAACAAACTTCCTGACTCTATTGTTAGTGCAGACTCAATTAACTGTTTTAAAAATAGACTGGATAATCATGTAAAAACCAAAAACAATCAAGTGCAGTGATAAGACATACACGTATCAGCTCTAAGCTGCTAGTGTATCAAATAATAATAACAATAATCATTAAAGTGTATATATATCAATCCACCCAACTCACATAAACAAAGAGTCAGTTGACTCAAGTTGAACTACGTGTGGCAACAGCAATGGCTCAACAAAGTTTGCACATCATGACGGCAAACGTGTAGAATAGTGGTGCTTTAAAAATTTTAGACTTCAGAATGCTATCTGCGGGGCGCGTCGATCATTCAGTCGCGCCGTCTTTCCCTCTTAAAACAAACTCAATCAAAACTCGCTGCCTGCATTCAGCGGCCGCATTCGGTCCCAGCAGTTGTTCGAAGATTTCCACTGGGAAAGTTTGATTACGTCTCGTCGAGACGATGTGCTAGCTCTCGGGCACGTAGTACATAGGCTCACGTTCTGTTCCCTGGCATTTTGTACGCCGCATATAATTGGAAGACACGAAAGGTCCATGAGTGTTAATTATGCTTTATGAGTCCTCGGTGAATGTAAACTGGAGCCGAAGGGTTTGCGACAAAAAAAGACAAAATCCGTCGTCAGTTGAGAGTAGTAAAATGTATTTCAATGTTTAAATATAAATATAAAGTACGCACAAAAATAGTTAAAATATAGATATAGTAGGAGAAACAGAGGGCTAACAAGGAACTAAATAGTTTTGATTCCCAAGCTAGAATAATCTGTATTATGGAGGCCTCTATGCAATAATGGACGGCCATTAAGAACTGTATAATACGAAACTAAAATGCAGTTTCTATGAAGTCTATGAAATCGCGCAGCTCATTGTGTCGCGAGTCCGTAAATGTTGCTTTTAGTGTTTCATTCTCCGACCACGATCGATCGAATGTGTCGCTGTGAAATGCCAAAAGAAAGGAAATAAGTATCCAATACATACTTTATTGTTTTCATAGCGAGATAGAGGTATTTAACAAACCGAAGTTTTTGGTAAAGCGTATTTAACAAACCCGATGTTTTTGTCGCATGTGTTACCTAATATTCATAACTAACGTATTTTTTTAATCTTGTTAAAATTTTATTTGTTTCTTAATCGATTGTTAATTATCTGAAACTCAAAAGCTTCATGATACTATATTTTGTTCAAAATACTTCAGAAAGATTTATGCAACCATTAGTTTAATAATAAACAATATAACAATATATTTTTTGTTATTTACACCTATATTTAATAAACGATACCAGATGTCACATTTTTTACAAAGAGACTACGGTCTTCAAACTGGAAGAAAAATATGTTCCCATTACATTAATTGTCAAATTCTGACATTTTATCGCCAATGAATGCGTGACTCGTGCCTTCTTACTACCTACGCAGAAGTGAGCTTCGATGCTTTCTTCATCCGGTGAATTCCTGTGCCCCTAGTCTGGAATTTTAATGCAACGGTAGCCGTCACAATGCGGGACCGCCACGTGCCTCACCTCATAAAGGGCAAACGAGTCCGTGGTTATGAGGTTTCTTTTCTCCTTTTTTATAGCAACATTAGACCTAAAAGGTTGGACGAGGTGCCTAGGATGATTTGTTAGATCTCACTGTGTCAACATAGAGTGTGATTTTAATGCTAGATTGCTAGCTACGATTGAGGCATATAAAATCAAGTCTCTACTTTCTTAATGGAGAAACGATTCAAATTTATAACAATGATTATATTCTTTTTAATGCACTAACCCGTGCTAAGGACAATTTTAGCCTTTTAGGTTAGGTTAGGTTTAGGTTTTTATAACAATGGTTTACAGAAAGTCATTTTTCAAATCTAAAATAAACCTGGATTTGTCGGCTCTTCCCTTCCAGTCACTGCCCACAGCTTTGCAAATGTCGTCGATCCACCTAGTCACAAGGCGTCCTACTCTTTAGAAACAGTCTACCTCAACAGCTATCGGTCCTTTGGTTTACGGTTATCGATATTATCCTGCAGACACTTCCGTTTGCTAATCTGGTGAGCATTGTCGATCACTTTAGGTCTCTGGCAAATTACTTTGTTTCAGATTCGGGCCCGCAGAGAAACACCGATCATAGCTCTCAATCTACAGCTATTTTTCATACATGCACGAGTTACTTTAAGGACGGTCTTTCCAAAAATATGTAAAGGTTGATCTACCGCCGACTGTTGACCTTGAAGAAAAACTCCGTGAGGAAACGGAGGCTATATATATCAGCGCTACAAATCGCCAAGCTACAGCGGGCATGCGTAGCAATTAAGCTCATATTCTATCTCCGAAAGAAGGCCTGTGCCCTGCGGCGGGAATCATGTACGTAACTCTAAAGTGCTTTATTTCTTTCTATATCATACCTAGCTAAAAAATGCAATATATGCGGTTAGACAGGTGAGACCAAAGATGGGCGTTTTCGAAAAACATTTTCGAAATTTTCGAAAATGGTAGTTATTCAAATGTTTCGAAAATATTCTTTGTTATTCGAAAGAAAGTGCTCTTTCATTTGCATGAAAACAATATTGTGAAGACATCATTGAACAAACAAAACGCGCGCGACTCGTGTAAAGTCGTGTCATTCCGCCACGAATCGTGTTTTCGAAAATCGCGAGCCTAAAGGGTTTTCGAAAATTAGGCCGATATGAATTTCGAAATGACTAACGACTTTTCGTCAGTAGTAGTGTTTTCGAATATTATCACTAAACCAGCGAAATGAGAGAGGTAGCACTTATTTCCGAAATTGTCGACAGTTTTCTCGATTCTCGACAGTCGCATTCGCGCAATCGCGGATTAGTAAGTTAGTAATATTAGTAAAACTTATTCGAAAATGAATATAGTAATTTACTAATCTTGTTTTCGAAAATAAACATTAATTCAATTCAATTCTTAATTAATAGCTACCCTAAGGATTCTGCCAATGTCGAGTTTGGAGATAGCGACAGTTTTTCTTTTTAAAATTTTTATTTAAAAAAAAAAAAAAAAAAACACCCGCAGGTCGGTTGTATGTAGAGCTGTAATACCTATAACAAAATACACGAAATACGTAAATAACTTGATACATTAGCAAACAATCACAGTCGAATTTTGTTAGTTTTTATAAAATTACATAATATTTTATAAATGGAGAGAATACCAATTTTAACACAGAACGAAAATTAGTGGGAAGAGGGAGAATGGAAGGAAGATAATTATATAGAGAAGAAGATAATTTTGGGCAGTTAAAAAAGATATGATCCGGAGACCCCTCGTCCAAACCGCACTCACACAGTGAGTGGTCCCTAATCCGAATTTTCGCTAGGAAGGCTGGAGTGCAGGCATGGCCCAGGCGAAGACGGCATACTGTCGAAGTAACCTTTTTATCCGCATCACGAAAAAAGAAAAACCATGGTTTCGGAGGTATTGACTCTTGGATGGAGCTGTACAGTGTTTTTTTAGACTCACAATGGGATTTCCAATCTGAATTCCAGGCGTTACATAAATCAACAGCCGCTAAAGAGCGTAGGTCATGAGTGTAGATGTGGCAATAGGTATTTAGGCCGGTTTGCACTGCTCTTTTGGCACAGGAGTCTACATATTCATTGCCCTGAATCCCGGAGTGACCCGGAATCCAGGCAATTACTACATCTATGTCACTACATTTGCATTTATACAAAGCATTTCTGATTTTAAAAATGATGGGAAATTTGTTTTTTGACTTTAACGGATTTGCGAGTATAGCCTGAAGACAACTAAGTGAATCTGAAAAGATAATGGCCTTCTGGAAGATGTTTTTATGCGATTCCACGAATAATATGGCTTCCAGGATGGAAATTGCTTCAGCTGTGAACACGGAAGTATAGGAGGGGCATTTATATTCCAGTATTACGTTGAACCCGGGGATCCAAACCGCGGCCCCAACGTTTCCATCATCGGTTAATTTTGAAGCGTCACAGTAAATAGAAACCCAACCAGCCCATTGGTTCGCTAGTATCTCCCTAAACCTATAATCGGCATCCGGAGAGTGTTTACTAATGTCGAAAGAAAGGAGGATTTTAGGAGTATAAATCAATGCATCAAAGTCAATAGAAAAGAGAGGGAAAGTTTCAGACTGATATACTGGATCCTTGAGGTCTTGAAATTTTAAATAGCTTTTAACCATGCACGGAAGATCTTTATGTGCCCAATAATCTGAAGAAGAGAGTCGAGATAAAGAGGCGAGTATTTTGAGAAGGGGGTGATCTATAAATTGAGCAACGTTTGAGAAGAACCTGTCGGAAAGATACTGGCGCCGAAATTTAAGGGGGGGGTCTACACATTCCACTTGGAGTGCTGCTGTTGGAGAGGATCTCATAGCACCAATTATTACCCGTAAGCACCTATATTGCATCTTATCTAATTTCTCGAGTGCCATTTTGCTGCAAGGTTCTAATAAAAAAGAGCCGTAGTCAAAGTGGCTGCGAATAATGGCATTGTATATAAGTTTTAGAGAGTAAGGGTGAGCACCCCACCAAACTCCCGCCAGACAACGCAAGACATTCAGTCCTCTTTCACATTTTTTTAGAACATAATTGAAATGAGGAATGCCCGTCATTTTTGAGTCGAGTATCACACCTAAAAACTTCACTTCGGTAGAAACTGGGATCGGTTGACCGTTGACCAAGACATTAATTACCGGAACATTCCTTTTTCTCGAGAAAACTACAAGACAACTTTTAGATATGGATAGAGAGAGGCCATGATTAGTGAGCCAATCATCCAAGTATAACATAGCAGAGTTAAGTTGTTCCGAGCCATCCTCAAAGTCTTTTACGGGAAGGTACAAGGCCAGATCATCAGCATACTGTAATATATTGCAGAAAGAGGTAACAGATTGTTCCAAATCATATGTGTATATACTATATAGCAAAGGGCTAAGAACAGACCCCTGTGGCAGCCCCCTCCAGACCGATCTCGGGGCGAGGAAAGAGTCAAGATTGCGTAGAAGAATGGTTCTCGACATCAATAAATTACATATGAAATTTACCAGCCTCACGGGGATACTCAGCTGAAACATTTTATTTCTGAGTACTGGAAGCAAGACATTGTCATAAGCGCTTACGATATCAAGAAAAATTCCAATAACAGACTCATTTTTTGTAAACGCTAAACGAATCTCGGATGTTAGGATGCCGAGACTGTCCATTGTACTAGATCCCTTTCTACATCCATATTGGGAGCTAGCCAATAGCCCCTTCCGTTCTACGAACCACTCAAGTCGATTCTTCAACAAGTGTTCCATAATTTTAGCCAGCGTGGAAGAAAGAGCAATAGGGCGATAGCTAGAGGCGTCACTAGGATCTTTACCTGGCTTTAAAATAGGGACCACGATTTGGGTTTTCCATGCATCAGGTACTATGCCCGTTAAGAAGAAGTTATTTATAGAATCCAAATAAAACTGTTTAGTGTGGGTACTAGAGAATTTAAGAAAAGAATACGGAATACCGTCCACACCAGGTGAAGAATCCACAAGGGAAGACAGGACACAAGCAAGTTCCGAAAAAGAAAATATTTCATCCAATCTGTGCGTGAAGCTACCTGAGGAATAGTGGAGTAGACTCTCTCTCATTGGAGCAGAAGGAGGGGCGAGTCTCATTGCAAAGCTCTCAAGCCATGATGTTAAGTCGTTTGCTGAAGTAACGTTATTGCTCAAGGAACCGCGGAATCTTCGAATGCCTTTCCAAATTAACGTCGAAGGAGTTCTGGGAGAGAGCCCCTCACAAAAATTTATCCAACCCTGTTTCTTTTTTTCTGCAAGTAACCGTTTTGTCTCAGCTGCAATTTTACTATAGTTATTGAAGTTTTGTTGGCTCATATCCCTATTATAAACTTTCTCAGCGTCTTTTCTTTTTTGAACGGCCGTTGTGCACTCAGAATCCCACCAAGGTGGCGAGGCTAAGTTTCGCCTGGCAGTTTTTTTTAATGGAAACGAAGCTTTAGCAGCATGTTCAAGAGCCCCTACTAAACCGTTATAGGAAGGAAGAGCATTATCCTGTGAGACAGGAGGAAGAACTCCGATCCTTTCATCAGTCAAGGAGGAAAACTTGTCCCAATCAGCACCTGCAATTTTGTATTTAAGAAGTGGCATGTACTTTCTTATAGGGACCGTCTTGGAAGGAAAAGAAATTACAGATGGAAAATGGTCGCTGCCATAAGTAGATGACAGGATTTGCCAGGTCAAAAGGGAAGCAAGTGACGAAGAGCAAAGAGACAGGTCCACAGCTGAACTTGGATTTTGGTTGGGATAAACCCTATGAGTAGGAGAACCATCATTAAGAATACAGAGGTCAAAGTGATCGAGCAAGTCCAAAAGGTCGTAAGACACTGAATCATTTTTGTGACTTCCCCAGAGACTGTTGTGTAAGTTAAAATCTCCCATGATAACTAAAGGACGGGGAATGGTGGAGAACACCGAATCAACTTCCTGTATGATAGAAGTAGTAGGATGAGGAATGTAAATAGAGACAAAGGAAGTATTAAGTGACCTAACAGCTACTATCTGAAAGTTGTCACTGTGTGTAGAAATATTAATACGAGAAAAAGAAATATTATTATTGACCAACAAGGCAGCTCCTGCGTACCCATCATCCCGGTCCTCCCGTAAACATGAAAAACCAGAGACCCGAAAGTGGGAATCAGGCTTGAGCCACGTCTCAGAGATGGCCAGGATGGTAGGCTTATATTTGTTGATCAAATAAGTCAATTCTCCTCTTTTATTTTTAATACTGTGGCAATTCCATTGAAGGAGCTGAGCCATTGTTATAAATTTGGACTAGTTGGGACAATTTTTGTGCAACGTTGGACGGTAGAGGGCAATCATCATATTTCATGAGAATATTTATCAGTAGTGATATGAGGATATCGATGAAATTATCATTCTGAGGGGAAGTGGAACCCTCCTTTTGCAGTGCACAACCATTGTTCATTGAAGAGGCTGGAGTGCTGGTTATGCTATGATGGGCTTGTTTATTGTACCCGCCTATAGATGCTGGAGCCCTGGGGCTACGGGGAGTAGATACAGTTTTTTTATAAGAGAAGCCAGGTGAATCAGATAAAGTAGGCAACTGTGTTAATTGGGAGCCAGTGACTTCTGAAAAATACCTACGGGCAGAAGGAATTTTTGCCGCAGCATCTCTGTATGAGACAGATTCCTGAGACATAACAACTTTGATGTTTTTTTGTCTTATGTGCTCAGGACAGCCAGTGTCTGTAGCGAGGTGATTGCCGGCACAGTACAAGCACAGTGCTGGTTTGTCACAACTGTCTTTGGAGTGAGGCTCAGAGCAACGGGGGCAGCGTGTCTTGGATCTGCATTGTGCTTTTACATGTCCGAAGCGGCAGCAGTTCATACACTGTATGGTGTTATACACATATGGGTCTACTTTGAGGGATGTGTAGAAACAGTAAATATGTGGAGGAAGAAACTGGCCTGAAAATGTGAGAACAACAGACTGTGTTGGGATGCGGGCACTAATGTCATCATTGTTTCTTCTTGTAATTCTTCGTGCCTTGATAATTTTTCCACAACCCACCGGAAGTTCCACTGCCTCCACAAGCTGGGCCATGGACCAATCTGTGGGGACGTTCCTTACAACTCCCATTCTTGTAACATTGTATGTTGGAATGTTTGCCAGATATTTTGCTCCAGGTAAAGCCGGATGATTTAGAAACTTGTTTGCGTCTTCACCAGATTTAAATTCAACTGAGATTCTATTTCTGCCCACAGATTTTATTCCACCTAAGACTATGTTTCCAACCTTATTCCATGCCAAGAACTGACCTAATTTAATTGGTCTCAGGGTTACCCCTGAAGTCATGTCTGCATCTCTTTCCTCTTTACGAACATGGACAATATACGGACCTTTGTCTTCTAGACCATACCTTTTGGACTCTGTAAATATGGGGCTAACAAAAAGAATTGGGGAATCATCCACATTTATAATCGGAGATGAACCATCCACGACAGCTTTTTTGTGAACGTGAGAGACATCAGCCTCACGGTCGTGTAAAGCACGCTTCCGTGAAGCCGAAGGCTCGTCCACTATTTTCATTTGTTGGGAAAACACAGGGGGACTTGAGTTAACATTGCGGACACCGCCGCCCGGGTCGGGCGGCTCCCTAGATCCCATGAAACCACCACCTACTTAACGAGACAACACAAAAGCTCACCACAACTGACTAATCACTGGAAATAAGCAGGTTACAGCGAGATAAATTTGGAAGAATTCGTGGCACGTGCGATAACCAACACCACAACGAGCAGAATAAATAAACATTAGTAAATTCAAATGATTCGAAAAAAGATGTCATTCACAATCGCCCATCTTTAGGAAACCTACCCTCTTTTTTGAAGTTGCCATTTTACGTGAACGGAACATAGGATTTATCTCATTTGAAACACGAGGCTTACAGACGGCTGCCCGCTTTGAGGCAATGCAATTCCAGCGAAGCCGCACGAATCAATAGAGGAATAGGGTGTGTTAGAAGTGATACTGCTAAGTCTTAGACTAATTCTATTACTGCGTTCCTAGCAGCAGTCGCAGCGCAATGGAATGAACGTCTCACAGTCAAATACCCTGGGTCTCGACTGTTTAAGGTGGCCCCTCAAGGAACAATTCCCATACTTTTTTAAGTTACACAGTTGATACTTGCCCCCAGTCACGCCTGATGGTAAACAAAGACGGACTCTAGTTTTCAAGACAGCCTGACAGCCTATCAGTACCATGGCGTTAGTCACGCGTTTTATGGCCGTGAAATGTCAGAATTTGACTTGCACGACTAATGTCGTTGGATCACCCCGACAGGTTATATGTCTCCGGAAAAACAGAAAACGGTGTCCTCCACAACTTTCCGTTAATGTTGTAAAAGCATTCGCAAATGGTGCGCATTTGGAAAACTTCCACTACAATTGGCAATAGTCTGGTGGACCGATGGATGAAAGGGCTTAGGGGTATAAGTTGATGTGCACATTCTCCAAAATAAATCTTGTATACAAGGTCGCCTTCTCTAGAAGACGGAAAGGCAAGTGACCTTACGACGGCCCTCCAGAGGCTTTAACCTTGCCCTCAAGTACACAAACATAATTTGATGTTTTTTACAAACACATGGAAGATCGCAATGAAATTTGACCAACCTTAGTGCAGATTTCTTTGTTGGTTAAAACGATTTATGGACTGTTTTTTTTCTTTTAAATATTAATGTAGTGCTTTAAACTGTCACTAGATTTTTGCTTTAAGAGCTTAAGTGCTAAATTTTGTTTTTCTATAAGTGGAGACTTATAATTGGCCTTCTGTATATTTAATGATTTTGTTACTCTTTGTTATGTGCTGTTAGTCTTCCCAATATTAAATAAATAAAAAAAATAAAAAATAAGTTCATGAAATATGAAATGAAACTAAATTTATTTGTCTCCCAAAAATATGTTGCATCTAATATGAGCTCTGGTATACAATAAAGAATATTCTTACCATATCCTATCTTAAGATTAGTGTAGTTGTTTATAATTATATACAACTCTACTAACTTCTAATATTTTTTTTAAAGACTTCAGCAATAAGCAGTGGTTCCCGCACTAGGCCAAGTCTCTGCGAAATACAAATGGATTACAGGATAAAAATCGAGGTTTGATCGTGCTTACAACTAGCAATAACAGAATAGAAAAGAAATTATAGCCTCAGACGATTTTTCATAGAAACTATTCCAAACGCTTCAATTTTATTTTTATAACTTTATTTCCAATAACAAGTCCAAAAAAACTCAATTTGTGTCCTTTAAACGTATTGGCGCTCGTGGCTTAGCCGAACCGAGTGATTGGAATCAATCACTTGAGTTAAGCAACAACAGGCGCGGTCAGGTGCAGGATGGGTGACCGTCCCGTGACTACCGCTGGTGGCATTTTTTCCAAGCGCTTCCGTGCTTTGCAAGGCACGTTAAGCCGTTTTTGCCGGCTGTCATGTAATGGCAGTCGTTAAGCCATGTCAGAGGCCTTATGAGCGGCTTGATAACTTCTGACAGTAAGGTCTCGCCACTGTCTTATAATCCTCCACTAACCCGGACTTGGCCCCCGGGGTGGAGTATGGCCTAACCTTCCTGCGATGCAGGAAGGGACGTTCAAGGGTTGATATCGAAACGTACATACATACATAACCTCACGCCTGTATCCCAGAGGGGTAGGCAGAGACCAGGGACTGCCACTTGCCACGATCCTGACAGATCACCTTCGCTTCATCAACGTTCATAAGACGTTGCATGCACGCACGCCGGTTCCGGGTACTTTTTATCTTTCCCTTTGCTAATACATCCCCTATCTGGTCGATGTATGTCCGCCTGGGACGACCCTTGCCAACCCTTCCACTCACATTCGCAATATATATTTGTTTCGTCAATATTTCTTCCTTCATCCTCTGCACATGTCCAAACCAACGCAACATTCCTTTCTCAATTCTAGTCACTACATCCTCTTTCAGTCCACAACGTTCTCTAATCAGACTATTGCGTATCCTATCATTCAAAGTAACACTACACATACTTATATCGAAACGTATTGGTAAAATTTCATGCTATCCGGCATGTCGTTTTTAAATCAAAATCAAACTAGTGAGTAATCAAACTTTGTGCGGGAATCGTTCCCTGAGGGGCCGCCTTAAGTCCCGGCTTACATTTGTAGAAAGCGGAGTGAGAGAAACTCACAGCCAAATAGCTATTGCCTTTGTTTTTGGTGAAATGATAAGTCATTCATTTTCATCACACCACCGCTTGACATCACATTCCTTATGCACGCGTTTTATTAACTCGCACATGGTGTAGAGTCTAATAATCATATCAACCCCTATATGTCCCCACTGCTGGGGCACGGGTCTCCTCCTGCATCGCAGGAAGGTTAGGCCATACTCCACCAGTGGGGCCAAGTCCGGGTAGGTGGAGGATTGTAAGACAGTGGCGGGCGAGACTAATAATGCACGCATTTAATTATCTTGCATGAAGTAAAAAGAGGAAGCGGATTTATTAGCAAAGGGCAGGTACATAAAAAGTACTTGAAACGGGCGTCAGCATCGTGGCAAGTGGCTAAGCGTGGTCTAGTCTGCCTACCCCTCTGAGATACGGGCGTGAGATTATATATTGTGAAGTCGTTACATTATTTGTAGGGGTACATAATCACGGTCGGGTTCTGTGAAATGTTTTTTTTTATTTCATTCACTCTTAGTAGGTAGACACGAAGGAAGAATAATTATATGAATATTTTTTTATAACTATAAAAACTAAAAAAAAGTAATCATTTTTCTGTCACTAAAATTTAAGTACCTATATGAAAATTAAAACACGACTAAAATAAACGTAACTTTAACGTCTAGAGATTAGACCTAAAATCATCTGAACATCTCATTTTTAGTCGAAAATGTTATAATTTGGCTTTCCCGGATTGCCAGAACATAGAATTCAGTCTAATGTGGAAACTGCTAGAATTCTACCTATTTCATTGTGACCAGTGGTAAGTATGAACGCAATTATTTTAATATTTTTTATCTCTTAGTTGGTTTTAAAATATATTTTTTATTATTTTTAGTTTCACAGTTTATCCATAGGATATAATAATGAAAGAACATGCGAGCGCAAAAGGGATTTCTATGGGAAGCCTTAAGTAGGCCAAGAATCCTGCATCACCTTCGTTCATAAGCAAGGAGAACCCCATTTCACGTCTCTCCACGTCAAAATGAAACCGATCCTCCCGCAACTGCTAGTTCAATAACTAAAGGTGTGTTGCTTTTTGTCGACAAGTGAGCTCGATTAAAAGTGCAGCAGAAATTACATACTTCGCATGTCGCATGAATGCTATGGGATGTATGAAGCCGTTCAAATATTTAGTCTTCATCTGTTCATTTGTATGTTTTAGAAACATCCGAAATTGTCGTCTTCTATGGTGTAACTAAAACCAACATGCGTATGAGTTTTATCCGTTTGGGATGCAAAGGTTTGGTTACTTAGGTGACTGACATAGCGGTGACTGACATTATTACTTAGGTGACCGAGCGGTTCCGTGCTGCCGTCGATAGATAAGTCGCTAAGCTAAGTCAGAGGCCTTAGGGCGGCTTGAAAACTTCTGACAGTAGGACCAGCCACTAGTTTAGCATGCCTCCACCAATCCGTGGAGCAGATCCGACTTGGCCCCCGTGGTGAAGTATGGCCTATACCTTCCTCAGGGAAGAGACCCGTGCCCCTCGGTGGAGACATAATTGGTTGATGATGATGAGTGACATAGCCTTAGATGTGATTAGCAAGCTGAGGGGACAATGGGCTGATTACTTAATTATACCGAAGAATCGATGGTCGATGGGGTTTAAAGAGTCTTGAGTGGAGACCACCAACTGGCGAACGCAGAAAAGAAGGTGATGGCCACCGGCTCGCTGAACCGACTATCTGAAGTAGATTGCTGGCAGTGGCTGGATGAAGAAGACCGAGGACAAAAAGAAATGGCGTGCCTTGGGGGCTGCCTATGTATAGCAGTAGACGATAAACTGATTGGTACTGATTGTATCTTTGGAGAGTATTTATAGTTTAGTTACAACGATCCTGATAATCCTGATATAAGAGCAACTTTGTGATATGTAAATATGCTAGAAGTGCACACGTTTCAATGATGATATCAACCCCTTGTATGTCCCTACTGGTGGGGCGCGGGTCTCTTCCTGCATCGCAGGAAGGTTAGGCCATACTCCAACGTGGGGGCCAAGTGTTGGTGTAGGATTGTAAGACAGTGGCGGGCCTTACTGTCAGAAGGTTTCAAGTCGCCGTAAGGCCTCTGACATGGCTTCACGACTGCATTTACATGACAGCCGGCACCAACGGGTTAAGACGCTTTGGATTCTGAATAGCGCTACCAATGCAAAATAATCATAACATTTTTTTAAAACTTTTTTATCTAAATATGAACATGAGAAATCTTAACAACTGTGACAGCTAGTTTTATAACCTACAGTCTCAGATCTAGGATCAACAGCAAGGAAATTAGAAATTAGAATTATTACTTACATCCTAGAAGTCGCGTATTGAACTAGTTTTACTACCTGCCTCAACACACATAAACTGACTTTCACGTTTCCCCATGTGCAGTTTCAGACAAGAAGCGGAAGGAATCCAAAAGTTCGCCGGTAAGCGATCCTATCGGCTGTCAGACACGTATTGCACATTCTACAATTGTAGAGTTTTGCTGAAATGGGAGCTTTTCTTTAATAGTAAGCGTCTCGGCTATGGAAGCACGTATCAACTCTGCGATTGCAAAACCAAGCAAAAACACGGACTAGAACTTTAACCGATTTCCGCTTACCGGCTGTTTTTGGCGTAAATTGATTAAAGTCCGTGTTTTTGCTTGGTTTTGCAATCGCAGAGTTGATACGTGCTTCCATAGCCGAGACGCTTACTATTAAAGAAAAGCTCCCATTTCAGCAAAACTCTACAATTGTAGAATGTGCAATACGTGTCTGACAGCCGATAGGATCGCTTACCGGCGAACTTTTGGATTCCTTCCGCTTCTTGTCTGAAACTGCACATGGGGAAACGTGAAAGCCAGTTTATGTGTGTTGAGGCAGGTAGTAAAACTAGTTCAATACGCGACTTCTAGGATGTAAGTAATAATTCTAATTTCTAATTTCCTTCAGCAACTTTACATCGTAAGGTTGTCTGGAAGAAATTGTTTTTATCAATAAGGCCGCCAATTGTACTATGTATATTTGCAATTGTTTTGTATTTGTTGTAGTTCCAGTGTACAATAAAGAATATTCTTATCTTATCTTAAGTTTTCAGTTTTACTTTAATATGAGGATCTATTAAAAACTAGTCGATTAATAATCAACTCTTAAAAGGATGAACAAATTTCGCGAACATTAACATTTTTACAGTTATGTTTTACTCTTAAGGCCCCTCACGAAGCGATTCTCACTCAAATGTAGTTAAGTTATAATTTTCAAACGATATGCCGTATCGCAATGAAACATTATCTATACGCTCAGAAGATATCAATTTTCAGCATTTTGCGATTGAGTAATCACTGCACTGAGTTATACATACATGCCACTGGAGGTTATACATACACGTCACGACGTGATGCGACGAAATTTTGATACTACGCGTCGTATCAAAATTCACATCCGAAAATGAGGTCATTACAAACCAGTTTTACAATCGGAAAAACTTTGAAATTGAAAAAAAAACAGCTGGTTCGTACTAGCCAACTCCTGTTGCATTAAAATATACGAAGCAGCTGACATTCAACTCGCAATTGCAAAGTTGTAACCTGAGTAAAAGGGGTTTAGACGAGTGCAATTTTCAGATGTACAGAATCAACTCTACGGCAATGACATCTTCTATAATATAAAAATGAATTGCTGAATGTGTTGGTAAGCGCAAATCTCGAGAGCAGCTAAACCGATTGCGTTAATTCTTTTTTAGAATATTCCTTGAAGTACGAGGATGGTTCTTACGGAGAGAAAAATAAATAAAGATAAAAATAATAAAAATATTCATATTTGCACCGACTACCCGTCTCTAATTTCCTTCAGCAACTTTTCGTCGTAAGGTTGTCTGGAAGAAATTGCTTTTAGCAATAAGGCCGCCAATTGTACTTTGTATCTTTACATGTTTTATAATATGTGCTCTGGTGTACAATAAAGAATATTCTTATCTTATCTTATCTAAAGAATCGACTGTATAATAAAACAACTATTACGTATCACGTATAAGTATACGTTAACACAAGTGTGTTACCGTGATGTTCAGCAGCTATCTAAGGTTGTTTGCAAAAAATTGCTCACGTTGTTCAGTTATAAGGCTGCGGGTAACTAGGTGTATCTTTACAAATTTTATGTTACAAATGTTATTTTACACATAATAAAGAATATTATTATCTCATCAATACTTCAATATAAACCCAGCAAAATCGGCATTTCGGTGCTTTTAAAAAAATGTGTTGTATTTTTATCTCTGTCTTAGATAGCTTCAACCTTTTTATACTCATAACGGTTGGGTAGCCAACTCAATAAGACAACGCAGTATCAGATGCAATGCACGTCTGAAAATAACATCACTTTTGGTCGGTCGTATCATGAGCAAGTTTATATTATTTTTAGCAATATATTTCATCATATGATATCTAAATAAAACTATCGATACAATACTCATGAGAAGTACCACAATAGTAATCGACAATGGTATCATATCCGCGTCAAAAGAATCGAATTATCCAAAAATCAAGTACTTTTCGAACATATAAAGTGATAACTCCATCCAAAGGTTGTCTGGAAGAGATCGCTCTTAGCGATAAGACCGCCAATTGTATAACATTACTTAGATTTAAGAATCATGGTTGTAATATTTTTCTGGTTGTGCAATAAAGTGTTCTCTATCTATCTATCTAACATTTTTGATACAAATGGTTTCCCATTTTTTTATTGTATAAACACTTCAAAACATCACTTGTGCCTTTCATCGATAATCTCTCACGCTATTTAAAACTTTTAACTAACAGGGCCTTCTTATAGTAGCAGCATTTGTTATAAAGTATTGATTTCTTAGATTAAGAATCATGGTTATAATATTTTTCTGGTTGTACAATAAAGTGTTCTCTATCTATCTATCTACAATGAAAAGGTAATACTTGGACTTGGAAGGACTTGGTAATACACGAATGGGATCGCTCTGCATTTGGTGCGCGTTATAATGTGGGAGCAGATTACTGATAGTGAAAAAAGGAAAGAAAGTAGATCTACCTAGCTTGGTTTCTAATGAGATAGAATATTACGTATACTTATAAGTCAACCTGTAAACTAGCCTAACTTTACATGTATACCGATGTCTGTGACTCAATAAATATCTTTATCTTATCTTATTATTAAAAGTATCTATTCTTACTCAGCAACGTGTTGTATCAATTATGCTCGTTTTCGACACTGCGGATTCCTACTTACCTAACAAACAAAATATTCAACGCGGTTTCCTAGTTTTAGCACTTTTCCAGCTGACCTTGCTTCCATGTACAAGAACTAAGTGTTCCTATTCTCGTATAAAAGAAAACTGAGCCGTGTCCCGAGCTAATTTGTCCTCGGACCTGGACGTTTCACCTTCTAAGTGACAAGTGGAGAGACACAGCACAGAACTTTCTTATCCCTCGTTTTGCGAGTTTCGCGTGTCAGTTGTGTTTCCGTACCTACTGGGAATTTAGTAATTCACAATTCGCATCGTGAGTAGTCGCGCGAGGACCGACAGTTTGCCCTTACACTTACGCCCTTGACCTTACAATTACGCCTAATCGAAGATATAGGTACTCTACGGAGACAGTCACGCCTTTAAGGGAAAGGTGCCTTAAGTCTTTTTCGCGGATTTTACTCGATTTTAGGGCCACCGGTATCGTTTTGGTGTCACTAGAATTTTTCTCTGAAAAGTTTCGTTCTGTCTATATTCTCTTGAGTGCAGGCAATGATTGCATAAGTTTCTGCACGAAAAATCGTTGCATATTGCCCCAGACTAAAATTACCTTTGAAGTTCTCCGGATAAATGCCAGCAGCAGTGCCAAATAGCATGTTTGACCCATAGTATGTTTGATAATGCAGTACTGCTCCAGACGTTAAAATATATCTGTATCAGTTACGACGTCTGTCGGTCTTTAAAGTGTTAAAATGGCAGACTGGCAAATAAATAATGTGAAAAGCAAAAAATGTAAAGACAGTCTCTACATTGTACACGTAACGTGTTTTATACGATTTTTTACAAACTACAAAAAGATGTTTAATAAAGTCATGACATTTTAGAAGTTTTATTTTTATTTTTCTGTCCTTTCTACTCCTTATTCATGACAATCTTTATTTGAAAAGAAAACCGTTAAAAAAACTTAATGCACAGACCGTGAAAACAGGCCTCAGTTTCGGCATCGCTCATCGAAGAAGTTACAGTTAAACCTATCATATGATGGCAGTCGTTAAGCTATGTCAGAGGCCTTATGGGCAGCTTGATAACTTCTGACAGTAACGCCAGCCACTATCTTACATTCCTCCACCAACCCGGACTTGGCCGCCATGGTGGAGTATGGCCTACCCTTCCAGCAATTCAGAAAGAGACCCGTTCCCCTGCAGTGGGGACATAGAAGGGTTAATATCGAGTGGGCCGGAGCATTATCACAGAGCAGTGAAATAGTTGTTTTTTCTTCGCTAGGTGCAAGATTTTTACCTTTTATTTTTTATTTTTACTGTTCATTTAATCTGTCTGCAATGCTGCATAATAGGCTCAAGTTACTTTCATGCCTTCCTTGATGAAGGCAAGAAAATAACCAGAGCTTACTAATAATTGATGTAAATGACAAATAGGCTGTCCCAAAACACTACCACGGCCATCACTTAGTATTATAACAAGTTTCTACCTTTTTTGAAGCACGTCCACTGCTTTACCCTTTGCTTAGTGTCTGATGTATAATGGTAGAAAAGATAAACTCTTAGCGTAAAATAAAGATTCATTACTAATGTCTGATTCTAAAATAACTACTTCGATTTATACTAGGTAGCGCAGATCAACCTTTATATTTTGGTTGCAAAGTCGCTCTTAACGCAACTGATTAGATTATACACGTATGTACATGTTGATGTGCTTTCCACTGTAATAAATGAAATAATTGTGTAGTTAAGTGAGGTTGATAGTATCACAAAGAAATGTTAACGACTTTCTTGTCTTCGTCTATGGTTGCCTGGAAGAAATTGCTTTTAGTGATAAGGTCGCCATTTGCACTATGTTTTTATATGACGGCCTCGGTGGCGCAGCGGTTTGGCACGCTGACTGTAAAACCAAAGGTCTCGGGTTCGATCCCCGGCCGGGTCAAACTAGGAAACGAACTTTTCTAGTTTGTCTCGGGTCTTGGATATTATCTATGTGTTTATTGTGTTAGATCTATCGTCGAGTTAGCTCCTATAACACAAGTCATTTAGTTGTACTTAGTATAGGGCTAACGAGATCTGTGTAATATGTCCATAAATATTTATTATTATTATTATATCAATCTGTTACTGTAATTCCTGAGTACAATAAAGAATATTCTATCTATCTAAGAGTTATTCACTTGGAATTATTAGATATTCAAAAAGTGGAATACCTTTTTGAATATCTAATAATTCCAAGTGAATAACTCTTGCAATAATGCAACAATAGACCATTAAACTTGTTATTTGTTCTTCATTGTTATAATTTGAACATTGAAATCTCGGTGTCGGATAGAGCTTCTGAATTTAAATCGTCTTAATTAATGACGAAAATTAATTACAGAACTGTGAGAATTTATTAAAATGGAGTGAAATTGTTGTTATAGTATCAATCAAAATTTGAATTAAGAATGGTTTTTATTAGTCGACATCGTTATTTAAAAAAAATCGATAAAAAAACCCAAACTGATACTATTAATAACTTTTTTGTTTTAAGAGTTACTTAATACTTACTTTATTGTTGTTGGCCACCGAAAAACGTACTTCTTAAGTTAAATTGATTTCGGAGTACCCTCATTAAATTTAGTTTAATTCTTAAACCTTTTTGGTAAATAAATAACTGAATAATTTATTTACTCACACTTGTAATTTTTTGGAAAATAAATAATTTAATTTGTAATATCAAAACTTTTCACTTTGTAAATGTTTTATTCACTGTGTTAATACACAGTGAATAATTCACAGAAGATACCAAAATTACTAATCGAAAAATTTACTATACAAAATTACAACCACGTCCTTGATCCTTCCCACCAAAACGACAAGCCAATATGGCGCCTTCCTTTCTTTTTTGTAGTGACGTCATAACATGAAGGTTTCATCTTTTATGTTTTCACCTTTATGTTTATCTTGATGGCCAAGTACATTTCGGTACTAGTACGAATATATTAGTCATTATTAGAATTGAATACCTGTTAATTTATTATAAATACATAACAGTTGAAGCGGTGGTAGCAGAGCGGTAGAACGCCGGCTTCTCGATCGGGAGGTCGCGGTTTCGAATCCCAAAAAACATCGTGAGGAAACCCTTGTATCTGAGTGTTAACATACCTCAGCGCCTGCAACATACAATGGCCCAATTATGAGGCTAAGTGCGGAAATCTCAGGTTTAACTACAACTACATAACAAACTTGGTCGAACCTTCCTACAAAAAAATTCAAGTAAGTGAATCTGGAATTAAGTTAATAATGAGTTTGCGGAGTTTTTCACTACCACATTGCACACTGGTTCCACGCCCTAAGAGTAGCGGTCATAGGGTTTCGCGATAATAATGACTGTCGTTGTCATAGCTGATTATTATTATTATGGTGTTTTGTAATACTTTAAGCCATAACACAATAAAAAAAAAACAAAATAATCTTAAAAAGCTTATTTTATTTACAAAATTATGCATTTTTATTACACTTAAAAGAAGGTTTGCAACTTAATAACTATTAAACCTTACTATTTACATTTTATATTACAAATAAAGTAAATACTTAACTAACATCTAAGTACAAACACACAATTGGACAAAAAATATTATATTTACATAATAGGAGTTATGTAAAAAATAACATAAATACCTATCTTATTTTTTACATTTTTTCCTAAACCGACAACAAATTTAATACTTCTTTTGATAGAATAGACTTCTTCTTCTGTGGTAACCTTCTTAAACTAGAAATATAAGGATCCGAATTAAGGAGAAGTCTATGTATCAAGTCGGTGTTTGTGACAACCCGAGACATTTAGTCTTGAAATAAGCTTCTTCTTGCACAGAAAGGTCTTTGGATTCTTTGGCAAATTGGAATCGAATAGGCCTACAATACCTGGTGGAAGAAGGGCGCGGATTTTTCCAAACTATTTGATCTGGGTCGGAGGTATTGGACTTACAAACCAATTGAAGAGGACAATATGAAGTAACAAACATACTGCCATCATCATCGATACCAGAATCTCCAAAAATCTGTTTATATTCGCTGTGCCCCGTACTCCCATCGAAACCCCATTTTCCAATCAAAACAAATTCTTTATTAGGGTCAATATTATTCAAAACGGGTTTTTGGGATTCTAGTATCCGGCAAGCAGTATGATCTAACAATGATTGTAATTCTACTTCAGCAGATGATTCCGTGATAAACTCTTGCGATGGATAGCACCGCTTCTTAGCTTCTAACACTTTTTGATAAGATGGTAATGCATTAGGTGATTTTGCATTAACGAAGTCTTTCACCAAAAGATACTGATGTTTAGTCAGTTTTGTCTCATTTATAAGAGACAAGACTTCGTCAGTGCTGAAATTTAAAGATGCAGCGGCGTTAGATAGACTAGAATCGTCCAACAAAGAATTTATCGCAGAACTGTCTACTTTACTTAACTCTGCAAGCCTGCGGCGTTTTGATCTCTTGCTACATTCCTCAAAGTCCTTCCTGTGCTGGTGCTGTTGGGTGCTTGTCGAAGCTTCTGCTGCTGGCCGTTGGGTGTTGTGGCTCCCTACTGTTGCACAAGTTGGCAGAACGCAAACTTCAATTTCGTTCAGCCAGTCTCCGTACTTAGAGACCATGCGAGAATGGTTGCGCGTGACTTGCTTCCAAATTGCTACCAATCTTGTACAAACTTTAGTAACTCTTTTTTCCAAGTCATCAGCAATGTAATTCTCAACATCAGGCAGCAATTGTATTAGGTCTCGAAAAACTCGATGCCAACGCTCCAGTTCAGATTTGCTGTCTTTAATAGACAGCCAAGTATCTAGTACAAGCATTCTTTTGAAAGAACACTTAATACTAGTACCTAAAACAAAATAAAAATACGTTAAAAGCGGATCAAAATAGATACATGTTTCGTAGCAAGTGCTACGCGCCTGCTACGCGTTCAGGCGCGCGGCGTAGCACCTGGCTGCACCTTACAGACGCAGCATGACGCAGCTAAATTTGGAGAGGCCTAGTAGTAGACATTGTAACCCATATTTCTATACCAAATTGAATGGTACAAGTAGGTACAAACATAAGTAAAAGCTTCAACGTAAAAAATATACAGACATAAATACATAAAAAATGCCACGTTGGCGTAGCACTCTATTTAAAAAAAAAATGTAGAAGGAAAAGGCAAAATAGTAAAGTAAATTAATAATACATACCTGTGACTTCAAATTCCATTGTAAAATAGCAGGTCACAGACAAGTTGGAACTTAAACACACGCGTCGCGTCTTGGGCTAATTAAAGCACTTGGTGATAACAGGTTGATGACTAATTACTTGTGTTCACTTCGGATGCCGAAAAAGGAATGTTGGGAACAATAGATTGCGAAACCTTTTATACCCTCAGGTAGTATGACAATTAGTGGGTAACTGAGCCAGATATCATGGCTTAGCTCAGTCATTGCCATCCGAGTCCTATGACCTACTACGGTACCACCGTGCATTGTGAAGCACTCGTGTTTCTTCAACAGAGATTTACACAACTTGTAGGTAATTTGGTGAAATAATTATGCTAAGAGCATTGTAGAATTAAAACTTTCGCACAAAGCCCTAGATGTTAATGTAAACAAAGACTTTCCGTCCTTTGCTTGTGTTCCCCTTCTTGGCTCGTGGCGCATGGCGTCACAGATTAAATAGAACCGAATAACTCCTATTCGACTTAATCTGTGACACCATGTATATTCGACAGTGCATCAACCTTTAGGTATGTGTACCATACCTAAAGGTTGACTTTATTCGACTTAATCTGTGACGCCATGTGTATTCGACGGTGCATCAACCTTTATGTATGTGTACCATACCTAAAGGTTGACTTCATTCGACTTAATCTGTGACGCCATGTATATTCGACGGTGCATCAACCTTTAGGTATGTGTACCTGTGTGTACCATACCTAAAGGTTGACTCCATTCGACTTAATCTGTGACGCCATGTATATTCGACGGTGCATCAACCTTTAGGTATGTGTACCTGTGTGTACCATACCTAAAGGTTGACTTTATTCGACTTAATCTGTGTCGCATGTATATTTGACGGTGCATCATCCTTTAGGTATGTGCACCATAATCAGTGTGTCAAGGGCGATAAAAATTGAAATGTTTTAACCTGCTGTTATTTATGTCTACCATTTATGTCCGTAACAAGCAGAGGGTGTCATATGAGTAGACTTTTATTATAAGCCTTCTTATAAATACTTCTCCACCGGCTTCTTGATTCATTTATGCGTGGTTAGTTGATAGACTTTGTGTTGTCCAAAGTTCAATAATTTATGAATTTGTTTTGTGAAATCCCGCGATAAAGCTTTTTCAGTTTTCTTCCCGATTTTCCTATTTACAAGGATTTTTTACATATTTTTTATTATTAAACTTTATTCACATTACTACGACTATTTAAAATGGGAAAACATTTAAAGGCTCTTTTAAAGTTATAAAAACTTTTTAAAATGTCAATGTTGTAACATAAATAATGCTACGAAATGACTATTTACGTAGCCGTCTATTTACGAAAATGCTGGAACTTAGTAAACTGCTTAAAAATAGATCGTGTCCACTAAAACGTACAGCTTCGATATGTAATAGCGCTTAGTAAGTTTCAAGGGGATTACGAATCGCTCGTAGCCCCGGCTGCCTGAGTGATCTTAAGCTGTCACGAAGGTTAAGCAACATAGGGCGCGTTCAGTACATGAATGGGTGAACATCTATGACTAACGCTAGTGGCATTTTTCCGAGCGGTTCCGTGCTTTGCAACGCACGTTAAGCAGTTGATGCCGACTGCCGTCAATAGATGGCAGTCGTTAAGCCAAGTCAGAGGCCTTAGGGCGGCTTGAAAACTTCTGAGAGTTAGACCAGCCATTAGTCTTGCGAGCCTCCACATGCTGTAGTATGGCCTATATCTTCCTCAGGAAAGAGACCGTGGGGACATAATGGGTTGAATGAAAGTTTCATAGAGAGACTGTGTTACAGAGAAAGTTTCAAAGAGAAAGAGTACACAGCTCAGTAGCATTGTGTCAAGAGCCTGATATGGAGTATCCAAGTTCTGGCCCCATTTAAAAAATGGTAAAACAGTGAACCCCATTAGGTCTGAGCTGTCCTTCTGATAAATATTATGTAACTAAAGTAAATTAATTTTGAGCGACACCACTCCGTGTGAAGGCAAGAATTTTGTGGATAAAAGTACCTACTTAGACAGGGTTCTCTTTTGTTACACAAAAACTTCACCTGTTACCTAAATGTTTGGCTCCCAGAGGCTTACAGGGCAAAGAGGGCCTAGGCAATGCTATCACTTTTTTTTTTACGTAGCCTCTATGTTTGTGTCCCACTGCTGGGCAAAGGCCTCCCCCAATTCAGTCCAGAGTTTCCTGTCCTGGGCCACCTGGGCAGGACACACACATCGACGAGCTTCCGCTTTAAGGAAAGTGGAAGGTTGCCCTTCATCAGATCTTTCATGGACCAGTAGCACTTCCAGGCGTTATCGATACGGCGATCGATTTCTTTGCCTTACTATATCACATTACATCACACTAATATTATAAAGGCGAAAGTTTGTGAGTGTGTATGTTTGTCACTTCTTCACGTCTAAACGGTTGGAGCGATTGAAAAAAAAGTTGGTATGCAGTTAGCTGACACCCTGGATTAACACAAAGGCTACGTTTTACTGCAGGAAAATATCTTATTCCCATGGGAAAATCGATAAATTGTAGGTAACACCGCGGGGCACAGCTAGTTTAATATGTAAAAATCTCGTGGTTGTTATCGAACTCATCTGAATAACATCACAGATATTTTATGACTTTTTGTGTCTTAGTTATAGCTAAACGTGGTTGTCAATAAAGTTTACTTTCAGTTGTTCATTTTTCACTTTAAAGATTAGCAAGCATGTCTGACACAGCTTATAAGATTGAAATGAAAAGGTTTTATTCAAAGTAACGCAGAAACTGCGGCTTAATGAACGTTACATGTCAAACTAGACGTCCATTTCAAATACATAATTTTGGAGAAAAATTGGACAAAAACCTCCAAATTCGCTAGCTGAATTGGGCTGATGACCTAATTATGCCGAAGAACCGATGGTTGATGAGTCAAAATGGTTTGAAATGAAAAGGTTTTATTCAAAGTAACGCAGAAACTGCGGCTTAATGAACGTTACATGTCAAACTAGATGTCCATTTCAAATACATAATTTTGGAGAAAAATTGGACAAAAACCTCCAAATTCGCTAGCTGAATTGGGCTGATGACCTAATTATGCCGAAGAACCGATGGTTGATGAGTCAAAATGTTTTGTCAGGATCGTGGCAAATGATGAATTTCGGTCTCTGCCTACCTCTGCGGGATACGGGCGTGAGCTTATGTAAGTATGTTTTTTTTTAAATCTCTTAAATATCCATCCTAATCTCAGCCTTATTGCATGCTTAATTAAAATATTTTGTTAGTTGGCGGGCATTATTCCTTTTTAGGATTTCGTAGTGAAGAGGGAACCCTCCCAAAAGGAAGGAGTTTCGCCGATATAGTTTCAATTCGATAACAAAAAAAACTTCCACACAACACCTTCACTTGTGGTCCCTAACTAGGATACTCTGCAGGTCAGGCCATCACACACAGCAGAAAACCCGTATATTTTGAATTAGAAATAAATTCATTTATTATAACAACAAGACACATCACAGAAACAAAATAAACAGATAATTGACATAATATGAATAACAGAAATAAACGAAATACACAATAGACGAAACGAATCACATTTAATAATCCTAACAGAATATTATACGAAAGTTAGCTAGCTTTCAAGGTAGTTTTCCCCATATACTCATATACTCGAACGTAAATATGCCTCTGAAAGCTTGAGATTGCCTTAAAGGTTTGCCGATTAAATGCAAATAGCGTTGCAATATTCAGCTGAGCAATATCTCTCTTAGATTTTGTGAGAGGTTCACGTAGAGCGAACTGCTATGAAATTTCCATATTATTTACCACAATCTGGAGTATACGGAGAAAATTTCTCAAAAAATCAGAAAATCAGGTTGATATAAATTGTGAGTTAAAGAAATTTTATAGTTAATACTAGCTGACCCGGCGAACTTTGTTCCGCCTTAATGTCAATAAATAAGCATTTTTTTTTTATTGGAAAAAATACAAAAAAAATTAAATTTCTACATCAATCATTCATAATTATTTCTGTATTTTAGTACATAGGTTGCTCTTCATTTAAGTACCTTGTGATACACGACATTTTTTGTTTTATTTCATGTTTTTCCCATGGTCAATTATACGTGGCATGTTCACGGGTCGGAAGACCATCTGCGTTGTGTTTTTGCGCCTGATATATCAGGCGCAAAAACACAACGCAGATGGTTTTTGCGTCGTATCGTAGCGTAAATTACATTGTTCATCAATTTTCTAACCACCAAACGCGTACCGTTGCACAGTTTTGGTTGGTTTATGTTTCGAAGCATGATTACTACGGAGCCAACCTTTAGGCGTAAATTGTGCGGTGGTAAGCCAGGCACGTCCAAAGAGTTTAAAAATTCAATTGGATAGTTGGTGGCTTCATCTTCATTTGTGACGCAGTCAATAGATTTGAATGAATGCATTGTTCCAATGATCTTATTTTGAATTATGTAGTTTAGTTCATCTACATCTTTATTCTTTGCCGCTAAAATTGCTCGCTCACTCATCCATTCATATTTTTTGTAGTTAGTAATAATTTCTGGAAATACATCTATATATATAAAAGAAAGTCGTGTTAGTTACTTCACTTATAACTCAAGAACGGCTGAACCGATTTAGCTGAAAATTGGCAGGGAGGTAGTTTAGAGCCAGTTGTTGATAAGTTCGTCTTTTGATGAGACAAAATTACAGAAATTATTTGGAAATGATATCCGCTCGATTCATCGACAGGTACTTGACCATAACCGATAGTCAGCAATTGCTCCGAGAAATCTTCAGCAGATGTATCATTAAGCAATGTAACTCTCATGTTTGTTGTCAGTTGCAGTTTCTTCACATGGCGCCATAGATTTGACGATTTGAGGCAAGCGTTTATTTCGTCGGCAGCCGTAGATCTTGGAATTACTGGCAGTATTTGGCAGGAATCGCCAGAAAGTAAAATCATTGCTCCTCCAAAACATCTCGAGTCATTGCGTAAATTAAACTTCACTTCACCTAAAAACTTAAATTTTCAACCATACCGAGTTTTATAGTTCACTTCACTGTTTATACGAATGGGCAATTGGGCAATAATGTTAATTATTTATTTAATAGAAATAGTTTTATTATTGATTTCTTACAAATATCAAATTGTCATCCATACGTCATTACATAGCTGTCATTATACGTCACTTTTGTTATTCCAAGTCTGATTCTTTTTTGTTATACCACGTTTTATAGTGACTGACGTTACATGTCAAGTCACACGGGAATGATGTCGAACGGGATAAAAAGTATCCTATGTCCTTCTCCTGGCTCTAAACTACCTCCCTGCCAATTTTCAGCTAAATCGGTTCAGCCGTTCTTGAGTTATAAGTGAAGTAACTAACACGACTTTCTTTTATATATATAGATTAATTAGGCGCCCAGCTATGTACAGGTTTTAAAATGTTAATGCACAAGAAAAAAAATGGATGCCACACCGATATTTCAGCAATGAATTTTATAAAATTCAATGGTTTTAGTATCTGTCAAAGTCACAACACTTTGTACCGCTTGGTGTTTGTGATTATTACAGTCACAATTTTAGCAGATTTACCAAAAACACTAATATTCTTATTTATAATACGATTCCTCTAAAGCATGCAGCTTTCCTTGTAAAATTTCCCCTACAGACTAATTTAGACATCGTTTTTAGAGTGTGAAGAAGAGATTGGGATTTTATAAATTATAAAATTTATTATATTTATAAATTATAAATTATATTTATTTATTTGATAAGTAAGGCCGTTATTTTTTATAAGGTTTGCAATATTTTTCATTATGATATTATAAAATGCTATGATTGGCTGAAAATATATTGGCAACCCTCGCAGAAACCGTTATGCCGCACCTTTCAACTTGAAAAGTAGGTAAAACCACATACAATTTTTTGCTGCACTATACTTTACCTTCTTCTTCTTTGGTCCCTTCCTCCGTGGAGTTTGAGGCTGACAAAAGGGCTTTCCATTTATCTCTGTTCATGGCTAGGGGTGGTAGTGTAATAGGCACTCTCATTATTAAAACGCTGAATTAAAGCAATAATAATATATTTTTTATTTTTTTATCGAAACCCTAGCCCAGCTGCGGGTCTCTACACGCCTGACACCGAACAAAACGTAACGATTTCCTTTAAAATAATTCAAACTTAACTGGGCGGCTGCTCCGGCCAGCTATTATAAAGAAGTATCGTTACAGTAGCCCCAGACAATTTTACCCTTCCCTTTGTCCCAGAGAGAACGGACTATACTTTATAAATTTAATAATCTATGTCGACATGATACACGAACACACGAATAGATTGGACGTTAAACATTGAAGCACAGGCAGTTTCGCGATGAATGCTCGATATAGCGATATTACATTGCGCTCTCAATAAGCTCTCAAGAGAGCGAAACAGAGGTTATTATTTCTTTGTTACCCCCTCTGTAGTGAAGCGGTGGAAGCGACACCCGCCAAGTACCAATTTGTTATTTACTTTTCTGAAGTTGTAGTAGCAATAATCATAATCAACCCATAATGTTTTCTTCGAAGGGCACGGGTCTCTTCTCTGAGTAAGGTATAGGCCATACTCTACCACGGGGCCATGCTCCACCACCAAGTCCGGATTGGTGGGGACTTAGAAGACTAGTGGCTGGTCGAACTGTCAGAAGTTTTTTGTTTTCTAAATTATTCACCTAATGAAGTAAAAAATCGTGAGGAAAGCTTAGTGTTTGAAGTGTTAACATACCTCAGCGAATTCTACGTACAATGGCTCAACTCTGAGTCTAAGTGCGAAAATCTTAGGTCTAACTAACTAGTGTTGTACTATTATTATTTTTAATGCACTAACCCGTGCTAAGGAACAAATTTAAAAACCTATTTAGAGGTTAAAAATTTCACCCATGCCGGGATTCGAACCCGCAACCTCTGGCTATCCGTTTCCGTGAAATTTTTAGCCTCTAAATAGGTAACTAGCATTGGCTTAAGGCATGTTAAGCAGTTGGCATTGTTAGGTATTCTTGTCCAATTAAGTCAGTTTATCGTTTGCTGCACTAGAGAGAGGAACCTATTGGGGGAGGAGAAATATTGTACATTATCTGTAGATGTAGCAATAGATAGATAGATTGAATATTCCTTATTGTACACAGAAATTATAGTACCAGAAATTATATAGAAAAATAGCACTATATTTTTAAAAATGTAAAATATAGTACTAATTGGCGGCCTTATTACTAAAAGCAATTTCTTCTAGGAAACCATATTCAAGTCAAGCAATATATTTCTTCTACCCGCGTTTTTTTTCTTCCATATCATATCTATTCCATAGAAATTATAGTAAAATGATGATGATAGCAAAATATGCGATTTTGCGTTGGTGTCGCTTCTACAAAATGTCTTAAAACGCGCTTAGAAGCACGTACAAAAGTCGTCACGGATGAAGGCTCTACGTTCGCTACGTCTGTCATTTAGGGGCCCTCGCAGTGAGATGGGGAAGTTCATAGATTCTAGTTTCATAAGTTCCTAATTGCATGACGTCCTATTTTACCAGCTGCAGCTCTGCTCGGACAGCGTAACGCAACTATCGACCCTTTACGAGTATGATCCACCTAAACTAGTTAGGAACTTTCATTGCGTTTACTGACAGCGCAAGTGCTTCGTAACATAATTGCAGATGCACTTTGACGATAAAAGCCAGTAATAAAAACTGCTGCACTCTAAGCTAAATTCAATAATGCGGGAGGTAAAGATAACTTTGTTACAGGGGGACTACTGGGGACCTTGGCGGTCACTCGGCTGCTGACCACGCGAAATTTTGTGGAGAAAAAGATACTTGTTTTAAAATTTTCTTCTTTTTGACGCCTTCAAAAAAGGAGGTTATCAATTCGACGCATATAACACATTTCTGACCTTATTCTCGCATAACTTCATCAATAGTATTTCTTAATGATTCGCGATACTCATACATAGTTATATATTAAACGGGTCTAATTGTAATTATTTATAAAGTAAATCGTAATTACCTTGTTTTCCGATGTTTCGGCAGCGTTACAGTTGCCGTAGTCTCGGGTAGACTGAAGTGGCGCTGCCGAAACGTCGGGAAATAAGGTTACGTTTTACCTAATAAATAATCGCTATTCGACCCGTTTAACATATCATCATCATCATCATTTCAGCCTATTGCAGTCCACTGCTGGACATAAGCCTCCCCCAGGGTGCATATAACTTCATCAAGTCTTATTTTTGTTCTAAGTATTCGAAATTCAAAAAATAAACAAATAGGATCTCTAAATTCAAAATACGTGTATACGTAGGTATTGTACAAGTATATCTTAAAGTCGGTGCCAAGTTCCAAACCAGCACATATACTTTGGTTACCGACTGTACTGAAATCGGTATATATATTTTGAATTTAAAAAAATATCTTGAATGTATCGAGCGAATGAGGGTGGAAGGCTCAGTCAGGATCGTCCCATTCGCCGATACTCACGTATGTAAACGATACTTCGACCAAAAGGCGATATATTGCAAAGGGCAAGATAAATGTACCCAAAACCGTGCAAAGACTAATGAATGGTGATGAAGCGAAAGATGACAATAAATTAAGTGGTAGACCCCGCTTTGACCGTGGTAAATATTACTGTAAATATTTTTTATAAAATTCAATAAAGATAATTTTTCAGGTAAGGTAATCCGAGGTTGGCGCGCTTGGTAATTAAGCCGATATTCTCTCTCTCTCTCTCATTGCGAAAGAAGACAGTGGGACTTATAAAGGCTATGTATTAAACGGGTTTTATCGCGATTATTTATTAGGTGAAACGTAATTACCTTATTTCCCGACGTTTCGGCAGCGTTCCAGTTGCCGTGGTCTCGGGTAGACCCCGATTAGACCCGTTTAATATATAACTATGTATGAGTATCGCGAATCATTAAGAAATAATATAAAGGCTACATAAAAATAGGTAATTTCACGACATGCGACAATATTCTCTGAAAAAATTATCTCCCACTATTGGGAGTGGGCACCCGACGAAAGTAATAAGAGACGCGGTAGGTGAGTTAACACAATAAATTGAGGCTGGAGCCCCGATAAATAGACGTATGAGTCGTAAAACGGGTCGTTCCCTTTCAATAACGTAAAATAAATGGCCGCTTGATTTAATATAAACGAGCCAAGCGCGTGTCGGGAGGCGCAGTGAAGCATTCCGTAGTAGAGGTTATTTTATCTATCTGGTTTACACATAAAACCACTTCATTAAAATATTTTTTAACGACATCAACCCTTCTCAAAGTCCGAGTTGGTAGGGGATTGTAAGACAGTGGCGAGTTTTACCGTCAGAAGTTATCGAGCCGCCCATAAGGCCTCTGACATGGCTTAACGACTGTCATTACATGACAGCCAACGACTTAATATTTTCACAATTTTCCTATAAATAAATATTTTATATTTTATTTTATATTTTAGACTTATAATTATTAAAACTGTTTTTATACGGATTTATGCTCGTTTATTACATTTTTTACAATTTTCCAACGTTTCGGCACTTTTTCAGGTGCCGTGGTCCCGGATGACTGACCACGGCACCTGAAAAAGTGCCGAAACGTTGGAAAATTGTAAAAAATGTAATAAACGAGCATAAATCCGTATAAAAACAGTTTTAATTATGTCTACTGCTCGTGTTAACCTTAGAAAAGATTTATAATATTTCGCGAAAGAAGGTCCGATATTTTACGTAAGAAAAATAACTTCAATTACCAATTGAGGTTAAACTAAACTACCGTTATCAACCCTTGTATGTACCCACTGCTGGGGCACGGGTCTCTTCCTGCATTGCAGGGAGGTTAGGCCATACTCCACCACGGGGGCCAAGTCGGGGTTGGTAACTAAATTACCATAATATAAAAATTACTTAAAACAGTGCATTATTTTTAAATTGTACGTATACTAACCATTAAAAAAACTTGCGTCACGCCTCGTCGACACGACCAGAGACCCCAGGGCTGGCTTTTACCTCGGGCAAAGGATAAGTCTTGCAATACAAAGAGGTAATGTAGCCAGCATACTGGGGACTCACCCCAGGGACGGCGATGATCTGGGCGCAGTAGTTGACTTTTAGGTATTGTGTTAAATAAATTAAGTTATAAATATATTTAGGTTGGTTTTGTTAATATTTAGGTTTACACTATTTTTATTTTTAATTTTAATGCACTAACCCGTGCTAAGGAACAAATTTAAAAACCTATTTAGAGGCTAAAAATTTCACCCATGCCGGGATTCGAACCCGCAACCTCTGGCTATCCGTACCAGGTACGTACCTGGTACCTGGTACGGATAGCCAGAGGTTGCGGGTTCGAATCCCGGCATGGGTGAAATTTTTAGCCTCTAAATAGGTTTTTAAATATTTAGGTTTATTTTATAATTAGTAATGCATATTTATTTTTATTTATGTCTAACCTAAAGTGATACATTAACCATTAAATAGTAACATTCATTAATATCAAACGGTTACTCTTACCTTCTTACACAGTGTGTATGAGTGGACTGTCAGGTCGATTACTGAATAGCTTGGATGCTATTGGGACTGCCGCTCAATCGCGGTTTGAATTTGATTTGATGGTGTACCATAAAAATAAAGTAAGATTTTAAACGGTGAAGAGATTTTAAACAAGGAAAATATCGTGAAGAAACCTGAGTGTTTAAGGTGTTCAAATACCTCAGCGATTGAAATCGCCAATTCGCGGTGGGCACATGTGATAATTAAGCCCATACTCTTTCTCTCTCTCTGTCTCTTTCTTTCTCTCTCTCTCTCTAAGAGCAGGCCTGTGTAACGTTTATAGGCTACATAAAAAAACCTTTTAAGCTACGGTAGTATAGTCGTATATCGTCCAGTCGTAATTGTCTACTTTCTGGTACTTACTAATCGTCTTTAAGCCGCGTTTTCACGGTCTTAGTACGCTCGGACCGAGTGCGCCACCCGAGTAAACTAATCCTTCTGATTGGACGGTTTTGCGTGACACCAAAATAGCCAATCAGAAGCATTAGTTTACTCAGATGGCGCACTCGGACCGGGCGCACAAAGACCGTGAAAACCTGACTTTAAGCTGAGCCCAGCCCTCCTACTACGTAGCATTTCACTCTATCGAGTGAAGCATTTAGACGACTCCTCACATGGTGAAACTGTACCTAAGGGTTTCTTGTTGACTACGGAACCCTAAAAACGATACTGTGCAAGGCTATAAAGTTAACCTACGGGATCTAGATTCAATAAACATTTTATCTAAGAACGAATATCTTGAGGGATTTCTCACGGACCATGTACAGCCCGGGGCAAAACTTAACGTTAGCTAGATTTGAGATTTCTGCACTTCGCGTCATAGATAAGCTATTGTACGTAGCAGGCGCCGAGAGATATAGAGAACACTTTATTGCACTACCAGAAAAAAGAATACTCTTCCAGGCATCCTTTGGATGGAGTGGATTGCATGAAGATAGACTTCAGACTCAAAGGTTTTTTCACGATGTTTTCCTTCAGGGTTAGCGAGTGGTATTGCTACTGCAACTTCTCAAATGTACATAACTTAGAAAACAAAAGAGGTTCCAAATTTCACTGATGCCGGTGAGTCGGCCATTAGCTCAGTTGGAAAGAGCGCTGGCACGGATAGCCAGAGGTCGCGGGTTCGAATCCCGGCATGGGTGGAATTTTTAGCCTCTAAATAGGTTTTTAAATTGTTCTTAGCACGGGTTAGTGCATTAAAAAATAATATAATTAGAAAACAAAGTCATTGGTACATGCCGGGATTAGAACCCAGGGCCTCCCGATAGAGAAGCCGCTCCGCTACCACCGCTATGAAAAAAAAAACTATGAGAATACGTAATGCTAAGCCGTAAACTTCTGTAAGCATTTAATAGTGTTAGGATTCTACACATACTTTTCCTACACTTATAGGCCGACTCTGTAAATACGAACATAAATACAAACATATATTTAAACATACATCTATATATACACACATACTATGAGCTACTTACTACAACATCAACACATAAACCTAACTCCTAGATGTTTTACCTGAACTCGTCTACCAACTACTGACGTAAATCAAAATAGAGCATTTTTTTTTAATTACACAGAAACTGTAACTTATTGAACGTTACAATTGAAACTAGGTGTCCATTTCAAAATCTAGATCATTTTGGAGAAAAAATTGACAATACAGTTTAGCAGCTTCTTTGAATCGGAATTCACGAGTATTTACATTCTGAGAATACAAAAAATCTTTCCATTTTGTTGATTGACGGGTTTATTTTTCTTCTTACATGTTTATCCTCCTCAGTTCTGGCTTTGCAAATAATAATATAAATTAATCGAAATAGCATATACAATTTTTTTAAGGTTTTGCTTCGTTTTTATATTTAAAATGCAATATTTTATTTAAATTAGTCGTAGGTTTAGTTTCATTTTTATATTTTTAATTATGTATTTTTTTATTAATTTTTATGATGAGCAATACTTGATTGTAAATTACTCCCACAACGTAAGAACGTTAAATTTTTATATTGATATAAATTTGAACACTGTTCTAAAATTAAAAATTTTATATCAGTAACACAAATATTTATATCAATAACACGTTGCGTTATTATGATTGCCTTGCGAGTCTTGTCCAATGAAGGCAGTAATTGGCTTACTATTATAAAACCTCATTTGCTACCCGGCTGGCATAATACCCCGGAGTCCTCTAAGAAATGTTGGCTCTAGAAAATTTTAAAGTGAACTAGTTTGCTAGCTTGGTTCTATCTATCTAATATTAACAGGAGAATCAGTTGAATGCTGTTAATAGTCTTTAAAGATGGAAGTACCAACATTTCCTGATTGAATATCTTTTGATACTCAATAATCTATTTCAATTCTAAACTACTTTTATAATATATATAAATACTGTTAAGTAATCAGTGATAGTTGAGATATTGTATATTATTATTGGTACATAATATTTACAATCGAATAAAGCCATGTAGCTGTGTGGTGTCGGCCTAGAGAATAGCACTAACCGAATTCTTCCCGCGGGTGTCGTAAAAGGCGACTAAGCGACACAAAGCTGGGGGTGGGCAGCAGCGTCCCCTGCAGTCCACCGAACAGCGATCCCGAACCCGCATGCCCAGCGTGGGGATTATGGCATTACCCCCTATGATAGCACAACGTGGCGCTCTTTAGGGGAAGACTATGTCCAGCAGTGTACTAATATAGCCTGACGACGAAAGCAATGTATAGATATATGCCAATAAACTAAATAGCAGCTTTTGTTACAAAGTCACCCGTTTTCACACATATGTTACTCGTAATATGCCTGAACACCAATGGGCGACTCAAAAAATCCTTTGTAGTAGAATAAACAAATTCATGTTGCGACATTTAAACAACATTAAAATAATTCAAAGGCCTAACGTGAAGCTCTCTTTACAGTATTTCAGTAATTACAAACCACTGGCAGTTAGGGAAGCCGCAAAAAGCTAATTATACTGAAGGGGATGATACTGCGAACTTATCGCCCGTGATAAAAAATAAACAAATGCAGAAGGACTAATAACATCATTACGTAGAAAGGAGACTCTGGGGACATGAAAGTAACGCACAGAGACAGGCAGTGTTATAAAAAAATCAGTAATGTTTAAGTAAACGCTGTGTAACTTGAAAAGTTTTAACTTTTTTATCCGTGCTTCGCAAGGCACATTAAGCCGTTGGTACCGGCTGTCATATAATGGCAGTCGTTGAGCCATGTCAGAGGCCCTATGGGCGGCTTGATAACTTCTGACAGTAAGGCCCGCCACTGTCTTACAATCCTCCACCAACCCGGACTTGGCCCCCGTGGTGGAGTATGGCCTAACCTTCCTGCGATGCAGGAAGAGACCCGTGCCGCAGCAGTAGGGACAAACAAGGGTTGATAACGACTTTTTATCTAATAATATATATACAGATTTTGTTATAGAAATCGTCTGAAATGGCTTCACCGATTTTTATGAATTTCTTTCCGTATATTTGGTAGGTCTGAGAATAGGTCGTAGACTAATTCATATGAAATGAAATTTTATTTCTCACCACATTAAAGTTATATAACAATAATTACATCAAGAGTTAACAACGATTGTGGTGGTTGTGGATTAATACAAGAATTACTCTATCTCTTACACTAGGTGTAAATCCGTATTTCAGGAGACAGCGGCAAAAGAGAGTCTACGGGGTCAGCTGGTTATTTGTAAATAGTTATATCTAAAACGCTGATACACACATTTACAGATTCATGTAGGTACTATCGGTGTGGATGTGTTAATAACTTAACTGTGTCGAATTTATTTTCTTCCTTTTTGAATGTGTTGTTTTCAGACAGATCAACGTTTAACTTGTTAGAGAAACAAAAGTTCCAAGTCAGAAAGATCAAAGTGTAGCTTGTCAGAAAGACCAAAGTGATACTTGTCAGTAGACAAAAGTGTTGCTTGTCAGAAGACAAAAGTGTAGCTTGTCAGAAACTCAAACGTCAAGCTAGACGTTATAAGCTTAGAAGAAAACTTTGAAATTGCAAATAAAAACAGCTTTTCTATACATTTAAATACCGAAGGTGGCGAATGGAACTGCCGAAATTTTGGCGATGTCGAAGTGAATGTATTTAGAGTCAGTTTTAAATGCACTTTGAAAGTTTGTGTTACTCTTTTATCATGCGTAAATAATTCTTGGATTGGGTACAATCACACTAATTATCACATCACACTAATATCATAAAGGCGAAAGTTGATCAGAGTGTATGTTTGTTACTTCTTCACGTCTGAACGGCTAGAGCGATTTTAATTAAATTTCGTATGGAGTTAGCTGATACCCTGGATTAACACATAAGTTACGGAAAAATATCTTATTCCCATGGGAAAATTGATTAACCACGGGTAACACCGTGGGGCATAGCTAGTAAAATATAAATAAGTAGTTCCTGCTGTGTTTCCGAAAATAGCTACGGTGCTACGCCCGAAAGCCAATTCCATAATAAGACAAATTAATATATTTAATAATTATATTTTTTTATCAATACACTTGCCATATTATCCTTATAAACATATTTCACAAATATAATTTACGTACAAACTAAGTCTGTAGGATTGTTACTTCGGTTTCTGTACTAGTATAAAATATTGTATGACAGACACAAGCCAGATAATAAGTAAGGCATGTCACGCGCAGTTTCCAATGGAGAAACAAAATTGCTGCGGTACTTCTATAGCGTTGACTTCAGCTGTTACCGCCCGTTGTATCGCAAATTATTGCAAAAAGCAGCGGCAGGCTGGCGGCGTTTTGCTTTTTTAATTAATTGTAGATTTTAGTTGAGTACGTAATAATATTATACTTTATTCCCACCTTTTTTCACTACCGAAGGATAGTGTTAATGCTAATGTTATAATATTAATATGCTATTATTTGTGCGATTTGGTGCACCACTGGAATGTGAAAGAGAGGACGTCTTAGAAGCACCTTGCGACACTCAGTCCTACTGCAAGCCTCTATTAAATAAATAAAAAAAAATCTTAATTTTCCTAAAAAACTACACCAAATATTAAAACCTATTTAGAGGCTAAAATTCCGCCCATGCCGGGAGTCAAACCCGCGACCTCTGGCTAACCGTACCAGCTTTGCAAAAAAAAATATTTAAAAAAATAATCTCTCAAGGCAGCCTCTATTATTGGGACAAATATTGATGAGCTTTGACGTTCATTAAATAAACATTTTATTTTACAATGAATAAATAGAATTTATTTGATATGATTTGTGCTTCAATTAAAGTCGAAACATCGGTCACTATGGTCACAGGTTACCATAGTGACCAATGTTTAAGAGCCTAAGTCTCTAATGAGGGATATCAGGAACTGATGATGATGATAATATTTCTCTAACCCATCTTGGCATATGTGATTTATTTACAGCTTTGTTTACATACCTACATAAATAACTTTCAGTAAAGAATATAATACAATTTAAAAAAGACTAAAACCATAACATTTACAATGAGGTACTGCACATACTTAAACTCACACCTGAATCCTGGTTAGGCAGTCGGTTTACGGTAACTAAATCTAGAAAATACTTTTCTTCTGTGTATTCAAAATATTATAAAAACCTATTTAGAGGCCAAAAATTCCACCCATGCCGGGATTCGAACCCGCGACCTCTAGCTATCGGTGCCAGCGCTCTTTCCAACTGAGCTAATGGGCAACTCACCGGCATCAGTGAAATTTCGAACATCTTTACAAAAATATTGCAATCAAAATTATAGTTCCGTTGCAGAGTAAAAAAGAACTGGCTGCACTTACCGATCAATAACGGAAACAAAAGGCAATATTTAATTAGCGAAGCCGTAAATGTTCGCGATCCAGCGTACGAAATTAAACGAATGGCCTGCAAATGAATTGCAAAAGAGCTCATGCATATTTTATTTAAAAACAATACCTCGTCAATCCCCGGGGGCTCTTAATTATGCAGATATCTACTCGGGTTTCAAAAGGCTTACTCTATAGAGCTTTCCATACATAAGCAGCTTGACACACGTACGATTGCAGGGGACATGTCTTCTCTCAGTGAAAGAAAGAGAGGGAGAGAGAGTATAGACCACCACTCGGCAATGGAGATTTTATTAGCTGGGGTAATAAAATCTCCATTGCCGAGATTTTATTACATACATACATACATACATACATACATACATACATACATACATACATACATACATACATACATACATACATACATACATACATACGTACGTACGTACATACATACATACATACATACATACATACATACATACATACATACATACATACATACATACATACATACATACATACATACATACATACATACATACATACATAAAAACAAACGTTTCAAATATAAGAGTTTGTATCGTCGTCGTCAGGCTATACTAGTCCACTGCTGGACATAGCCCCCCGCTAATAAGCGCAAGGTTGTGCCATCATTGAGGGGTAATGCCCATAATCCCCACGCTGGGCATGCGGGTTGGGGATCGCAGTTTGGTGGAATTGTACTGCAGGGGGCGCTGCTGCCCACCCCCCGGTTTGTGTCCCTTAGTCGCCTTTTACGACACCCGCGGGAAGAGTTTGTATACAAAAACTCAAATCAAATAAGCCCTATAAGTACCTCCAAGTCAGGCTAGTAACAAAATAATTAATAATCAATTTACAATTTACACAAGCCTAAATGAAAAAATCACCAAGCTATTCATGTTTAATGGTTGCTATCGACCACACATTCGCATTTAGTACTCACATACCTCAGCGCTTGAAATTACCAATTCGAGGTGGGCACGCGAGGTGAGCCCATTCTCTTTCTCTGAGAGAAGCTCTGTGCATTACTGTGCGACATATAAAGGCTAGATATAAAGGCCAGTCAGTATATATATGAAAACATTTTGTACGCTAGGAAAAATTTCAGTAACTTTAAAACTTTAGGTAGCAATGTAAATACTAGAAATAAACATAAACTTTTGTTCCTACTATTTAGGCTGGCAAAGGTTAATACATCTTTCATGGGGCATTGTATACGCTTCTATAATAAAATCCCTGAAGATATTAAGCTTGCCTGAATCGCGGTTCAAAAAATATGTTAAGCACACTTTGTGCCAAAAGGGCTACTATAACATCTTATTAATATGACAATGAGGTCTCGAATTAAAGCCAGTACAACGTATGAGTTCTATTTTTTATAATAATTATGTAAACTATGTTAATTAAGGACTTTGAAAAGAATAAGTTTGGAGTTTATTTGTCCATTTTTTCTCCAAAATGGTCTAGATTTTGAAATGGACACCTAGTTTGAATTGTAACGTTCATTAAGCCGCAGTTTCTATGCTACTTTGAATAAAACCTTTTCATTTAATTAATTTATTTATTAATACTTTATTGCACCATAAAATCGTACAATGCGGCGAACTTAATGCCATAAGCATTTTCTACCAGTCAACCGCAGGAGGTATAACGATTAATTAATTTCTTTCCATTTCACATTATTCACGGTACCTACGCCTGCTTCTATTTTGCGCCCCAACGCAAAAAATGTCTATGTTTTTTCTAGGAGGAAGGCTTCCAACAGCGCAGGGAACAATGAGAAGCATGAAACAAGCGGCAAACTGCGGATTTGCTATTTGTTTCTGAACTCTGCGGAATGTTCCGAGTATCTACTCTGAATATTTATGACAGTGGTTCTCAACCGGTCGTTCGCGGACATGTGGAGGTCTCTGAAGTGAAGGCATTCCAAATCGTAAAATTAAGCATGTTTTATTTACAGAGGGATCACACAATGGTATCAACCTTTTGTATGACCCACTGCTGAGGCATAGGTCTCTTCCTCCATTGCAGGAAGGTTAGGCCATACTCAACACGGGGGTGGCAAGCCCAGGTTGGTGGGGGATTGTAAGATAGTAGCGGGCCTGACTGTCAGAAGTTATCAAGCCGCCCATAAGGCCTCTGACATGACTTAACGACTGCCGTTACATGACAGCTGGCACCAACCGCTTAGCGTGCCTTGCAAAGCACGAAAACGCTCGGAATACATGTGACTAGAGGTACATAGGGGATGGTCGCCCACCCTGCACCTGACCGCGACTGTTGTTGCTTAACCTTAGTGATTGATTCCAATCACTTGGTTCCACTAGGCCACGAGCGCTTGGGGTGCGATGCCAGATTACCTTCCCGTGTGCCCTTCCGCTTCCGTTCCTACTGATTCATCTTGAACCAGTAGGAAGGGTAAGTAGCAAGGGCCGGTGCACCCTGGGCGCTGGTCAGTAACTTCTCTTTATGGGATCTTGCTGGCCAGCGGCGAAAAATCTGGCGGGAGGGGTCGCGTGGGCCCTGTTTCACTTTGTGGAGCGGGACCCAGGCGACCAACCGAATGAAGGACCGACTGGGGGGGGCGCCGCTGCGCGGAAGCGCGCGCGCCTCGTACCAGTCGGACCAGAGTGGCCGCCGGGACGCGGAGGGTCGGGGGACTCTCCGCGTCCATCACGGCGGGCCGGAAGGCGCCCTTGCGTGTTCCGAGGGTGCCTTCTGGCACGGAGGGGGCCCGCGCGGTCGCTCACCGCCTTCTCTGCTTTCAGAGAAGTGCTGGTGGGCGACGTGACGGGCCTCACGTGTGGGGCGTGTGGGGACCGGGACGCTTGGGCCCCCACGCGCCTCAACGAGGAGGTGCGCCGCCCTCCCCGTCTCATCGACCGGGTTGCGATGGGATGGAGGGGGCGGCGCGTTGGGGCGTATGGGGGCCAAGATCATACGCACTTGGCCCCTATGCACTCCAACGAAGAGATGCGGCGTTTTCTAGCCCCGTCGTCGAGCACCGACGGGGCAGAAGCGCCGCCGAAGGAGTGCCCGAAAGGGCGCCCGCAGACGGGGTCGCGGAAGTGTGCGCAAGCGTTCCCGTGGCCCCGTCCTTTGCGGTGCGGAGGAACACCCCAGGAGTTTTAGTCGGTATACCGCCCTTTTCAGGGCGGGGAGTCCGACATAACCACTGTGCTCCCCCGAGCCGGTGGTACCCGTAATTGGGGTTTCTACTGGGTGAAAAAAAAAAAAAAAAAAAGCCACGAGCGCTTCCGACAGTTAAACAATCCTTTATTTATTTACATTTAGGTACCGTAAATGTAAATAAATTAAGAATAAATTACCGTAAGGTTGTCTAGAAGAAATTGCTTTTAGCAATAAGGACACCAATTGTAATATGTAGATTTGTAATTATTTTGTATTTGTTGTTTTTCCAGTGTACAATAAAGAATATTCTTATCTTATCTTACCGTATATTACCAACAAACCAACTGGGTGGTTCCTGTCAAGATAGAAATTTTGGTAAAATTGTCCCTTATGACTAAAAGGCTAAGAACCACTGATTTAGAATGTTAAAACTATATTATTAAAGAGGTAGGAATATACTATTTTTATTTTTAATGCACTAACCCGTGCTAAGGACAAATTCAAAACCTATTTAGAGGCTAAAAATTTCACCCATGCCGGGATTCGAACCCGCAACCTCTGGCTATCCGTGCCAGCGCTCTACCAATTGAGCCAATGGGCGACTCACCGGCATCAGTGAAATTTCGAACCTCTTTACACTATTCTCTGTATTACGTACAGGCAGCGACATCTGGCTTAAGCAAATTGCATCACTTACAGCCCCGACTACCTACTTCGCAGTTAGGTTTTACATCGGAATGATATCACTGTACCCACATGATTATACTATTTTTATTTTTAATGCACTAACCCGTGCTAAGGACAAATTCAAAAACCTATTTAGAGTTTTAGTCCGGATTTACTTACGGGTGTTGTTATATCGGAAAAGTCCGACCAGGTTTCGCTCCGATTCGCAGAGCTTAATCATGGTGAGCAGGGACGGAGCTCGCGTCGTCGGTTGCTTGTCTCATTCCGATGTAAAACCTAACTGCGAAGTAGGTAGTCGGGACTGTAAGTGATGCAATTTGCTTAAGCCAGATGTCGCTGCCTGTACGTAATACAGAGAATAGTGTAAAGAGGTTCGAAATTTCACTGATGCCGGTGAGTCGCCCATTGGCTCAATTGGTAGAGCGCTGGAACGGATAGCCAGAGGTTGCGGGTTCGAATCCCGGCATGGGTGAAATGTTTAGCCTCTAAATAGGTTTTTGAAAGAGGTAGGAATTCCAGATTTGGTTACTGGATTATTTAGTTGGAAAATTAGTGTCTACATTCAGTTAGAAGAGGGATATTCAATTGAAGGACAGCTTTGTTAGCTCTTAGCACCTTTGGTTCGTTCACTGTAACATTTTATCATCTTAGTTAGTTAGTTTAGTTTATACTTTATTGTACACGAAAAACACAAAAAAAGAAATACAATTAAAGAAAATACATGTACAAAGGCGAGCTTATCTCTGTAAGAGATTTCTTCCAGCAAACCTTGGGGAGTCGGAGTGGGGATGTGAAACGGGTCTATGCACGTGCACAACATACACTACATACTAATACACTTACACAGATAACAAAATCATGCCAAAATAGATATCTACCCAAATACATAAAAGCTAATAATGAAAAGAATAAACTACATAAATCATCAAAGAAATCTACCTACATACATACATACATACATACATACATACATACATACATACATACATACATACATACATACATACATACATACATACATACATACATACATACATACATACATACATACATACATACATACATACATACATACATACATACATACATACATACATACATACATACATACATACATACATACATACATACATACATACATACATACATACATACATACATACATACATACATACATACATACATACATACATACATAAACAATACATAATAATACGTAAACAATACAGAATAAGAACCTACTTACATAAATACCTATCAAGGAGCTAAGATATAGACAGATAATGCTCTTTCAACCGTTTCCTGAAAGTACTGAATGACGGGCTAGTACGAATACTCTGCGGCAGTGCATTCCACAGCCTGACCGAATGGACCGAAAACGAATCCCCGTAGGCTCCAGTGTTGTGGACAGGAATCTGAAGGAGATGGGAATTTAATGTTCTCACTGGTCTCACTCCAGAGTGCAACAAATGAAATCGTTCTTTTAAATATAATGGATAAGAAGGATTATGGACGATTTTGTACAGAAGAGAAAGTATATGTGCATTCCGGCGAAGGCGGAATCTTCTTCTTCAGGCTATATTAGTCCACTGCTGGACAAAGCCCTCCCCTAATGAGCGCCATAGCGCAAGGTTGTGCCATCATTGGGGGGTAATGCCCATAATCCCCACGCTGGACATGAACATTTTATAATGTAGCCTACAAATGTGGTCCCACTGCAGGGCTCATGGCTTCTCTCACAGAGAAATATGGGCTTAATAACCACGAGTGCTCACCGCGGATAGGCAATTTCAAGCGCCGAGGTATTTGAACACCTCAGTCACAAGTTTCCTCACGATGTTTTCCTTATTAGCGAGTGGCTGCTATAACTTTACAAATGCACAGGACTTACAAAACAAAGTCATTGTACATGCTCGCACTCGGAATTGAACCTGGGTCTCTAGCTTCTTAGTCCATTGTTGTACCCTCTAGGCTATCGCCGGTCCCTGTAACATGATCATAATTAATTGTATGTACCATTGGTTTTTTTATTTAGACAAACGTGAAAATCATGAATTTCTCTAAATGAGATTGTTTACCTGTCCTTACTGATAATAACGTTTTCAAATGAACCTTTTGTAAAGACAAAAACAAGCACATAAAAAGGTAATAAAGGCAGCATATGTAATTTCCATTTTTACGGGCACGGCACGGGTCACAGCTGCAACAGAAGAATAGCTTTACTTTGAATGGAATGAATTAGCAACTGCCTTAGCTTTCCTGGAATCGTTTTGTGAACATATAAACTACAATAATATTTCAAAGTTGATATCTTGATGGTTACGTAATTCTGAACAAGCTCTGTAAATAGAAAGAGAATGTGATTCTCTCAATCGGAATTATATATTGCAAAGTGTAGTGGTAGATTCGATATCACTTTTAAATCAGCGGAGCGGAGATTACGCCCAATAATTTATTAGCCCTATACGGGAATGTTTTTCATGGACTGGGTCCCCGTGGTGGAGTATGGCCTAAACTTCCTGCGATGCAGAAAGAGACCCGTGCCCCAGTAGTGGGGACATACAAGGGTTGATAACGAACGAACGATCCGGGAATGTTTTTCGCTTTATCCGCCTTGCCGTCAATCTTGTGCTTAGTATTTGAACACTCTTTATTTGGGTATTTCTGGTGTTTTTCATATCTAGGCGCACAGTGCGCTAGGCCAAGTTCTGGGCCGGCCTGCACGTTGTATGTTTTTACACGAACCAATTCGATGCCGACCCTAAAACATAAAAATATCTTACCAAAAAAAAATTTACTAAATTTCTTTAATTCAGCTAGTTAAGTTTTCAAAACATTGGGCCCCAATAAACGCAGCTTGTGGCACACACTGACAGATCAAATATTTTTAATTTAGCTAGAGATTTAGAAGTTTGGTTCATTAATAGTGTTTAACAAGACACCGTGAAAATTAAATAAATAAATAAATATTCATGGACATATTACACAGATCTCGTTAGCCCTATACTAAGTACAACTAAATGACTTGTGTTATAGGTGCTAACGCGACGATAGATTTAATACAATAACTACATACATAGATAACATCCAAGACCCGAGACAAACTAGAAAAGTTCTTTTCCTAGTTTGACCCGGCCGGGGATCGAACCCGAGACCTTCGGTTTTACAGTCAGCGTACCAAACCGCTGCGCCACCGAGGCCGTCAATTATTAAAATTATTAAAAAGTATAGAGACTAGTCAGGTGAAACTCAGTCGTAATTTAAGAGCGTACATCTAATCCGATATATATATAGAAAAAAATCTCGTTGTAAGAATTCACCCAATATGTGTAAATTTTCAGATTGTGAAAAACTTATTGCTGTTTCATAAATGAAAACTGGTGAAATTTTAATTTTCAAGTGTCAGCTTACTGCCGGTCACAATTGCTTTATGAAACACATCGTGCAACCTTTTTCTTGTGAATTGTGACATTTCATAGTAATTTATGAGACTGCTAATGCCGCGCTGTTTAATGAAACACATTGTGAATTGACAATTCTTTTTTAATCGCAAAAGTGTACCTAAACTATTTACTGACAAATGTCATTTTAACGTCATCAACGCCTATGTGCTAATATTTTATTGTATTATATTGTGACGTTTCTTATCACAATTCCGTCATGACAATAATATGTTTGAGATGAGAAATCGGCCCGTTTTTTTAAATGTATGTTTTGGTGGCTAAATATTTCAACCAGAGCGGTAACAAGAGGAAAAAGGCGCAGCCTCCGCGGCTGTTTCCGAATCAATTAGGCATTTTTTGTAACCAGTCCAGGCTGGGGGCAAAAGCGCTCGACGAGACATATTCGTGATACCTGTCCGACACAGGGTTGCATTGCGCCAAGTGTAAGCCAAACTTTATTCGCGAATTTGATGCTTGTTAAGCACTCTATGCAGATTTTATGTCATGTTTTACTGTCGGCCACGTTGGCGCAGAGGTTTAGCACACTGACTGTAAAGCCGAAGGTCTCGGGTTCGATGCCCGGCCGGGTCAAACTAGGAAACGAACTTTTGTAGTTTGTCACGGGTCTTGGATGTTATCTATGTATTTATTGTATTTAATCTATCATCGAGTTAGCACCTGCAACATAAGTCATTTAGTTGTACTTATTATAGGGTTAACGAGATCTGTGTAATATGTCCATGAATATTTATTTATTTATTTATTTATAATTTCTTAGTCTTATTTTTTAACCTGTTTCCGATTCCATTGAGTATTTTAGGGTCCCCAAAAGAAAAAAAACATTGTACCTGATTAAATCACAACAAAAATCAGGCTTTGCGAGTTTTTCGAAACAGTACGACACGATTCCAGTATAGGTAGTACAATGACGCGAGTCACGCGTTTTGTAGCGATCAAATGTCAGAATTTGACAATGAATGGTCTGAAAAGTCGCGACTTTTGACGTTAAAAGGCGCGACTTGCGTCGTCGTACTGCCCAGGCTGAACTATTTATAAAAATAAAAGTAACTATAAAATTGCACGGAACCCTCGGTGGGTAAGTCCGACTCGCACTGGGTTATTTTTGCATTCCGGGATGTAGGCAAAAACCCTCAACGCGATACATTCATGATAGCTGTCAGACTCAGATGTGCATTGGGGGACAGGCCTAGAGCTGATTCCCGAATTTTAAGCTTTGGAAGCACGCTACGTAGATTTTATAAATTCCCAGCCTTATTTTTCTAGTCTCTTTCTAAATCAACTAGGTATTTTTTAACCATTCCAGACTAGGAGAGAGAGCTCTCGATGCCGTCTTCGTGATACTGGCAGACTCAGATGGCCTTTGTTATGGAATTTGTCAGTAAGATGATTGGAATCGTTCAGGATTTGGTGCGCGTAATATAGGGGTAGATTGATCTTTAGGCCGTGTTCAAACCAAACGTATAGTCAGCCGCCGAATGTGAGCAGGCCCACTGCAAGCCCCAGTGTAAAAATACGTAGCCAATCAGCGTCCGCGGCGTGTAGTGACGCGCTATCTTAATCGGCCGCCGAATGTCAGCGTCTACGCATAGCGTTATAACGTCTTGTCGGTTAGATGTGAACGAAAAAGTGAATATGTATGGAAATACAATAAACTGCGTAACGCTCGCTCATTTCGGCGGCTGACAGTTAGTTTGGTGTGAACTCAGCCTTACAGTTCTCTTGCCATATGATATGACATAAGGAATGCCATGCAACATATGGGATTAGAAACCACGCATCTAATAGTCCTGATATAGATCAGAGTGCTTAGTGCGAGTCTTTTAACTACTCGATCGCGTTAACGTAAACTCATATTTCTATGGCATCGAGGAAGCGCCACCTAGCGACAAGTATGGAAATTAAAATTGCTGAGTGTGAGTTGTAATGGTTTACGTTGAGAAGTGAACACGTTTACCAGCCAAAACACGAATAAACGCGAGTGCGAGTTGTACTGTGACAGCGTTTTGCCAGTTCGAACGGTTACTTTACTCATACTCACTACTCAATGCTCGATTAACGTGGTAGTAAAGTTATTCGATTGGATCTGTCAAACTTGCACTAAGCACTCTGTACGAATCACGGGCGGTCGTCACTTCAGTTTGTGATCCCGCTGCTTGGTGGACATTTCATGCAGCGCTGACATCTGTGCGGTGGCGTTGGACAAAAAACAATGTTGCCGTTTCATACCGCTCTGGGATTTCCCGTTGAAAATTTAAATTAAGCGTTTCAATTGCATGAAAATGAAGGAATGGAGATTTTATGAGGTCACCATTTGTCGTCTTATTGCTTAGTAATTTTATTGTATCTTCTTCGTGTTTTCTTCGTTTCCCGCGTGGGCTTGGAAATTCTGTAGCAATCATAACACAATGCTACAGATTCAATTCAAACATTTTCATACAATAAAATTCAATTGCTTTTTATCTTGATCTCATAGCTGTTCCTAGTTCGTTACAATGTAAACGTCGGGCAAAAAGCACAGGACTACGAGTAGTATTCTGAAAAACGGATAACGTCAATAATAAATTACCAAAACATCCAAAGCGTCCGTGGCCTAGCCGAACCGAGTGATTGGAATCAATCACTTGAGTTAAGCAACAACAGGCGCGGTCAGGTGTAGGATGGGTGATCGTCCTGTGACTGCCGCTAGTGGCATTTTTCCGAGCGCTTCCGTGCTTCGCAAGGCACGATAAGCCGTTGGTGAATGCTGTCTGGTAATGGCAGTCGTTAAGCCATGTCAGATATGTATATATATATATATATATATTATAGATTTAGCTATTAACTGCGTCGTTGGTCTAGCCGTTAAGGCTTATGTTGTGGGTTCGATATCTACTGTAGGCCGAAATACATCTGTACGAGTACTCGTACGAGTGGCCTCAGTCTGGGTGTGTTTTTATGTTTTTGACGTCCTTGCCTGGTTACCATAGTACAAGGTATCCGAGTTTGGGAGCAGATCAAGTGATTGTCTTGTGCGGAAGTTATTATTATTAATACTAACCTATAAATACGAAGAGTTTTTGCGGTGGGTGACAGTCACTTGCACTTGTAAGCCTGAGGATGCCTCGTGTTGGAGGCGAAACGCGTCGCGTATTTTCTCATACGAGTATCCGCGACTTCGTTCGTGTCGAAATTATGATCTGCACATTTCCAGTATAAAAAGTAGACTATAGTAAAAGTAGACTACAGACATACAGCATACATAATAATATGATATAAACAATCTCTGTGCTAAATTTCACAGAGATCCGCTCGGCCTCTATGAAATTTAGCAAATTCTTCCCGCGGGTTTCGTAAAAGGCGACTAAGGCACACAGACCGGGGGGTGGGCAGCAGCGCCCCTGCAGTACAATACCACCAAACTGCGATCCCCAACCCGCATGCCCAGCGTGGGGATTATGGGCATTACCCCCCAATGATGGCACAACCTTGCACCATGGCTAATATAGCCTGAAGAAGAAGAAGTTCGGCCTCTCAGGTGTGATTGATTAGCTAACATCAATCCAGGAAATCTTTTGCTATCTATATTAAGAAGGAAGATTAGTCGATATAAGCCCTTGTATGTTCCCACTGCTAGGGTACGGGTCTCTTCCTGCATCGCAGGAAGGTTAGGCCATACTCCACCATGGGGGCCAAGTCCGGGTTGGTAGAGAATAGTAATTATTATTATTAAAATTCTTTATTGCATAAAGACAAGCTTAACGATGCTTAGCATCATCTACCAGCTAACCTAAGTTTTGGGGACAAGATGAACAGGTAGCGCAATTTACAATATTAAATTTACTCATTTACATTACATGTACAAATGTAATGTCGAGAATAAACAGCCAGGGAAAACTAGGCTTAAGCAAACACGCGTAAAACTTGATACTATTCACATTTCGAGCGGCCGTTATCATATTTCGTGACAATTGCATGGGATCGTCTTGCACTTTTGGGGCCTTTTTATTATACCAGTGCCTCTAAAAAAGCAGCATGTAGAAGGTCTGTACAGTAGGGAAACCAAACAAACCTGTTACGCCCGCCTGACTATGTGAATATGAATCTAATCTTTATAGATAGCTAGCTGAAATGTTCTTTTGCCATATTAGCTGACAACCCATTCTACGAGTACCTATCTACCTAATACACAAAAAAATCATAAAAACTGATGGAGCCGTTTCGAAAGAGTTCGATAACAAACACCATGACACGAGAGATATGTGTGTTATACATGGTGTATATATATATCATTAGACAGAGAACTCTTTATCAGACAGTAAAGATACTCTATTTTTACATAATTATGGTAGTTGGTTATAGCTGTCCAGTATACTTCAGGAAGGCAGAAACATTGTCTGTCGACAACTGACTAGATGTTAAAACAATAAAATAATAAGATGATTGACTACTAAAATCGGGTTCGATTCAGGGTCATGCACACATGGCCATTTGTGTGAGCTTTGTTCGCAAAATAAGACAAAGTATAAGCCCCAGTTCTTTCAACTACAATTTATGAATTTTTATCGATGTACATTGCAAGCCGATTAACCCAGAGAATACGAAGGTTTATTTGTACTATTCGGGAGCGGTCGTAGCGCAGTGGGTAGAACAATGGAAGCGCTCTCGCTTCCATGGTTCCCGCACTGCGAATGCCACAGCGCAGCGGATTGGCAATTTCTAGCTCTGAGGTATTACTGAGTTGCACACCTCAATGACTCAGGATTCCTCACGATGTTTGTTTTCATCGTTAGCGAGTATAGTATTGCTAGTACGAACTTCACAAATGTACATAACAAAGAAAATAAATTCATTGGTACGTGCCGGGATACCAACCCACGACCTCCCGTTGAGAAGCCGGCATGTTACCGCTGTACCACAAGTGTAATATATGAAGGGTGTGGCGGACTTTCCCACATTATAAAAACTCGCAAAATGTAGCAGTAATGTCTGAACGGCAAAATTAAAATGGAGTTGATTGAGACATGTCAGTCGAATGCATTAGGATAGGTGGACTAGAAACAAAAAGAAGAGGCGATTTTGAACTAGTTTCTCTTGGACTAACAGACTGTAAGCTAACAGAGTTTTGAGGGTTGTCAGCCATTTTAAGGGTTCCGGCGTCAACAACGAATACGCCATGTTCGTCCATCTGTCTGTTCGAGGTTTGGCACAGATACGATAAGTGCTAAGCTAAAATTTGGCATAGATAGTATAAAATGACTAATGAGCAAGCTGACAAAACGGTAGGATAAATTGTTAAAAAATATATTTTTAGGATACCTCCCCTAGACTTAAATTAAGGCAGTTTTATTTTTCGTCTGATACATGTATTATTTCAATTTTTCTAATAATATCATTTCTATCATATTTATTTCTAATAATATTATGTTTATTATGTGGCAGGCCAATAATATTATTTGAAATAAAAGTAACAATAAACCAAAAACATAAAGAGATTACATTGCTGTATATTTTAACACGATGAAACCGCAAGTATCTTTAGTGCCAAAGGAAATTAAGTCCAATTTGCCTTTTAAACGTGACCTGGACAGTAAAAGCTAACGAACTGGTCTCTTTTATTTTACTCCCTTGGCATTGCTGTCGCTCCCACATCGAGCATTTTTAATAAGAGTGAAAAAAAGTGTACGTTTGACGAATAAGGTCTGAGATGGCACCAGAAAGATAAACGGTGTTATAAAAACCAGATTCTCCAAAAACACTCCACAAATGCAGTCTAAATAGTCTGTGTTAGTCTGTCCCTTGTAAAGTCTCTACCACAGACCATTTATACGGGCGTTATTAATAACAATGCGAAAACCAATGGTTGGTTGGAAGAAAATGCTACTTAGCATTAACTTCGCCTTTATACCAAATAACTACCAAAATACATTGTAGTTATTTAGTACAAATGCGAATTTAACTACAATCTGTTTTGTGCAATAAAGAATTTTAAAAATAAAATATTTTTTGATACGGATCAGGATTTTTTTTCCATCTTTTCTAACTGCAATTAAGTAAATACCTACAAATGTTTCACATGATGAATGGACCACAGTTATAACTACAAAACGTAATACGTTTAATTGAATATTTTTGACTACCGTAAAATTTCAAGTTTTTAAAATTAATACTTTTATAGACAAATTCAACAACGCGGGTCGTGTTCGTAATTTTGTTGGCGTGCTATTCAGATAAAAAGTACTTTTTATATACAGTGTGGTCCATCTGTGTACCAATTTTCATTTCCGTTTGAGTCATTTTGTGCCAAACGTAACACTTTTATATTACCAAGTGGTCGCAATCTGTGGTCGGAGTTGATAAAATTCTCTAAGATGCTTTTTCGTTATTTTTTCTTTAAACTGAAGTTTAAGACTGCTATTTAAGTATTAACTTTCAATTTCACAGTTCAAGAACCGACGGTACACCCTGGTTTCAATGTAACTCTACGAGAAACCTAAAGGGGGAAACAGCAATTTGTCATGCCACTTTCTCGTGGCTCGTTTCTCAAAAAGTTCTGGCTATAGAGTTTGTCGTTTTGTTGTTCCGTGCGGTATTTCATCCGAGCCTAGGCACGTACTTTTGTAAATTAATTTAACATTTCTTCGCGGAATAGCTTCACAAATTATGCTTCAGTCATATTAAAACCGGATTTCGCGTGCCGTTAATATTTTTGTTACCCGTGCACAAAATCTGTTTGGCTGGAGGAATTCACGTAAATATTCATGAAATATTATTTCTCGTAGCCTCTTATTTTGTTACTGATAAGGATCACATTTCTACAAATATATATGACAAACAATAATTAAAAATTGTCCTTAGCACGGGTTAGTGCATTAAAAATTATATAAACAATAATTAAGTTAAGAAAATGCGAAAGATTTATCTGAAAAAAAAAATTGTTTTTAATTTTCGTACTACTTTTTTGTATGTATTGTATTTAAACCATATTTGTATTATTTAAGCAGTTAATCTAGTTGTTGTAATCAAGGATATTGTTTGTTTGTAATAAATCACTCCTATATATTGTTTTTCTGACACTACACCTTTCACTCTCCGCATCAACGCGTAACGTGGGTAAGTTCTAAGAAAATACTATCTAGTATTAAGCACGCCTATGTACGAATTAGTTTTTCAGTCCAATAAAGAATTTTCATTCATTCATAAAGCTGTAACAGCACTTCTTCACAGCTAGTTGTGTTATCATTTTTCTGAAATGTTTGAATATAATTTGTAATAAGTCATTTTTAGCTGAAATTCACAAAGGAATTCATTGACGGCGCTGACAGGCGTGGTCATAGAATAACCGGAATACGGCTGTCAAAATTAATTAGTGCTAAGCAAAATTTGACAAACGTGTCCCACATTTATGAAGTACTTTTGAAATTTGTGCTGAAAACGCCTCAGTGCTTGAGAAGTTTGATATTCTATCCTTGAATTTATTTTTACTTTATCTTTTTACTCGGTGCTTGATTACTAAATAGTCCCCTATGCTGTTACATCTGAATGAACGTGCCACTCAAATAACCATAATATTCTTAAGTATGTAAGTCGATACTCGTATTTCAAATACCTATTAGCTTTTTGACTGATGAAAAAGAATCAAATACCTCTGCACAACAACATTATTTATGATAATTACAACATAGCCGCACCCTCTTATAAGCGCCATAGCGCCCTGTCTTCAGCTTGTCGCATCAAGCGGCACTATAATAAGACACAAATGTCTTAAGATCTATATTTACAAATAAAATAAAATAAACTGGGCGAAAATGAGCCCAGAACGGTTTCGACGCGACGTTGCCTTTTTAGACAGCCAGGTTTGTCCTCTGGCCGAGGTACCTGATACCTCGGCTACTATCGGAAAAACCGTTTATATTGCAATAAGGAAAGGTTTATCTTGTATTGTTATTTATAACTTTACATGACTTTTCAAAATAGTAAAGAAAAGTTTTATACAGAGCAGGAAGTAGTATTACACTCGTGTGCTTTCGGCGAAAACCGAAGCCTAATCTAGAGCCCGAGGTGTGGCACACACTTGTGGTTGAGTGGACTGTATTTAGAAGGCTGGTGATTAATGAAAACTGAGATTTACTTTTTTGTATAATAGTGACAACATAACAATGCAACTTGATGTTGCCACAATAAAAACTAATCTATGTCGCGAACACGAGGTATATTCTAAAAGCTAACGACTGTATGCGCCAGACCTTTGACAGTGTTGCCCACTCAGTGAATTTTGCACTAGTTCTGGTGGTTTACAGCATCCTTATAGCGAATAAATATTGGATTGAGTTTCTAGCGGATATTTCTAGTGTCTTTGATTGCTTCACTTCAAACCACAGATTACCTCTCAAACTCCAAAGGATATCGCTAGTTAGGCGGAATCACATTAGGTTGACGTATAACGAGACAAATGGAGACACTCATTCGCGTATTAAGTGGTTTTTACGCGCCAATGCATAAGAATAAAATAAAAAGATCGTATTATACCAAGAAATGAACTCTTACCGTCCGCAGGAGCCTAATGGAGTTTCCGTATGTGACAGGTATCATGTTATCGGAACACAAAATGTTGTATTTGGGATATTGGAATGTCACATTTGCCGTGACATATTTTCCTCGTCATTATTCCGATAATAACAATTAGAAAGACAGAGACATAATTATATTTTCGTCATTGATCTGGCAGCATTAGCTTTGGGACGTAACCAAATTGGAGATTTAGCGTCATCAATAGAAAACAACAAATCTTTATTTACAAATCGTTGTTAAAAAAGTGTCAGTACAGTTTCTCGTAACGTGAAGTGTTTTTAGGACCCACGAATGATATCCTAAGATCTGGGACGAGATAGCTTTTATGCCAAAGACTTTGTCTTGTATTCAGAAAGGACGCGGTTCTTTTTTTGTGTTAGAATAAATTGCTAGAGTATTTTTATATGTTTTACGAATTATTCTATACTGAACACAGTAATTCAGTGACAATGTGACATATTTGGATATAAATGTGTTTTTATTTTATATAGGGTAAATCATGAGAAAATACGGGGTTCCGAACAAATAAAAAGATGCAATTCTTCTTACTACATTTCTGAATACACAATATTCTATTACACTTCGAACTTGGCCCCCGTGGTGAAGTATGGCCTTTACCTTCCTTGGGGAAGAGACCCGTGCGCCTCGGTGGGGACATAATGGGTTGATGATGATGATTCTATTAGAACTACTATTATTATAAATTTGCCATTATTTAATCTGAGTATACTGTTCATAGTAGATATCTCTACTGATTAAAAAAAACGTGCTCAAAGAGCGGTTTTAAAAACAATGCTTATGAAACCTTACAGATTTCCCACTACTGAAGTATATCAAGCCGCAAAAGTTTTATCCGTCAGAAAGTTATATATTCAGTCCATTCTCCTGCGGCAACACACCAAACTAATATTTACACACTATAAGGTAGCCACCAAAAGACTCTCACATAAAGTATGCCATCCCCCTCAAACCAAAACAAAGTATGCCCAAAATAGTTTCGTTCACCATTGTCCCCATATATATAATATTGCAAACAAAAAATACACATTTTCCCTCTCACCAAATATAAAGCTAAAATCGCCATATTTCATTGGCTTTACTCAATGACATATGACGAATGCGAAAAAATTATTAAACCAAACGGCTGACTAGACGCGTCTATTCGTACATAACTCTATAGTAATAGCGCTGCATGCGCATCACTAAACTCTCACACTCAAATTCAACCCGTAATGTATTACATTTAGCAATGCTCTAAGTTGATTTTGCGTTGCGGTCTTGTTCTGTTTTTGTTCGACATACCGGCATAGTATCAATATTTGGCTTTGATTTCCGTTACCCATAGTATTGAAGTGAATTGAAACTACCCATGTAAGTAATTATTTTTATTATTAAATATATTTAGCTCATACCTTTACCCACTATTATAATAGATTACTTATTGGTTAGCCTTTATGTATCTATGTTAGTTCTTGCATGCATTAGTTCTAACGAAATGTAAATCCAATGCTTTTATTTTTCTCTTTATATTTCGCACAAAGACGGTAGAAACACTGGCCTCCATGATACAGGGCAACCTAGTTTGGTAGCCAGGGTAACAATCACAATGAGTGGGCCCGGACGGACTGTTTTGCTATCTTATGTTAAATGGCTTATCCCTGAGAAATAAGCTTGGTAGGTACTTGTGGTTTACGGAGTGTCGAATCGATCCTTATGTTTTTGTTACAATGCCACACGTAATGAAACTTAATAAAGCTTACATACCTATCTAATTCTTAGGAATCTAGTAGCTGCCGATTGTTTTGTACTATACCTATTAGGTATGTATTTCCTGTCCGTGGCTAATTTAATTTTGGTTACAAATAAATTCATTTCATTTCATTTCAATGCCCTGTATCTAAATAAATGAATGAATGAATGAACGAACGAACGAACGAACGAACGAACGAACGAACGAACGCATGAATGAATGAATGAGTGAGTGAGTGAGTGAGTGAGTGAGTGAGTGAGTGAGTGAGTGAGTGAGTGAGTGAGTGAGTGAGTGAGTGAGTGAGTGAGTGAGTGAGTGAGTGAGTGAGTGTGTGAGTGAGTGAGTGAGTGAGTGCGTGCGTGCGTGCGTGCGTGCGTGCGTGAGTGAGTGAGTGAGTGAGGACGAACGAACGAACGAACGAACGAACGAACGAACGAACGAACGAACGAACGAACGAACGAACGAACGAACGAACGAACGATTTCACCAACGGTAAAGCGTCACTTACGCCGCTAGGGGATCCCCTTAATTTAGGAGGCCGATTATTGAGCCCATAGCCTTAGGTGACAGTTTCTTTGCCGTCTAAAATGGACAATTTGTTGGATTTTATTGGTGACTTTGAAGGTCTTGAAGACCTGAACTTCATGTCGAACCCAAGGCTTCTTAGGCGGCCTCGCATTTATCGAGAAAGGCCCGATTTTTTTGCAAAGCACGACGACGTGGAATTTGTTAAGCGTTATATCCAGACTGTTCTTTTCTTACTTAACAAAATTGAAGTTTGCTTCGAATTTAAAGATAACAAGTGAGTTCTGTACCGTTTCAGTTTTGTACTTTGTACACATTAGGTACCAATTATCATGTTTTCTGTGACATTACGTGCATGCACCCTCTGTTACCTACTCAGTTGCATTACGGACGATAAATATAGATAAAGGTCTATCTGCTATCGATTGTACCTTCTTAACTACAAAAAAGGACCTTCCTTCTACAATCGACCGAGATTTTAGAAAGCAAAGCAAAACAAATTGTTTTGACTTTTTGACAGTTCTTTTTTTACTGATGTCGCAATGAGATGAGATATATCATCAGACAGCCAGACTTTACATGTATTATTACATATTTTACTAAATATTACTTTCTGAATCAAAAATGATAATGTAATATAGCTTTCAATGTAGTCAATTGTCCATTAAAGTGACTCAAAACACGTAAAAAGAATTTACCGGTAAGTTGACGCTAAAACCCAACACTAGACCATAGACAAAACATCACCTAAGTAAGTAACCCCTAGTTAGGTGATTCTTTGTACGGTGAAAACGAATTTAAGTTGCGGGATGGTTTAGGGAATCACTTAAGCTTGAAATTCCCTAGTTAGGTGGATGTTAGGGGATCGTTGGTGAAATCGGGCATTAGGTACCTACATTATTGCGATATCTTTTCTGAAAATAGCAATGGTAACAGGAAACGTAGTTTGACATCCGGGAAATAAGATTTTCCTGTTCAACTTCAATCAAAGTTAAAAATAAGTCTACAAAAACACCCGGCATCCAAAACCCAATTAAAATTCTTTTTTTCGTCTAGCTAACAAGGACATATTTTTTAATAAGTACAAGGACAAGAGCTAGCGAGGACCTCAGCAAAGACGTAATTTTTCCACCAGAAAGTTACATAACATATTCACAGTAGGTCTTACTTTACTAAGATGTTGATAGCGATCAACAAAAGGCAATAAAACATTAACACAACGTAAAATAATGATACTTATGTTCTTTACCGTCAATAAATTTAAAATTAAAAAAATAAAATTTAACCGCCAGTAAAATATCGCTTTTCTTAAGATACTTACTTACTAGAAAAAAACTCAACAGAAAAGTATTAAGTCTAGTGAACTAAAAACAGAATTAATTTTACTGACATCACACTAATATTATGAAGGCGAAAGTTTGTGAGTGTGTGTATGTTTGTAACTTCTTTACGTCTAAACGGCTGGAGCGATTTAAAAAAAATTGGTAGGGAGTTCGCTGACACCATGTATTAACACATAGGCTACGTTTTACTGCGGGAAAATATCTTATTCCCATGGGAAAATCGATAAACCGCGGGTAACACCGCAGGGCACCGCTAGTACAATGATAATAATTACTTCCACACAACCCAATCATTGTCCTGGTTCCAAACTAGGATACCCTATGCTATGATAACTAGACAGACATCGTACACATGGATACATACCCAGACTGTCTCTTACACAAATGCACGGCCGCCCCCAGTTTTGTGCTGGAGTCAATCCTGACAACGGTATTTCTAAAGTAATATGATTTAAGTAGTATGTTTTCTTCTATATTTGTTATGGGACGAATCCTATACAAACTTAGTTTCTTTTTAATTTATGAAGCATGATGAAAGTCGGTCAATAATCTCTACCTATACTATGACGACCTCTGTGGCGCAACGGTCGTGCCGGTCGTGTCGGTCTGCCTGCCATGCAAGAGGTCCCGGGTTCGAACTCCGGCTGGGGACGAAAAAAAACCCCAGGTTTTGAACGTTTACATGTTTGTGACGTTGCTGTTTCTGGTTCCCACGACACAGGGTATAATAGTGTGGGGCCAGAAGCAATGTATGTGCCTGTATATGTAAATGCAAATGTTACATAGAGCGGTGGTAGCGAAGCGTTAGGACGCCGGCTTCTCTAGAGGGAGTTCGTGGGTTCGAATTCCAGCACGTACCAGTGGTTTTGTTTTCTGTGTTACCTACATTTGTGAAATTGTAGTAGCAATACCACTCGCTAACTGTGAAACTAAACCTCGTGAGGAAACCTGAGTGTGTTCAAAAATCTACGCCTAAAATTGCCAATAAGCGGGCTGAACGCGTGGTAGTGATACATAAAGACAACAAATCGAGGTTTTGCATAGAAAATAAATTAAAGCCAGAAAAGCCTCTTCATCGAAACTTTTCACGAGGCGGTTCTTATTAGTTTATTGGCTGTTATAACCACGATCAAATCTGTATTTCGGTCTTTTTAGCATATTGATAAGATTCATTGTAATTCAGCATGTATTTTGTACTGCCGTCCATAGATGGCAGTCGTTAAGCCAAGTCAGAGGCCTTAGGGCGGCTTGAAAACTTCTGGCAGTAAGACCAGTCACTAGTCTTGCAAGCCTCCACCAATCCGGACTTGGCCCCCGTTTTGGAGTATGGTCTATAACTTCCTCAGGGAAGAGACCCGTGCCCCTCAGTGGGGACATAATGGGTTGCTAATGATGATGTATTTTGTATATTAAAAACAAATGTTTGTGTGAGAATTGCGGGTTTACTTACTTAAATAAAAATGCTTAAAAAATATCAAGCAGCGATCTAAATAATTATTATTAATGATACTAAACATTATCGTTGTATTGTTTCAGATGAACGCCAACTACCGCAGAAAATGTCGCAATCAAAGAAGAAATAAGGTTTTCCACGAACCATACGCAAATAGTCTCCCGGTGTTTACCCTGTAGAATCTTATCGTACACTTGATAAGTTAGAACACAAGCCCGTGTAAACAAACGTTATCATGCCAACAGAATTTCTCGGGACAGTAAGATTTACCACAGTTTCTGCCGTGAGCGGGCAGACAGCCGCGCGTTTGCCTCTCGACACCTGAACTATTTGACAGCTTTCACAATGACGTTTATAATCCAAATCATGTAACGATAAGTGCAAGTGCAGTTAGACTAGGCTATCAACAAACAGGGTTAAACGTGATACAATCCGTGTCACCGCAAATCTAGATCACGTCGCAGAAACACATGAAAACGTTGTTCAAATAAAAAAACAAAAGACAACGGGATTCCAAATACAAAAGTGGAACGCATAATCCGTCAAACTGGAGGACTTAGATACCCTGCAGGGCGCTGAGAGCGTGTACGGGAATGTCGCCCAGGCAGAGGAATGCCTGTCGAAGAATCTCAACCTCAGCGGGAACTTTTGCCCCGCGTTCTTCGACGAACTGCTGTGCTGGGACCCCACGCCCTGGCACACGCTGGCCGTCCAGAAATGCTTCAGCGAGCTCAACGGGCTGCAGTATGATGATACACGTGAGTTAATTCTTCTGTTTATTTTTACTGCGCAATTCAGGTTGAGCTCCAGTGTTGGTTGATGCGATGTTTTGCGTATATTGTTTGGTTTGCGTATGTTAGCTGAATATTTTTTAAAGGAGAATTCGTAGTTTAGCTTAAAGATATAATGACAGAAGAGAAAGCAGATAGACTACGATGATATAGTTAGAATCGGTTTTTGTATGTTCACATTTTTGTATGTAATAAATGTATCTTTCTAACACTAGAAACTCAGCCGGACGCTGAAGTCGAGTCTTGTTAGCCGGGAAGAAGTGTAGCTGCCATGCAGTGGTTGTTTACTGTTGGAGTACTGAAACACTACTCACACAAAACACGTAGCTGGTTTCAGATCAGTTTTTGAAAAGTAGAACAAGAACCATCCCGCTGATTAAAATATATTGACGGAAAAATCATGGAAATTGCACATCTGTCTGAAATAATTCTGTCAAGCTTCCCCACGGTAAATACGCTTACGCTCTACTGAAATAGAGCTGTCCGTCAAAACATGGCTAATCATTAACCGTGGTATTTTTCCATCGCTGCTTTGCATGCTCACAACATGAGTTTTTAAGCGATGATGAAGCGAAATAGGTTAATCAGGATGGTGGCTATTCTCGTCCCTTTTATTTCTTTATATGTTAGGTTATACTAAAGAAAGAGAGCTTCTGTTTAGTATAACGTAACATATTAAGCAGCTTATTAATATATGGCCCACAATATGATATAGACCATCTCTCAGAGAGAGAGAGAGATACAGAACAGTATAAATTTTTATCTACCTAATTAATTTCATAAAGATATTTGTAGACAAAGATTCCTACATGACAAATTAATAATGAAGTCTTACTGCCTCCTCTTACATACTCGTAAGCCTCATTTCTATATTCCTCACCATGGCATATTTAAGTCCGGAACGGAAAAACTCCGCACAGTTTTTGACGGCAGCTGCAGGAGTTCAAATGGCGTCAGCCTTAATGACTGTCTCCACACTCGTCCAGCCCTTCAACAGGATATTGTTGACATAATAATGAATTTTAGAACCCATCCTGTGGTGTTCAGCGTTGATATAAGCATCATGTTTAGGAACATTCTCATTCACCCAGATCACAGAAGCAGTGTGCAGGCCTTTTTCACAGGGAGAGAGTAGAGTGTTGGGGTTGGACAACGCGTGTCGCGTATTGATGATTTCAAGCGCTTGTTTAGCTTCATCATCATCATCATTTGCCATTCGACGCCCACTGCAGGACATAGGCCTCACTCATGGTTTTCCAAGCTTCACGGTCTTATGCCACCCGCATCCAGCGACTCCCCGCCACCGTAACCAGGTCATCAGACCATCTGGTGTAGGGCCTGCCCACGCTGCGTCGTCCGGACCGCGCTTGTTTAGCTTATCCACATACTAACATTACCTGTTGCATGCCGGTTTCGGTTACTTTATATCTTGGCCTTTGCTAATACATCCACTACACGGTCAATATAAAACATACGCCTGGGGCGGCCTATACCTACAATTCCACCAACATTCGCTCGATATATTTCTTACCTTAACATTTTTATCTTCATACTTTTATATTGTATTTAAAAAAAAAACTATTTAGAGGCTAAAAATTCCACCCATGCCGGGACTCGAACCCGCGACCTCTGGCTAACTGTGCCAGCGCTCTCCCAACTGAGCTAATGGGCGACTTACCGGCATCAGTGAAATTTCGAACCTATTTACAATACTCTCTGTATTACGCACAGGCAGCACGACATAAATGTCTTAACTCGCAAAAATGCAACTCACAACGTTTTCTAGTCACATTAATACGTATTCTGTCATTGAAAGTAACATCACATCACACATACTTCTCAAAGACTTCATTTCTGCATTATTTATACTGTTGGTTCTCATGCCATACCTTATTTTCCGATTCAATACTTATCGACATGGCATTGCTCCAGTTGCCAGGGCGCTCGTCTGAACGCAGCCTTGCATCACTGGATTATTAATGCTACTTGCACTTGCAGTCGCTGACGGACATCACCACTTTAATGATAAAAGAGGAATCAGACGATTCACAGGGATTTATAGAAGCTTACTTGATACGCCGTTTTGGCACAAATGCTCTAACTATTCCATGGTTCTTAGTCGTGGGTGCTAAAAATCACTATCAATATGATTGAGGGATTGATTGGTCTGATACTTTTACTATCTAGAAACTATCTGTGAAAACGATATTATTTTTTCATTTGTGGTTTCCTAGTGTTTCTGCTTGGAGCTCCTTATGGAATCTTCACTGCACTATATGTTTATTTTTAAGGTTTCGTACTCGAAAGGTGCCAATGAGACTGTGTTACGAAGCCTCCTAGTTTGTTCGACCAATAAAGTACTGTTACACCCAGTTTCTCTCTCTGAAAGCAGGCATGGGCCCTCTAGTGGGACGTGTATAGGCTACATAAAGAAATTCCCAGTTTAAATGTTCTAAAAACCTATTTAGAGGCTAAAAATTCCACCCATGCCGGGATTCGAACCCGCGACCTCTGGCTATCCGTGCCAGCGCTCTTTCCAACTGAGCTAATGGGTGACTCACCGGCATCAGTGAAATTTCGAACCTCTTTACAATATTCTCTGTATTACGTACGTAAGTAAATTGTCCTTAGCACGGGTTAGTGCATTAAAAATAATATAATTAAATGTTCTAGTAAAGCCCGTTAAATTTTCACAAAAACGCGTTGTTATGGCAGATTTTCCAACAAATAATTGTTATTAAAATTAAAAAAAAACTGTATATTTATTAAGACTGTAATGTATATCTATATCTTTTTAAGGAATCATAAATCTACAATCAACCAAACTTGGTATAATTCTTTAACAAAAACTACAATAAAGTAGGTAAATAATAATAAGATTCGGCCAAAAATACATTTCCTTGAAAAAATATGAAACACAATACGAACGATAATGAGCGAAAAATCAAAACTCCATTTTTACGATCTTCGTACGCTAGGTCAGAACGACCTCGGCTTTTTGCTATTCGAAAGCTACTTGTATCGCGTTCTTACAAAAATTTGCCGTTTTAATCAGAGCGGTGCTGAGTGATGCCACACCGGCGATCTTAGACGCCAGTCATAGGAGATAGGTCACTCAGTCCGAGTGTACAGTATATTAGCTTTTAGAATATAACTCGGGCTCTAGAGTAGGCTTCGGTTTTCGCCGAAAACCCGAGTGTAATGCTACTTCCTGCTCTATATAAAACTTTTCTTATTCACTTTATTTAATTAATGACAACCTCTATGGCGTAGCGGTAGCGCGTCTGCCTACCATGCAAGAGGTCCCGAGTTCAAATCCCGGCTGGGAACAAAAAAAAACCCAGGTCTTGGATTTTTACATGTTTTGTGATGCCGTTGTTTCTGGTTCCCACGACACAGGGTATCCTAGTGTGGGGCCAGAAGCAATGTATGTGCCAGTATGTAAATGTTAATGTTAATGGTATTAGTTCCATTATTTACATTACACGAAGATATCCGACTCTATCCGATAGTAGCCGAGGTATATTCTAAAAGCGAACAGACTGTATTAAGCTCGTGAACACGCGGCTTAACAAACTGATTTCGTCATACTTGAGCTTTATCAGGGAGAATTCCCCGTGATATTCCATACATTATAATTATATCCAATCCAATCCGTAAACCTTCTTTTAACAGCTATCAGTTTTATGCTTAATAAATAAACCAGTGACATTTGCAAACAGTAAATTACTGCGGATTAACAGTAGGTTAGCGTACGAAAAACCGGATGTAGTTAGATAAATCTTTGATGTCCGCACTTAGCCTCGTAATAGGGTCGTTGTGCGTTGTAAGCGCTAAAATATGTATATACTATGGTTTCCTCACGAGGTTTTTCTTCCCAGTTAACCAATGGTACTGTTACTACAACTTCCGACGTTACTTAGAAAACAAAGTCTACATACCAGTTGAACCCGCTCCGCACCGGCTGTAATTTACCCACAATTTCCTTTTATATATGGCTTATATGATGGTTTCCTCACGTCATTTTTCTTCACAGTTAGCGAGTGGTATTGCTACAACAATTACACAAATCTACATCGGAAAATAAAGTCTACGTGCCCGGACCCATGACCTTCCGAATCTAAGGCCTACCGCTACACTACCACCGCTCCTAAACCGAGGGTAATTTACCTACAAAATTGTAGCCTGTATGAACGTGTCCCACTGCTGGGCTTACAGCTTACACGTTGATAAGGACTACAGCTTTCTAGGTCGATATTTCTGTGTCAATAGTTTTTCCGAGGCTTCGCAAACAATGTTATCGCGCGCGACAGAAGATTAAATTCCCTTTGACTCTCGCTGTGACGTCGCTTGTTAAAAAGTCACTACTGATGAATTAAAATGTTTTCTTCTTCTCTCTAGTAATAAATTCTAGATTATACTAGTAATAGATTCTAGATTACTAGTGATAGAATCTAGATAGATCTGCGGTAGATTTCGTGCTAGAACATCTCAGGAAACTTCGGGCTTCCAGAATCTAGATACGTACCGTCATTCGACAACTAATATGTTTTGGTACTAGACGGTCAAATGTGTAAAAAATAGCATATTAAAAGTCTGTTTGACAGTTTACGTATCGTATGGAATCAGGCGTTACTTGCGGAAATCAAGTGCATTAACTAACCGGATGGTGGTTGTGGGATTTTTGGCGGAATTTAGCAAAGTAATTTTTACATTTTTATGCTTTTAAGTACGTATCCTTGATAACATTCAGCGACTAATGAATAATTATGAAACAGAAGAGGTTTTGCCGGATAGTATCAAGTAAATGTTTCGCAAATAACTCTACCTCAATGGGATACAGACATTGACTTGACTTTATGTATGTAATACTTATTACATTATTGTATACATATGTAAACAGAAAAAATCTTAAATCTAAATTATCACTGAGTGTTATAACCATTTAAAGTCCCAATACCCAAGAATTCGTTTGAAAAATTATGAACAATTATGACATATACGAAAGCACTAGCCAAGAGATAGAGAACACTTTATTCCACAACAGGAAAAAAAGAATAACAACCATAATTTTCTAAATCTAAGTAACGTAATAATGTTACAATTGACCGCCTCGGTGGCGCAGCGGTGTGGCACGCTAACTGTAAAACCGAAGGTCTCGGGTTCGATCCCCGGCCGGGTCAAACTAGGAAACGAACTTTTCTAGTTTGTCCCGGGTCTTGGATGTTATCTATGTATTTATTTATTAAATCTATCGTCGAGTTAGCACCTGTAACACAAGTCATTTAGTTGTACTTAGTATAGGGCTAACGAGATCTGTGTAATATGTCCATGAATATTTATTGCTATATAATTATTAATATTAGTAAAAGAAAGACCAAAAGCCGAAGAAGAGTCCAAATCAAGTGAAAGGGTTGAATTAAAAGTTTATGAAAGATGGAAGTAAAAGCGGATAAGTACAAGTTTCGTGATTTGAGCCGGTACAATCTAAATTGTTTTGTTAGATCTTCTCGACGTTATTATAACTTTCTTGATTATTTATCGAAGTAATTTCAATACTAATGCGCAGCTTTTCCGACGATTCCTTTACTTTTGTCTTTGACTAAGAAAAGTCAAAAGAACTAGTGCTTATTTCTCATGCAAACCCAGATTACGTGAATACCCAAAGACCGAAGTGCTAATTAGGGATGCAAAGTTTTTTTTATGATCGGATTTTATTTTATATTCTGATAGTAGACGTAATTTTAAGAAACTAATTTAATTTTTTCGTGATTTATCGAGTTTATCATTGTTATTTAATTGAAATTAATATTATTCGGCGTGACGTCATATGTTACATACTATGTGTGTAGGTAGAGTTCGCAATTGGATTTGTCTGTGGTTTAGTGTAAAAAGACAGATGTTTGACAGATGAAGTTGACAGGCCATTGGTAGTTTTTCCACAGAATAAGTACTACCACAGACGATTTAACATGTGACGTCATCATAGAGGTTATATGAAGGGCATTTAAATATTATTATTACCTTAAAATAAGGCTCATCCTTTATGATAAAAATCTCTTACATTCAAAATACTGTAGTTTGGATGCGAAGCTCGAAATGGTTTTCGATTCAGGCAGTTCACTTTTTTTTTTTGCATCCCGAATTGGTGTCTGACGGCTTATAACTGCACAAAATTATGGTAGATAGTTATACTATAAACGGGTCTAATCGCGATTATTTATTAGGTAAAACGTAGTTACCTTATTTCCCGGCGATTCGGCAGCGTTACAGTTGCCGTGGTCTCGGGTATACTGTCGTCGTCGTCGTCAGGCTATACTAGTCCACTGCTGAATAATCTGAATATAGCCCTCCCCTTGGGTAGACTGTAGAAGTCGGGTTTTTTCGACGTTTTACCCAATAAATTATCGCGATTAGACCCGTTTAATGTATAACTGTGTATGTGTATCGCGAATCATTACGAAATTCTATTCTGGTGGATATATGAATCGGATTAATTTGTTACCTCCACTATTTTTTACTTTACTTGCTTATTCCTGTAATGAGCTGAGATTATTATTTTATACATCGTCCAGTGGCACCTTTACTTCTACTAGATGGGTGAAGAGACTACCGCGGACACTGAAGTGCCTGGGACATTATTTTAGATGGAGTAGGCTTGCCCAGTACCTATACTATCCTGACAGCTTATTCAGCCTGGGTAACTAAGCTATCGGGTAACCTCACGATCCTTTCCTGCTAGCTTGTGGTATTGTTTCACAAATTTTATTTAATCTGTGGTCAAGTCTTTTTCTTGTTAAATCTCCACCACAGACCTTGATGTTTCTCAAAAATCTTATCAAAGAAAAGTGTTGTAGTAACCTTGTACAGATTTCGAAGGAATTAAAGCGGAGAGTTTCACAGCTTTTGGTAACCACTAGTGTCTTAATTAGGAACATTAATCCAGTACTGGACAATGTATGTCATATGGTTCAGTTTGTGTTTGATTTCAACAACAGACGTGTTTGAACATAATTTAATATCCTTGAGATGTAGCGTTGTAGCGCTTTATTGTAAATCCTAATAGGAACGTTAATATGGGAATAATATTACAGGGTAGCTCCTATGTAGGAACGTTAATATGGGAATAATATTACAGGGTAGCTCCTATGTAGGAACGTTATATGAATAACAATGAAGAACAATATATGACGAAGTATATTATCTCATTCCGCTAACCCGACCTTATTACAGAGTTTATTTTCATAGACCTATTTATCCTGAAATAATGAATTTGTTTCGTATCTTTTTACATCATTGTTATTTTATTTATTGTTTATGTACATGCACCTACAGCATCCCAGTGGTCCCTTCACCCATCTAGTGTGAGTGAAGACGCCACTGAACGCTGTATAAATCATCTCATTACGTAGATGCAGAGGCACCTACCGACTAAATTCTTCATGCAATCCACTCCACAAAAATGTTGTCTGAAAGAGATCGCTCTAAGCGATAAGACCGCCAATTGTATAACATAACTTAGAATTAAGAAATCATAGTTGTATTGTTTTTTCTGGTTGTGCAATAAAGTGTTCTCTATCTATCATAGAATGTTTGATCAGCAATTAGCGGATAAGCGCGAATTAATCTCACCGCATGGCTGTTTGATGATTTCATAGCCACAGTTTCATAAGGCGCTTCATGGTGTTAACTAGCGCGATCAATGGAAAAAAATCATAACTCGTTTTATAATACGTTTTTATCTAAAAGCGAAGATGAGAAATCTTAACAACTGTGACAACTACATTTAGAACCTACAGTGTAGAACCTAGAATCAACCACCAAGGACTTGAATCAATTTCCGCCAAAAACGGTCGGTTTTTAGATTGTTGATTCTGGGTTCTATACTGCAGGTCCTAAAATTAGTTGGACTTTTTGATAAAAACGTCTTATAAAACAAACTATGATTTTTTTCCATTGCTGGCGCTAGTTATCATCCCAAAGCGTTTTAAGCAGTACAAATATTCTTTCAATCACTACAAGAAAAGCCGTCGCTCACGACGTCTTTTGTAGCCGCTTCTAAGCGCGTTCTGTGACATTTTTGAGACCCGATACAAACGCGATTCAGCATGGCATTATTATATTTTGTTCCGTCTTTTACGGAAGCGCGAGTACGGCGCGTTTGATTCACTTTTGTAAATGGCCATGAGCGATAGCTATATAGCTTATGGTGGGTCTTAAAGAAACCAAATTCGATTTTTGTTATAGTGGATAACATACTTTGAAATAAAAATATTTTTTTTTTTCATTAGCAGGTTGGTCTTCTGTTTCTGTGTCTTGTAGATTAATTAAATTAGGCTTTGTTTGAGACCTTTTAGTAGTCAGCTTTTTCTATAGTAATTTTTTTTATAACTTCTAATCCTTGAGGTCTAACAAAAAGTCGAAAATATAACCAAGAACCTAAAATTAATAAAACGACAACATAAAAAGAAATGCCATTTTAACCACCTAAAGAATACTTAAACATAAGTTATATAAAAACATATAATTTAAGAAAATCCGCGCACAGTCCTAAATAGTTCGACAGAAAATTTTTAAATAGCCGTTCATATCACAATTTTTTTAATGTCAAAAAAAATCCTAAAATAATATGTAACTTTATACACCTGTACCTTCGCTGGAACGTAATTCGCCACAGCAAGTAGATAGGAAATGTATCGATTCCCGTAATTCAAATTTACTCTTTTCACACTAAAAGAAAAAAAACAAGAGAGACGTTACAAAAACCATTCTAGTTTTAAGGAACACCCGGCGCATAACTTATGCAAAGAACATTGACTGCATGTGGACGTATTTCGGGATGTAACTTCTTTATTAAATTTAAACGTTAACATTCTTTGTTAAATTTAACGACAAACGTTAACATTCTTTGTTAAATTTAACAAAGAATGTTAACGTTTAAATTTAACAAAGAAGTGTTAACATTATTTCTTAAATTAACAAATACTTATAAAAAAACTCTTATTGTATCGCAAACTCGTTTGGTCAAGTTTTATGTCGCCATTAAACTAACTAAACAACTGAGATTAGATTCATCTGAAGGAGCCCCCATTTTTGTGACAACGACTTAAGTACTTCATTCAAAAGTTTTAAGTGGATCTTATTAGGGCGATGAGTTGTTATGCTAGCCATGACGAGGGTCACCGACTGGCACGTCACGTCACTTCGAAATGTTTTGCAGACGGAAATAAAATGCTCTCGCAAAACAAAACAGATATCAGAAACGACTCGTTTTTAAATTGGACATGGGTTATTCCATTTTCATTTTATTTAACTACATGTTTTTATGTAGCTTCTAAAAGTTGCCATTATCAAAACTTGACACTGGCAGAATTTACAGCAGACATAATAAGTAATATACGCGTCAGACATAATAAGTAAAAAGAACTGAAGCGAAACACATTTTTTTTAAATACTAACAAAATTAGACAGTTGATAATCAGAGGGGTTGATACGTATATATTTCAATTTAATTTTAGTTAATTAAGTACGTGAAGTAACATAAGTGGACAACCTTTAAAACAATAGTTTTAACATACCGTTAGGAGCTCAAAATTTTTTTTTAGCAATAAGTGCGTGCCGCAGCACTAAAGTGTTAGACCTAAGGAAACATCTTGATAGACATTGTTAATTTCATTTCACGTCAAAAGGCGTACATTTTGCGGAAAAATAAAATGTAATATATAAAAATATCGTTTCGCAGTATTTGTTATCGAACTCCTCCGAAACGACTTCAACAATTTTCGTGACGTTTTTATGTATATTTGGTAGCTCTGAGATTAGGTCGTAGGCAAAATTCTATGGCAAAACAATATTTCCAGTGTCAGCTAGTTAAATATAAATATTTTCTATATATTGACCGTCAGAAAACCGACCACGGTCATAGACGTTAACTAAAATTAGTTAACTGCAAAAAAATCCATTGTGGATTGAGAATTGTTTACAAACGATTGTGTTAGCCAAGCCTATTCAGAGTGGAACGAATGCTTTTTGCACTTTGATCTTTTACGATGTATTACCGCCTAGAATGTAGTCATTTTTCATTATTTCAAGATAAAAGAAAGGTGTTTCCTTTCTTTTATCTTTGTTTTGTGGGGTGCTTTTTATCTTTCCTGTTTTCTTCTTGTGGAGTAGGGATTTCAAAATGGGTACAAGAAATTGCACGATTACGCAGACGTAAAAAAATTGCAATCACGAAAATTTGGATGTGCTATCGACACCTGGCGCTGTAGTCGACAGTACGAACTACTTGCATTATGGCTAAAACTTCGAAATCGCGCAAAATTATTTATTTAGGTTTTGTATCCTGTAAAACACACTGTATTCCGGAGGGCTAGGCAGGTACCAGGGATAGCCATTAATCCTAACAAACCTCTTTCGCTTCATTAACATTCAGAAGTCTCCTGTAGAATCTTTAGCGCTTCCATAGCGCGAACGGATCTTGATTACATAGCTTGCTCAAATCTGGTATGCGGCTAGTTAAGGGGTTTTGACTTTGCAAATGTAGGTACGAACATGCACTGACCGACTAAACTAAGTATCACACTTTAAAATTGCAATTAATTTTAAAGTGCACAAAATATACTATCGAAATAAAAAGGTCTAGAATAAGAGTTTAATTTTGTGAATTAAATCTCCATAGCAGGTAAGCTTCTTTTAAAACATGGCAGAAAAAAGACTAAAAAAATTATTTTGTTGTAGCTTATGATAAAACAAAATTAAAACTGTAGTTTTTAGTTTTGCAGGTAGGCCTAGTTTGTAAAGACTCGAGGATGCATGTACGCTTCCTAGGTTGATAGAGAAGTTCTACGGCGCGCGTAAACAAGTTGGTGTGTAAATTATTGATGTGATAAGTAATCCATTTCCACTCGGTAATGAGTGCGAATGGATAACTTATCGTAAATTAAAGGATAATATATTTTATTTTAGCCTTTAAGCAAATAAAGATCACGATAACGCGACCGTTCAATGCAGGCGTCTCTAAGCGTAAAATGCAAGCAAGCGTCTCCGAACGCGCTTTGAACCTCAACCAAGTTTTAAATCCCAACTATATCCTTGTTTCAGAGAACGCCTCCCGGTTCTGCGAGGACGGAAGGTGGCAAAACTACAGCAATTACTCGAACTGCATTGAGCGAATCGCCAATGTGTCCCCCGCTGACGTCACGAGTCTCATCTACCTCGGCGGGTATTCCCTCAGTCTGGCCGTGCTTTCGCTCGCCGTCTTCGTCTTCCTTTATTTCAAGTAAGTCCATTGCTTCAATTGAAATCGAAGAAAAAACTACTAATCACTGTTTTGGTGTTTGAGTGGTGTGTTCTAAACATACCGATAAAATTATTCGACCTCAGTGATATGCAATCTCCTTGCGCAAAAAATACTCAGCACAAACTCCTTGTGCAAAGAAAATCGACTTATAAGCTCCTTGTGCTAATAACTCCTCGAGATTTGATTGGTCGACAAGGAACTCATTAAAAAACTTATTCGTCATTAGCTCTGTGTCATTAGTAAACTAGTTGATTAACCTAATAATAATAATACCTAATAAAAAAATGTCACCTAATTTTAGTAAAAGTTCCAATTTTAAAGGGCAACTAAATCTTCCTGTTTAGGGTATCGTACTCGAATAGTGCCAAATTATATTGTTACACTTCAATTGATAGCGCAGTTTAGCTACATATAAGAAAATCATCATCTTCAGCCATTTGACACCCACTACAGGACATAGCTTTTACAAGGTTCACGGTCTTGTGCCGTAACCGTAATAGAAAATAAAGTCGCATAAAATTTTGGTTCACATCACTACTGAGCTACGGCATTAATCAACTAGCTCAGTGAGCTCAGGGCTAAGGAAATGTTAAATACGGAGACGGACTCGGATCTGGCACGGATAGCCAGAGGTCGCGAATCCGAATCCCGGCATGTGTGAATTTTTTTGCCTCTAAATAGGTTTTTAAAATTGTCTTTAGCACGGGTTAGTGCATTAATAGTAGATTGTTAACCAAGGGCTGTATGACATCAATTGCATATGAGGTTTTTGGCGCCCGAGCGCAGCGAGGGCGCTAATTAGCCCGAGTATGCAATTGATTCTTACACCCGAGGTAAACACTCTGCTTTACATATCGATTGTGAGGTAAGTAAAAAAACAAGAAACCATTTTTCAAAACTATTGAGGGTGAACTCCAAAACACAAAAAAAATTACTTTCGCGCCTAGCTAGTCGACTGACTTTTTTACTCTTCACGATTTTATGGCACGCAAGCGCGTCAAAACGTGCTGGCCAGTTTGATTTTTAAATCGATTTCAATTAACATACGATGTGACTGCGAAATAAATAGTTCGATATTTAAAATAAAATCTTCATAAATTCTAATATAAATTGTCTCGATTCCGATTCGAGTAAATAATCGATACCGAGAAAAAAAAAATTAACTTTTAAAAAATATTCTTCTTGCAGTATGAGTTCTTTTTTCAAATTCCAAAACCTATGCTGTAATGTTAACATTACATCATATGTTTTGAAACCTATGCTGTAATGATATCCAGACACCCCAGCATTCAGGGAAGTAAGTGACTACTTACAGAGCAAGAGATATGTAATAGTACATTACACAACTAGGGTGGTAATACAAAGAAAGGCCGAGATCGCAGAAGTTTGCGGCCCGAGCTGCAAGCGAGGGACGTAAATATGCAATCAAGAGCTTTCTTTATTACCTCCCGTGTTGTGTACATCTTTTTATGTCTATACTTGGCCAGAAAGCGGCTTTTTCCGTACGCGCAGCGTGCGGAAAAAGTCATTTTATGGCCAGGTGTGGCATAAAAAGAATATAAAAATGTTAAACACTTAAATTTGGTTACAATAACAGAACTTTAATCTACATATTTATTATTTACATGAAGTGTGTAATTAGAAACTAAATACCCCAGTTAGGGTCTTAAAATCGAATTAATATATAGATGATTTTGCCATTTATTTACACCTACAATAGAATACCTATGATACACCTAATTAATACTATTTATTAACTTAAATACACATAGTCCTACGTTCACTTAAACCTTTGTACACATCTACACAATAAATAATCATTTCAACTGACAAACGGATCTAACACCTCGTTGTTCATATAGACAAAGGAAAGGCGCAAACATAACTAGTATTGCGAGTTGCTTTCGCAAGCCTACTCCACCTAGAACAACGTCCCAGGCACAGCAGCGTCCGACTGATCACCCGTCTAATGTGAGTGAAGGTGCCACTGGTGTCTAAATCATCTCATTTCGTCATAGTACTCGTACTTTGCATTTGTCACGGACGATTTAAACAGTGCCTAAGAGTTTGTCACTTTTTTGAGCGACTGAAAAATACGATTCGAGTGCGACAGGCCCTGCTGCATGTAGGACAGATAAAGGAAGAGCCGGGAGTGGGCTCGGTATGGATTTGGTACCTCCTGGCTCTCTTGTCCGCCAGTCCCGAGCATATACATCATCGCAGGTCTTGCGGCCCTTCCGAACTTCTTCTCTTCAGCCGACTCTTCTTCTTCTTCAGGCTATATTATGTAGTCCACTGCTGAACATTGCAGTGGACTACACATACCACTGCCGTCTCGATACACAGCAATTTTTCCCGGGTCTGATGATCGATCCCGAAAGCCACTATTCCATGCCTGACGCAGTCTTTAAAGCGTAGTAGCGGTCTTCCGATACGCCTCTAGATGCAAAGACACAGTTGCACAGTTTTTCGCATGGTGGGGTGAAGGCTAAGTAATTGTTTGGTACCTACAATTTACAAAAGCCTCCCAGAGGAATTATGTAATAAGCACCTCAGAAAAGCACAATTTAAAAATATGCTTAAGCGTTTTCTGTTAAGTAGTCTGTAGACATAAAATATTATTATGGATAATTTTAGTTGTGTAGAAGACAATGTTAATTTAGTAAGATAAAAAGAACTGTTACCAAGAGCTTGCCGACAAACTGCATTAGCAGTTTGGCAAACTATTGATATTGTAATCTTGCATTGTTTACAGTGAATAAATATATAAATAATGATAATAATAAAGGCCGGTTTACCATCGCGGCTCAATCGGTCGGATTTTCTTCTTACAACCTTATAATGTTACTGTCTATTCTGCTGAATTAATTGCCTACGACGTTCTTGGTCGTAATGTGTTACCAGTGGTACTAATTGTGTGTCGAACACCAATGCTATTAGGAATTCCTAATCGAACACATGTCACTTTTGATTCCCTTTGTTGTTGAAATAAAGTATGCCCGATTGAAGCATTACTTCGGTCGCTCTGTTTACTTACATTTTTTATCACTTTGGTCATTTTATTATCAATAAAACGCCGGGCATTTTTGTGTTTGGGTTGTATCAAAATATGCATTCCCAAGCTTGGGAACTCCGTGCGAGTTCAGACACCCGCCGCCGCTGTGCGTAGCAAGTGAACGATGGGGGTCTACTCTGGCTCTTCCCAATGCTTCCTCTAATCTGTACTTATCTACGGACATGGAATTTTGGGCTAGACGTAGGTAGCGCAAATGCGAGGAAAGTGGCAATGGCCCAACGTGGGATCAATTTTTATAAAATTAAAATATCGTACTGCAAGTTGAGCTTAAGTACATCTTCATACATGCTGTAGAAGGGCGTCTGACAGCATTGTCAGGCACAGCTAACGCGCGTCAGCTCTAAAAGATCATGTTTTTTCTTTTAATTTTGTGAGCTCCCGAATGAAATTTTATTTGCAATAAAGGAATAATATGCCACTAATAGACGATCAAGGATTAATAATAACTATGCAGTAATAGCAACTCGAATATTATGATTAGTTCCGTATAAGAACATTTTATAATCCGTGTATTCAACTCTCATTAAAAGTGTTATATCAAATACCGTCACTTCGGCAACGAAAAAAACTAAGCAAGTTAAAGTAAAAAGTATTATTTGCAAGTTTTGAAACGATTTTGCGCGTTAACGACGCCTATTACTTGGAACGAGTCACAGAACCGTTGAAACGAATAATAAGGTCTTAACTTTTCTCTTAACCTTTAGTCTAAAACTTACATTGCTTACCTCTATTTCGTAGTCTACTAAGCAATAGCAAAACAATGTCAATCCGACGACATGGTATCAACCCTTTGTACGAGGATGTCTCCACTGCTGGGGCATGGGTCTTTTCCTGCATCGCAATAAGGTTAGGCCAGACTCCACCACCGGGGCCAAGTCCGGTTGGTGGCTTATTGTAAGACAGTGGCGGGCTTTACTATCAGAAGTTATCGAGTGGCTTAACGACTGCCATTACATGACAGTCGGCACCAACGGCTTAACGTGCTTTACGAAGCACGGAAGCGCATTGAAAAATGCCACTAGCACTCAAAAAATGGGACGGTCACCCATCCTCCACCTGACCGCACCTGTTGTTGCTTCACTCAAGGGATTAAATTCCAATCAGGTGGTTCCACTAGGCCACGAGCGCTTCCGACGACATAACCGGCGCAAATGAAATAGGCATTTCTCACACAGAATACCGAATCGCGCTAGGCGCCGTCTTAAATTTCACACGTTATATTATTTTAATATTATGGGTCACTAGACTACCAATAGTATCAACAAAACAGTGACTTTATATTTGAAGGATAGGTACACTATACTTAACTTGAGACGAGCTGTCACCCTAGCTAGATTGATAATTAATCTGTGTTAAGGGGATCAGTTCTAAAACACGTAATTATTAAGGGATGTCGATTTAGGTCACAACTTCAAAAAGCTACCTATTTGAAGTTGTAGATTATGTAAAGTATGTATAAGAACCATTATGTACTACTAATCTTCTAGGCCAAAGATATTTGTTATAGACTTGTGAAATAGCTATGAGTGCAAAAAGCACGTCATTGCCCTACTCACCTACTGACCGCCGTTTTCGAATTAAAAGTTTACCTGAATAAATGCCTATGCGCCTGTCCGTCTCGTTCTTTTTCGAGAAATTTGTAGAGACAAAACTATGTCTAAGTATTTACTTAATAAAATTTTCAATTCGGACTCCGACGACAGTGCTCTACCATTAGTTTGTTCCTCTTATCTTTACCTTGTTCTATTTTAATTCGTAATCAATTCGTAATTTTTCTTTCAGAGATCTCAGATGCTTAAGAAATACAATACACACGAATCTTATGTCAACGTACATTTTATCAGCATGTAGTTGGGTACTCAACTTAGCTTTACAAGTAAGTATTTTTTGTTTAAACTTCAACTTTTAATTCTATTATGTTTATCTTTTAATATCGTAGTTTTAGTAATGAAATATTTTCTGCCTCTGTTCCAATATGGCAAAAATATATCAAAACCTCAATTTATCTCATTAAAGTTATCGAGATTAAATATCTAATGTAATGAGATCTATGTCAGTCTCTTAAAATAATCTTTCTAGGGAAATGTTGTAGAAAGTACTAATGTACGTGAAAGATTTGTCGCTTTTAGAAAGTTTCCAAGAAACAATGCATATCTCACAGAGTACAGTAGTAGTAACCCTGTTACGATGTAATAAAATAACACATGATTTACAATAGTAGATTGCTTAACGAGGGTAGAAAGGAATCAATTCGCGAGGTATTTAGACGCCCGAGCGCAGCGAGGGCGGCTATAGTCCGAGTAGGAATTGGTTCTTTTACCCGTGTTAAACACTCTACTTTTCATTTCGAATGTGAGGAAAATAAAAACTGATTTTTAATATTCAAATCTTAGCATACAAGATTATTACACGATTAATACCTACTTATTTGTTTTAATTCCGTCACAGATACTATAACAGATTAGTACTCGCCAATTTAAGTCGACTTTTTAAATTTTAAATATGGAACTCACCTCGTAATTGTTGCGGCTTATTCCGCTTAAAGAAGTTAGCGCTAAATTCACACTGGCTGTTTAGAAAGTCACATGGCCGCATAATTTTTTTTAATTAGTTTTTTTTAAATTCTTATTACAAAAACTCTTCACAACTGACATTAGTTCTATTTTTAAAGTTCATTCCCGCCCTTGGGTGGGAAGTAATTTGTATGAGTTTTTCCCTCCCTATGGAGGGAAGCAGCATTTTCCACCCAATAATCAGATGAAAACAACACGACTTTCCGAGTATGAGAAATGAAAAAATATTTCTTATTTTTCAGAATTGGTCTGAGGAGGCGCAGCCAGGTCAAACTGCGTGTATGATTCTAGTTATATGTATGCATTACTTTTATCTGACTAATTTCTTCTGGATGTTAGTCGAAGGTAAGCCAATTTTTCTTCATTTTTAATTTAATAGAGTTACCTGACTGATTTATTTCTTTAGTAGGTAACCTAGCCAATGGTGTACTAAGAAGAGGCTTTTTCTTCTACTCCTAAAGGAACTAAAAAGAGTTGGTATAGTTTGTGGGAGAAAAACTTCAGTAACGCGTGCGAAGTCCCCGGTATCCGGCATAAGCTAGTATCGTTTTAAGTAGAGTTTTGTAAAGCAATTAAATGAAAAGATTTTATTCAAAGTAGCGCAGAAACTGCGGCTTAATGAACGTTACAATTCAAACTAGGTGTCCATTTTAAAATTTATATCATTTGGGAGAAAAAATGGACAAAAAAAAGCAATGAAATGAAAAGATTTTATTCATAGTAGCGCAGAAACTGCGTCATAATGAACGGTACGATTCAAACTAGGTGTCCATTTTAAAATCTGGATCACTTTGGAGAAAAACGGACAAAAAACTCCAAAATGTTTCATATAACCCGTGTTTTGCGTTTTCCACATTTAGATAAAACAGTTACCAATGTGATTATAAAATTTTCCCTGAAGTATCGAAGTTGTAATCTACTCCTAGATTGTGCCCGCATATGCCCACCTAATAAGAGTAGGTATAAATAACACTCCCAATAAATCCCAGGTAATGGCTGCCATCTTCCTGACCAAAACTTTTGGCTTTCGGCGGTAACAGCTGGTCAATAGTAAAAGTCAAATAAATTTAGGATCCCTTTTGCCGAATCATACCATCTGTCTCACAGTAACCTTTGACTTTTTCTCTTTTGTGTATTGTTGACTTCAAGATAAGTAATGTAATGTATATTTTGTTACAGGTTTATACCTCTACATGTTAGTAGTAGAGACATTTACAGCTGAAAACATAAAACTGAAAGTTTACACCACTGTCGGTTGGGGTAAGCTCCACTTTGTCACATAACTTATTACCCCTATATTGATTTACTCGCAAACTTTGCCCCAGACAATTCATGTTGAAGTTAGATCCTTTCATACGATCAGAAAGTTTCTTTTAATCCACTTAAGCAGGTTAAGCCTTTACCACAAATCGCGGTTCGATTCTGTATGATTCGAAATTGTGAAACTTTTTCCCTATCGACTGTACCTATGTGACCCTGCAAACAGATTATTCTTCGTAACGTTACTGATCAATCTTTGAGACAGTCAAACAACAAGATTCCTGTATTTACAATTATAGGTATACTTTGGTACTTAGTATGACAGCGCAAGTTTGAACTTCTTTATATTGTTAGAACTAAGTGCTGTTTAGAAGGAATTACGTGATCCAAAGTCTTGTAGTGTAAAGCTTTATCAGCGAATTACGAAACTGATTTATTGTTCAGAATCTTCCTTAGGCCGGCTGACAGAAATTTCTTTTGAAATAAGTCCGTCTTTGTATGTTAACACTTACCACTATTCAAGTTTTTTTTTTGCGCACAAAAGCGTAACGAACAAACAAACTGAATAATGTAGACCGCCTTTTTTTGGAAATTTGCTGATTTGAGCTTTGTTATTTACCTACGCGGAAGGTATTGTTCGCCAACATTTGACTAACTTTTGACGTACTGTTAGAGTTGAATTGAATCGAGTTCACTCATGTGTCAAAATTGTTGACGCGTCGTCTTTTCAACCGTCTGCCTGGCGCTCCACGAGAGGTTTTTAATTAAAGTCGAAAAGTTGAAGAGTTTCCGGCGGTGTGCTGTAAAACCGCGATCCGTCATGCTTATCTTCTAATTTAATCATGGACCTCGTTTGTACAGGCGCTCCGGCCGTTTTTATTACGATATGGGTAATCTCCAGATGCTTCGTCTCCGTCGAGCCGTCGACGGGGCCTGATGAGGTGTGTGTCATTTTTTTTTATTCTTATAAAGGCTACTGTAACCTTTACCACGCCGTCTCGCTCGCACATTCTGACATTTTTAATGATTGTTAAAAAGAATATTTTTTTCATGTGATCTGAGAGTTCATAGAATTACCGACATTGAAGACATTTTTTTGTTATCCTGTACATAGTGTTTGATTGAAAAAATAAGACACTACAATTGATAATTTCGGAAACTGCATATCCTCACTACAATCTAGGTATAGAAAAGCAAGAATGTATTTTTAATGTCTATATTTTTTATCAAACAACCACTCAGGTCACGTATATAAAAAGTAAACTAACATAAAGGTATAAATACTGTAATAAAATGTAATCACGAATAAATACAGATTGTGACCGAGACCGTATGCCTGATGTTACAACAGTCTTAAGAGTACGAGTGTATCCCCTCCGGGATACAGGCATAAGTTTTTGTCATGTTATGAAGAGTGCGACTCACGACTTAAAAACGTAATTTGGTTGCACTTTTATACGAATGGTAACCAAACTTTTTCACCTAAAATCTTAAGAAGGCACAAATCGGTTTAGAATGGAGAATACATGAATGAAAAATTAATTAAAGCCTTTTCATAGAAGCTTTTCACCAAGCTTACTTTTTGATTTGCAATTCAAAGCACGCTTACACCTCGATTCATGTTCTCTAAACATATTGCTAAAGTTTAATTGCGATTCCGAATGTCGTTCGTAAATTATTACCAAACTACTTTTGGTGTTTAAGGCTACCTTTACATTTGGCATCCCTCTCGCTCGTAAATTATAACATTTTTTATGATTCTAAAGTAATGAGTATACTTCTGCCTAATGTGGTCTGAGGCGTTGCTAGCAAATACAATATATGTACTATATATAGTTTTTATTATACAATTATTTTTATTACATAGATTTTTCCTGTAGCCTATAAACGTCTCATAAGTTTGCAGGGCACAGGCCTTCTCTTAAAGAGAGAGAGAGAGAAAGAGAATATGGACTTAAAGACCACGCGTGCCCACCACCAATTGGCAATTTCAAGCGCTAAAGTATGTAACAACTATGTAACACCTTAGTCACTCAGGTTTCCTCACAATGATTTGCTTAAAAATAACAAGGGCCACTAAAATTGTGAACTTCTCACACATGTACTTCTACGAGTACCTATTAAAAAACTACATTGAAAATTTAGAACTAACCTATCAAAAAAGTTTCTTTATTGTAGTGAGGTTTTAACGCACATTTGTCAAAAGTAGCTTTTCTTTTCTTCTTTTTATTCTTTTCGTTTATCGTAATAGTTATAGATTAGAACGAATGTCAAACAAATTATTCTGGTTATTGAATCGTCGTAACTGGATCATTTTCGCTTGTTATCCGGTTATAATTCAATAAAAGGTTTTAGTTTAAAAATGAATCTTGCTTTATTTACACCAACAAAAACTTCCAGAATTATAATTAACCAAAATTATAATAACATAGAATAGCCGACAGCATGGCATGGAGGATTTCTCTTTATGCAAATCATCAGTTTACTCTCTCACTTTGGTCGCCTTGTGAGAAAATGGGATCGTTTATTTTCCAAGCTGTTGAACTACTTGAGAACGGTTGTACGTGGGTTACATACCCACGGGAGACATATTTCTTAGAACAAAGTTCTTTTGTCATTGGGTACAGTATTGTGAAGTATGGCCTTATTTATAAAAACACGATGCCTTAAAACACCGAAAAATACTGTTTAAAATTGTCTATGGTGGAGATTTTACAAAAAAAAAGCAACCACAGATTAAAGAAATTCATCATAAGTCTGATTATAATCTACTGTGTAATCAAAATTGTAATCAAATTGAATCAAAGAAACTATTGCAACTGTCAATAAGAACCTATTAGTCATGCCTATAATGTCTATAGACCAATAATGAACTCTAAACGATTGCAATACAAAAAAATACAAATACAGATTAAATAAATTGACTCTTCGATGTGCTTTAGAGAAATCGTGCTGTATAAGTTTGTCTATACTGGCTGACGTCGCAAACGTTATTTTGCCATATAATTTAGCCAACCTATCTTCATCTTTCAAATATACACAAAAAAATATACAAATTGCTAAAGCAGTTTCGATAACAAACTCATTTGACATGTGATTTTAATATATTAGATATGGTCCCAAAATTAGTCCACCATTTAGTGACGTTTTCTATAGTGCCAGTTAGATTAGGTTTTTGGAGCAGATTCATACATATAATTTACCCTGAGACTCTACGATTGAAAAATAGATGACTTACACAAGATAGATATACAAATATATAAAAAAACATATTATTGCATATCAAGGAAAAATAATTGAAAGTGATTTCTTATATCTTACAAGGTCAGGTGTAGAATTGGCGGTCTTGTCGCTCAGAGCGATCTCTTTCAGAGGAGAACTATTGAGACAAGTGCGTACTAAAGCAATCATGATGTTTATTAATATTAATTAAAACATTTATGCGTAAAATCTCTGTCAAGTTAAAACAATTACCTTCAGCTTTGAAGCTCACTCCTGAACCAAAAATTAATTAGACCATTTAATTAAACACTTAGTCCCATCACGCCTTTCTACCTACTCCAAATATTTCTACACGGAAAAAAATGAACGGCTAAAAGTAAATAAGTATTGTGTATTTATAACCCAGTGAGTTGGTTCTGAGGGAGCCTGCAAACACTGTCGCTAAAATTAAACCATTGAACTTTGTTGATATACGTTGGTAACATTAACCCAGTAAGTATGTTAAAAAATAGGTCATGCAATGTTTATAAACCAGTAAACATAGCAAACCTCATTGTGATTATTAATAGGGCGAGTTGTTGTATTTAGCTAACTAACTCGGTAGATACAACCTAGTTGCTTGGTAAACCTTGCCAAGTGGTTGGTACTGTTTTGTATTAATTGGGTAGCTACTACCCTCATGCTTTTGTAATATTAGCCAATTAAAATCGGTATACCTAACCAATGGTGTTATCGCTTAAGCAGGTTAATTGGGTGAACACAGCTTAAATATTTTGTTGAAAATAACCAAGTTATTCGGTACTATCTATAGTGTTCATTGGGTGCTACAATTCATCAGCGCTGTAATATTAGCTAATTCAACTCGGTATATTTAACCAATAACCATGCTACTCTTTAAGAGGGTTGATTGGGTGACGATAGCTATAATACGTTGTTAAAAGTAACCAAGATATTCGGTGCTGTCAAACATCTTCATCTGTTAGCTACCACCCATTAGCTTTGTAGTATTAGCAAATTCAATTCGGTATTCTTAACCAATATCCATGCTACTCTTTAAGCGGGTTGATTGGGTGACCACAGCTAAAATACTCTGTAGAAGGTTACCAAGTTATTCGGTGCTGTCAAACGTCTTCATCGGGTGCCTACAACCCATCAGCTTTGTAAAATTAGCTAACTCAATTCAGTATATTTAACCAATATCCATGCTATTCTTTAAGCGGGTTGAGTGGGTGACCACAGCTAAAATACTTTGTTGAAAGTTACCAACTTATTCAGTGCTGTCAAACATGTTATTCGGGTAGCTACAAAACATCAGCATTGTAATGTTAGCCAATTAAAATCGGCATGTTTAACCAATAACCATGCAACTTTTTAAGAGGGTTACTTCGGTGACCATAGCTAAAATACATGTTGCATAGTTATTGGTTAAGTATACCAATTTAAATTGGCTACTATTACAAATTTGATAGGTCGTAGCTATCCAATTAACAGTTTGACAATACCGAATAACTTGGTAATTTTCAACATTGTGGTGAATAAAAAATGTATATGCCTAGAATTGAAAAACTAAAAAAGATTGTTTATCGTGAACCGTGGTTAGGCGCAAAAAGTGGCATTTAAATAATTTAAGTTACACAATAGATCTTTCTCAAAACATCACAAGGTGTATTTTTATAAAATGAACTTTCTGTGCCTAAACCAATTATGTACCAAATGGACAAAACTTGAAAGACATGAAAGGAAAGACTGTGTATATGGAACAAGTAAATTTTATTTGCTAATAAAGAGAGATCTATAGAAACATAAATTAACTTAAGCTGGGTCTGTACGATGACAAAATCGTGAAAAAGTTAATACAAAAATAGCAGCCCTCCAATATCTGTATTGTTTAACTTGTTAATTTTTTCCGCTTCGTACGTTCTGGACATAAAATAATGTAAAATACGGAACAATCTTGTATACAATTGAAATCTGCATTATTAACAAATTCAGATGTCAGTCAGTCTACACAAGCAAGTTAAAGGCACAAACAGTTAAGTGACCAAGATGTCTTATTCGCAAAAGGCCACCGAGCATTAAGATGCGTTAATTTGCTTAACCCTATTGGAAATAGGCCTGTGCCTATTTCGTAAAAAATACTTACTTCAAATATGTTTCACTTATCATTGTATTTTAAAAACCTATTTAGAAGCTACACACTAGTCACACTACCCATGCCGGGACTCGAACCCGCAACCTCTGGAACGAACAGCCAGAGGTCACGGGTTTGAGTCCCGGCATGGGTGGAATTACATTTTCGAAGAAATTTACCTGGTGGGCGAGTCTCTGTAATGCGTAGTTGTTCAATAGATATTAGTCCGGTAATGATAGTTTCTTTCACACTATCGGTAGTCTAGTAACCAACCATTGCGATGGTATAACTCGTGCTACTTAAATCGGCGCAGTCTTCAGGGTTTTGTCGTAGTATACATGTTGCAATAATTCTTAATATATCAGACGTGCCGCATTATTTATTGAAATACTTTTATCCTGATATTATAGGCTTTTTGCTTCTAGAGTACTGGTTATCAGCAACCGCAAGTCCTAAAACAAAAAATTATAAGTTGTAGTAAAGTAGGAACGTATGTACATATGTATGTACGTACATACATATTAATGCAATCGTGCTATATTCATGAAGGTTACTGTACTGAAACTGAGCACAAATTACTATAGGGCCAAATGCGAAATATCGAAAAAAATATCTCCTCAAGGGAGATTTATTAATAATAAACATCCAGGTGGGGGCGAAGGCCACCGAAACTTAAGACTAGTGAAATTTGCCCCACTACATCGTATTTCAGTGAGGCAGATTCCACTGAGATTTTAAGTTTCCACTTTGCCCCACCAGTGGGGGTCTTAGTGGAGGAAATATGTATTATTCGTAGTTTATTGCATGTGAGTGTAAGCCAGTCAATAAAGCCATGTGGTAATTGATTTTCCCTATATAGGAAACAACACAAGACGTCCCTGTTACATATAGATACCCATATTTGTCCGATACTCCTACTCACACCAGCTACCATGTGGTAGCGCGTCGTGTCGCTAAGTGTACAAACAGTAAATTTATAACAAACAACGTGAAAGAAAATATGAATTGGTTTGACTACTTGCCTTTGAAAACTTCAATGTTCTCTTTCAAATCCCATGCCGTCAGAAGATTTTTTAATTCCTCGTCGTAGGATCGATGGATGAGCCGCCTCACACACACATTTAATCTAAAGAAGACAGATTAGCTTTAAAATAATCCTCGAAATAAAACAAGCACAACTTGACATGAGTAATGGTAAAAATGTTGAAAGAAAATTGTGAAGAAAATGACCGGCCGGTCGTTCGTTTGTTCCTCGTGTCGCAGTGTTGCCAATACCTGTCCGGCAAAAGTTACGCGAGGCAGGTTTAAAAGTTACATTTGGATTTAAATAATATAATCGTATTTTTGATTATTATACTCACAGGAAAATTAACCCGAAACTTCCAGATTTCTCATAACATAACTCAGCCCGGATAATAAAAACAGGAAACAGAAATATTTTTTTGACTTAAGAGTTTACATTTTTACAGACTCCATACAGTGTACATAATCTCAATGACTTTACATTGCTTACAATACAAATAAGCAACTCATAGGCGTTCAAAAAACGTAACCGCAAAATTGAGCTTAAATTCAGTCTAAGCACAATTCCATCATTATACGTTTGATGACTAGAAAGCTGACAAATGGCCAAAATGTGCTACAATAAAGTGCCAAAATAAGACCTTAACGATACGAATAAAGATGGTGTGACCTATTTTCATAACATAGCACTAGGAAAGGTACAAATATCAAGAGCAAAACTATTAAAATTGTATACAAAAAAAAACAAAGTCTTGTTTGTTCTAACACTTGTAAATCGAGTACGGCTGGATCGATTTTCATAGTTTTTAATTTGTTGCATTTGTCTCCGTCCCGAAAAGCAGAATAAATATCAAATTATCTCAAAATGTCACGAAAAAAAAATTCTGTAGACCACGCGGAAAAGTCGCGAGCAAAAGCTAGTCTTAAAACAAAGTCGCATTTGTTCGAACACAAAAAGTCGAGAACGACTGGACCGATTTTGATGGTTTTTCATTTGTTGTGTTTCTCTCCCGTCTCCAAATAGCAGAGTAACTATTGAAAAGTCGGAATAAACATGTTTTTTTATAAAATATATGGATTTTTCTATGAAAAAACTGTCGCGGGCAAAAGCTGGTTTTCTATAAAACCCATCAATTACACTCAAAGGTTCCTGTTTCTTCCTTCCCGTGTGTCAGAAAGAGATAAACAAAATGACGCATCAAGATATAAGAAGAGTCACACATACAAACGCTGGATTGTTCTAGAAGACTATAAGAACTTCGCTATATCAGCTATTAATTGCAATAATAATTTAGACAAGTTACGAAGAGGAGTCAAAAGCTACAAAAATAATCATGACAAATTATATAGTGGCAACACTCGACTCGTCAGCTCGCTACGCTAATCAGCCAATCAGTGCGTGCCCGCCAAGAAAGAAGAATCTTGACAAGTCTTAAGTGAATTTTGATTCTTATTGTGATAGGCATAAAGTCTTTGCTGTGTGACACCGAGAATATTTCAAGTTATTTAAATAAGTTCCAATCTTAAAAATTGTAAACGTTCTCAGTTATAAACTACCGAGCGCTTTTGTAACGACAGCTTTGTAACAAGTTTGTGTTTTTAGAAATTACAAGGTAATTTTCAGCATTGCAACTTATATAACTTTAGTTAAATGGTTTATTTGAAAATGAATGACATACTCAGCTGTAGGTAACAGTGTAAGTTTGTCTATTTTAATTGGACTCGGCAAAGTTTACATTTACCGAGACACTTGTTTAAAAATAAACAAGTACAAGAGAAATTTCAAATTAGTCACACGGTAATTTGCAACATAGCTACTTATTTATGTTTAACCGAGTTTTATTCGTTTAAAATTAAATAACATACTTAGCCGTAGCCAACAGTGTTTACTTGTTTATTTTAAATTAAATTCGGCAAAGTTTACAAGTTTACATTCATCGAGCCACTTATTTGGAATTAAACAAGTACAAGGGACGTTTTTAAATAAGTTAACGGTAATTTGCATCACATAAACTTATCTGAGTTAAGCCAAGAGTTAATCGTTTAAAATTAAATATCATGCTTTGCCGTAGCCAACAGTGTAATTTTGTCTATTTTAATTGCATTTGACAAAGTTTACATTCATCGAGCCTCTTATTTGAAAATAAAAAAGTACAAGGGACGTTTTTTAATAAGTTACAGGGTATTTGTATTACAACAATCTTGTCTAAGTTTAACCGAGGCTTATTCGTTTAAAATTAATTAACATGCTTAGCCGTAGCTAAAAGTGTAAACTTGTCTATTTTAATTGAATTCGGCAAAGTTTACATTTATCGAGCACCTTATTTGGAAACAAAAAAGTACAAGGGACGTTTTTAAATTAGTTACACGGTACTTGCATGAAAGCAACCTTGTCTTAGTTTAACCGAGGCTTGCTCGTTTTAAATTAAATAACATCCTTAGCTGTAGCTAACAACGTAAGATTGTCTATTTGTAATTGTATTCCGCAAAGGTTACATTTATCGAGCCACTTATTTGGAAACAAAAAAGTACAAGGGACGTTTTTAAATTAGTAACACGGTACTTGCATCAAAGCAACCTTGTCTAAGTTTAACCGAGGCTTGTCGTTTTAAATTAAATAACATCCTTAGCCGTAGCTAACAACGTAAGATTGTCTATTTGTAATTGTATTCCGCAAATGTTACATTTATCGAGCCACTCATTTGGAAATAAAGAAGTACTTTAATTTAAAATAACCAAGACCATTTAGCAATACTTGCTCGTCTATAGTTAACAAAGCTTTAATGAGCGTTTTAATTTTTAACAAAGCCAAATTGGTACTTTGCTAAAGCAGATTTTTTTCCGTGTACTCGAGGTGATAAAACGGTCATAAAACGGGGGCTTATGAAAGAAGAGTTGATAAATTGTACCTAATTACTTAATATAATTCGTGAAATATAACTATAGAATTGTGAAATATAACTATAGAGCTATAGTTAGTATAGAGGTATCACGTCTGATTACCATAGGTTTTAGGTTCGGTTTCCAATGGGAGCTGCCGTACATTTGTATAACCAGCCTCAGCCTAGGTGTATTTATATGTTTGTCATTTCCTTGCCTGGTTACCATAGCACCAGGTATCCTAGTTTGGGAACCGGACAAGTGATTGTGTGGTGTTAAAGTTGTTAATATAAAAGAAAGTTGCCATGTGAAACCTTCATGTAGTTATTGACATTAGTAATACTAGGAAAAACAACCATTAAAAAGAACAGCTGGAGTTCTCGTGAGTCTCGTCAATATCCTGACAAAATCTAACCTCCTTAGTCCTGACCTTGAAAAAACAATGGTTTTCTATTGTATACATAAAATAAACTCACGCCTGTATCCCGCTGTGGATACAATGCGTCTGGCATACTGTCTCGCTCGCACAGTGTATAAATTGTTAGTGATGGTAATAATATGAGTATACTTTTTTTTAAATGTGCTCTCAAGTTATACATATTAAAATTACGGAAACCGGTACACACTTAGATTCAAATAAAGAAGTCTTTCATAAATTATTCATTTCAATATCATATCTTTACAAGTAGGTACAAGATAAGAAATGTTTGTCCTGAATGACCGCAATTTCATTTTCTATCAAATACTTAATCTTGAACTTAAAATAACAATGTTTTTTTATAGTTATTTTCAAGCTGAGGAGGTTACATTTTTTGCCAGAAACAGAATACTACAATCTTTCTAACAAAAATAATTACTGAAAGCGAACAACGAGATAATGCCGATTTACCGCTGAACATATATACTATTGATAACCTAATCCTATTTTTTGAAGTCGGTTAAAATACTCTGAAATGCAAAGTGTTTTGTGTTGATTTAATTTATTTTTTCTTTACAGTTATCATTACCCGGGGAATCAAAGATGTGTTTATGGATGCATGAGCATCAGGTTGACTGGATACACAAAGCACCAGCGCTTATGGGATTGGCTCTTAATCTTTTCTTTCTGGTCAGGATCATGTGGGTAAGTGTCAGGTGGCTCATACATTGGCGCCCAATTTGGGACCAAGCACCATTTTAGCCCCACGTTCGGGCACCAATATTCTTAATGAAAATGAAATCATGTTCTATACCCAGAACTTATTGTCATCAAAACTATTATTATGAAATATGTAATTTCTTTTATACGAGTGTTTACTTTGTGCAATAGACTGGTCCACTGTCAATCATAATCTCTAAGTAAAAATTAAAATATCTAAATCTTATCTTATGAACCTTAATAGGTTTATTGTAAAAGTAACAACCGATACTAATATCCTAATATTGATTAGTTTAAACTATCGTACATGGACTTATACAACGTCTTATTGAAACAACGTGAAACCTTAATTTAGTTTTTCATTGTCAATAATAAATAATTAAAACATTCTACTTTTGTTTAAGACGCGTGCGCTGAGGTATGTAGACACCACGGTCACTAGTCCTTAAAATACGCCTGAAAAGCAGTTTAAATAGTCTTTGGTTAAAGGAAATTTGATTGGTCAAAGTGACTCTGAGATGTTTTTAGCGAAATCTCGTTTTTTATAAATAACATCGATAGTCTAAAGCGCCCATCTACGAGGAGGAGCTCATTGTGAGTTGGGTTACAAAAAATAATGCATTTAATACCCACAGGTCCTCATAACCAAACTGCGCTCAGCGAACACGTTAGAGACGGAGCAGTATCGGAAAGCAACCAAAGCTCTCCTGGTATTAATACCTCTACTGGGCATCACGAACCTTTTGGTCATTTGCGGCCCCAGCGAAGAATCATGGTTCGCCGACGCATTCGATTACTCGCGGGCTTTAATGCTGTCCACACAGGTAACCATCACGCACACTACCTAATTATTACCCGATTATTACCGGCCAATACATGTGCATATATCACCTCCAATACATATTCCCCCAAGTAAAGACACCCTCAATATAAATACAGGTCATAAAGAAAGATGAAGTCTGCCACAATCTAGAATAAAAATTAAACCAAAGCCAATACTGGCAGTAAGACTATTTAATAAACTACCAAAGTCACTAAATGAAATACCAAACCTTTCATTATTTAATAATAACCTAAAGAAATGTTTGTTCGAAATATCCTTACACAATTGAAAAATACCGAAAGACCTAGGATTGATTGTACCTAGATCTAATGCTAAGTCTCAGCCATTTTGCAAAACCCGTTAGTGATGACTAAGTCCTAAACTACCATAAAATGTATACTCATCACGTATTTACTGTTAGTAAACAATAAGTTATTGAATTGAATTAATAGATCTCTTAACCCCCCGTTTCTAGAACATGAACAAGTTGGTAATCATTATTAACTTAATTCCGGATTCACTTACTTGAATATTTGTAGGAAGAGTCCGACCAGGTTTCGCTCTTATACGAAGAGCTTAATCACGGTGAATAGAGACAGAGCTCGCGTTGTCGGTTGTTCGTCTCCTGGTTGAATTCTTCCGACAAAAATTAAAGTATGTGAAACCGAAGTTACGTTAATAATGTGTAGTGGTTACAAAAGTTTTAGTTCTAAGGCTGTTAATCTATTGTTAACAGTTGTCGTGAGTTCGATTAGTACATATGTACGGCAGCCCTGTAAGGGCCGCCGTATATGACATATACAAATGGCTCCAGTCTAGTTGTATATCTATATTTGTGATGTTATTGCCTGGTTACCATAACACAGGGTGTCCTAGTTAAGGACTAGGACGAGTGATTATAGTGTGTGGAAGTAATTATTATTATTATACACATATAACACAGGGGCTTACTTAGCTCGTCACACTACGCTAGACAAAGACAAAGTTTCGCTAGACAAACGTTTGAACAGTTGGCCGTCTTTAAAAGGCTGCCTGAAGTAGATGCCATAGTTATAAATAGCTTTAGAAGAAAACCTTTTTTAATCAATCGATGTCTATAGAACAAGTATACTTCAACCAATCAGCAATACATTCTCGTTTTAATGTGTTTCTTTGTACAGAGCTTTTATTTCGTTTCCTTGATGTTAATAAAATGTTCCTTACTCGTAAATCAAATGGGTTTTGGGAGTTTCACTTTACGCTGGGAGGTGATACAACGACTATGTCATGAATTTATTCGTCTCAAAAATCATTTAGTAAAGAATATCTACACTATTTTTATTTTTAATGCACTAACCCGTGCTAAGGAACAAATTTAAAAACCTATTTAGAGGCCAAAAATTTCACCCATGCCGGGATTCGAACCCGCAACCTCTGGCTATCCGTACCAGCGCTCTACCAATTGAGCCAATGGGCGACTCACGACATCAGTGAAAGTAATGAGTAATGCAATTTGCTTAAGTCAGATGTCGCTGCCTGTACGTAATACAGAGAATATTGTAAATAGGTTCGAAATTTCACTGATGTCGTGAGTCGCCCATTGGCTCAATTGGTAGAGCGCTGGTACGGATAGCCAGAGGTTGCGGGTTCGAATCCCGGCATGGGTGAAATTTTTGGCCTCTAAATAGGTTTTTAAAGAATATCTGTTTTAGGAAACAAATATGTTGATGTGCTCATTGAAATGTATTATTATGGGCCAACACAGGTTGAACCAAGACTTAATCGTCAAACGAGCTCGCAGGATTGTGGTTTAAAACCACAGACTCCCAGAGTTTGAGCTTTGAGATTTTCAGGCTTTGAGCTTAAACTATTATGCTCTGTCTTTGTTATTAAACCGTTGAGTCTTTAAAGTCTACATCAACACCTACGGGGGAAAGTGATGGCTACAGATATTATGCAGAGGGGACTAGTTTCCACAACGAGTTTAGTTCATTACTTTAGTAGTAGCGAACGAATGATAATTATTCTTAAAGATAAGCAACCGCATCATTATTTATTATCTCATTATTTGGAACCATGACAATTTTCACGGATGACAGTTATTGTTTTAGATTTTCAATGGGGATTAGTGGAATAACCCCGATATTCATCATTGTAAAATAAAATGCCATGCAAATTTTTACATGTAAATTTTAATATTTACGTGTATTATATGAACACTTTCACCACAATTTAGTAAACTATTTTTATTACAACCACAAAAAATCTTAGATTTTACGAGCAAGAGACGTAACAGCAGCCTTAATAGATTTAATTATTCATACCACGTATATTGGGTATTTTTCTAAATACTTTTTGGTGGATTATATTAATCAGGTGCCCTAAAAAAGCTCTACCCACCAGGGTTTCACCGTGGCCCTGTTCTACTGCTTCATGAACACGGAGGTGCGCCACGCGATCCGCTACCACGTGGAGCGGTGGAAGACGGGCCGCAATATCGGCCGCGGGCGGCGGCGCGGCGCCTCTTACTCCAAGGACTGGTCCCCGAGGTCCCGGACCGAGAGCATCAGGTAATGAGGGGACTGTTGTAACTATTCTTAAAAACACAGACTATCTATTCCTATTCCTAATCCTTCTACTCCAATGACTGGTCCGCAAGGTTCCGAACCAAAAGCATCAGGTAATGAGGGGACTGTTGTAACTATTCTTAAAAACGCTGACTATCTATTCCTATTCCTAATCCTCCTACTCCAAGGACTGGTCTCTGAGGTCCTCTGAGAGCAACAGGTAATGAGTTAACTATTGCAACTTTTCTTAAAGACACAAACTAACTATTCTTAATCCTTCTACTCCAAGGACTGGTCCCCGAGGTCCGAGATTACTGGGTAATAAGAAGACTGTTGTAACAATTCTTAAATACGCGTACTTTCTATTCCATTCCTAACTTACGCCAATGTCTGGTACCCGAGGTCCCAGGCTGAAAGCATCAGGTAATGTAATGAGGGGACTGTTGTAATAATTTTTAAAGACGCCGAATTCCCATTCTTAAATAAAACTTTATTGCGTACACAAAGAAAAAATCATTTACACTACATATAAGGTAACCTAAATGAGTACATAGGCGATCTTATTTCCATAGAAATATCCTCCAACCATCCAGATCCGTAGTAAAACTACAAATTTTAAAGAAGTACTGGAGGCCGAGGTTCCCGACCGAGAACATCTGGTAATGAGGGAATTATAGTAAAAAAAAATTAAAAGCATATAATTCCTTCACTTTTTCCTTGTCATTATCAATGGCTGCATAGCAGATTTATAGTCTATTTATTCTTACTGGTCCAATTTAGTAAACAAGATTCTACCCTTAAAGTGCGACTTTTTAGTCCATAACTGCCATATTTCCATAAATGAAGTAACCTGGAACACTCTTTTAGATAACACGCTGCCAATTTTATAAACATAGTTCATGAATTTGCGAGAAAATGTCTAGTTTAGGCATCTAATCTCAATTTTAAGGTTAGAATCTTGTTTACTAAATTGGACAAGTTAGAATAAATAGACTGTACCTTACATTACGTTAGGTAATACGTATCCAAAATCACTATTAATTATAACGTTGCATCCATGTTAAGTCGACTCACATAGCTACCTAATGCATCAATTGTTCGGTAACAATAAGAAGCACATAACATGCTCAATCGGGAATTATAGGATCAGAGAGCTTACTTACCTTGATTAAAATTGCTTCATAACCAATATCCTACGACTTGAGAAGGGGATAAATCAGGCTTTCAAAGGTAATCATGAAATGTACATAAACTCACGCATAGTCGTTCTCCTAATAAAAGTTCTCCTATTAAAAGTGGTTTGTGTAACAATTGTTGGTATTAGATTAAATATCTTTATTGCACACCGTACTTAATGAAATTACATAAAATTTCTGAAATATTTACATTACATAGCATACAACGTGCGCTCTTATCACTAAAAGAGGTCTTTTCGATAGTATGATACACGATATGATAGGGTGGATAGTAAGGATGGATGTTGCAAGAATTTAAATGTATTTCAGAAAACCTATGACTGTGTTCGTAAACAGAATGTCATTTATCACAGTGAAGTCTCGACTTTTAATCTTGGTAAAAAACTGTATTTCAATATGTAGTCAAAGAGATTGCATGCATGTTTTAGAAAATTTCTTATTTTTTATTATTTATATTATTTTTAGCAGACAAATATGGTGTATTCATATTTTTGCGCCAATATTCTTTAGCAGAAACTTGATCAATAAGATATTTGAAATTTCTGTGATTATTTTGTCTACCTAGACCAAATCTGTCAAAAGTATATTTCGTTTACAATCATAAAAAATCTTAACAAGTGCAAGCGAGTGGTTAAGAAACGGCGCGGTTTCGGCTTTTATTTCGCATACTGGAGCTGTCCCTCAAGTAAACCTCTGTGTTTGATCTTTGGTTGGTTGCCCATGGCAAGCCGATAGCCCACTTTCAATGAGATTTCACGGGTCCTTGTATACGACACGCATCTGATACACGCATTTAATCCTAATGGGTTCCTGAAATTTGACAGCTTAGCCTTCTACGTCGTTTCTATTGAGTCTCTGAGGATATCTAACTGTGGAACTAATGAACTTTCTAGTTGGTCTAGCAGTAATACGCCAAACTAGAGGTCAAGGGTTCGATTTTCATTTGAGGTCGCCGTATTTGATAGCAAATGGCGTTACTCTGGGCGTCGTTCCATATTTGTGATGTCCTTGCATGATTATCTCAGTACAGCGTATCCTAGTTTAGGACCAGGATTAGTAATTGTATTATTAATTCTAGTACGAAATTAAAAAATATTAAGTATTTTTTTTAAGAAGACAGTATTTTTCTAAAGATAGAAATGTGTTTATCAGTATGAATCATAAAGGCCTCTTCAATTATATTAAAAAAAATACTACTTTTCCATTGTATTACCGATCAAATTGAAAAATATTAAAATCAGACCAACTCCCAACTGTTTAATTTTTTACTGGGGTTAAGCTATGTTCTTCAATGTTTGATGTTGAAAGGCAAAATATCGATGTTTTAACATAGATTATACGAATATCCGAATATTGTCACATCACGTTTGTTTCTCGGTGTCATTTTTAACCTCCTCTGTCCTCACCTTGAAAACAACAATCGTTTTTGTACTGTTACTTTCAAGGTCAGGAAAAAAGAATGCTTAATACTTTTTAAAAATTGGCTTTGCAATGATTTCACCCCTTTATTTTAACGTACTAGACAAGATTTGCATGCTTAATTGTTGTTATAACCCCGACCACACATCCTCCAAATCCATATTTGATCGGATTTTTTATTCCCAATAGGCTCACAATTTGAAGGCAGCGGGATTCAATTTGGGAGAGATTTCTACCTACCGGGATGGACTCTATCCCACTGCATTTAAGAAGAGAATCAATTCAAGACTAGATAAGGATACAATGTGGATTTGGAATTGAAATTTTCTCTATTTTGTTAAGATTTTATTTCGTATTAAAATAATACAGTACAATTCTGCTTTTTTGTAACTGTTGTTTTTCTTTAAGGCTAAATTATGCAAGGAGGCTCTCGGTATCGCTACACACGCGATAAATAATTACCTAAACTTTAATATCCATTATTTGTGCCTACTTGTACGATCAATCTTGGCGTGGTTTTGTTGCCAAAACAATACTAATTAACCTATTTAGAAGATAAAAATTCCATCCATGCCGGGATTCGAACCCGCGACCTCTGGCTATCCGTGCCAGCGCTCTTTCCATTTGAGCTAATGGGCGACTCACCGGCACCAGTGAAATTTCGAACCTCTTTACACTATTCTCTGTATTACGTACAGGCAGCGACATCTGGCTGAAGTAAATTGCATCACTTACAGCCCCGAAATTTCACTGATGCCGGCCATTTTTAGCCTCTAAATAGGTTTTTAAAGTTGTCCTTAGCACGGGTTAGTGCATTAAAAATAAAAATAGTATAATAATAACTATTTTTATTTTTAATGCACTAACCCGTGCATTAAAAATAAAAATAGTAATAAAAAAATAAATAAATAAAAAAATAATAAAAAAATATTAATTTGAAATGGTTAACTCAACCTATGATATGTCTTAATGGCATCGCCGTTTTTTCCAAAGGCGATGCTTAGATTTGATAGGCAAAGCTGTCTGTTTTTGTCATGCCTCCCGTCTACGAAAAGCTCTCCTTGTCTAACTTGGCTTTTTTTTCCATGTGGTTGTGTTTCCCTATTTATTTAACAAGAACGTTGCTGTAGTGAGTTGCATGAAGGCTTCTAACATTTCGGTATTGAAGGTAAGGAATTATGTATTTTTGTTTACGAGAAGCATTACTGTTGTATGAAGAGCAAGTTTTATTTTGTAATTTTATTAACAATAACATAGAATTTCATTCAGAGTGTAAGCTTTTCGTGGTGTCGCTTGTAAATTATAGAGCCGATAGTGTTCACGACTACGTATGCAGAACATCCGTGATTTCTATAATGTATGAGATAAACTTGTGCGCCTGTATCGCCTGTACCTACAACGATAAAGTAGATGTAACTTTGATTTTTGTTATCAATTGCAACCCTGTACGTCCCCACTGCTAGGGCACGGGTCTCTTCCTGCATTGCAGGAAGGCAAGGCCATACTCCACCACGGAGGCCAAGTCCGGGTTGGTGGAGGATTTTTGTTGTCTTTAGATAAAGCGGTTTTTTCTTAGAAAAAATCATTGTAGTACAGTCTTGTATCTGTATAAATTAGTACGATGGCATGAGTCTCGTGTTATATGGCTATCAACATTTGAAATGTCAGAATTTGACAATCCGTGTACCTACTGGAAAGTCGCGACTTTTGACATTAAAACACGCGGGTCGTGTCGTCGTGCTCCCTATGTTCTCAAATACATTCTTTGGTATTATGGAAAAGCGGGATAACCCAACACAGTGGAAACTAACAGAACAGAATAGCTTTAACCACGTTAATAGTCTTTGTGTGGGCCAGTTTTTGGCCTTGAAAGTGGCTCGAAAAGGGTTAATAGCTAAACAATATTTAGGGAGGTAGTTATTAGTTGATGTTGGTTAAAGGTCTGCTTACAAAGTAAACATCTCATGATTCACTTTCTGAAACGTTACATTATAATACAATCAATAAAGTTACGTAGGTACATCAGCGACCCTTTACTTAGAATAACTTTGGGCTAACAGACTAACAACGTTTCTTAAATATCTTGCATAATTACGTATTAAAAGTACTAACTAAATTAACAAAATATTATGACAGGAAATCACTTATATAAAAATATGATATTGTTTAAGAAAATAATTTGTAGTCGTAACAATGAAGTTCGTATAAAATGCCTTTGTTAACCACGTACAAAGTAAACAGAAGAACTAACACAAGCAGCCTATAACATTCCTTTGCCAGTACTGGCATTCTCTCACAAAGATAGACAGGCCACCGTGCATGCCTACCGCCGCCCGCTTGGAAATTTTAAGTGCTAAGGTAAGTATGCGAATACATCAAAAACGTAGGCTTACTATGGAGGCCTTTCCTTTACAGTTAGCTAGTGGTGTTGCTACTAAAATGGTTAGATGGAGTTTTTTTTCGCTGCCTTTTTCTTCGCTACTTCTTGACGTAAGACGTCAGGACGAGGGCGGGGAAAAGACGCGACGCGTTGTATAAGGTTCGAGACCTACTTCTCTGTATGGGCTATTTTGCTTCACTACATTCTGTATAAAAGTGAATTGAACGGACGCCGTGCTTTTTCCGCGCCATCGTTCCACGTCTTTTCTATGTGACCCAAGCCTAAGCAACGGCTGTCAATATATCTTGCCATTCAAATGAAAAACATACTTACTCGTAATATAAAGTGCTATCAGCTAGACCAACAGAATATAAATTCTTTACGTAGATATACTTTCGATTTATAATTACATAAAATTATGTACGTAACTTAAATCTCTTCTCATTAGTTACCAGTAGTACCAGTAGCCAGGAATCGAACCCAGCAACTGGTCTATCCACTGCGGCTATGCAGCTGCGAGCAACAGTTACTGGTTCGAGTCTGGGCTTCTTGTCACGACAATCTTCTCCGAAAGTCGGGGTTGGATATCGAGACTTTGGCCATGGTCTTCTCACCGCCAGCCTCGTCTCGCCCAACGAAACGCCGAGAATAATATAACGTTAGTATAACGCCGAGAGCCGCACGTTTTGCAGTACTAAAATGTTAGATTTTCACAATTCATGTCAATGGAAAGCCGCGAGTTTTGATATTAAAAAATCTTCAATTCTTGTCGTCGCACCAACTGAACAGGTGTACTAGTTTGTCTACGGCTTAACGTACCTACATGCGTAGTCGATTCTTCCAACTGTTTGATGTGTGAGTTAATTTGCCAAGTACATTGAAATGAATTGTAGTTCTACGAAATAAGGCCCAGAGCCAAGTCTCGATGGAGCTGTTTGTTTATCGCAAAAACGTAATGAAATCTAGACAAAGTCGTGCCAAGTCTAAGGTTCCTTACTGCGATTTCTTTATTATTAAGTTAATGTTGTGTGACTTGGCCGTGATTAGAAGTCTGTCTGTACTAGAAAAAAATTTTTATACTGTTTACTTAGTTTTACGAGCACGGTGGAAAATACACAACTGGGCTTAGTCAACTGCTTTAGAATAATGAATGTCAAAAACAGTAAAAAACAGTCTTTTTATTAATGGGAAGCGTAAACAATGGTAGATTAACAAAAACTTATTGTTTTTACTATTCTAAAGCAATTGAAGAAGAATAATTAATTCACTTTATTTGACCTTAACGTAAGTTTTCAGTAGACTAGCGGGAAATAAATTTTTTTGCCATAATGTGACCATCGTTTAATTCTGTGCCGTTCAATAGTAAACATTTTATTTTCATTATTCTAAAGCAATTGAACACGAATAAATACTGAATTATTCTTGTTAAGTTGCTTTCAGATCCACTGCGATCTGTTCATGTGCTGGAGAACTAGTAAGTTATGGTCCAATAACTAGAACTTCGGTTGTAGACCCTTATCAGCAGCTTTTCTAGTCATACCGTAGATACTATTTATCTGGAGGCTTTATTTCATGGCTATATTAGGAAACATCAACTCAATTGAAAACGCAATCGTGGAAAAACAACGCCGTCAATCACCGAACTAGCCAACAAAACTGACAGGAAGTCCCCCTTGGAAATGCCCCCGTCAAACGGCATTGCGAGTAATTGACTGATAATCTTGTCTCCGATTCTTTTGACAGCTTTGTAAAAAATAAAAAGTAATAAGTTCTTTATTAAATAAAAATAGTCACAAGCTGAGAGAAAGAAGCTGAAAGAGGCTAATTAATCTTCAAACCCTCTTGGGTTTTACGCATGTACGTATAAGCTTTAGTATCGAGCTTTAGTTTTCTTTAGTTTCGATAATAGTATCGAAGCAGACCTCCAGTCGAATTAAATCAAGAAGAAAATGTTATCCACCGAACCGGATTATACTCTCAGAGAGAGAAAATAGAATGATCACCACACAGGTACGTGTGCCGCGGATTGGCGACTGCTAGCGTTAAGGTATGTGAACACTTCAGACACTTAGGTGTTCCTCACGATGTTTTCTAAAAGTATTATCTTCCAGTTAACCTTGGTGTTGTGGAGATTTTAATAGATGGGGAGGTGTTTGTAAATGTAAATATAACAGAGTGCTTAGTGCGAGTTTGACAGATCCAATCGAATAACTTTACTACCGCGTTAATCGAGCATTGAGTAGCGAGTATGAGTTAGTTAACCGTACGAACTGGCAAAACGCTGTCACAGTACAACTCGCACTCGCGTTTATTCGTGTTTTGGCTGGTAAACGTGTTCACTTCTCAACGTGAACCATTACAACTCGCACTCAGCAATTTTAATTCCCATACTTGTCGCTAGGTGGCGCTTCCTCGACGCCATAGAAATATGAGTTTACGTTAACGCGATCGAGTAGTTAAAAAACTAAGCACTCTGATATAAACCGGGTCGGGTCAAACTAGGAAACGAACTTTTCTAGTTTGTCTCGGGTCTTGAATGTTATCTATGTATTTATTTTATTAAATCAATCGTCAAGTTAGCACCTATAACACAAGTCATTTAGTTGTACTTAGTATAGGGCTAACGGGATCTGTGTAATATGTCCATGAATATTTATTATTAAAAAACAGATTACATTTAAAACAATAACCATAAGGGGAATAAGGAGGAGGGGATATGAAACGATGTCATAAAAATCGTATAATGAACAAAAAATTATTATGTAGATAAATATCTTATAATATAAAAATGAATCGCTGAATGTGTTTGTAAGCGCAAATCTCGAAAGCAGCTGAACCGATTTCGCTACTTCTTTTTAAAGAATATTCCTTGAAGTACGAGGATGGTTCTTACGGAGAAAAAAATAAAAAATAATTAAAGAATCGACTGTTAGGCGCTACAAAGTTCGCTGGGTCAGCTAGTTACAGATATTTTTTGCTAATTTCTATTACAGATGGCTTAGTTACCACGCGTGTCCACTGCCGATTTGCAATTTCAAGCGCCTCAGACACTAAGGTTTCCTCATGATGAAACCCAAAGATCCAGAATCGGTTCCCAGTGCGGGCACGTACTACTAACTTTGTTTTCTAAATTATGTACATTGGTGAAATTATAGTAGCATTAACACTCGCTAACGGTGAAGGGAGATATTATATCTGGCACGGATAGCCAGAGGTCGCGGGTTCGAATCCCGGCATGGGTAGAATTTTTAGCCTCTAAATAGGTTTTTAAAATATTACATCTATGTCAAGAAAATAATAATATGCATATAATTAAAAATTATGTAGAAAAAACATACTCCATACAATATCCGCCAAAAGTTGTCGTCAGGTAATAATGTAAATCGGTAATGTAGACAATGATTTTTTCACACTGACAACCGAGAATCTAGAGATTTAGTTCGGTTCGGAATTTTTTGGATCCACAATGTTCTCGGTTGTGGGTCCCAAAATTGAGTCCGATTGCCATGCCGTAGATTGTGGGTTCGATTCTTACTGTGGGCCGCCGTACATATCTGTACTTAACTGGCGGCCTCAGTCTGAATGTATTAGCATGTTTGTGATGGCCTTGATTGATTATAACACGGTAGGACTGGGACAAGTGGTTGTCTATACAATCACTTGTCCCAGACTTGACCCTATGGTAGAAGTTATAATTACCGAAACATAATTATACTTTTGGCAACCATGATCTGTAAAACAACTTTATTGTTATGACACTGTTAGACCTCAGAGATTTCCGCTTTTATAGTTGGGACATTGTACGTAGCAAATGATGAGGTTTGCTAACACCTCAGACTCTAGGGCTCCCTTACGATATCTTCTTTCACAGTTAGCGAGCGGTATTGCTACTAAAACTTAACAAACGTACATAACTTAGAAAACAAAGTCATTGGTATTAGTATTTCTTAATGAATCGCGATACTCATACATAGTTATATATTAGTCTACCCGAGACCACGGCAACGTCGTCGTCGGAAACGTCGGGAAAAAGGGAAAAGGCTGCAAGTGATGCAAATTACTTCAGCCAGATGTCGCTGCCTGTACGTAATACAGAGAATATTGTAAAGAGGTTCGAAATTTCACTGATGCCGGTGAGTCACCCATTAGCTTAGTTGGAAAGAGCGCTGGCACGGATAGCTAGAGGTCGCGGGTTCTAATCCCGGCATGGGTGCATTTTTTAGCCTCTAAATAGGTTTTTAAAATTGTTCTTAGCACGGGTTAGTGCATTAAAAATAATATAATCATGCTAGTGTAGTGTTAAGGGCTAAAGAATCCTTGAGGTGATGACGGCCATCAAAGGTATATTGAATAAAGCAGAGCTTTTGTCGCGCATTAGATTGATGACACAGACGACAGATGGACAAGAAAGGTCACAGAATGGTACCCGAGAGGCCACTTAAAAAGACGAGGCAGACCAAAAATGAGATGGTCAGACAGCATAGTGGCTGTCGCAGGTAGAGCATGGGAGAGCGCAGCTAGAGATAGGGACCGCTGGGCTTATCTGGAGGAGGCCTTCACCAGTAGAGGGGACCCTTATTTATAATTTAAAGTTTATTACTAGAATTCATGTTATTTAAGTGGTAATAAAGGCTTTATTTATTTATTTATTTATTTGTCGCGCAGGCTATACAGTCACCCGTCGAAACGGGAGTCGGCTGCATCCGAGACCACCACGACCACTCTCCTGGTGCCGAGGCACTCCCTAGCACCGCCACACGACATGCGACGATCGGTGAGTTAACTTGATACGTTGCGACATACTTAAGTCCGCACGTATTGACTAGTCTTTCCTGTGGGCTAGGCCGACTAAGCTGTCAGGATGGTATAGGTGCTGGGCAAGCCTACACCATCTATAAAACCATGTCCCAGGCACTACAGCGTCGGAGTGGTCCCTTCATCCATCTAGTGTGAGTGAGGATACCACTGGACGCTGTATAAATCATCTCTTTACGTAGATGTAAAAAAACATGATATATTCCAAAGGAGAATTCAAAAAATTCAAGAGTACTTTTGGTGCTTGAAATGCAATTTGTGAGTTGAAATTAAATGTGAATTTGAAATTTATACATTGTTTTAAACCACGATATATTAATCTCGTTAGTTATATTGCCTTACTCAGAAGTTTACTTTATTTGAATAACTCTCCTTTCTTTTTCTCTAATTCGTGGTAAGCGATGCTGGTTGTACAAGTACTAAAAGTACTTCAATATTACTTAAGATTGTGTTACCACTCATTGCACAGTTGTTTGTTTACCCTAAAAAAAAGGACGAAGGAAGCAAGATTGACGACATAAATACATGGAGCGAATGTGGGTGGATGGGCCGATAAGGAACGCCTCAGGTGGAATACTCCAAACAAATATGGGATGTGTTATTAAGGGGCAAGATAAGATGTCTCGGAACCGGCAAACGTGCATGCAACGACTAATGAATGTTGATGAAGTGAAAGCGAGCAGTCAGGTACGTAACAAGTGGAAGGCCCTAGTCTCTGTCTACTCCAACAGGATACAGATGTGAGTTTATGTTACACGTACGTACACATACACAACCTCACGCCTGTATCCCAGAGGTGTAGGCAGAGACCCTTGACTGACACTCGCCACGATCCTGACAGATCACCTTCGCTTCATCAACGTTCATAATTCGTTGCATGCACGCAGGCCGGTTGCGGGTACTTTTTATCTTCCCCTTTGCTAATACATCCCCTTTTTGATCGATGTATGTCCGCCTGGGACGTCGCTTACCAGCCCTTCCACTCACATTCCCAGTATAAATTTGTTTCGTCAATCTTTCTTCCTTCATCCTCTCCACATGTCCAAGTCAACGCAACAATCTTTTCTCGATTCTAGTCACTACATCCTCCTTCAGTCCACAACGTTCTCTAATCAGACTATTGCGTATCCTGTCATTCAAAGTAACACTAGTTTATGTTGTGTTTTGGGATATAATGAATCCACTCTGTATGAATGTGTATTTACTCAAGTATTGAATACATAATTATTCGACCATATCAGCAACTCTGTTGGTGGTTAATCTATGTAAAATTAATATCTACTACGATTAGTAATTAATATTAATAATAATGATGGATTTTAAATACTTGCGCATCTCAAGTAAGTAAATAAGCATTCTTCTTAGGGTAAAATGAGCTAAGCCACCAAGGTTCTTTCCACCTAGTGTGCCTATGAACAGACGTACAGAGCTTAGTACGAGTAAGTAGGTACATTAATCTCATCAATCTCTACATACGTCCACTCTAATCAGTTACGTTAAGGGCGACTTTGCAAAAAATTGGAGAGGTTGACTTGCTCTCGACTATTGAGTGGTTTGAGTAGACTCATGTCCTGCACCTCTGATAAACTAGACTGGTCTTAGAGCTTTTCTCAAGAGGCGTCGCAGTTTCGTTTATGGTTTTTATCTCAGATTGCTACTTTTGTAAATATCGAAATTTGGATAATTTATTAAACTCACGCTCTACAAACGTTAATTCTATTAAATGGTATGGTATCAAACAGTGTATAGTAGCACTGTTGATGCCAAGCAGAAAAACTGTAAAATAATTATAAAAATAACGAAATCGAAACGTTGAACAACAAAATTCCGAAACACGAAGAAAGTTGTTGTAAATGACAAACTTTGGCCGACACGTTCAATTATTACGCATTTCAGAAATAACGCTTTGTTTAATTTATTTATTTATCCTGTACATATGATATCATATCTATTTCTTAGGTATAATTATATGAGGGGAGAAGGTCCAATTAAGTCTAACTTTTCATAACATTATCGTGTAAGACGTATAAGACATAAGTATAGAAATCAGAACCTGGTCAAAACTATCTTACGCACAGTCGGCTTCTGCACAGTCGGGTTCTTCAATGTTTACAATGTCCAATTTTGTTGTAAAATCGCCCGTAACGTTAACTATGAGAGTGTATAAAGGCTGCTTTGCTCTCAGAGTTAAGCCTCGTTCATTAGCTTTTATCGCCCTCATTGCTATCATCCAACAAAAAGGAACATCTCCGGGTATCGCTGACTGTACTGTGTTATTCAGGGTTGATTTTCCGCTCATTGGAGCTGAACTTAGGCCCGTACAGATATGTACATAGCAATCCTAAGAGAGTTAGGCCATGAACGCCCTGGAAAAGCGGTAAGCAGATATTTGATACAATTTCAAGTGCTTTGATTGACTGCCTTGGTGGTCTAGCAGTAACACCGTACTAAGCTAGAGATGGTGGGTTCTATTCGAACTGGAGACCGCTAAACCATTTATACGAATAACCACAGATCTGGTGTATTTCCACGTTAGTGATGTACTTTCCTGATTATCAGGGCGAACCTGATTTGTGATTGTGTTGTGTCGGATTTACTATTGAATAGTGTTACAATTTCCTTAATATTTTTCTTAGGTTTAATGTCAATATATCACGTTGATCATATAATAATAATAGTATATTATGATATGATCAACGAAGAATAATTTAACCTCCTCAGTAGCCTAAGGCACAAGAATAAGAAAAACAATAGTTCCTAGTTCAATAGTTTTAAAATAATTCATTCATTGTGTAATTCTGATCCAGGAAGAGACCCGTGCCCCAGCAATAGGGACATACAAGGGTATTCTATATAAAATTGAGAAAGAATAAATTTCATTTTAATTTTTTCCAACCTGATATCAACAAGCGTGGTCAGTTCTGAAATTCCTCGGTTGTCTTCAGGACTACATCACAAGCGGGAGCGTGAGCGGGGACCAGTCGCCGGTGTGAGGCGAGGGGCGGGGGAGGCTCTCGCGCCTGCGCACTCTGCCCGAGGAAGACGCGCCGCTCGACGCGTCCGCACCCGCCTCTCCCGCCTCTTCGACTCTAGCCCCCTCCGTCTGGCAGAACACCGTCGCCGTGGCCCCTACTACGGCATCACTCTCAAACCCCGCTGCCTTCCAAGATTCCGTCACATACACACCGACTATGTCCTGGCGGGTGACACCGCAGGCGTTGGAGATCGAGAGTAGGGCTGATATGAACGTTCGAATTTCAAAAGATCGATTACCGGACGATTCATCCGCAAGCTCGCCGATTCCATCGATGCGGAGTACACATTAAAATATTGGATTCATGCGGACGATCAGCGCTGTTTTCAATTCGTGGAGCGCGCGTCCTAATTAGAGTGAATTGTTCTGAATTAATTGTTCGATTTTTTCACGTGGTTCGTACGATACCATAAAATCTTAATTAAGCTCTTTATCTCCTGCTTGTCTTTTTCGTGAAACATTTACACATTGTTTGTATTTTACGTCATCTAGAAAGAAAAATGTTTGGCGCATAAAAGAAAAAATGTTTTTGTGTAACGCTTAAGCAGCGTCTAACGTATCGCATGAAACACGCCATTATTTTTAAGGAGGTAATTACCGCGATAGTGTAGTCATTGTATTGTACAGTCATTCAAATAAAAAATTACACAAGTGTGCCAAGCCAAAATATTATGTAAAGTAGTGGCCGTCGTACGATTTTTGTGTCTAACTAGAGTTAAAACGATTTATTATGCCTAATTTCTCTTGCTTGCATAATAATCGTTCTTATTAGGTAAGTAAGTACCTAATTTGTGAACTATTTTGGTCATGTTTATACATTTTCATTTGTACCCAAGTAGGTCATTTGAGTAAGGAGGAAGATACCTATACCGTTACAAATTTTGTATCTTCTTCTTCTTCAGGCTATAGAAGAAGAAATTTTGTATGCATACTCAATATCGTTTAGAGATTATTATGTCTGTATAGTCTATTTATCCTTACTTGTCTAATTAAGTAAACAAGATTCTAACCTCCAAAAGGATTGATGCCAAAATTACATATTTTCGAGCAAATTCATGAACTTTGTTTATAAAATTGACTGCGAGTTATCTGAAATAGTGTTCCAGGTACCTAACGTCATTTATGATAGTATGGCAATTTTCGACTAAAATATTATACTTTACCGGTAGAATCTTGTTTACTACAATGGACAAGTAAGGATAAATAGACTGTAACTACTACATACAACTACATTATGATGCCAAATATATGAAACACATGTAGACTTAAGAATAATTATTCTTAAAATTTTAAGATTTGGGAAACAAAGCGCTATTTGTAAAGTAATATAATATGGCATATCGATTTCGTACTACGTGGAAGTAATATTAGTTTGGATTTCTCCAAATATTTCTAAACAGGTATTGTTAATGTGGAGCTATTGAATTAAGTATATCAAAATAATTGAAAAGTTAAGTGTAAAAAGGTTGTAACTGTTGTAACTTTTTGTGTGACCTAATATATAATAAAATGTAAATGATATTTATTATAACATGTATAAATGATATAGTTAACATAAAACGATAGAACATTAATAAAATATTTTAAGTTCGTATCTAAATTAAGTGAAGATGCATTTAGATTACTGCTATTGAGAATATTCATACGAATAGATGATATATGATCTATAGTATCTATAATATTCATATACTTAAGTAAATATTATGTTAAATAAAATACTTTGCTTTGAATAAATTAAACTAAAAGTCTAAGACTAGTCCAATCATAATCATTTATTTTAAGCACCAGTGTAAAATATAATATACAAAACCAAACCTATATGTAAACCAAACGTCGTAATATTATCTATGTAAATTTTACTACAAAGAAACGTATCCGTGAATGCTATCTAACAGAACTTTTTATTTACCATCAAACCCCTTCCGTAGAGGTATGAGTGTTTACAATAGTTCACTATGGTATAAGTGCGGTAAGTGTAAACCTCGATAGTGTCTCGGCTGTATTTGCTGAAATAACCTCTGCTAGAAGATAGCAAAGGCTGTAATAGTCAAAGGGCACGTATTTCATACGAAGTTTTATAACTATAATAATGTTTGTATAATATAGTAATATTTGCGAGGAAATAAATAAAACTCGGACTTTATGTAACGAGTAAATCTTTAACTTGTTAAAGAAGTTAGAATAACTTTAAGAATTTGTAAAATTGGTTATTAAAATTGATGAAATAAAAGACCCTTTACTAGCAAATATGTTGTAATAGTACATTACACAACTAGGGTGGTAATACAAAGAAAGGCCGAGATCGCAGAAGTTTGCGGCCCGAGCTGCAAGCGAGGAAGGCGGGAAGAAGCCCGAGAAGACCGTTTCTTCCCTAGAATGATACGCGAGGCATTAGAGATCCGCTGGCATCCAAATTTAATAGAGATCGTGGTTGGAACATACCGGTAGCATGGGAACCAGTGCTTAAGTGCATGAGACCCCCTTGCTAGAAGTGTGACTGTAGAGTAAAAAATTAATTTAATTTCAATTATAATCAGTATTTTTAAGCTCATGTAAAGTAATTAATTTATAAATTTAATTTTAACTTAAATTTCTAATAATCAATATTGTTGACTTTATATAAAAAATAATTGGTTTGCCTATTTTGGAACGTAACTTCATAATTAACTTTTGTAATTTTTGCCGAGGGTAGTAAACTAACCGTTAATGCTTTCTAAAAGACGCCCGTCACCTCAGTCATCCGGGACCACGGCACCTGAAAAAGTGCTGGAACGTTGGAAAATGGTAAAAATGTAATAAACGAGCATAAATCCGTATAAAAACAGTTTTAATTATGTCTACTGCTCGTGTTAACCTTAGAAAATACTCGACTTTTGTACGGTCAAAAACAGTCGGCAGCCGCTGAAACTAGGTCCGTATTAATATAATTGTCATTACATCTGGTATCAATCAGGGATCTTTCCGACCTGCCACCCTCTAGTCTGTCCTGACGGGGTCGTTGACACAAGTCTTATGAAAAACTTTCCAACGTCCATGCCTGATTGCAAGAAGATTGCAGTTGATACAACTTATTACGATCATTCCTAACTTTACACAACCTAGCCTGCACCCAGTGGGATTCCACAAACATTGCCACTGTCCAGATCAGGTTGCAAAGGGGCGGTCGTCGGTATTACTTACCTACTCGCATTCCGAGGCTTGGGAGAATAGGACAGAGAGTGCGTAATGTGACTGGCAGAGGTATAAGCACTAAAGTTGTAAAAACACAATTCTATAAAACAAACCAACTCACAGAACGACTCATACGAACGAATATATATATATATATATATATATATATATATATATATATATATATATATATATATATATATATATATATATATATATATATATATGTATATATATATATATCTAGACAAAAACTCCTGCAATGGCCAGTTATACAGAGATCAGTTTTTGATCTCTGTATAACTGGATTATGATCGCGATTGCGTTTTTGAGTTAATACCTGTTTAGATCTAGATGTGCGATATGTTTTTGCAAGGAAAAGACCTAACTACAAATTAAAAAACGCCTCTGTGAGGGTTTAAGTGAAATCATGTTTTTGTAAATAAGGCCGAAGAGTTATTACGCCACTTAAGTGCGCGTTTTCACGACTATAGTATACTGTTGTAGTAACCATATACGTTTCAAAACTAAAGGTGTCGCTCATCGTGCAAAATTAACAAAAAAAATCTCCTACGTTGAATAGAAGTGATATAAAAGATGTTATTCGTCGAACTTGGACGATAAAAGTAAAAAATTTAAAAAGAAAGAATAGTTTGGTCACGACAATGGAAACTATAGCACTTCCATCCACAGCTTCATAAAACTCCACAAACATCATTAGTAAAATAATGATGTTTGTAGAGTTTTATGAAAGAATAAACCTCTTCACTTATTCTTTCGTAGGAGTCTCTACTATTGGCCCAATTTTGTTTTACCTACTTCATCTTAGTAGCTAAGACGAGCAAAGCGCCCGAGTGTAAAAAACGGCCGTTTCTATCAGAGTGACTTTTTTACCAAGATGGCATGTGAACTCGATACTGAACTCGAGAGAATCCTCTAAGATACTAAGGTTTTTCTGTTAAAAAGCCTAAAGGAGAACACTTTCAGAGGTCGAGTTACGCCAACACAATCTGTCAGCACTTCTCATATAGTATTTATAGGTAAAGGGATAAGCTCTACCCAGTAATAAGTTCTAAAACATCTTTCACACAGACATCTTCAGAGCTATTTATAACAACACTGGCAATGAGCTATTTATTCGTAAATAAATAAAAACGTATTCTGAGATATGCGTATTTAATAAGAGGAACTAAGAAGCATGTGTGATATCAAAATAGTTTTTATACTACTAGAAAATTATGATTGTTTGATAATACCAAAATATAACTAGAGCTAAGATAACAGGATAATCTTAATTTATAAAAGCCTCCTACAATTTATAATGTTGCGTGCCCTACGGGGTCCACAAAGATCAATATTTTGAGTTTTAAATATCTGTTTATTCTCGTGTAATACAATAAATTATTGAGTATTGAGGATACGTATTTACTAACTTATCCAATGACTTGCCACAAGTCGCCCAAAGACTATTTATCTACCTATGTCATGAAAGAACAGTTTAAAGAGAAATTTCACAGGCCATAAAAGTATAATTTCACTTAGCCCCCGGCAACGACACTTTAAACGGGTGCCGTAATATTCGTCTGCTCATTATTATCCTTTCATTTCAACATTTCTGCGTCGGATGAGAGAGTTCCCTTTCGATTAACAAAATGGAATGTTAATTTCTTGTCCAGGGATACAGGGGAACGGAGAATAGAGAAACTTTGCTCAAATGAAGATCGAATTGTGTTGAATACAAGCTTAAATAACAAAGTAATTTTTATGCAAAGAGCGTTAGAGTATTATGCCTTATGGTTAAGCAGCGCGAGAGTAAATGAGGGGGAATCAGGGGATGTAGTTTATCATTTTTTTTAGTTTTTTCATCACTAAGAGTGCCTGCGACTTCGTTTGCATGGTAATCGGTCTACCATAAACCTGAGTCAATCCTGAAGGTCAGTACCAAATACAGGTGAAAGAATTTTTAAAATTGCTGTTTTAATAGTAGAGCAATGTTTTCATAAATAAACTTTACCTCTCTTTAATTATAAGCGTAGATTTTAGGCCCGATAGCGCGCCACCTTCATCATCATCATCGTCATCCGACGCACGCGGGATGGGGCGATTCCTTGACTATTTCTTGATTTACGCAATAATTTATGAAACCTAAAAACACTAAAGGTTACGTACTCACGACACTAATACTTTTATCAATGTTATATTGTAGTCACCTTGTATTGATGTGTACCATAAATGACAGAAAACTAAATCTGAGAAACATAACATAACCGCCTGTATCCTAGAAGGGTAGACAGAGACCAGAGACTGCCATTTGCCACTTCACTGATCACCTTCGCTTCATCAACGTTAATTATTCGTTGCATGCACGCACGCCGGTTCCGGATAAGTACTGAGGAAATATGAGAAAATACACAAAATTCATCGTAAAACAATAACTCTATTGTTTCTGGAATTGCGCATTATATAGGTAATCACGTGAATAGTAACCCCATACATTTGCAGTGCCTTTAAAATGTACTCTGCGATCTGAAATGGACATTTTAATGTGAAATATATCGAAATGTCTGTTCCATGCTCGGCCGGATTAGTGCGGCAGAGTGGGATCGTAGATATGTCACTCACGTTTAATGGAAAAGTAAAACTTAATCAATTGTGCAGCTTTAAGTAGGTACACTCAATAGCAGGTCAACCTTTTACTTTATTGTTGTAAGTCGACCGTAACGTAACTGACTAATACACGCGTGTACGGATTGATGTGCCGTTGACTTTGCAGTAAAAAGTGTAGGTATTTTGGTATTTTTAGTTACTCTTAAACAAAAATACGTTACAAGGAGCCGCGAAAATCATGCGGAGACGACTTTGTCCAGAAAGTTGTATCTACTGCACGAACAAGACGTAAAGGTTAAGGCGTATGTTAATTTAAATGAGAACTGCGTAAGTATAATAATAACAGATGCGTGCTATTAGCAGAATAGCTATTCATAATTACACTCCTAGCGGGCTTAAGGTCGTAGCACATTATACCGGCACGGCTAGAATCCAATTGTGTGACGGGAGTAGGTATGTTTCATAATGTCACTGTGAATAGCCAACTGCGAGTGGTCAGACACAATTCAACTAGTACCCGTCGTGCTTCAAGCGAACGGACTTGCTTCCAGGCTCTTCGACTGCGAGCCAGCTACTCCTAGTCCTATGCGTGTTGAATCACAATACAAATGCCATAAAATATGCTATACTCGCGGTGGCAGCAAGCATGCGCCCAACGCGAATACGGCAAGCTTCCAAACCGCGAGCGTCGCATGCTAGGGGAGCACAACGTCACGATAAAACCCTGGACTGTGTCTACCCTGCTGGGTCACAGGCGAGAGTTTATATAATGTATGTATTGATAGTTTTTAGTGTAGAAAACTTTTGTGCTTATAGCAAAATGGCAAAAACCAAATGAACTTATTCTAAGTGTATTACCTAATAGTCATATACGAGTACTTACAATAAGTTCAGAATCAAAAAGAGATATATTATTGATATACTATTTTTGCCACCCTGTTAGCAATATTTATATTGATCATATTGAAGATAATTAGACGTTATCCGCAGCGACACTGAACACCAACAACGTTACGATAGTTACGAAAAATACACTTTGTTCTTCGTACTTACGCGATAAAAAACTCATGAAAAACGGCTACTTTCGAATATCGGGAACGGTTCTACCGCATATAAATAGAGAAATAGATAAATATCAGTGTTTGCCTAGCATAACACTTCTCTACCTGACATGAAACCGATTCAGAAACGTATCGTTAAGTTCTTTCGTTTCGTTAGTTTGAGGATTTCGTGGTACGCGATAACTTAAGTGGACTGTACAACGAGTGTCAGTAGGTTGTTTATTCAGTGCAATTGAAAGCCGAGATTTAGGAAGGTTTAAGGACTTACCAGCCCTCCTATTACGTAGCATTCCACTCCATCGAGTGAAGCATTTAGGCAACTACTAAGTGTCAAAAAAAGTATGCATTTGACAGCCAAAGTACCTTAAAAAAAGTAAAAATCAACGTCACTCAACTCAGTGGATACTTACATAATAATGCCCCGTCCAGGTCCGATAGCGAAGGGGGCGAAGGAGAGCGTACCTCGGGCGCGAGCCGCGACCAGCTCCTCAATTTACCTTCCACCACCGCCCACCGTGAGTTGCGTAGCCTGACCTGACGACGATTGAGCCGGATTCGTCCTTCGGCTTCCTTCACCACTTCAATTCAGTGTTAGCTAACGACTCGAGAGAATACGATAGGTGTACGAGAATGGCGGAAATCAGTAGGGGAAACGAAAAAAGGCTGTCGCCTCGACAATCGTTTCTAAGCGACAGAGACGATAGTTGTCAATTCTAAATGACTGAAATCTATGTTGTCAGTGGTAGAGTTAAGGTGCAACCAACTAAAATTAACATTTTACTTAGATGGGAAATATAAACACGTATAAATTTAGTATACATAACTTATTATAGTCGTGTGTTTTTTATCTTCTTATAACACATACCTAATCAAGATCGTCCTATAACAATAGAAAGTTGATGAGCCTCTCTATTCTCGCTACATTATATACAGGGTATGAAAGGGTGTTTGAAGAGGCATTTACTTATTTTCATTGCACCCACTTCTGTTGAATTTTGAACAAAATTATCGTACGTTTGTGTTACAATGTACCTACCTGCTCTAACAGATTATTCATTAAGCTGTGCGTGGGTTTCGGCTAAAGTCCTTTGTTCGTAATCCCACGGTTTGACTTGTTTGACTAGTCCTATATTTACTAGATAGGCAGAAGACCTCTACATATTCTATTCACCTCGTTCTACGTCATTCCGATGCTCGCCGCATCTGTTAACACGGTGCGACGCCAGGTTTGAAGAGGACGGCCACTGTTTAAACCAATAAAAAAAAATTATTATTAATTAGGGGATTTAAACTGTATAAAGTACATACATGTATTTCTTAAGGACTTAACTCTAGTTGTAAAAGTACCGCAAAAATATGCTACCTATACATGCCGCAATTCATAATTGAGTTCCCAAAATCTTGAAAAATGTTATGGAATACGAATTACTCGTATTCTAAACTAGACTCGGTTAATTAGGAACAGTAATCAGACAATTTTTTTTATTCTTTGTTTACAAAAATAGATAGTTTTATCGCACAGAATATAACACATTTATTTATTCCCTTGCATAAAGTTTGTAACTGTGAAGGAAAACATCCTGAAAGACGTTGTGAAGTTATTTTGCGCTATTTGGGACTTCCCCTAGTAAAAAAAAAACAAAATTCCAAAATTATCAATTTATTTTTCATTTAAATTGACCACGCGCGACAGATTCAGTTTCACCAGACCCGTATAATCCGAAGTATAGCCACTGAACCGTGAATAAACCAGACTCCTGTTGAATTTCCAATGAATAAACGTCCTCGGCGAGCCGCTTGTTGGATGAATGAATCGGTCAAATTCATTAGCTGTTCACTAGTGGGCTTTCATATAACTACAATTTATTGTTTAATGTGACAATTCGATGTACATTGCGAAGTCGTTCAACCTCCAGTTTAAGATTACGTAGCAAATAGAGACTTTGCTACGTAATCTACCTATATAAAAACCTATTTAGAGGCTGAAAATTCCACCCATGTCGGGACTCGAACCCGCGACCTCTGGCCTACCGTGCTAGAGGTTGCGGGTTCGAATCCCGGCATGGGTGGAATTATTATTAGAATTATTAGCTTCTAAATAGGATTTTAAAATTGTCCTTAGCACGGGTTAGTGCATTAAAAATAATACAACTACCTATATAAAACTCTTAATAATCAATCTATTGTTCAAACTAATTTAGATTTCTTTAAAACGAATAAAAGAAAGAACTGGCCTATAAAATAAAACCAAACTCGTTAGAAACGCGGCCATTAGGAAAAAAAGGGGAAAAACATTCATTTGTAAAGACACTGCAGACAGCAATCACCGACCTTTGACTGTTATTCTTACGGCCCAAGTACCGAGCTAACGAGGATTTTTGTACAGTAAAAGTACAGTCTGTAGGTATTTTTCGCTCTGCAAATTAGCAAATTTTTGCAAAAAAAATTGCAAATTTTTGATTTTGTTGGTTGGACATGATATTTCAATGAGAAATTCAAGGTTTTGCAAGTTTTATTTATGGGAATATTTTTTTTTTGGAGGTCTTTAATAATTTCTCAAAAAAATTATTCTATGACAAAGGTGTAGTTTCAAAAACGAAAGGTTTGTAAACATATTAATTTTGAAACATTAATTAAAGCAAACTTTCATGAAAATCGGTTATTTCCACTCGCGCACCTTTTAAAGGTTACCACAGACTTATCTATAAGCAGACATTATTCATTTATTATACATGAAATAGTCACATCAGCAAATCAATGTATTTCAATGCCTAAGAGTTTGTTTAGCGGCAGCATTCAATTACAAGGCTAGACTAAACGAAATTAAACGATCTGGCTGGGCGCTGAATGAAAAGCCGCCATTTAGTTTGAATTTACATGCTTAAAGATACAAGAAGATGACTTAGTGGAATAAAACTGTACTGATAAAGGACAAAATATACCGTGTTAAAGAGGAATTCTCTTTAATGTGCAGTTTGGTTATTATATATATTCGTATATATATAAAGCTACAATCCGGTATACTCACTGATCTAACATCCACACGTTTTCTTGGAAATGGAACGAGTTGGACGAAAATGATGTATGAGAAAGTTGTAGGGAATGTACGATATACAGACATCCTATGGAGCCGATTTTTGAATTTCGAACGCGGTCCACTACGCGAAGGTGCTAACTCTGTCGTTTACCGGCCGATTTACATGGTTTTATAGTGATCCGATTGAAAAAAAAAATTTTGGTTGTTAGAAATCCAAAATGGCGGCGCAGATATAGCCGACCCAAAAATCGACCTTTGCGCAAAAAAGTCGGCAGCCAACTAGGCATATGCTGGAGATATGCCGTAAGTGGCATCGCGTTGCCAAAGGACCAAGGTATATGAGAAAAATCCGACATCTTGGAATTTCAAGATGGCGGCCGAGATATTGATGATTGAAAATGACAAATTTTTGTATGGAGATTTAGTACTAAAATTGACTTTTCAACAGAGAAATGGGACAAACTTGCGAGGCCGGAGGCCGAGCTCCGCAAAGCGGGCACAAAAAGTTCTGCCGCGGCGAGGCCGAAGGCCGAGCTCCGTTTAGGCCGAGGCCGAAGGCCGAGACCATTCAGGTTACGGCGTACAAATACTAGCGCAAAAGCAAAAAGGGACAAACTTGCGAGGCCGGAGGCCGAGCTCCGCGAAGCGGGCACAAAAAGTTCTGCCACAGCGAGGCCGAAGGCCGAGACCATTCAGGTTACGGCGCAGAAGTACCAGCGCAAGAGCAAAAAGGGACAAACTTGGGAGGCTGAAGGCCGAGCTCCGTCCAGGCCAAGGCCGAAGGCTGAGACCGTTCAGGTTACGGCGCACAAGTACCAGCGCAAGAGCAAAGAGGGACAAACTTGCGAGGCCGGAGGCCGAGCTCCGCGGAGCGGGCACGAGAAACCCCGCCGCGGCGAGGCCGAAGGCCGAGATCCGTCCAGGCCGAGGCCGAAGGCCGAGACCATACATGTTCCCATGCAACAATTCACTACAATAAGTGTCTAGCGAGGCCCTAGGCCGAGCGCCGCGGAGAGCGCAGCTCAGAGCGGCTGGGGGTTGGCGCGCGTAAGCGCGCAGGGGGCTCGCCCCCTAGTTATATATATAAAGCTACAATGCGATATACTCACTGATCTAACATAATACGTTTTCTCGGAAATGGCACGAGTTGGACGAAAATTATGTATGACAAAGTTGTAGGGAATGTACGATATACAGCCCGATATACGATATACAGTTTAGCTTCAAAAAATATGTTTTATAAATTACTAATGATTTAATTATTAAAAAATATATATTATTTTTTCTGCAATTGATCTTTATATATACCACAAAAATTGTATAAAGAATGGGCTGAGTGACAATCAAGTGACAGATTACGACCTTATCAGACGAATTTTATTCTGATAAAGTTATTTAAAGTAACGGTTTTTTCCTCAATAAGTTCAACGTTAAACAAATGTGTTAGTCCTGTCCCATAAACGTTTTTAAGTCAATTTGTTGGTTTGGTCCTGTGTACAATACCAAAGCGGACGTCTCAGTCTAAGACGTCAGTCTAAGACGTCAGTCTAAGACGTCAGTCTAAGACGTCAGTCTAAGACGTCAGTCTAAGACCTCAGTCTAAGACGTCAGTCTAAGACGTCTGTCTAATAAGAAACTACTTGATTAGCCACCTACATCAAGCTAATAGAATGTTTTGTTCAATGATATGACTAAATGACCATTACTCATTGTAGCACACTTCGCAACTATGAATTTTCAAACTAACGTACTTCGCAGCTACGTAGTGGAGCTATTTAATTGGATGCCGCTACTTTATGAACTTCCTAGGCAGTTAATTTGACGGGTAATTAAATCAGTTCGCGGTGACTAGGGCACCAACACACTGTAAATGTCTAGGTATGTATTAATTTTGGCAGCCAACCGAGCTCGATTTCGTTGCCAAAGTAGCCTACATCTACTAAAGGAAGGCCAATGAGACGAGATAAAGAATGTTAACAAACGGACCGTTACTGAGTTACATTGCGATAGTGAGATTATTATCTCAATATCATCCGGACTCTTCCGGTGAATTATGTTTGACTAATACATACGACAGCTATTAGAATAGGGAATCCGAAATTTGTATAACTATAATTTATTCAAATAAAAATTTTTTGAACCCCTGAAACTTTGTTTACATTCTTTATCTCTATACTATTTTTTTTATTTTTCATGCACTAACCCGTGCTAAGGACAAATTTAAAAACCTATTTAGAGGCTAAAAATTTCACCCATGCCGGGATTCAGACCCGCAACCTCTGGCTATCCGTGCCAGCGCTCTACCAATTGAGCCAATGGGCGACTCACCGGCATCAGTGAAATTTCGCTGCCTGTACGTAATACAGAGAATAGTGTAAAGAGGTTCGAAATTTCACTCGGCGTGAGTCGCCCATTGGCTCAATTGGTAGAGCGCTGGCACGGATAGCTAGAGGTTGCGGGTTCGAATCCCGGCATGGGTGAAATTTTCAGCCTCTAAATAGGTTTTTAAATTTGTCCTTAGCACGGGTTAGTGCATTAAAAATAAAAAAAATTGTATAATCATGTGGGTACAGTGATATCATTCCGATATAAAACCTAACTACAAAGTAGGTAGTCGGGGCTGTATGTGATGCAATTTGCTTAAGCCAGATGTCGCTGCCTGTACGTAATACAGAGAATAGTGTAAAGAGGTTCGAAATTTCACTGATGCCGGTGAGTCGCCCATTGGCTCAATTGGTAGAGCGCTGACACGGATAGCCAGAGGTTGCGGGTTCGAATCCCGGCATGGGTGAAATTTTTAGCCTCTAAATAGGTTTTTAAATTCTTTATCTCGTCTCATTGGCCTTCCTTTAGGTCTGTTAAATCGAGAATTGCCACAACTACAGTACCTACGTACAGCTTTTATGTCACTGGAATATGACAATAGTACAGTCAGGAGTACTAACATGTATGCACCTTAGTAGCTTGTCAAAGTCAAAATAGTTAATTTCTCATACATCAGGCGAGAAGAGCATAATATGTCAAGTTCTAAGGTGTTTACATGTAATTATACGCCACTGTAGAATAATGTGTGTTAGTTTTCGTGTAGAGATCTAATGAAAAGAAATAAAGTGCATATTACCAGACATATAACTTGAAAAAGAAGTTTGCGATACTAACAAATAAAAAAGATGTATTTGGTAATTTTATTTAACTTTACTTCGACGAATTTTAAGTCACATATCGTGTCCCGAACTAATGAGACCAGAACCAGGTCCTTATAATTCGAAGTTATTTGCTCAATTTATTTGCCGGACATTATACCAGCTGGTTCAGATGCTCTACTTGTACGAAAAGGCAGACATTCTTTGAGCACAGCCTTTAGGCTTAGCCTCTTGCCAAAACCCGCAAAGGAAGGTTAATTTATTTTCTTTTTACCCTTAATTATAGAGAAATAAAACCTGTATTGTTTTCATCTCCACAAGACACGAGATGCTTTCTTTATCCTTTTCATGATAAAACAAATGAATAATATTTTAATAAGGAATAGGTGAGGAGGTTACTTTCATCATAGTCAGGGCCCCAGGGGTAGTAAATCAAAACATTGAATAAAAACAGCCATAACGTGTAGGTACAGTCGGCACACATCAAACCTTTACGTACGCGCACTCTAAATCAGGTACGGTAAGGGTGAGTTTGCAACAAAAATGTAAAAGTTAGCATGCTGTCCACTGTACAAACTATTCTTGGAGCGAGTAAAAACACGAGCCCACCCTTTTTTGTTGGGTCCCGGATGTAATTATGGGATAGGGCTGAACAAAACTTATTTAAATGGTTCGGTTGATTATCACATTTTATTCCACAAAATTCTGAATATAGCACTTAAAAACAGGATTTACTTAATTAAGAGCGAAGGCGGACTTATATCTAGAGAAATTTCTTCGAGGCAGCTTTTGTACTCAGCCTTGTGATGACTTTGATAAACGCTTCAAACATCATAAGGCGTTACGTGAGATAGCGATATCATAGTGTAAGGCCCAATAGTATGACGCGTTTTCCCCGGTTTCTGGTACAATAACAATGTCAGTTGACCAAAGTGCATACAAAAGGAAGACAGTTGACATCTGTTAACATTACATTAACAGATTGTTAGTGTACGAGAAACTGGGGGTTAGTCTCTCACTTGCGATTCTCACTCAAAGTTGTCTAACAGTATGTCTACCTAGGGAAGACGCTCCAACTAGGCAAACACAACTTCGACAGGAAAATCCAGTGAAAAATTCAGCTGGGCTGTCTTCTCGTAGAAGGCTTTAATCAGCCTACCCATGATATACGGAGCTGAGGACACTCACGGCTCGAATAGTCCACTAACTTAAGGTCGCTCAGCGAGCTATGGAGAGAGCTATGCTCGGTGTTTCTTTGCGGGATCGATTCCGAAACGAAGTTATTCGTTAGAGAACTAAAGTGATCGACATAGCTCAACGGATTAGCAAACTGAAGTGGCAGTGGGCGGGTCATATCTGCCACAGGACTGATAACCGTTGGGGTAGACTAGTTCGTGAGTGGAGACCGCGAATCGGCAAACGTAGCGATGGACGCCCTGTGACCAGAGTGCTTAGTGCGAGTTTGACAGATCCAATCGAATAACTTTACTACGCCTTAATCGAGCATTGAGTAGTGAGTATAAGTACTCGTAAGTTAACCGTTCGAACTGGCAAAACGCTGTCACAGTACAACTCGCACTCACGTTTATTCGTGTTTTGGCTGGTAAACGTGTTCACTTCTCAACGTAAACCATTACAACTCGCATTCAGCAATTTTAATTTCCACACTTGTCGCTAGGTGGCGCTTCCTCGATGCTATAGAAATATGAGTTTACGTTAACGCGATCGAGTAGTTAAAAAACTCGCACTAAGCACTCAGGTGGAGCGACGACATTCGCAAAGCGCTGGGCAGCGACTGGAAGAGGAGAGCCGAAGATCGAGTTCAGTTGCGTGTCTTGGGAGAGGTTAATGTCGGACTGACACCGGCTGATCATAATGATGATGTTTTTGTACCACGCTACCACGTGACTATACTGACTTTTCGACTGTTTATGTTATAAATTAGTCGTAGAATAAAAGCCACGTTTATTTATATTTTAACCTGTCTTCACCTATTTTATTAAAATATTTTTAGTACCAGTTCTCCATTCACAATGAGATTAGAACATGTATTCCCAGTAGAGCAATCAAGAAAGCAAGCCGCGCGCTCTGCTTCGCCGTCGTAGCCTCCATCCCCGCCCCCGCATCGCGCCTCTAGAAATATTTTAATGAAATCGTGTTTTTATAAATAACGCCGTAAAAATATAAGCCTTTTACGTTTATGTTTGATAATTTATGCAGAGTCTAGTGGCTAATTCTACCTACACTAGTTTTGTGAAGGGGCTCACATGCTGTTATGTAGTGCTCGGTCCTTGACAAGCACCTAATTTGCTTCGCACCTTGTCGAGTGATGGCCTTGAAATTAAACAGAAAGTTTTTTTGTCCGATCGTTATTCATAAAGTTCTACAGGCACTTTTCTGAGCATTAAGCCGGCTAAGTTGAGAGGGTGTTACGAGTATCATGTAATATGTAATATTAACTTTCGTGTACATTATTATCACTAGCCGTTTTTCTCAGACTGCGGCAGAGCCCCAAAGGAGTGTAATGTGCTTGGCTCGTATGTATGTATGTATGTATGTATGTATGTATGTATGTATGTATGTATGTATGTATGTATGTATGTATGTATGTATGTATGTATGTATGTATGTATGTATGTATGTATGTATGTATGTATGTATGTATGTATGTATGTATGTATGTATGTATGTATGTATGTATGTATGTATGTATGTCCGTAAGTATGTATGTCCAATTCAATGTTTCCCTATGATTTCTTAACCAACGGTCAGATTTCGACAAATAATATCTTGTATGATTAGTTGTGATTGCGCTAGTGTCATGCTGAAATCAGCCTGATCCCAAAAAAAGTTCAAAGGCACTTAAAAATCAGAAATAAAAAAACAGCAACACGTCTACTGAGCATTAACCAATGAGCAGGCGGGGCCCATTCTACAGTGTAAGTCATTGCGAAGTACTTACGTTGTTCTCACCTGCTTAATAGAAAAGTAGTAGGGTGATAGGTTATTTTTTATTTCAGTTTTTTTGCACGAAACACAAGCACACTTTACACTTGTGTTTTGTGCAAAACGGGATATTATAACATTAAACGATTTAGATGTCTGGAATTAACACCGGTACCTTTCAACAACTATGTTAATTAGAACTTAAATTGAATTGAATTTTATTTATAAAGACACGATTTTCTAAAGCACTCCACAGAAGTAGTTCATCTAATATGTGGTTACAACTTTTCTTTGTAAAATCTCCACCATGTTTTATTTTATTCAATCAACGTTTGCTTAGTGTTTTTTTTATAAATAAGGCGGTAAGTTTGAAATAGTTTTGTCCATTTTTATATCCATAACAATTCGTAGCTATTGAAATTGATACTTGTGTTTATTTTGTTCTATTTGTTCTATGCTACTTTGAATAAAAACATTCTTAATTACTGAATTCTTAATTAACGAAATTAATGAATTTTCGTTTAGGCCAGGGCCTTAATTATTTTAGTGCATTAGACTATAATGAATCATAAATGGATGGGTCACGTGACGTGTTTTCTACACCATTGACGCCTAGAACGTTTGATATGTGTGCGGGCTTAAACTTAAATCAGCAATGAAATAAAATCACCACGTTCATGCAATTATCAATGTATTAAAATGCAGTAACATAATCTAAGGCCAGTTGGCAACCCTAACTAGATCCTGAACCGGCCTACACCGCACGTAAGTTTACCAGTTACGAATAGTTACGATCGCACACTAAAGCCAGATTATAAGATTAACTTCACTGTTGCCCAAAAGCAGCGATAAAATACCAACTACCCTTATACTTACTTACATAGACATGGACATAATTCACATATTTTCGACCGACGAAAACGGTCAACCTAAAAAGCAGACTGTTCATTTTATTGAGCACTTACTTGGGTAGCTACTAAACTTTTTTCATGGCCCATAACATTGCAGCTCACTATATACCGTTGCTACGTGTGTAACTTGTGTATAATACATTTTTTTTCCGCTTCGATTTCCCGTTTATTATTTGATTGACAGTACTTCTACTGAATTCAAATCAATCAATTACTGTCTTATTTACATTACTTATTTTTCTATAAATAAGACCAGTATTATATTGTATGTGTTATAGGTACTGTACTGCGGACGCTCGTACAAATCAATGCATGCTCCTACGGGAAATTAATCTATGGGCTCGGTATTGAATTGGTAGTCGAGCAACAAAGTAGACTTTGAAGGTAAAGACAACTTTTGACGTGTAAGCCTTGCCGTATAACGTGCCTTGCTGTAAGCAGTTAATTAATTTATTTTTATTATTATTATTTTAAACATGCAGCTTACATAAAAATGGATATATCTTAGTGTAACTATAAGCTAAAAATAAGTTTGTGCATATGTAGCTAAGTGACGAACATGTTTAAGTTAATATAAAAAGAATTTAAAGTATGCTACAGCACAGAAGACGCGGTGCTGTAATTACCTTCCCATACGTCAAAATAAAAAACAAGATTATCTTTTAGGCTTGGTTTATGTAGAAGAGTCGTGGCGTCGTCGTGGCGCGGGCATGCGACGGTAGCGGATAGTAACTGTAACACAAAATAAACCTTATTAGTACGTAGCATAGCGTCGTTTTAGTCGTAAGAAGAATTGCGCCCGAATCTCCAGGTGACTTCCCGCCATAATTCGCATGACGACGCATCGAATTTCCTTAAAGAAATTAGAAATCCTAAAAGCTGTCATTTTTAATTATACAAAAAAAACATTACAATGTTATCTTTGCAGTTGCCTCTATTGAAGTTCCTACTCACTTTTCCATTGCAAACCTAAGCTTGTAATCGTTTTTCGGAATAGTATTTTTACTGACTCGCGATACTCGAAGTTACAAATTAAAAGTGTAGTCGCGATTGTTTATAAGGTAGGTAAACTAAATTGACTTACCTAAGAAATTATGGCGATAGGTTATTAGCTGGAAAGCTGAAGACAGGGCGCTATGGCGCTCATTAGGGGAGGGCTATGACGAGCAGTGGACTACATAATATAGCCTGAAGAAGAAGAGAAGGTAATTAGACCAATGAAATGTATGATTATTTGGAACCGGAAGTCATCCGAGCAGACCGAGTTTTTCATAAAAGAACGCTTTCACAAAAACTAACGTCTCGGAAAAAGACGTATACTTGCACCAGATCCAATAACAAAATGTCATTTCACCGAATGATTCATTCGGGTTTGATTGATCGAATGAATTACAGACCAAAAATAGAGACAGGTTGATCAATTGATGAATGCAATTTCGGGAGAGGATTCTCCTACAACCAAACATCTTAGACATGCTGACATCTAATATCAACCCTTGTATGTCCCCACTACTGGGGCACGGGTCTCTTCCTGCATCGCAGGAAGGTTAGGCCATACTCCACCACGGGGGCCAAGTCCGGGTTGGTGGAGGATTGTAAGACTGTGGCGGGCCTTACTGTCAAAAGTTATCGAGCCGCCCATAAGGCCTCTGACATGGCTTAACGACTGCCATTACATGACAGCCGGCCGGCACCAACGGTTTTACGTGCCTTGCGAAGCGCGGAAGCGCTCGGAAAAATGCCACTAGCGATAGTCACGGGACGGTCACCCATCCTGCACCTGACCGCGCCTGTTGTTGCTTAACTCAAGAGATTGATTCCAATCACTCGGTTCACCTAGGCCACGAGCGCCAGCTCTTTGCCTATTTTCGTATTTTAGTATTTTGATAACAGATATCGTGGTGGATGGTTCTAGTTGTTAAGGGGTGCTGTTAATACGTCTCACCTCTAGTCTAAATGGAAGGATTTTTCATTGCTGCAGACTATCTACTGCTGAAATTGGTGGCAGTAAGACCGGAGGGGCGGTAATCCTCTCTAGTATCTCATAAAGTTTTAGTGCACATTAAAAGTTATGTTCATTGTTAATGGAAATTAACATGTTTTCTTAGTAATTAAATTTATTCAGGCTTTATATCAAACAAGACTCCTAGCACCATCTAGAGAAACATAGTGAACCTATTTGTGGTGTGTACTAGACTTTATTCGACCGCTCATTAATATGTAAACCATACTTTAAGTTTTGATTGAACTATGTCAATTCTTTCACTCTTGAAAAAATGGCTTCTCAAAAAACGCTCTCTGGTTAATTTGTTGTAAAAATATAATAAGTATTCAAATAAAAGTTTGCAAGTGATTCGGAGTTTCTAAATCAATCGGGGCAGTCCTGGGTGGAGTTCCCGAGTTCATATCATCAACGCAGTCAGTGGTGACTGCATCCAGCTGGCGGCTGTTGACGGCGACGGCGCGCTGGTTGCTCAGCCAGGCTGAGCTGGTGGCCCATCTTCAAGGCGCCGGAGGCGGTGCCAATGTCAACCGAATTCATCAAAATCTAAAGAGGGTTCAATCCATCACATCACTTCAACATTTCTGGTGGTCATGAGGGGATCCAGAAGTAATATTACGAACATTTTTGGTGGCCCATGAGGGGATCCAGAAGTAATATTACGAACATTTTTGGAGGCCCATGAGGGGAAAGAGCCGCACGATAGTCATCAAGAATCTTCAAGGTGTTTCATTTCATAAGTAAAATCAGTTCAGTGAAGTGCAGTGCGAAATTTTAGGTTATGTTCAATTCAAGTCAATATTGCATCATCCGGAACATGTGGTGAGAAAATTCGTCGGTCAAGGTTGGTAGAAGTGCATTTCACTTTCGGCAGAGACAATATTCAATCGATAAAATCGTTCATTCGATCGTTACGTCATTCAATACGTCAACTGTCAGTGGTGACAATTTGAACTAGGTCAATGTCACAGAACACATCTAAAGGTCAATGTCAACAAAACAATAACTATTTTTGTACGAGTTTTTGTGATTTTAAAAGACTTTAGTGTGTTAATTTAGTTGGGAATTAGATTTATTTACTTAATTAGAGTTAATTGCTTGACGTAGGTCACTGTCTCAACAGTTTTAAGTGTTAAATAATAAACAAAGTAGTTATTAGTAGTCAACAAATTCAACTTTACGGTGGTTTATCATCATAATTATCATCATTTGGATATTAATTGTGTTATCATTGGTGTAAGCTTGCAAAGTATTAATTCAAAATGACTTTGAGAACGGCCAAAATACAATTTAGGTCAAAGTACCAAATGCTGCTTGACTTCGCCGGCACTGTTACGGGTGCCTCGAGTTCAGGGGCTGTGACCGTGGCAAAGCGCCACTTTGATAATTATTATCTGCAGTTTGTGGCTGCGTATGAAGCTATTTTAGGTGCCGGCCAGGGTGAGGTTTCTGAGGAAGACATGCAGACATACGTGGCACAATTCACAGAAATCAACCGGCTCCTAATTCAACTAGGGCAGTTCACAGAGGGAGACTCGGGACCCAGTCACATGGGTAAAATTCATCACAATCAGGTGAGTCAACCGAAATTACCTAGTATTGAATTACCGAAGTTTAGCGGTAACATCATGGAATGGCCGTCATTTTATGGGCTGTTTCAATCACTGGTCCATTCAAGGGACATATCAGACTCTGAGAAGCATTATTATCTCCGGACATCATTGGAGGGTGATGCGCTGGCACTGGTGCGTCAATTGCCGGTCGATGACAATAGTTATTCAATAGCTGTCAACTTACTTACAGAAAGATTTCAAAACCATAGGCTACTGGTGGATACGTACTTGGCTAGGATAGTCAACCTACCAAATGTCACTCAAGGTAGTCCACTTCGGTCAGAATTCTATGACCCATTACATGAGTCAATTCAAGCTCTTGAAAAAATGGCTTCTCAAAAAACGCTCTCTGGTTAATTTGTTGTAAAAATATAATAAGTATTCAAATAAAAGTTTGCAAGTGATTCGGAGTTTCTAAATCAATCGGGGCAGTCCTGGGTGGAGTTCCCGAGTTCATATCATCAACGCAGTCAGTGGTGACTGCATCCAGCTGGCGGCTGTTGACGGCGACGGCGCGCTGGTTGCTCAGCCAGGCTGAGCTGGTGGCCCATCTTCAAGGCGCCGGAGGCGGTGCCAATGTCAACCGAATTCATCAAAATCTAAAGAGGGTTCAATCCATCACATCACTTCAACATTTCTGGTGGTCATGAGGGGATCCAGAAGTAATATTACGAACATTCATATTACCCTTGAAAAGTAAAACATAAAATAGGCCGAGAGACCTAATGGATACCGAGCTCATAGGGCCGGTTTCTGAATTGAGGATTTTGCTAAGTAAATACTTATGTAACATTCCGTTACGCACTTTTCTGGGAAATTCGAAGAAATAGCACAACAGTTAAGTATTTAACTAGCAAATTCTCAACTCAGAAACTGGCCTAGAATCAGCTCAAATTGCAAGTGAGTAAAGATAGCAATGTGAAGTGAAAAACATTAATAAGGTTTTTTAATATACTTATACGACCCGTCGCCTTATACAAGTGGCCTCAGTCTTGGTGTATTTTCATGTTTGTGACGCCCTTGTCTGGTTACCATAGTAAAGGGTATCCTAGTTTGGGACCAGGGGGGTGAGTCTCTAACTCACTATAGGTAGTCTGGTTACCAATCGCATTGCAAAAGTATAACCCGTGCTACTTAACTCGGCGCCTCGTGCGATTCGATCTTCTTCGCGTGAGATGCCTATTTAATTTGCGCGGGTTATAACCCTGGAATACCGCGTCCATTTTAGATCAAATTATACAGCCAACACTACAAAGTTCAGAAATTTAATGGTTTATTTACCTATGTAAATCGTGAAATAAAAGCAACAGCAATCTTGAGAAATGACATTATTATTTATAACTAAATAAAACCAAACTTATTTACACAAACCACTAAGTAGAAAAAAAGTAAATCATACTTCTCCTTAACTTTTTTACTAACAAAATAAAAATTTGGGTTATTAATAACTTTCGTGGCTACAAACGGCGTAAAAATAACAATTGACCGATAAGGAGATACAGTGTAACTGTATCACTGTATCTCCTTATGTCATTTGATTTCGTAAATAAAAGAATAAATTCTAATAAAGAGGTTGTTATAACTTTGAGTTAAAAATCCAAAACTTATGTGTTGGCTGTACAATTTGATCTAAAATGGGCGCGGTAGTGTCGTTGATTGGCAACGACACTACAAGTAGTACCGCTAGTAGTGTCGTTGCCAGCAAATGACATCTTACTGCTATTGCTTCGTAGACTACCAAATTGAGGTAAATGACAACCACTGTCGTGCTTATATCATTCTGTTGAAAAACAATGTAAGTATTAGACTCTAGGGCCAAGTCAAGTGATTATGTTGTGTGAAAGTTATTATTATTATGAGATTATAAAACGAAAATTTCATACCATAGTTCTGTAAAGCAGATTAACCCCACTCTTTCTACGGAACCCTTTACTGCGTGTGGCACGATACGCACTCGGCCGGTTCTTGTTTGTACAGTTGAGTAATTGAGGAAACTAACTTTTTTGTTTCTTAAGCTCGTATAATAAGGTTTAATCGGGCTTATGTTTACGAGCGCCTTGTTTAATGAATTAAGTTCATCGCTTTAAATGAGTTTCTGAAGAGTTAATTAGAAACAGTAACTAAGCCACTGTTGTCAGTGCCCCTACGGTGAAGATATTAAACATTTCTCTATTATAATTGTAACGGAGTATATTGGCTCAAGCGAGCGTTAAAGCGCTCGTGGCCTAATCGAATCAATCACTTGAGTTAAGCAACAACATGCGCGGTCAGGTGCAGGATCGGTAACCGTCCCGTGACTCCCGCTAGTGGCATTTTTCGCTTTCGTGCTTCGCAAGGCACGTTTAGCCGTTGGTGTCGGCTGTCATGTAATGACAGTCGTTAAGCCATGCCAGAAGCCTTATGGGCGGCTTGATAACTTCTGACAGTAAGGCCCGCCACTGTCTTACAATCCTCCACAAACCCGGACTTGACTCCCGTGGTGAAGTATGGCCTGACCTTTCTGCGATACAGGAACACACTCGTGCCCCAGCAGCGGGGACATACAAGGATTGATATCGAATGTTGACTCAGCATGCTATTTAGTTGAGAGAATGTGGCTTCAGAAGGATCCATATGGATCGGGCTGCGTTCAGAAAATTGCGCCGTGTTTTCTCAACCATTCATAAAGACAAGTCTTTGAAATTCCTTCAGGGAGTAATTTCTAAACAAACGTTTGCTTTTTATTTACAAACGACATGCCGGATCGCAATGAAACTTTACCAGTACTTATAGACGACACAAATCTAGGTTTGTAAGGAAATTGCTAGTTGAGGTTCAAGTGCGTGCTGCCACGAAGCACGCAATCATGTACCAAAATATAGAATCTGACGCTTTTCTAACTATTTCATACAAAATGTTTTTGAGATTTCACGTTTGTATTTTTTTATGTTACATGCTAAAAAACAAAGGAACGCTAGCGGGGCAGGAATGGATTTTCATACAAGAGGGCAGAAATGTAATTCCAAGTACTTATCCCATCGTACATTTACTAGTATAATGGATAAATTACGAGTTTTGCAATTATGACTTGTAAAATATTAGATGCCTCAGATAATATCCAAATTTGTAACGTTGAATTCCTAATTTCAATATTTCTAAATTGCACCCACTATCTGTCTTGTCTACGTTTATGGTTCTTCTTCTTCTTCAGGCGGTATCAGTCCACTGCTGGACATAGCCCTGCTCTAATGAGCGCCATAGAGCCCTGTCTTCAGCATGCCGCATCCAGCATCTGCCGGCAGTTTTTGCAGATCGTCATCCCACCTGGTTGGCAGGCGTCCTACACTACGTTTACCGAGTCGCGGTCTCCACTCAAGAACACGTTTACTCCAACGGTTGTCGGTTCTTCGCGAAATATGAACAGCCCACTGGCGTCTATGGTTGCCTGGAAGAAATTGCTTTTAGTAAAAAGGCCGCCAATTTCTGTTACTGTAATTTCTGTGTACAATAAAGAATATTCTATCTATACAAATTATATTTTTTAAGTTTTTTCCTCTAAACTAAAAATCTGTACTGTACTTCACGTATCCCATTGACTTTGTTGTACGTCCTGACCGTTGGTCAAGCAAAAGCCTTTAATCAAGAACGCTTAAGCCGTCAAGTTAAATTTGTGTCGGCAAAGTCCGACCAGTGACCTAATTAGACGCACCAAATCCTGAGCTATTGCAATCGTCTAATCGCTCTAGAGTTCGCGCCCGTAATATACGAGCAGGTTTTGCTGAGCTGAGCTTAATTCTTTTTTATGTAGGCTATAATTATACGTCCCACTGCAAGGCAAAGGCCTGTAGAAAATGCTCGATGTTATTTAGATTCTCTTCACACTTGCACTGATACAATATACGACCATGGTCCATGTAACATATTGTGTTCTAATTCACACGACCCACGACTGACACCCAACACGAGAGCCCCTACGAGGGTCTCTCCAGAGGCCTTCTCTTAGAAAGAGATAGTATGGGCTTAATGACTACGCGTGCCCACCGCGGGTTGGCAATTTCAAGCGCTGAGTTTTTTGAACAACTCAGATACCTACACAGTTTTCCTCACGATGTTTTCCTTGACTGTAAGCGAGTGGCATTGTTACCATAACTTCACAAATGAACATAACTTAGAAACAAAAGCCGGGATTCGAAACCACGACTCCGGATTGAGAAGCCGGCGCGTTCTACCGCTACGCTGCCACCGCCTACTCATTAATATTATAATAATTGTAAGTTAAGATAATTTTCAGAAACGAGAGACACACGTTGGAATCCCAGTGCGGGAATTCACCAATGACTTTTTATTCTAAGTTATGTACATTTGTGAAATTATGGTAACAATATCACTCGTTAACTCGTGAAGGAAAACATCGTGAGAAAACCTCAGTGCTGAGGTGTTCAAATACCTTTACACTTGAAAGTGACAATCCGCAGTGGGCACACGTGGTAATTAAACTCCTACTCTCTCCTTGAGAGAAGGCAATGGGACGTTTATATTCTACGTAAAAATAAGTTTATAATGTGTAGTACTTACGAAAGCTGTAGTAATGTCACTAAAAAGATTACAAACCTATATTATGTATTTTGCACTGTATTGAAGTAGATAACGTTTAGTTAAGCCGTATAGCTTTGTAATTGTATAGGTTGTAATTGTTACTTCGAATAATTTTTCGAAACTTTACTAGCATTCGAATACTTTTAGAAACGATACTTCCCCTTGAATCCAAGCAGTATTCGATCTACAAGTCAAGTATGCTCGGCAAAAAATAAAAGCTCGCAAGTCTTAGAAATAAGCGGGTCGCGTAATTTTCCTGCGCCACAACAATGGATTTTACTTCCTCGGGCAATTTATTTGCAGGCAGATTTCTCTCATTTGGAGCACAATCTCTGTATCAGGCTCGAGTTATTCTTATAACCCCGCCTTTGTGACCCATTTACATCATTTACGTGCCCATTAAGCAAACTGACAATGGAGTTATTTGATAGATAGCTAAATGGTCACGTCGCAGCGTAAACGGGGATAAAAACATCTCTGTGTGAAGAAGGCCAATGCCTTCCTGCAATAACCATTAAACATAATAAATAACGCGCAATCACAAACACTTATTTTGGTCGCAAATCAGGAATCGAACCCACGACCTCCATTTTGGTGATCAAGCGTAATAACCCAAGACTATAGATCCGTTCTATACTTTTCGCTCTAATCCTTTCAAATGCATAAGTTTATCAATTAATATAAATGCCAATACAAGGCATAGGCTCTCTCTAAGAATATGAGCTTACAGGCCATACAAATGCAAATTAATGATACAATGACTGATAGCACGTTGGTACTCAAAGCAAATTATAATTTGTTTTGAGTACGCAAATAGTCATGCAAATAGATGGTATCATTCTCTTCGAAATAATCTTAACAGCAGTCATGCAAGTGAGTGTTTGCACCAATACAAACAACCCTCGTGTACTAGGGAACTGGGTGTAAACTTGGCATAAGATATTCTAAAATGGGAGTTGTTAAGGAAACGATGTCGGCAGTAAGTATTTCTATTTTTGCAAATTAAGGTTTACCTTACGATAGAGGTAGGAAGTATACAAATACTTTATCCAATAAAACCTATAACACTGAGCAGTGTATGTTTTTGAGTGACACTATAATTAAGAACTTTATGTTTAATAAGAACTACTTTAAATGCGAATAAGGAACTCCTTAACTATGCTAAATATTCGTTTAGATATTCTTCCTTTTATTTTTTGTTATTCCAGCGCGAAGTCAGAGTTCATTAGGATGTAGATTATTCATGTTCGCAATTTTTTTAATCCGTTTAATATTTTAGGTCTACTAAATGTTGATACTGGGTAGCCTGAATTGGAAATGCCGCGAACCACCGTCAGAAGTGAAAATCTGTGGAGACGTTATGCTCCCCAAGGTGTTAAAGAACCGAAGAAGAAGAAAAATATTTTAGTCAATTTCAGTTCTCTTTTTGAGCAACGGATCTCTTAAATCCTAGTGAATAAAAGGCCTTTTAGTGAGTAAATCTGAATTTAAATAAGGTTTACTCCATGCATTGAACCCGACCCCACAGCCAATTTCGAAAATCAGATAGTGAAGCGTTCGATCGTGGAATAAAACATGAGCTTTATCAGTATATCATTGGTGAAGTGGCTTTAGGTATGGAAGCTCTTATTTCGTATGCCTTGAATGCGTAAATCGAGTAAAAGGGAGTCGTATTTTTCGAGTATCGTTTACTGAAAGGCGGATGAACACAAAGCAGCTTTTGTTGCTGAAAATTGTTACTTTATACCTACGTCTATTTTTAAAACATAAAACTTTGGGAATGAGACTATCGTTTTGAAGTACAATATGAGTTGCAAACTGTTTGAAGAAGAAGAGATACATAGTGCAGGCAAGTATTATCAAATATATAAAAAAACCGTTTCACCAATTTTTATGTTTTTTGTACGGTATATTTGGTAGGTCTAGGTAGATAAACTACTAGCCGACTCAACAAACGTTAAATCAGTTTATGCTAGTGTAGTATTGTATTGTAGTTTATAGTATTGCATTGTTTTGCAAGTATTTGTACAAAAACTATTGGCAGTCAATTCCATCAACGTAGGAAAATTTTGTTGAACTTTATTTATCAACAACTTTTATTCGTTGAAATATTTATGCAACAAAAATTTCATAGATGTAGCTGTCATCGGCCTAAGAATCATTAAAACGCCTATATACACGAGTATGTCCAAAGCTTTCTGCAATAGAGTGTATAGGTTACTTTTCTTCAAAAACGTAGATACCAATTCGTAAATATAAAGAATTTTATTCGAACGGTCGCAACGCTTGTTTAAAAAGGCTATTTTTGCTACATGTCCAACGTAGGAGTTGATCTGGCAATATTTCATTTCTCATCGCTATTCAAAATAATATGTTTCGAAGGACGGCTTTGACCACAGTCAGTTAACAGTAGGGCAATATTTGCAGAGTTATATAACACAAGTTCACTCCTACTTTGTCTTTATTTAAGCTTTTTGTATGTGGCTATCAACAAAGATTAAATTCATTAGCGTAAAGCGCCCGCTGCCTTTACTTACCTGATATTTCATGAAATGTCAAAATAAATTAAAATTCAAATTGTCACTTTAAAAACAAAATATTTACTAAATGAAAATCAAAGCTGTTAATTTCACAATGAACAGATTTTAACCTAATTAAGAGAGTTTTCAACTTAAAGCTACAGACATTAACATTATTTTAATACTAGACATATTTGTATTCATTCAGGATTATTGCGACAGAAAGCTTCGGTTTTGGGATCTCGAGACAGAAACAAGCGTCATAAGTTAAAAGAAATCTATTCTCAGCATTAGGTGGCTATGGATTTCAAAGAAGATCCTCCACTGTATTACTACTATAACACAACAATAACTCGCGCCAATTCGCTCTCTTCCGCTAGAAAACGGAATTGGTCAATTCTTCTTTATTTAAAAACCTATTTAGAGGCTAAAAATTTAACCCATGCCGGGATTCGAACCCGCAACCTCTGGCTATCCGTGCCAGCGCTCTTCCAATTGAGCTAAGAACGCTGGCACGGATAGCCAGAGGTTGCGGGTTCGAATCCCGGCATGGGTGAAATTTTTAGCCTCTAAATAGGTTTTTAAGTTTTTCCTTAGCACGGGTTAGTGCATTAAAAATAAAAATAGTATATTCTTCTTTATTTTCCAAACGCAAGATAAGGGGTCATGCTACTATGGCTAGATAAGATAATATAAGATTAATTTATTTGTGAAACATACTTATAAGTTGTAATAAAATGTTCTTAATTGTCCCAGCATGTTTTACTTAGACATATAAGTAATAATATAATACAAAGTGTATACAATTTCGAAAGCTATGTACAATTTAATTATCTAAAGTATTTTAGTTACTTTGATTCATCATCATCAATCCATTATGTCCCCACCAAAGGGCACGGGTCTCTTCCCTGAGGAAGGTATGGGCCATACTTCACCACGGGGGCCAAGTCCGGATTGGTGGAGGCTTGCAAGACTAGTGGCAGGTCTTACTGTCCGAAGTTTTCAAGCCACCCTAAGGCCTCTGACTTGGCTTAACGACTAACATCTATTGACGGCAGCCGGCACCAACTATGATTGAAACAACTTTTTGTCCACCGCTACATAAATCAGTCAGCACGTATTCGTCTACTGCTATACATGGGCCTCCCCCAAGGCACGTCACTTCTTTCTGTCATCGTGGTCTTCGTCAAGCCGCAGCCAACAAACTGCTTTGGATCGTTGGTCCAGTGGCCTGGCGGGGGTCTTAAGCCAATTTTGCTACTTCTTTGCACCTTTACACCCTATCGACCATTGGTTCTTCGAGGTATGTGACAAGCCCAACGCCACTTCAATTTGCTAATCTTATAGGCTCCATCATCTTACATCTATAAAAGAGACTCCGAGCATAGCCCGTGGCATAACACCCCGCCACATCGATGTTATTCAATACTTCTTCTTTCTGTGCTTCTCTACTAATTTGAGGTTGGCCGTCAGCTACGTATATTTCTTTCTTCTCTATGCCAAGCGAAATAAAGTATGGAAAGAAGTCTTCATTTGGAAACACATCGAAGTAATTAAACTTATCTCCCTTTGCGTTTCTTGTTTTAGAGTTACCATACCATTTTGAACCATTCAATTTTTTTTTACTCACTACTTCAGTTCATTCTCTGACGTTACGGGGCCAAGATTTTTAAATTTTTATAGTATAAAGATGTCCGTATCGTTTGTTTTGATGTAAATGATCCCAGTACATAACTATACTTCTTTACATTTTTTAAAATCTAGAGCTGCTATAAAAGTTCAAGCTATTATCTAAAATGTTACAATGCAAATACAGCCATTCTTCTGTCGTGTTTTTACTTGATGCGCGCAGTATGTCTCCCGGTGCGATACTTTATCCAATACAGCGTGGTGCCGTAAAATAAACTGCAGCGTATATAAAACCACTTTCTCGCCGGTGCCTGTGTTAAAATTGTCATCAAAACAAGGGTCGACTAGTTTATAAAACTAGGATTGATGAAATCGTACACGCGGCATCTAACAATTATTTATAGCCTTTAAAGAGAAAACTCAAATCTTACTGTATGAGTAGATCAAAGTTTTGAATTGTGAATTTTCTCAACAATTTTTTTTATATATCATATCCTCTGATATATAAAATCCATACCTACTCACGCAAGAATATCTAGATGAGATAAGATAAAGATAAAAACGTATTAGTCCACGTTACCGATAGCCACAACTTTTAAATTGAACGCTCAATTGGATGCATTATCTTTAATTGGGTGTCACTGCTGGCATGAAGTTCTACTGGACAGATTTCTTATAGTTATAATCCCGTGGTTATCAGCCATGTCAGAGGCCTTTTGGGCGGCTTGATAACTTCTGACAGTAAGACCCTGCCACTGTCTTACAATACTCCGCCAACCCGGACTTGGCCCCCGCGGCGGAGTATAGCCTAACCTTCTTTCGATGCAGAAAGAGACCTTGCCCCAGCAGTGGGGACATAAAAGGGTTGATATCGATCGAAAATATTGTGATCACACAACTAGTGTCTTAGATTTTTCATTCAATCAAGATGGAATAGTTTGGTTTAGTTCGAGTGTAATAGCCTCCTAAGCCCTGGCGTCCTAGAATTAGGACATCACGAATAACTTTCTTAATTCACACCCTATGATTTAGTAGGAGGTCCGGAAAACGTACTGTTCCAGGTCCAATATTTTCTTCATCAGTTTTGGACAACAAGAAGAAAAAGTTCTTCAAAATCTACGTAGTTTTAGAAGACTTCAAGTAACTGTTACCTCCAGGGCTTAGGAGGTAAATGCATCCACCGAACTGAAATGCGTTCATTTCAGTTGCAAGTCAAAACTTCGTCGCGACTACGCCGGGGCTACGGTTGCTACGCGCATTCGTAGGCCGCTACGTGGCGTAGCAAGTGACGTCTATACTACGCTGCGTAGCGTTCGCTTGAACGCAATTTAAGCGAAGCTTATGCAGCCGTTAGTCTACCAAGCTCCCGTTTCTTACAACATTCGTGTTTTACTGTAACAATTCGATCAACATACAGATGAACAAGTAGGAAGACTCCGCTGCGCAATGTACACCGAAACAAACTGTGTATTGTAGTTTTATTAAACAGGCCTATGGGTTTTCATTAGGAAAAAAAATGTGATTGCGACGACTAAAGAATACCTCGTTGGTCTAGCGATTTAGAAGCTTGTCAGCCAAAACAGAGGTCTTGGGTTTGACGCCCTCCGTATTTGATTTGTACAAGGAGGCATCCGTTTTGATTCGTTGAATTGGTATTATTTCCGTTTTAAGTTTCATAACCTAACCTTTCCTATGATACAAAATTTACTCAGTCCTACAGACGAAGCTACGTCTGGCAACTTAACATAAGCCTTTACCGGCTGTATTCCAGTAAGTAAACAAAAATAAGCCATCGTAACATATAGCGAAGGTTCTTGTAGTCTAGATAATATCGAAACTAATATGACCAAGCCGGCGGCGCTGAAGGTAAGAAACTAATCATGTTCGTATATTATTTATTGTATTTAAGTATGATATATTTAAGTTCACCGACCCGGACTTGGCCCCGTGGTGGAGTATGGCCTAACCTTCTAGCGTTGCAGGAAGAGAGTGCCCCAGCAGTGGGAACAAAAAAGGGTTGATATCGATATTTAAGTCTATTATTATTAACGTATGTATGTATATGATAAGTTAGCCCATACTCTCTCTCTCTCTCTGAGAGAAGGCCTATGCAGGGGGACGTTTATAAGGTACATAAAAAAATAACGTTATATGTCTTTCAATATTCGTATTTGCACCGAACTGCCCGTATCTATACCTCTCCTTCTGGTTCGTATTCTTTTAAATTTGCTGTTTTTGTAATTTTATTGTTCTCAGGTGTGCAATAAAGAATATTCTTATCTAAGAAGCAGTTTCGAGGTAAATATAGTAGGTAGGTAATGGTAGGTAGGTAGACAGCTTGCCCCACATTCGGGTGGTCGCATAACTTTGTTTTCGAATATGCATTCTGCCTCGTCAGTCTAGCGGTATTACGTCTGATTACCCTGTCAGAGGCCGTGGGTTGATTCCAACTGAGGGCCGCTGTACATTTATACACATGGCCTCAATTTGTGTGTATTTCCATGTTTGCGATGTCTTTGCCTGGTAAGTATAACATGGGATATCCTAATTTGGGACAAGTTAAGTGGAAGTTATTTATTACTTTGTAAATTTGTAGTGGTGCTACCTCTGGCCAACTGTGAAGGAAAATATCGCGAAGAAACCTGTGTGCCTGACGTGGTGAATAATAGGAAACTGCCTCATTCTATCTCTGAGTTAGTATCCTATTTACATCCCATAATACAGTCATAGATCCAGATGCATTTCTAACATTTGGTGTGAAGCTTTTAAAAGATTACTTAAGTAACATAACGAATTGCCAGAGTATTTGTAAAGGTTGTTAACGTGAAAGGCTAACTGAGAATTACAATAAATTATCACAAGTCGACGGAAAACCTTTATGGAAAAGCAAACTGAAGAATAATAATAATAATACAATAACAAGAACTGGAGAAATTCCTCAACGTCCTCAAAAAATTATATTTACAAGTGATTATTTTTAAAAGCACAAACAAGTGGTGCCAATCAAGTAGAAAATTGCAACAATTTTCTTAACAACTTTTCTTCCCGAGTGTTTATATAACAAGGCAATTATTTTAACAGCCCTCCGCGATTTTCTTTCGCGCCGACAATTTAGAGATTACTGTCGAATGAAAAATGGGATGTCAAGCCGTCGGTATTAAGTATAAAACGTTATTTAAGACTGACACCCCGTTCTTCATCATTTTAAAGGTACTTTTTATAATAATGTAAGCACTTTCTACAGTAATAAGTTTTACCAAACCACAATGGATACTTGAAATAGCTTTATGTCACGTAAATATTTACGAATGAAATATATCAAGATAAAGTAAAAGACGGGCCGGCAAGGGAAGCCCCATACTTATACCGTATTAGGAAAGAGCAATAGATAAAAAGGACCCGGAACCGGCGTGCGTGGATGCAACGTGGCAAGTGGCAGACACTGGTCTCTTCCTACACCTCTGTATCTCAAAATATATTTATTAACTGTGCCCAATCGGTACATATGTTAAATTTTAATTATGTGCCTTTCATTGAAATTTGCTTTATCGTTTATGCGAAATTGATTAACAAACATTCAGACAAAATTAGAGACAAATTAAAGTACATTTAGGCACATACAATACGTTTTCGTTATCAACCCTTGTATGGCTCCACTGCTGGGGTACGGGTCTCTTCCTGCATCGCAGGAAGGTTAGGCCATACTCCACCACGGGGGCCAAGTCCGGGTTGGTGGAGGATTGTAAGACAGTGGCGGGTCTTACTGTCAGAAGTTATCAAGCCGCCCATAAGGCCTCTGACATGGCTTAAACGCTGCCATTATATGACAGCCGGCACCAACGGCTTAACGTACCTTGCGAAGCACGGAAGCGCTCGGAAAAATGCCACTAGCGGTAATCACGGGACGCTCACCCATCCTGTACCTGACCGCGCCTGTTGTTGCTTAACCATGTGATTGATTCCAATCACTCGGTTCGCCTAGGCTACGAACGTTTCATAATACAATACGTTTATGAAATGGCTTTTATGTAGACAAAGCCAAAGCATTATAGCAGCTTTAGAGCGCTATATAAAAATAATAAAACGCTCGCAGGATTCACTCAAAAATATGACTTCTAAGGTGAAAGCCGTATTGAACATTTCTGGGTACTTACAACGTCTGTTTAGCAGTAACGAGGACCCAATAGTTGCCTCTAAAAAACTTGTCAACGCAATACAACGGTTTGTTGGCATCAACGATGTTTTTGGAGACTACAGACAGTGTAAGTACATCACGGGCCTAATTCAAAGGGTTACAATTCATTATTGACAATTTAGATTTATTGTCTTCCATGAATTTTTGAAGTCAATATTGTGTAATAAAAGTATAACTTCAAAAACTACATTTCGTTGTTTACAATGACGATTTGATGTACATTTCAAAGTCGATTCACCCATATGTTAACAAGAAAACTATCTGAAAATTATCTAACTAACTGGCACGGTTTGTCAGAGGTCGCGAGTTCGAGTCCCGGCATGGGTGGAATTTTTAGCCTCTAAATAGGTTTTTAAAAAGAAAACTATGCCACGCAATCTTCATCGGTTTGTCATAATAAACTATGAATGATAGATTTCTGACTACAGATAGGTACAGACTTTCTTTCAGTATCTTTGGACACCATGACTTTTTTCGTCACTAAGTGTTAGCAACTGGTCTTGTCCTTAAGTCCAAAGTTAATTGAGAAAAAAATGATATTTATAAATTTAGTTGCAGGACTGACCCTTACAATTTACATTTAAAGGATCATTGCCTCAAAACATAAATTTTAAGAGACAGAATTTCAACGTGTTTCTCAATAACACTCCAACATATTTTTTTTGCATTTCCCCCACTTTACAAAAACAACCAAAGATAGCAGAATATCACGTCTTCCTCACGAGCTAACATTTTTATATATTAACTAGCTTTTGCCCGCGACTCCGTCCGCGTGGACTTTAGTAGCTACAAAATCTTGCAACCTCGGTCACCGCCTTAAGGGTTAAATAAAAAAAAAACGGCGCAACACGTGTTCAATCAATTGTGTTGAAGAGTATTTATTCTAAGTTTTAAGAAAATTAGACATTCATTCAACATTCTTTATACCTCCCATACAAATTTTGACAACCCTTTTCGCCCTTAGGGGTTGAATTTCAAAAAATCCGGTCTTATTCCTTGCCTACATTATATATAGACCCTTAGTGCAAAATTTCAGCTTCATAGGTCCAACGGCTTAGACTGGGCGTTGATGAGTGAGTCAGTCAGTCATGACTTTGAATTTTATTTATATGGGTGACATTAATATTTTTTTTGGGTTATCTACCCAAAAAAATTATTAATGTCACCCAAAGTTTTATATAAAAAATCTAGTGTGCCTCAATATTCAATATGAGGTGCTTTCTGGCCGGCAGTCAGTTTTTTACAGTAAGTAAGACCTATAGGAGATATAATTGCAAACTCATCTTTGTCACAAGGTCGATAAGCGGATCATATGAGATAAAAAAAACTTTCTGGTAAACCTATCTGGCATAGAGACGCGATAAAAGGATTTGTAGTGAAGTCACATCAATCCCTTAATACATAACGCCTATCTAAGACGAATTTCATCATCAAAAAGTTATTTACACTCTTTTTATTAGAATTGCATTTTAGCCCTTACTGTTAAGGATATTAAGGAGTCTATTCGAAACTGATAAACTTTTTTAGATCTCGTCCGAACCCACGTAAATCATCATTAAAAACTTATAATCGAAATTCTGCCTAACGACTGTACGTGTCCTCTCGCTTTCAAAACTTATCTGGTTTAAAAAACTACCAGCATAGATGCAAAAAATAGAAATTAATAACCTCTATACAACTCCATCGCTTGCCCTGGTCCAAAACTAGGATACCCTGTGTTATGGTAACCAGGAAAGGACGCCACAAACATGAAAACACACTCAGACTGAGGTCATGACTCAATACAAGAACTCTTTAGAGTTCTCACGGTCCAAAACTAGGATACCCTGTGTTATGGTAACCAGGAAAGGACGCCACAAACATGAAAACACACTCAGACTGAGGTCATGACTCAATACAAGAACTCTTTAGAGTTCTTGTATTGAGTCATGGTATCACTCGTAAGATCTCAATTAAAGACGTACTGGTTCTTTCTCTTCGATTTAGAATTTAATTAAAGTAGCCCAAATCGAAATATTCAGCTCAGGCTCCCAAAATTCTATTTAAAAACTTTATTTAAGACTATGAAAATCATCCGGCGCTTGGTATCTGCACCGTAAAAACTAAGCTTCATAAAGAAAGCAGCGCTATTAGTATTTTTGAACCACTTTATAGCTCGGTCTTTTTAGTTTTATCTGCACTTGGGTGCTTCATTCCTAACTTTATTGACAATGGTCTTTGTCTCGCTGTCTTTGTCATTGTTAGAGATTTATTTGTGTTCAGGGTTTCGTACTTCTACAAGAAATAACAGAACCTTACATTATAGAATTGCTTCGTACTTCCGTTGAGACCGGTTTTTTTCAGGAACTGATAAAGCTATCAATTGAAATCAAAGACAAATACAGTCTCTTGGAGGTGCACACTATTTAAGCTTCTCAACGCAACAAAAAAAATACTTCTTCTTTCACATAAACTCACTTCTGTATCCCGGTGGGGTAGGCAAAGATTGGGGCTTGCCTTTGTCGTAATCCTGACAAACCTTTTACTCAGCATGCACGCATGCACGGCTTAGTGTACTTTTAACCCTTAATTGGGCATGAGAACTATAAATTTTTCAATGGTTTTGGACTTTGTATTAGGTTAATAGGTTCAAATTAATGTGGGGCCTGTCATGCCATTGCTCTATTAAGGGATAAATAGTAGAAATTTTAAAAAGTTCCAAGCACCATGGTAAGTTACGAGTATGTGACGTCACGGCAGAGGCAAACATAGAACATTATGGTTGATAGCATTCTTAAATGCTTCTGAAAACATGATTTAAAAATTAAACTTCTGTAGTTCGAGGAGTCACGAAACAAAGGCGAATTATACGAGTATAAGACATATTAGAGAGCGGTGGTAAAATATCCGTAGAACGCCGATCTCACATTCAAGAGGTCTTGGGTTCGAATCCCGGCATACCAAACAATGACTTTAATTTGTAAGTGCTACTACACTTATAAAATGTGTAGTAGCACAGAGTAGTACTTAGTAACAACACCAAACACTACAAATACATATTTCACATACCTCAGAGCTTGCTGCTTGCTTGCGGAAATATGTAACTAAAAGCATTGAATATTATTAATTTCTGTGCTAAAGTAACCTTGTAAAAAAACCGGCCAAGTGCGAGTCAGACTTTGAGTTCAGTGCTTTGAAGATACCTTATCACCTCACTTTTTTTGTAAATATGTAGTATTTAGTGAGTCTAACTCGCTCTTCGTCCATCCACCATCATCATCATCAACTCATTATGTCCCCACCGAGGGGCACGGGCTCTTCCCTGAGGAAGGTATAGGTCATTCTCCATCACGGGGCCAAGGCCGGATTGGTGGAGGCTTGCAAGACTAGTGGCTGGTCTCACTGTCAGAAGTTTTCAAGCCGCCCTAAAGCCCCTGACTTGACTTAACGACTGCCATCTATCGAAGGCAGCCGGCATCAACTGCTTAACGTGCCTTGCAAAACACGAAATCGCACGGAAAAATGCCACTAGCGTTAGTCATACACGATCCTATCCATGCACTGAATGCGCCCTATGTTGATTAACCTTCCTACCTGAGCTACGAGTGATTCTCGCGCTTAGTCGATTTTTTTATTTGTCGTTAGAATATATAATAATAAATCGCACAATCACGCTAATTTGGATGCCTGTAAGTATTACCATTTTTACGATATACACTTTTTGTGTATGGAGATATCCTTAGTTTTAAAGTTTTATTATTTGCCAGGTAATTCGCCATAGTAAAACGTATTCAGTGAAAATTTTAAATTGGCTACCTATAGGGGTTCCGAAGACAGAAGAGACAGTTTTTGAAGGCAAGAAAAAAGTTTTGTAATAGCAAATTATTTCGCAGTTTGCTCCATGTCTCTGCTCGGCATTCCGCTATTCTTCGGCTCGTTCTTCTACGTGGGCACGTTCAGCCAGCTGGTCTACCTGATCCAGGTGTTCCCGGACAAAATCGAGACCTTTAAGGCGCTGAACTGCATAAGCGCGACCTGCGTCCCGTTGTCTAAGTACATCTTCATGTGGCTGTCCAGGTTAGTACATGTTAGCAGCAGTGAAACGATTCACTGTTGGCACCCATCTTACCCTCTCCGCGGACACCCGCGAAAGGGGTTCACTTTTTGATTCAAAACAGCGAGGCAGCAGGCAATTTCGCCTACACCTTTGTTCCTTCATTTTTAAATTACGTACGATCCAAACCCAAGATTATCAAGACAAAGTACAAATAGGCAAAATAAATGACGAGAACGAGAATCATTTATTTCAGTTCAAGTGTAGTACAGCTGAGAACAGAAAGGTTGCTTATCGTACTTAAAATGTACGTGTACATGTATTGGCGATTGATATTGGCTCCCGCACTAGGTACAACCTATTTCGCGGGGACCTGATGAGACCTAGAATCTTAAAAAGGTACATTTGCTCTGTTCTGTTATTTGCTTGGTATAGATAATTTGTTGACATTGACTTAGAATTAAAAACTAAACATGCAAAACATAATAAAAATGTATAAATAAATTATTTATGAAAATGTTTCCAAACCGTCTTAGATTAGCTTAACAAACAGTTCTTCGGCTTCTTTATAATCTATTATAAAAAGCCATTTTGTAACAATATTTGTGAAGCCTCACGGGACGTGCAAAGTTTTATATTGCAGTGAGAGAGGACTCTATTATAGATAAAAGGAGCGGTGTACCAACTAAAGCGATGCGAATGCGTTTTATTAGTTATTGGTAATGAGAAAGTGTTCCTTTCTAGTTACGCGAGATGGTCATCGCAGTATACCTGTGCACCGACTATATTATGACATGACATTGGCGGTGATGGTGTCGAAATTTTTAGTTTTAATTGTTCATAAGGACAAGAGGTATATTCGCTTAAAAGAATATACCTCTTGTCCTTAAGTACGAGTATCACTCAAATGACTCCTGCGAGCGAGTAAATTTGGAAAAAGCCGGTGGAGCGTTGTCGGGTTAAACGATCGTTGGCATTCGTTGGATCATTGGTGTGTCTGGCCGCAGCACTTATGTTTTCCCCACTTTTGTAAGACATTTAACTTATGCTTTGGCATTTACTTTGGCTTATGCAACCTGAATGGCAGAGTGCTTAGTGCGAGTTTGACAGATCCAATCGAATAACTTTACTACCGCGTTAATCGAGCATTGAGTAGTGAGTATGGGTAAGTTAACCGTTCGAACTGGCAAAACGCTGTTACAGTACAACTCGCACTCGCGTTTAGTCGTGTTTTGGCTGGTAAACGTGTTCACTTCTCAACGTAAACCATTACAACTCGCTCTCAGCAATTTTAATTTCCATACTTGTCGCTAGGTGGCGCTTCCTCGATGTCATAGAAATATGAGTTTACGTTAACGCGATCGAGTAGTTAAAAAACTCACACTAAGCACTCAGGGCTGGTCCTTTTTATTATGAGGTCCTATTGGCGGACAAAACTATTTTCATGGCATTTAAAAAAATCTGCCACCATTGCTACTGGCACTACTACGATAAAATAACTTAACAGTAAATATTACCGTATTTTATAGTTTTCAAGTGCTTTTATTATGTTTCTCTTACTTTTTTCATACTTGTTCTTTTATTAATTTGTTATGTAGGTACCTGTAAAACCTTTGTTAGTCATATTATTGCAAATTGGCATTTATTTCATGTTTTTGATCTTATGTATTAGGAGTTAAAACATGGAAAATAAATAAATAATAATTATGCTTTGGCATTTAAAGTTATTTATGGCAATCATGAAATCTTATTACGTATACGTATAGGTAGCAACTGATGTTTTTGGTTTAAGACAACTTGAGAAAAGATGGACAGCGTGGAGTTTTTTTTCCGCTGCCGTTTTCTTCACTACAATACGGCCCGGCCCGTAGGTGGCTGCTAACATTTTACATTCTACATTGACATTCAGCAAACAGAATGTAAATTCTTTACGTTGAAATAATTTGATTTGGTAGTTTATATGTAAGTCATACTATTTTTATTTTTAATGCACTAACTCGTGCTAAGGACAAATTTAAAAACCTATTTAGAGGCCTAAAATTTCACCCATGCCGGGATGCTCAATTGGTAGAGCGCTGGCACGGATAGCCAGAGGTTGCGGGTTCGAATCCCGGCATGGGTGAAATTTTTAGCCTCTAAATAGGTTTTTTATATATGTAAGTCACTTTTAAATCTAAATGTGGAATATGTTATACCTCGCTGGCGTCATCTAGCGGAACAATCCAAAAGGATCGGAGTAATAGCTACGTATTTATAAGAGTAATACTACTCAACGATAAATAAATGAACTGCACTCGAAATGATATAGTTACAGAGTTACCGCCCTCGTCGAGGCGACATGTTTTAATTAGCTAGTGACCCCACCGCTACTTAACTAAAAGACGTTTCACGTCAAAATACGTGTTAAAGTGGGTGGTTTTAAAATGTGGTGTACCAGCGAAACTAGGTGGGCACATACACTTTCGCATTAACAGAATCTACGGCCTACGTACGCGCCTTAATTATATGATATACCATACAGAAACTTACGTTATTGAATGTGAAATCAAGAAAATTACTCAAAAGCAACTTATTAATTTAAAAAACGTTTGGACAGGCTACTCACAACCCATTACTGCGCCATTTACCTCTGAAATTGTTCAAACTTGATTTCAAATTTAAGTTAGCACTGTACTAAGACCGCCCTTTATTCAACATTTACGTCACGGTACCCGAACTAAGAGAAACATTGTAACGGAGTGCTTTATCCCTTTTCAACGTCTTAATTATGCACAGAGGTTGAGATCAAATATTAAAGCTAATGTTTACTAGTTTATTTATGTTTAAAGGTAAGTTTTGTTGTGAAATTTGATTACTCCAACGGCTTACAAATACCACAGGATTGTTAGACAGTCGTAGGGCCCGTACTATCGATAACAAACTGTACATACAGGCACATACATTGCTTCTGGCCCCACACTAGGATCCCCTGTGCCGTGGGAACCAGAAACAACTACATCACAAACATGTAAACACCTAGGCTTTTTTTTATGTCCCCAGCCGGGATTCAAACCCAGGACCTCTTGCATGGTAGGCAGACGCGCCACCGCTACACGTAAACCTTTTATTATGATAAGCTTATATGTACCGAATTGATTTTTCCGTGATATCAAATCTCGAGAGATGACTCTCTAAATTACAGTCGTTGAGTGGACTGGTATGAACAAGGTAATAGCTATTTTATAGACACTTTATATAATCTACAAATCGCGTTCATCATTTCAATCCATCAATATCCACTGCTGGACAACCCTGGACCTGAAATAACTTTTTGCTGTTCAAATTATATCAATAGTTTATTGCCAATTACAATTGTAAATTACACTCATATAGATGGTATGATGTCAAAAATATTGCTCTGTGTAATTTTACTCTATAACAGCAGAACGTGGTCTAGTGGAACCTAGTGATTGAAACTAATCACTTAGGTTAAGCAACAGCAGGCGCGGTCAGGTACTGGATAGGTGACCATCCCGTGACTACCGCTACTGGCATTTTTTTAGAACGTTTCCATGCTTCCCAAGGCACGGAAAGCCGTTGATGCCGGCTGTCATGTAATGGCAGTCGTTAAGTCATGTTAGGGGCCTTATGGGCGGCTAGCTAACTTCTGACAGTAAGATCCGCCATTGTCTTACAATCCTCCACCAACCCGGACTTGGCCCCGTGGTGGAGTATGGCCTAACCTTCCTGTGAGGTAGGAAGAGACCCATGCCCTAGCAGTGGAGACATACAAGATGTTTAGGAGGTTGATATCGAGGTACATCACGATCAGAGTGCTTAGTGCGAGTTTTTCAACTACTCGATCGCATTAACGTAAACTCATATTTCTATGGCATCGAGGAAGCGCCACCTAGCGACAAGTATGGAAATTAAAATTGCTGAGTGCGAGTTGTAATAGTTTACGTTGAGAAGTGAACACGTTTACCAGCCAAAACACGAATAAACGCGAGTGCGAGTTGTACTGTGACAGCGTTTTGCCAGTTCGAACGGTTAACTTACTCATACTCACTACTCAATGCTCGATTAACGCGGTAGTAAAGTTATTCGATTGGATCTGTCAAACTTGCACTAAGCACTCAGCTCCTATATTACGCGCACAAATCCTGAACGATTGCAATCGTCTACCTATCAAAGTCCATACTAATTACTATGGCAAGCATCAGGATTCCAGCGGGATTTTGTGCGCATAATTAGTCACCAGATAGATCTAGATGATACAAATCAATTCGAAGCACTAGTTCTCTTTCTTCATCAATCTTTAACACATGATTCTAAGCTCTTTATCATAGTATTATCATTTCCTCGGACACTTTCAAGGGGGTAATTATTATACTCAGTGCCTCACAAAGCAAGAAAGCGCTCGGACAAATGCTACTAACGCTAGTCACGGGACGGTCACCCTACTGCACCTGACCGCGCCTGTTGTTGCTTAACTCAAGTGATTGAGTGCAATCACTCGGTTCGAATAGGCCACGAGCGCTTACATGATGTGCCTACTCATATGTAATAGGCCCCGTTCATTCCAGGAGCCGCCTCAGAAACGTGTTCAACATGTGCCGTCAGGGCCTGACCTCATTACCTGAGGAGAGTATCTCGCTGTCAACCTTCCTGCACACTCTGCGCAAGGCTCAGTACGTGGCTTGGCTGGTACTCTCCAACCAGCTTTTCACACACGTCCTCTACCTCCTCATCCCCTTCGTGCTGACGTTGATTGATGGCAGTGAGAGATATCTGCCGTCTACGCCTGGGGACTCTTACGGTATGGTCTTTCTATTTACCAGATTACGGTAAAGCCAAAGGGGTTACGACATGCGTGTATCTACGTGTTTTTCGCTCGTTATGTTACACTAAAAAGTCAAATGTACCAGTACATGCTTTTTTTTACCGTACAGGCCGCCAGTTGTACTCTGTATCTTTAGATGTTTTATATCATGTATAGTCTGTTAGCTTCTAGAATATACCTTGGCTACTATCGGATAGAATCGGATATATTCGTGTAATAGAAATATCGGAACTAATAGACACTTAATTTCGAAATCGGAACTAATTGACACTTAATTTCGAAATCAGAACTCAATCATCAGTACGAAAACCGGGGTCATTAAGTGAAAACCGAAGCCTACTCTAGAGCCCGAGGTATATTCTAAAAGCTAACAGACTACACTCTGGTGTACAGTAAAGAATATACTTACCTTATATTATCTTACATTAATTGGCAAAATGTGACATTTTAGCGATACAAAACGCGTGACTCGCGCCGTTGTGCTACCTATGCAGTAATTACTTCAGTGTTTTTGAAATGGTTGTAAGGGTTAATCGTTATAAAAACAATATTAATATTTCACTTTAAAAGTTACTGTAGCTGTAACATTTTTGTAAATAAATAATAAATTGAATAAATACCTAAATATTCATGGACATATTACACAGATCTCGTTAGCCCTATACTAAGTATAACTAAATGACTTGTGTTACAGGTGCTAACTCGACGATAGATTTAATACAATAAATGCATAAATATAAGTGTTTAGTTCAAAACTGTAATGTTAGGAAAGTAGGTTTTGGAGTTAAATATGTTTGTCTTTTGTTTACGGTAAACAATCAATCAATATTTATAAAAAAAATAAACTAAGTTAAACTATTAACTTATATATAAATTAAACTACTAACTAATATATAAACAACATCATATACATACTTTATTAATTTGTTTTCAGGACTCTCTCCGAAATACGAAACTCCATATTACGAGGCTACATTCGTCGTCACAACCTTTGCCACTTGCTTCTCGGCCGTCAACCAAACAGGTTACATCATACTTTTCGTCTTCATTCTGGCCCACGAACTGGGGCATTACTACGCCATTTCCGAGACCCTGAGCGAGCTAAGAGAAAAACTATCTACGGCAGAAAGGGACAACACTATCGGGACCGAAGAAACTGAAACGCTTGTAAAAGAAACCTTGACATTCTGCATAAAACATCACCAGTTCATCATGCAATTCCACGCTACGATAAGAGAGCTTTACAGTGCTATATTCGGCGCTCACTTCTTCATGATGACTGCGGTGCTCGTAACCACTTTACAGACGCTAGGTGTTTGGGATATAAGGAACACTATCCTAACGGGCGGTACGGGAATCCTGCCCTTATTTATTTACTGTTTTGGAGGCGAGTTGCTGATAAGCGCCCGCACTGAATTGGCGTCGGCTTTGTACGACTGTGGCTGGGAGATGATGGCTGCGAAACAAGCGAGGAGCGTTTTGCTTATGCTGAATATCTCACAGCGGCCCCTCACTCTGACAGCGGCGGGAATATTCGTCATGAACCGGGAGACGTTTGGCGACGTCGCTCAAGTCGTCTACAAAGTATACACGGTCTTTAATTAAGAACGAGCTAGCTTGGAATTATTAAATAGACGAGGGGCATCGTTTGCGTTTTACTAATTTTAAACTGTCACTGACTTTCTCCGCGACGAAAAACCGCTATTGGTTTAAGCTTTCGAATTATTGGTTTAATCTACAGGTTGTAGCTAGTAGCGGTGGTAGCAGAGCGGTAAATACTCTCTCTCTTGGATCTGGACCTATCCGCTATCCGTGCTATCTGGGCTATCCGTGCCGTGGCTGGCACGGATAGCCAGAGGTCGCGGGTTCGAATCCCGGCATGGGTGAAATTTTTAGCCTCTAAATAGGTTTTTCAAATTTGTCCTTAGCACGGGTTAGTGCATTAAAAAGAATATAAAAACAAATAGGCTTCGAAAATAAATTCTACTCGTCAGTATAAAGAACTTTTTCTATGGAAAAAACTTCAAAATCACAAATAATGTCAGCTGTTCTATACATTTTAATGGCGTAGAAGGTAACTCTAGCGGTTTTTTTTTTGTCTTAGGATTATGGCCACGGGTCTAAAAATCACTATTAACTATAATATTAACATGATTGGGAGATTGTACTGACACTTTATGCAAAATCAATGGTTAGACAGTTTTTTTGTCATCAGTGACGCTAACCGCTTAACGTTTCCCTATTGGCCAAATTACAAACAAAAAAGAAATAAAACAGCTGTTGGGAGTAGAATCAGATTAACTGAGTGTAGGTACCAGAAGCCGACCTGCACCACAGTTGGGTAAGGCCGACCTGCACCACTTTCCTAAGCATTAAAATTCTTCATACCTACAAAATTACTTTTAAATGGCCACTTACTCATTTAAGGAAGGCTACAACGAGGCCTAAGTATAAAAACAGATTTAAGGTAATCGAGTGGTTTCGTGTTCAGTTGAGATTTATACAGCGCTCATTTAAATAATAGGTCGGGTCACGAATCGCTGCTTTTCTTCACGATAACGCGGCCGAATTATTGCCAACAATCAACATAGGTACATACAAACGCCTTATTTCTGTCCCGGGTCGCATTTAAAACAAGAGGGACTTTCTTTTCAATTAAGCTTCTGAGGGCTTTTTTACTTACGCCCGGTCTTTGCCTTTGGCCACGTATTCGTACCGGAAAGTCCGAGGTTATGTACTTGGCATCCTACTCGTACTAATCTATGATATAAAAATGAATCGCTGAATGTGTTGGTAAGCACAAATCTCGAGAGCAGCTGAACCGATTTCGCTAATGGGCATTGATCAGGGAGGCATCGATTGTCGAAAGTGAAAACCATTTCGAGGAATAGGGATACTGATTACTATTAGGGGTTTAAATAGGTAAAATAAAAACGGATTATTAATATTTATCGCAAAATAATGTTCACTTCATTTTTCTTTCAATGACGTCATCATTGGCTCTAAAGCGGTAGTTCCATTGCCTACAAATAGGTATTCTAAAAAAATTCGTCAACAACAACATTTGTCAAACGTCAACTTTTTTTTTATCATGAATAAATTCAATGAACGTAGTTCATAATGCGACTGGTGACGTCATACTTACAAAACTTTAAATACCTAATTAATAAAAAATATATACATCAAATTTTTTTTATATATATATTCATTGACATATTACACAGATCTCGTTAGCCCTATACTAAGAACTAAATGACTTGTGTTATAGGTGCTAAGTCGACGATAGATTTAATACAATAAATATATAGATAACATCCAAGACCCGAGACAAACTAGAAAAGTTCGTTTCCTAATTTGACCCGGCCGGGGAACGAACCCGAGACCTTCAGTTTTACAGTCAGCGTGCCAAACCGCTGCACCACCGAGGCCGTTAAAGTTAAGTTAAGTTAAAATTAAGAAAATATTAAAATTAGTTCCTTATATTAGTCTATATTTTAGATTTATAGAATAAAAAATAGGATGTGACAATGTCCATTCTCTTTTTTTACAATATTCCTTAAAGTACGAGGATGGTTCTTACGGAGTGAAAAAGTAAAAATTAAAGAATCGACTGTTAGGCGGTACGAAGTTCGCTGGGTCAGCTAGTCTATAATATAAAAATGAATCGCTGAATGTGTTGGTAAGCGCAAATCTCGAGAGCAGCTGAACCGATTTCGCTAATTTTTTTTTAGGATATTCCTTGAAGTTCGAGGATGGTTTTTAAGGAGAGAAAAATAAAGAATCGACTGTTAGGCGGTACGAAGTCCGCTGGGTCAGCTAGAAATATATAAATGTAAAAAATTGTGAAGATGTTTCGATGTTAGTTCCTCAATCACGCAATAACGTCTGAACGGATTCACATAAAACTTGGCGTACAGACAGACAAATATCTCAATTGAGACATAGAATACTTAATAACCCGGTAATGGAATGCATTACCGGGATATTCAATATCCTATGGGGGCTGTCTGGTGCCACCAAGGGGGAAAAAATATATTTTATGATGTTATTATATGGTGTTGTCTATCGATATATGAACGGTTTTTGTAAAAAGTGAATATCTTGGTCTGAATAAATCTGTAAGCAATATTTAAATGAATGTATGAAAATTCTTTATTGCACTAAAAACAAATTTGTACAAAGGCGAGCTAAATACTAGAATCTTAATATTAGCTTAACATTTAGAACCTATTCCTAGGTTCTTGGTCGTAGAATTTCATCTTTAAGTTCTAAAAATAGCTCAGCTTATATCTTAATATAATTTATATTATATACCTATGTGATTTTATTATTATTGACTATTTTATTTATAGCCATGCTATGCAGTGACTTGGCTTCAGCACTCGACCTAGACGCTAATTTAATTTTCCACAGTCAAACAACGTTACATTTTTGGCAGCTGTAATGCTACTGGTATTATCAAAGCATGAATGTAGGCAGCATGCAGCAACGTGAATTACAGTAGCAATACTACTTGCTAACGGTGAAGGAAAACATCGTAAGGAAACCCTAGTGTCTGAAGCGTTAAAATGTACCTCAGCACTCGCTGCGTACAATGGCCCAACTATGAGGCTAAGGGCTGGTTTCTGAATTTCACTTAGTAAATACTTAATTAACGTTCTGTCTCGCTCTTTTCTAGGAAATTCGAAGAGATAACACTCATCATCATCAACCCATTATGTCTCCACCGAGGGGTACGGGTCTCTTTCCTGAGGAAGGTATAGGCCATACTCCACCAAGGGGGCCAAGTCCGGTTTGGTGGAGACTTGCAAGACTAGTTGGTCTTACTATCAGAAGTTTTCAAGCCGCTCTAATGCCTCTGGCTTAACGACTGCCATCTATCGACAGCAGCCGGCACCAACTGCTTAACGTGCCCTGCGAAGCTCGGAAAAAATGCCACTAGCGTTAGTCATAGACGGTTTACCCATCCAAGCACTGAACGCGCCATGTGTTCCTTAACCTTTGTGATCGTTTAAAATCACTCAGCCAGCTGGGGCTTCGAGCGATTCGATGGAGATAACACTACAATTAACTATTTACTTAGCGAATTCTCAATTCAGAAACTGGCTGTAAGTGCGGAAAACCTCAGGTCTAACTATGTAGGCAGCATAGTTTCCGTTATTCCTTCTGAGGTGCCCTAAAAAGCAAGAAAATTCAAAGTATCTACTACGATTTTTTGCTTGCTCGACGACCCGCCTCTTTAATTCATTCGCTTTAAGAAATTAAAGTAAAGGAATCTTTAGTCGGCAAGAAATTAAACCTATAAATATAAAATGCAAAGCTTAGTGACAGATGCTGTCAGTGGCCAGGGCTCAGCGCCAACTTTAGCCTTTGCGGTTTCAGCACAAAGACCTGCCTACGCGGATTTATACCTCACTTTGGCATTTCAGCGGGATTATTCTGTTAAGACTCCAGTCTCCACTGGATCGGATTCAAACCATTTTTGGGGTGCCGTATCTCAATAAGAAAAACAGAATTCTTGGTTGTCCGTTCGTCTGCTCGTCAGTCTGTCCGTTTGTTTGTTTGTTTGTTTATTTGTTTATTTATTTATTTGTTACGGTTTATTGCACAAAAATTAAGATACTTACAGAAAAAAACTTAACATCCGTCCGTCCTGTCTGTCCGGACGGATGTCCGCCTGTATTTTAAGACCCTTTATCTCGGAAATGCGTGGAGGTATCGTGTTGAAATTAAAACCGTAAACTCAAGTCTACAGTCCCTTGAAGACGTGAAAGAATAAAACATCTAAATAAGTTAACGCGAAAAAATATGCTGCCGTTTATGCCGCAAAAAAAAATTGTATTTTGACACAAGGAAATCAAAATTGGGGTACTTCCAACGGGAAGTTCTAGGTCAACGGACCTAGAATTACGAAATTTGGCAAGTAATGTCGTCTTGTTTTACAAATACAGGAGAAAATTGGAAAACCTTGTAAATAAATCATAAACAATACTTTTTGAAAAAATCTATTTAGAGGCTAAAAATTCCACCCATGCCGTTATTCGAACCCGCGACCTTTGGCTATCCGTGCCAGCGCTCTTTCCAACTGAGATAATGGGCGACTCACCGGCATCAGTGAAATTTCGAACCTCTTTACAATATTATTTTTCAATATTATTATTCACTGATGCCGGTGAGTCGCCCATTAGCTCAGTTGGAAAGAGCGCTGGCACGGATAGCCAAAGGTCGCGGGTTCGAAAGCATGGGTGGAATTTTTAGCCTCTAAATAGGTATTTTAAAATTGTCCTTAGCACGGGTTAGTGCATTAAAAATAATATAATAGTTTTTGAATTTAAAAACCTATTTAGAGGCTAAAAATTTCACCCATGCCGGGATTCGAACCCGCAACCTCTGGCTATCCATACCACCGCTCTTCCAATTGAGCCAATGGGCGACTCACCGGCATCAGTGAAATTTCGAACTTCTTTACTGTATTACTTCTTTTCTTCTCTGTATTACGTACAGGCAGCGACATCTGGCTTAAGCAAATTGCATCACTTACAGACCCGACTACCTACTTTGCAGTTAGGTTTTACATCGGAATGATATCACTGTACCCACATGATTATACTATTTTTATTTTTAATGCACTAACCCGTGCTAAGGACAAATTTAAAAACCTATTTAGAGGCTAAAAATTTCACCCATGCCGGGATTCGAACCCGCAACCTCTGGCTATCCGTACCAGCGCTCTTCCAATTGAGCCAATGCATCTCTTGGATGAAATTTCATTGCAAAGTAGGTGCGTCGGGGCTGTAAGTGATGCAATTTGCTTAAGCCAGATGTCGCTGCCTGTACGTAATATAGAGAATAGTGTAAAGAGGTTCGAAATTTCACTGATGCCGGTGAGTCGCCCATTGGCTCAATTGGAAGAGCGCTGGTACGGATAGCCAGAGGTTGCGGGTTCGAATCCCGGCATGGGTGAAATTTTTAGCCTCTAAATAGGTTTTTAAATTTGTCCTTAGCTCGGGTTAGTGCATTAAAAATAAAAATAGTATAATAGTTTTTGAAGTTCAGCAAAAGCTCGGAAAAAACTGAAAGACTCGATTCCTAAACTATTTATAGTATTTAAGTCCTACTTTGCCTTCCTACTTTGTTCGAAACCTTCGGTACGCGAGTCTGTCACGCCTTAGCCTGTTTTTTTAATAATTTTCTAATTTTTTTATTTATTTTATTTTATCAAGACCATCATCAGCAAAACAAATTATTTGATCACAATAATAAAAATACAGATCACAGGGCCAATAACAGATATCCACAAACAGACAGTTCTTAATTACTAAAAATATACCACGACAACGCTTTGTAATAAAGATAAAAATACATGCTTTTTAAATTTTAACTATGATAATTATTAAATATTACAATCAAAACCAATCAAGATTTGCCAACTTGAAAAGTATGTGTGAATGTGTGTGCGTGTATGTGTGTGTGTGTGTGTTTGTTTGTGAGCGTGTTTGTGATGAATAAGTGCGAATAGGGTTGGGTCCATATTCATACGAATTGTACTTTTATGAATATCAGCCCTGTTTACGTTCCGTGCCATAAGAACGCCGAATGTTAATCCATCGCGTGCTAGCTAACATTTTTTTTTATATTTTGATGTCCCAATAATGTTAAATGATTTCCCAGCATAAAGTAGTCTGCTCGGGTGTACCTCTCAGGTGTATCTACAGTATGCGAAACTTTTACGTCGGGTGTGAGTATATTAACAGCCTGTACGTCGTATAACTTTAGTTTAACGTTTTAAATGTGTGCCAGTTCCAGTAGATTTATGAGAGGATGTATGTTGCCGTTCCATAACTTTCGAGGCAGCATATACGATCTTTCTAGCATAGGTAGGTATGTATATAAGTATAATAAAAATAATTACTTATAATATTTTGTATTGTATCGTAATCCAGCCAGTTCCCCCACTGAGTTCAAGGTCAGAAGGTCCAACTAAACTATGCGGATGCCCTACCTACCTCGTGACACAAATACCATTTTCACCCAACACATGGAGACCTACTTGAGGGCCACTTGCACGTATTTTGTCAGTTCTTGGCAATTTAGTGCGGCAATGAGGAAATTCCTGGTGCGGCCGCCTGCCAGCACTGCTCCCCCCACCTCGTTAGTCACGGCCGCTTACTCCTCAATGTCAGATTTACATAACGCCCCTGCACGTGGAGTGAGGTAGTACGTTCCTGTAAACGCACTACGCTCGTTGATTGCAGTAGGTACACCGACTGGGCTACATCGTAACTTTTCCATTGTACAGACTAGTCCGATTTTACCTACCACAACTGATTTTAACACTTCGGGTACTGCAGGTTAGGTATGTAATAGGAGGGCTGGTGGTAAATTAGGAGCACTGCCCAAAGTTTAACTAGAAACTTTATCAGTTTGTGTTAACAGCAAACGAGTTATTTTGTACGACGCATCTGAGCCACGTGATATTGAATCGTCAGTGTACAGATCAAGTCAACACCTTAATATTGTCATATTAGAGTTCAGGTCAGATCGCAAGTAGTTGCATGAATCCTTTCAATATTACTGATATTAAAAGAATGAAAAATAAAGTAGTTACCCAGCGACTAATTAATGTTTATGAAGCGAAAGAGATTTATCCTTGCTCTCTTATCCTGAATGAATGAACGAACGAACGAACGAACGAACGAACGAACGAACGAACGAACGAACGAACGAACGAACGAACGAACGAACGAACGAACGAACGAACGAACGAACGAACGAACGAACGAACGAACGAACGAACGAACGAACGAACGAACGAACGAACGAACGAACGAACGAACGAACGAACGAACGAACGAACGAACGAACGAACGAACGAACGAACGAACGAACGAACGAACGAATGAATGAATGAACATGGATATCAGTTCCATCTATACTGCCTCGTTGGTCTAGCTCTTAAGGCGCTTGGGTACCAAGACAAAGGTTGTGGGTTCGATTCCCGCTGGGGGCTGCCGTACGTTTGTACAAGTGGCCTCAGTCTAGGTGTATTTTCATGTTAGTGACGTTTTTGCCTGGTTACTATAGCACGGGATATCCTAGTTTGGGACCAGGTCAAGTAAGTGTGTTGTATGGAAGTTGTTATTATTATTATTATCAATCAATCAATCAATCAATCAATCAATCAATCAATCAATCAATCAATCAATCAATCAATCAATCAATCAATCAATCAATCAATCAATCAATCAATCAATCAATCAATCAATCAATCAATCAATCAATCAATCAATCAATCAATCAATCAATCAATCAATCAATCAATCAATCAATCAATCAATCAATCAATCAATCAATCAATCAATCAATCAATCAATCAATCAATCAATCAATCAATCAATCAATCAATCAATCAATCAATCAATCAATCAATCAATCAATCAATCAATCAATCAATCAATCAATCAATCAATCAATCAATCAATCAATCAATCAATCAATCAATCAATCAATCAATCAATCAATCAATCAATCAATCAATCAATCAATCAATCAATCAATCAATCAATCAATCAATCAATCAATCAATCAATCAATCAATCAATCAATCAATCAATCAATCAATCAATCAATCAATCAATCAATCAATCAATCAATCAATCAATCAATCAATCAATCAATCAATCAATCAATCAATCAATCAATCAATCAATCAATCAATCAATCAATCAATCAATCAATCAATCAATCAATCAATCAATCAATCAATCAATCAATCAATCAATCAATCAATCAATCAATCAATCAATCAATCAATCAATTTCTTTATTAGTAAACATAGGTAAATTATACAAGATGTTATGATATGATAGTTGCTCTATGTTTTGCTTTTGGCGTACAAAATAGGGTTATATTGTAATGAAGATTATGTTTAATGAAATGTCACTACAATTGTCACATTTATTGCATTGTACAGCATTCAATTAATGTAATAATAATAAAATAAAATATCATCTACTCTTTTGGTATCCTGATGTATACTATAGCAATTAGTATGTAACTAGCGCATCTGTCTACCATGTAAGAGGTCCCGGCCGGGGACAAAAAACCCCAGGTCTTGGATGTTTACATGTTTGTGATGTCGATGTTTCTGGTTCCCACGACACAGGGTATCCTAGTGTGGGGCCAGAAGCAATGTATGTGCCTGTATGTAAATGTTATATAAACTTGAGAGTCAGACGATTGGAATTACCAGGATTTGGTGCGCGCGGAGCTGTTACACTTTCCCCTCACAAGGAGCTTAAAGAAACAGCGCGCCGAGTCCGCGGCCTAAGAAGCGATGCCAATGGGGGCATAGATTTATGAAAATACTTTTGTCAGGCTCGCGTTCCTGCCGCCTAGCGATAAACAAACCGACATAACGAGCGCCCTTAACCTCCCGCACGCATTCAGGGCAATCTCACTTGAACCCTTCACGCAAATTATACTCGCAGTAATTTCGCAGAGTTTTCGCGAGTAACCCACTTCAAAAAAACCTATTATTTTTGTAATATCCTCGACAACAATCGGCAACGTCCGAGGATAGGACTATGGATCTAAACTTGGATTTATGTCACCTACGATCTGTGGCAGTATTTTTTTTAGGTAGAAACATCTTTAGGCTGTGAATGCAAGTGAGCCGCTACTCGGATTCGAGTATATTCGGCTGCAGTTTGTCAGTGATGCTGTATTGCGTTTACACTGCTCCAGTTGTAATTAAATTTTCAGTAAAGCGATGGTACAAGGGCCCCAAATGCGCGGTCCCCTAGTATCTAATTTTCTACTATTACTATATGGCAACGTGGCTAATCCGCCACTGTGCGCTCAATTTTTAGGGTTCTGTAGTCAACTAGGAACCCTTATAGTTTCGCCTCGTCTACACGTCTGTCCTGTCTGTCTGTCCGCGGTCTAGCTCAGAGAAGACTGCTAGATAAAACGGTCAGTGTTGCCAACGACTCACAGCATGATATCGCCGTTTTTCAAAGCTTAAGTAGCCTAAAGTAGCCCAATTTTTGCCGAGGTAGCCTAAATAAGTAGCTTACGTTAAAACGTTAAAAATAAAATAAAAAGGTAGTTTTGAAAAATTATTTACTATTTACTTTTAAAAAAAAGTTGCTATTGTAATGTACAATTTAAAACATAGTAATTTGCTGGCACGGATAGCCAGAGGTCGCGGGTTCGAATCCCGGCATGGGTGGAATTTTTAGCTTCTAAATAGGTTTTTTTAAATTGTCCTTAGCACGGGTTAGTGCATTAAAAATAAAAATAGTATAATAGTAATTTGCTTTAAAAATATACTATTCTTAAAGACTGTAGACTTAAACACTAGTATATCTTTAAAGCAAATTACTATTTACATAATCTAAAATAAAAATAATTTACACAACAGATACTGCTTCATCTCCTATTAGCAACAGCAAAAATGTACTAGCTTTAAGCCCGCAGTACACAATGACCCATGCTGGCCCACTGCTCGCCATTGCCAACTGTAGGCCACGATCAATTTTATTTCTTTACAAGTATTACAGAAGTATGTACAACAACAAAGTTATTAAAAAAATGGCGCAAAATTAAGGGCTCAAATTGATATAAATCAAAAAACTTGAAGGTCAATTGACTAAACGATGGGCCACTGTGTAAACAGGGATGGGCCATGCTCCTTTCACCTCCATCCACGATTCCTTTGAAGTGTGCCCAAAAAACCGACAACTGTCCGATTGCGCGCCACGATAGGCAATTGTCCGCCACTACACACATTCCCCCATGTACACAATGGCAATGGCGAGCAGTGGGCCAGCATGGGCCATTGTGTACTGGCCGCATTGATAATTTCGACGTTTCGACACTACCTTTTTCTTTTTTTTTGGCTATCTCAGAGTTGCCCTCGAGATAGCCTAAAAGGCGACCGGTCGCCGTTCACATTTTTTCGTCGCCGATTTTCTATCCAAGTAGCCTAAATGGCGAAAAATCGCCCACGTTGGCAACACTGAAAACGGTAGCCTGCAATTTAAAAAAAAACGAACCCAGGATGCATTTTTTTTCTAACCGACATCATAATATAGTCGGTTATCTTTGGATTAGTCATTAAAAATATTGTAGGTGTAGAAAATATGTTTTTCAATTAGGTTTCCTTTTGCAAAAATATTAAGCTTAAAAGCCCAAATTATTGTGTGAGTACGGAGACCCTCCACCCTCTTTCTCCTGGCTAAACGATCGATTGTAGCACATATAATGAAGTTAAAAGGAAACCTACTCGGCTAAGTGAACTTTAAAAGTTAACGAGTAATAGACGAGAACTTATATAAGAAAATCTTCGTACAAAATTCATTAAAAATTACATTGAAGTAAGTTGTTAGTTCTGTAAAGCGAATAAGGCCCATCTTTCTACGGAACCTTCACTGCACGTGGCCCGACACGCGCTTAGCCAAGGTTTTTATTCGTTGTAGCGTCGGATAAGTATGTGTGAATACCTACCTATACCTGACTGTACCCTTTCCAGTTCAATTTTGCAAACTAATGTTATCACAATACTAATGTTATTCATTTATTCATACAAATGTAAAGCACATTAGGTCTACACTCTGCACCGATCCTTTCACGACTCAAAATGTTCGTGAATTCCTAACCTTCATCCCATCGCAATCCTCTAGGGAAGATCCCGGTATTTCTAAAGAGCTTACTCCCGCTGAACCGCCTTCAGCTTCTTACGTCAACATTTGTAGATGATATCTCGACTAAACCGAGGTTTAGAGCATCTTTCCTTTAGGATATCTGAGGAGCTCGGCTGAGTGACACAATGCGGGAAATAAATCCTTAGTAAACCTAAGCTTAACGTTACATTCTGCGAAGCTTAACAATTTTCAATCCGCAAACTGTAGCAAGAGTGGGTTGCTTATTTTAGTTTATTAGAGCGAAGAGTAGAATGATTCGTAGGTTCCAATCCTGTTCAGATCCGGATGAGAAATCTACTTGTGCCGTGTTATTAATAAAAAGGAGATGCCACTAAAACACTAAAGATGGAGGTAAATACGGTTTAAAACAGGCATTCCTCTCATATACCGACTTTAACTACGTCCTAAAAGTGTTTTAGTGGAATCGACAAAAAAACAGTAGGTACTATAAATAAGACCGTTGATCTTTTGAATTAGGTATATAAGTTGTAAATCATGTTCTATAAAATATAAATACGCTACGGTTCAATACTACGAAAAAACTTACTTTAGAACCTCTCCGCAGATAACTAAGTAGTAATGGTACCTAAATAGGTACCTACAAAATAATGATATATATTTGATTTGCTTAAACAATCTATGTACTCGTACTTCTAAAATACACGGCGTGCAATAAAGAGTCTAATAATAAATAATCTAAACTATCGTGTATAGATCTCGTTTATAACAGTCGGATTTAGTTTGTTAGGAAACTAGATTAAAAATATTTCTGTAAATTGTTTCACTGACTTTTATAATACATACGTGGATTGGAATCAATCACTTCAGTTAAGCAACAAAAGGCGCGGTTAGGTGCAGGACGGGTAAATACTAACAGCCTACCAATCGTGATTGCGCGATTTCTCATCCTATTTAAATCATTCCTATATTAAAACATATTACCAATTTGTTCAATATCAACCCTGTATGTCCTCATTGCTGGGGCACGGGTCTCTTCCGGCATCCGTCCGGGTTGGTGGGTGATAGTAAGACAGTGGCGGCCCTTACTTTCAGGAGTTATCGAGGCCTCTGACATGACTTAACTACTGCTATTACAGACAGCTGGCATCAACGGCTTAATGTGCCTTGCGAAGCACAGAAGCGCTCGGTAAAAATGCCACTAGCGGTAGTCACGGGATGGTCACTCATCCAGTACCTGACCGAGACTGTTGTTGCTTAACCCAAGTGATTGATTACAATCACACGGTTCCAACAGGCCACGAGCGCTTCTTATTTATTTCTCGATTATTGAATCATGATTATTGAGACATGTTGAATACGGATAGCCATATACCTACGCGAACCGGCGATACAAGAGGCGGGTTCGATGACATGATCAATATGCTTGAACACTTGCATGCTATTTGAACACATTTGGCTGGCTGCTTTGTAGAGCAAACGACGTGCGAGGACGAATGCGAGAGGACGAATAGTCGACTTATAGGTGAATTGAGACTTTTTAAGAATTTAAAGACACAATATTAAATAAAAAAAATATATTTTTACATTTTTTATATTTTTACACTCGGACCGAGAAACGTAGAAGGCAAGCTACTTGTATCGTGTTCACCGGCGATCTTAGTACACTCTGATGGAAGCAGTCAATTTTATACACCGTATACTAGTAGCATCCCAGTGTAGCCATCAAAGCTCACTCGCTCTGAGCGCACTAGGTCGTGAAAACACGGCTTTTCGACAGAAATAGGAAAAGGATGCGCTTTCGCAATCTTTGGAAATTTATTTAGGTATGGTACAGATTTTTTAGTACAAATTATATTAAATAAAAAAGGGAAGTGGGAGATAACGTGGCCGATTGATCAATACATACATACGATTTGTGCAATTAAGGATTGCAATTTAAGGATCAATTCAGGGTAAAAGTTGATGTGGACTCTAACTACATACGAATTCGGTGTTTCCAACGACTGCAGACGCGTATTATTTTAGTATTACTGGCCTGTTGTTCAGAAAACTTCACTGGAATTCTCCTTAAATTCCTCCTGTCGAAGACCGGGAACGGTGTACCTACGAGAATGTTCTTCTCTAAATATTTCTTGGTCAGTGAATGCGCTGTTTATGCCCATCTATTTTCCGAGTGTTCATTAAAGAATTATATTCCATTCTGATCACTAATATTTCGGAGCTACCACTTTCTGAAAGTGCTATCGCTTTGTAATTTTATAATCAAGCCCTTAAGGGCATTAGATGAATCCTTCCGGCCACCGCGCGATGTAAAGAATACTTTAGCTAGATGAAACAGATAGCCCAGAATCATGCACGAATTTGTGAAAGAGATCATAATTATATTCTTTTTGTTAAGCACTAACTAAACATTTTAAAAACCCATTTAATACAGAGAATATTGTAAAGTAGTTCGAAATTTCGCTTATACTTGCCCATTAGCTCAGTTGGGAGAGCGCTGGTACGGTTAGCCAGAGGTCGCGGGTTCAAGTTCCGACGTGGGCGCATTTTTTAGCCTCTAAATAGGTTTTTAAAAGAGATCATAATGTAAACAGAGAATGGTCAATTTTTGGACAAGGACAACTCACAACTTTAAAAAAACTCTGCAAGAAAATTGTTTACTATATAAATAAAATTTTTACTTAATGAACGTCGAAGTTAGTTAGTTTTACAATTATTGTATATTTAAATCAGATTTACAGCACACACACTTTTCACTTCTTCAAACCGATGAACAGAAAAGGGCGCCAAACTATCAAAACTTATTTGACAGCTGTAAACCTCAAGTCATTGTTGACAACTTGAATAAATTTACGTTGTTTTACGCAAACATCGATATATTGTACGTGGGAATTTTGAGAAAAAAAATAAAATCTGCAAAGCAATTTTGTTCAAAGTAGCAAGGAAATTCAATGTTACACAACTTGACAGTAATAGATTGTGTGAAGAAGAAACTGACAAAGAAAATCCACATTGTATTCTTTTCAAAACAGGTTTTAACTTAATTAACAGAATATTCAATGTAGAGCCGCCACACAACACTAGACAAAATCGTTCTTGTCAGCATTATTTAAATACCAGACATCTTTGTCTTCCAAATAAACTTTAAAATTTTTAGTTATTAAAAAGGCTTTCACAGAATAGCTTAACACATTTTTTAAGCCGCTTAGGTGGTAACTCTAATATATCTTGAGGAATCTTCCCGTGAACATTTGGCTAGGCTAGGTATTGACCTCGTAATATTATTACTTATAGGAACTTAGGTAGGGAGTATAGAGCAACATCTTGCTCCCAAGCGCTATATTTAGGATAGATAAAGCAAGAACACGTGTAGATAGACAGATAGAGAACACGTTATTGTACAAGGTAACCATACATTACACTTTACCTACCTAGTAAGGTACAATACCTCGCACATAACTTGAACAAAGTACTTGCCTGCGCATTGACGTCTTTCGGTTCTCGTTGGCGAGGTTAGGCACGCGGAACGTGACTTAAAATTCTTGGGAACTCTTCTTCAGTCAAACGCTTAACTAGTTTGAGTTTATAGGGAAGAGCGGGTGATCGTGCTCTTCCACTATAAAGGGAAATTTCCCGTTAAGCAAGACCGAGCTTCATATACCTACCTACAATTCGTAGATCAGTATGACAAGTCGATGCACATCTTTATCGACTTTCTAACGTCATGACATGACGTTAGAAAATTGCAATTGTCCTAGTAAACCATGAATGATAGTTTTACAAAATAGGCCTCAGACCGTGTCCTGCGGACGCCCGGCCCGACTGTTCTTCATCGGGCGCTATATTTATTGTATGTCACGTGTCAACACTGCTTGCGCGATGTAGGAATGTTGCAGTACATAGGCTGCTACTTATGTATGCGGAATCTGGGATTCCAATAATTTTAAACGCAATGTCTGACCTCCATGGTCAAATTCGTTCTTTTTTTAAATACTGGCCGCTAATATTTTTCTCTTATATACGTTAGTGTTTTGTTTTTGTTGGGTTTAAAATGTCATATCGCTGAAAAAATGGAACTCACTCGTGAAAATATTCGTGCTATGATTTATTACAATTTTCGACGTGGTTTAACGCAACAACAGTGCGTAGATCAATTAACTTCGACTTTTGGTGGTGAAGCTCCATCAAAAACGACTGTGTATCACTGGCTTAGTGAGTTTACCTAATCGCGGGCGCAGTAAGCTCACGGACGAAGTTAAAGAAGGTCGCCCGAAATCGGTGGTTGTGCGACAAAATATTGAAGCTGTGCGAAAACTAATAATGCAAGACCGCCATGTTACGTATCGCGAGAAAGAGGCTATTCTGGGCATATTTATGACGAGCATTCATAGGATATTACATGAACATTTGTCTGTAAAAAAAATTTGTTCGCGTTGGATCCCGCACAACTTAACTCAGGATCAAAAAGATGCTCGCGTCGAATAGTGCAAGAAAACCTTAAAAAAATTCAACGGAGGCGACTCAAAATCTGTTTATAATATCTACACAGGTGACGAATCCTGGATCTACGCGTGCTTACGATCCCGAAACTAAACAACAATCAACAGTTTGGGTGTTTCAAAATGAGCCGAACCCTACGAAAGTGGCTCGTGCAAAAAGCACTGTAAAGCAAATGGTGGCCTGCTTTTTTGGTATTAATGGCCATGTGTCTACAATACCCCTGGAGAATCGCAGAACGGTTAATTCGGAGTGGTACACGACCATTTGTTTGCCGGAAGTATTTGAAGAAATACGCCAAAACAACCAGCGACGCAGAATCATACTTCACCATGACAATGCCAGCTGTCATACATCTCAGGAAACTACTACATTTTTGGATGGTCCAAAAATAGAATTGATGGGTCATCCACCGTACAGCCCTGATTTGGCTCCCAATGATTTCTATTTATTCCCAAATGTAAAGAATAAATTACGTGGTCAACGATTTTCGACCCGTGAAGATGCCGTAGATGCGTTCAATCAGCACGTTATGGAGATACCTCAATCAGAGTGGAAAAAGTGTTTTACAAATTGGTTTCATCGAATGCAAAAGTGCATCGATCATAGTGGAGAATACTTTGAAAAACAATAAAAGCATATTTAGCCATATATATTTGTTTATTTTTTCTATTCCGCATACATAAGTAGCAGCCCTCGTACTACCTCTAATGGGCATAATTGTGCTCGCCACAAGTTTTCTAAATGAAAGCTGGTTTTCCATAAAGATCCTTAGGAATAAATGTCCGGTTACATACTGTATAAGCGACGCGACGTGTCTGAAATATGTATGTGCTTGGATGTAGGTATAATAGGTGCATAATCATCCAAAGCGAGTTTAAGTACTTCTTAAAACAGTATCCACAAAATGATGGTAAAAAAACTACGCGCTGTTTAGGGGTACACAATTAAAAATCTTCTGTCTGCTGCTATTAGAACCTTTTAGTTGTCTGTGAGCCCATTGGGCCGGAAGTCGGGCAAAACGGGGACGCGCCCGCTTCCTGCCTCTGATGAATTTTGCGGGACTTGCGAGAATTTCTCCCCTGAATAGAACATTATGACGATAGGCAGCGAGTTGGCGGGCGGGTTTATAGGGCCTCGGCCACACTGAAAACACGCGCGGAAAAGACGGCGGCGTCGCCTTTTCAATGCGCTTTCATACAAAATGTGCTGAAGGGACGGAACGAAGCTCACACAGGACGGGGCGAGAGCGCGAATTCTATACAACACATCGCGTTTTCTCTCCCCAGGTCCTTCCTGTGGGGGCTTCGCCCTTCCCGTAGTTTAGCATGAAAGCCCTAGAGGCGGCCTCATGCTAACTAGGTGCACAAAGAGAGCGCCAGGCCAAAATCCCGGCCCACCCGAGGCGTGCTCTTCAGAATAGGTTTGTAGCACAAACCACTACTTAACCGATTCGAGCCCTTTTGATAACACTCTTTATCTTCGCTGATGTTAAATGACAGAACGTTTGCAGGGGATTTAAGATTATTGACAAAAAAACATTAGGTACTTAGCCTGAATTTCAAGCATCTAGCTAGTTTAGTTTCCATGATATGGGACTCTAAAAATCGCTCCAAATCGGGTTAAAATTTTCGCCACTATGATATGGTACTATGGTACTTGGGTAAAATGAATGTTGATGAAACCAAAGAGATCTGTCATCATCGTGGTAAGTAACAGACCCTGGTTTCTGCCTACCCCTCCGGGATACAGACGGGGGTTTATAATAGGTATATTATATAATGACTTACACACAGACACACACATACAGATATTAAAAAACACATTGTAAGTTCCTAATTATAACTTTTCAACATCCAATAAGAACTTTCCAAAAATGTCAACCCTGCCCAATAAACTAAAGGGCCGAAAATACAGTTAAGAAAATACAGATAAAGTTTTAAGCTCAATTTAAGCTTAAGGTGCTCGCGGTGCTAACTAGCGCCACCAATGGAATAAAAATCATAACTAGTTTTATAAAACGTTATTTTTTATTTCAATCTAACAACTGTGACAACTACTTTGAGAAGATAAGATAAGAATATTTTTTATTGTAGGTACACACCAGAAAATAATTACAGAGACTACAGTTACAAAAGAAGAGGTACAATTGGCGGCCTTATTGCTGATAGCAATTTCTTCAAGGCAACCTTAAACCTACCGTCTAGATTCTAGAGTCCTAGGTTGTTGATCCTAGGTTCTAGACTCTAGAACCTAGGATCAACAACCTAGGACTTTAATCGATTTTCACGAAAAGCGGCCGTTTTTTGCAAAACTGCTTTGTAATCCTAGATTCTTGTCAATAAGTTCTAAAAAGAGCTACGATATTTATTAAGATTTATGATGGTCACTTTTCCAAAACATAGTTTATGGAAAAAGTGACCATCATATGCCTTTGCATCTACGTAATGAGATGATTTATACAGCGTCCAGTGGCAACTTCACTAACACTACATGGGTGAAGAGACCACTCGGATGCTGCAGTGCTTAGGACATGGTTTTTAGTAGTGGAGCCTTGCCCAGCACCTATACCATCCTGACAGCTTCGTCGGCCTAGCCCACCGGAAAGACTAGTCAATACCTGCGGAGCCAGCCAGGCTACGAAATTAAACAAAGTCATTGATTGGTACATGCAGCACTGGGGAACGTACCTGGGTCTCTCGCTTGCGAGTCCATTGTTCTACCCACTGAGCTACCGCCGCTGTTCATTTTTTCCAAAGACGCTGTATAAAATATAAGATAATTGTTTCCTTTAAAAAATAAATCACATGATGTACCTACAGTATCTTAGACAATTATGTTTACTAATCCATATAAAAAAAACAACTTAAGAAATAAATGTATTTGCAGATATATTACAGAAATTAACCATTGGTCATTCATTCATTACTATCTGGAGGACCTAGGTTAAGAAAAGGAGATAGGTAGGTATGTTTTTATTCCATTGGTGTTGCTAGTTCGCATCGGGGAGCGCCTTAATTAGGTAGTTCAAATAAATCAATAAAGATACCTACATAGTCTTAGACAACTAAAGAGTTCGCCCTGTGAACAAGTGACTTTTTCTTATCCTTCTCTAGGTACTTCATAAACGGATATCCACATTACGTCGGCGTAGTCCAACGGAGTGTAGGGCGCCCTGTGACCAAGGGGTACGAGTCATATTCATTATTCACTGCTAATAAATCACTGCTGTTTTTTGACACTAACGCAAACGCCTCTCAACGGCGGCGCGTCAATGGCACTATTACTAAAGCAAGGTTTTCACGGTCTTAGTGCGCTCGGTCCGAGTGCGCCATCCGAGTAAACTAATGCTCTTGATTGGCTATTTTGGTGTAGTCACGAAAAACCGTCCAATCAGAAGCATTAGTTTACTCGGATGGCGCACTCGGACCGAGCGCACTAAGACCGTGAAAACTTGGTTTTATTTCCCGTTGTACAATAATACAAAGTCACATGGCAGGTGAAGCGACGGCATCTCGCAAAATGGTGGGTGACTGGAAAGGCAGAGCCGAAGATCGAGCTGTGTCTGGCCTAATGTCCAGCAGAGGACTGACACCGACAAATCATGATGATAATTAGAAAACCACTGCAATACCTATAACTATTATTTTCACACCTCCTGCTCGACAATGCCTTATTACGTACCGTCAAATATCATCGTAAAGCATAGCCTTGTCTCTCGAGGGCAATAATAATGAAGAATTTCCCTAGGGAATAAAGTGATTTGAATTTAGAATGTCAAAATTCGCATGAAAACTATGAAGAAGCCCCGCATTGCAATTCGAAATTCGAATTGTTGTTCGAAACTCACCCCTTTTTTTCTTTTTTTTCTGAACTACTGTGTCGTGTGACCGCGCGAAACACCAATAAAAAAAAGAAAAATTTTATTGTCTCCCAGATGGTGTGAAAAGTAGAGTATTCACCTCTGGAATAAAACATGTCTTAGTCTCGGGCGGTATGAACCCCTGGCTTCACTCAGGACTCTACATAACTCCCTCGCTTCGCTCAGGAGTTAAAATTTAACTCCCTCGCTGCGCTCGGGAGTTAACTCGGAGTCCTTCGCTCCGCTCAGGGTTCAATATACCGCCCATGACGTAATACATGGTTTTATTCCCTTAATGCATAATCTACTATTTTTTTGCATTGGGAGCTCTATCTATAGCACGGGTCGCCCCTAACAGTGCGTATTCACTTGATAATTAAAGTTTATTCGCAATCGCTCAATGTGGCTTAGTCGATCAGGCTGGCCTGGCGCCTCGAGTAATATTTAATTCAATTATCGCCATAAATGGAACGAATAGGTACGTAACTGAGTTTGTAGCATTCATTATTAAGTTTTAGAATTGAGCTAAGGCGTCGGGCCTAATTCATTTTCAATAGCTTTGAAATGTCGCTAAAGCAATTAGTTGTGACTGAAAAGCTCCTAAACTTTGATCCAATGTTTCCTCGCGCTCCTAGAGGCTAAAAGGGTAGCAAAGGCGACGACACCACCAGGCCGACGTTTGGCAAACTAAAAAGACAACTTTCCCATTCAAACTTTGGTTGGTTTTAGGTACTCCGCAAAGGACATGAACGCATGAAACTTTGCTAATATGTTCTGAGGACACAAATGGAGATTTGGTCGTGCTTCGACTTTAAAGCTAATGAATTAATTGCCTATTTTATTAGGTAGGTACAGTCTGTTAGCTTTTAAAATATACCTACCTCGGGCTCTAGAGTAGGCTTCAGTTTTCGCCGAAAGCACACGAGTGTAATACTACTTCCTGCTCCGTATAAAACTTTTCTTCAATATTTTGAAAAGTATAATGAAAAGTTTTGTGACATTAATATGTCACAAAACTTTTCATTATACTTTGCGATATTTCTATTACATCCGATATTAGCCGAGGTATATTCTAAAAGCTGTACCCACTTTAACATTGACCCCCAGCCCGACACTGTGGTAAAGCCGGTTACGCAACTAGACAAAAAAACAATACGACAAAGGCATTTCGAAGCGGCACAAAAACGATCCGACTTTCGTTAACCCAAAGTCGGCAAAGCCGGATAATCCTAAACAAGTTGAATACTTTCCTCTCTCCCCTAATCAGTGTTTATGGAACTCTCAGAAGTCAACAGAGGCATCTCAGTCACTGAAGTTAAGCGCGGAATATTACTATCGGACGTGACAGTAGCTACCCACCACGGGCGCGACTGATTCACATACGTCCGTAGAGGTTCATAAATGAACCGCTTCCACACAACACAATCATTTGTTCGAAATAGAATACCCTTTGCTAAGGTAACGGCAAGAACATCACAAACATAGAAACACACAAAGACTACGGCCATAAGTACAAATCTACGGCGGTCCTAGTGGAAATCGAAGACCTCTGGTATGGTAATCAGACGAATACCTCTAGACCATCGTGGCAGTAAAACCACTTTCGCTTTATACTATTTTTACTTTCGCTTTATCAACAGTAATGTCACTGTATGCACACACGCCGGTTTCGGGTACTTTTTAATAGTTTAATAGGTAAATTCTCAACTTGGTCGACGTATGTCTGCCAGGGTGTACATTCGCTCGATATACATATTATATACCTAAGTATTTCTCTTCCTTCATCCTTATCAGACGTCGAAACCAACGCTTTCTGAATTAGTCGGCTAGTACTAGATAGTAGGTAGGAACTTAGTCACACACTATGAAAATCAGGTCCACTTTGTAGTTGACAGCTTATCGACCTTTATAGCGAAACCTTTAGCGTAACGGAGTTACGAAGCACGTATAAAACAGTTTCCTTATTATGTTTTCGAATGCATTGCATCAATTTGGTATTAGGTACCTACCTACTTACATTTAAATAATTTCGACATGAGAAAATTAAAGAAAACAAAGAAATGTTGGTTTTAAGTTTTATATTTTTTTCTTTATAATACTGTACGCAACAATTTACCTATTCTACGGTTCTGGTACATTTTCATTCCAACATTTGCGCTTCTATAAGATCTTTAAGCCCTACCACCTCATTACACCCGATTACAACCCACGAGTATGATAGTCCATTATTACATTGGGTTTGTATCTTTGGTGGTAGTATAAAAAACGTCCGAGCCGACTCACGAACCGAGGGTTCCGTACTACCATAATGTGTTATATTTTATTCAGTTCGAGACCCTCAGCTTAGTATAGGAATTTCATTATAATGACACCAAGTTTATCACCCATGTATTACCGATTTATTTTTCGATAGAGCAAAAATGTAAACCTTCCTTATAAGGTAAACTTTTCGTAGGTCTCGTAATGTGTCAGGAAATCCGCCACCACATGTTTTGTGAAACTGGCTACCTACCTAATACGGTTCAGGAGAGACAGCCCTTTAGGCATAGATGCAGTTGACACCCTTTGGGTACGAAAGCCTATTCTTTCAATATATCTATTAGGTATATCACTGAGTAGCAAGAGTCCCTAGAAAGTACGACAATTTTTGTAAGGTTAGGTTATGTCTGGGCAGTCGGCAGTGAAGTCTGCTAGTGCGCTACTGTACCACCAAGTGACTTATTCTTTCATCCCAGAAAAATATTTTGTTGTCTTTTATAAAACGAAACATTTACACACAATTTAAAACAAATATTTACATGAAATCTACAACACTAAGACGTAGCTGCTATGCACCCCAGATATTCGCTGACGAAGGAACGAACCACAGTAGTCCTTTTTAAAGATACCACTCACGTACGCCCAGCTTAAAAACGTAGACAGTTTTTACGAAGGTATTGACGTAGTTTACTAGATAGACTTTATTATTATATGATAAACATTCAACAAAAATTTGGGAGAACGTTTAAATGTGTTGTCATATCTTTTATTGGCATAGGTTTTAAGGTAAATTAAATTATTAAAAATTTTGGAGAAGTTACAGTGCTACACAAGAAATAAGTCTCGCAGATGTACCTGCCTTCTCTCAGGCAGAGAGAACGAACGTACGTACGAGAGTACGTTCCTTTCTGAACTGTCATTAAAATATGTATAATTATATTTGATAGTTTGGTAGTACGGCGGCCCCCAGTGGGGATCAAACCCTCGACTCCGAGCATGGTCAGACGTGATACCGTTTTATGCCAACGAGGCAGTCAACAAATTAAATGTCGGAATTGTCCCATGCCTTGAACAGTGTATCAAGTATCTGAAGAGCCCTGTACTACAACTACAGTGGTACAGTGCTACACAAGAAATAAGTCTCGCGGATGTACCTGCGCAGATGACCAAATTTTGGATGTGCGGCCAGTTGATCGACCAATCAGATAGTTTCATTTTATGGCAGGCCGCGCGCCTTTGTTGCTATTGGTTGATTCAACGTCATCGATGCAGGTGACTATTAGTTTGGCAATATTAGCGTGAGCGAAATAGGTAGCGCTACTGCGGCAATCAATTCTGCACCTTAACCGTATCGGTTAAAGATCATGTTGAATGTACCTACTTATAGCTTCGGGTACTTTCGTTACACTTCTTCCTAGTCTGCGCGAACGTAGATTCCCGAAGGGACTTTTATGATTGTAGTACTGTACTTATTGAGTAGTGTCACCGGCATTACCTCAATTCGTCCGATTCTATTACAATAATTTTCGCTCTATGAATATGTCGGCCTAATATGGTAGCCGCTCGCCGCAGACATCACTTTTTTCATATGGAGTTCTCTTAGGCAAGCGCAGACAAAAACACGGTGCACCCGCTATATTAGTGGGACTGTCTCATGTTCACAGGTTCGAGGCAATCAATCTTCACTATAATGGTTCATGGCTACTTAGCGTGAGTATAACCATTGAATTTAAAGTAAAGTAAGGAAGTCCTTACTTTAAATTGAATGGTATAACTGAACCAAATGGTCCTTTGAGCCCGTTTTGTGTTTTTTTGGTACAAACAATGTTTATAAACGCTAAAGACGGATTCAGAAACTTTAAATAAAATTATGCCGGACAGGACCAACCGGAGGCCAATGCGGGCTCTCTATAATTTAAGCTTTGCTGAACAAAGCGGAACTTGCGCCTTGATTATGCATAATACACAATACTGAGCCGCAAAATGTACGACCGAGTGAAACATATATATTTTGTTTTATTTACCTACTAATATAATACCTACCTTCGTAAGTATTTAAGAATTATTTTAGATTGAAAACGTGCTGACCACAAGTCGACCGCATGGTTAGAAAACATTATAAAACCGTGAGGTATTTACGAAAAGTCTTATTGGAACATGAAATTTAATGAACCGTCAACTATCGAAGAAACGACACCAATTACTCTATACAAGTCTAATTAAGGTTTAGCCTGGTGCGGTTGCGTTGGTTGAAGGGCATCCGCTTTTGGGAAAACTGCGTCCCGCGCGGGTCCTGTTGCCTCTCGTTGGCGCGGATCTCGTTGTTTAACAGCTGGTCGAGAGTCTGCGGACAAATTGAGTTTTATTGCATTTGCACAAAGTGCAAGATACTTCTTTATTCAATGAAAGAACACAAGGACCAGCTTTGTTTGGCGCAATCTGTTTCTAGAGAGTGGGTGCTCTACCAACTCCCAATGTTTTATGCAGCAACCTAACATCCTGGAGTGCGCACAGATTACCCCACAAGCTACGCAAAAACTGGCTCCCTAAGATTCTCTAAGTTAGTTTATCGAAGGAATGCTATGTCACTGAATTTAATTGACGTCAAACGCCAGACTCGGAAAACTCGTCCTAAGCCCTCCTACAATTACACATTTAACTCAGCCGGTCAACTTTATTGCGTCAGCTGTGACCGTACATTTAAAACCAAATTCGGATTTGCATCTCACGCCCGTGCGCATGCTTGGGTCTAAATCTATAATTGTCAAGGTGTCGCCGTCAACGGAATCGTTGTGGAGGACATCATCATTCATCATCATCATTTCAGCCTATTGCAGTCCACTGCTGGACATAAGCCTCCCCCAGGGTGGGCCACAAGACCCGATCTCCCGTTTTCGCCATCCAGTCACCACCAGCCACCTTTTTCAGGTCGTCGGTACATCTGGCCGGAGGGCGTCCTACACTACGCTTGCCGAGTCGTGGTCTCCATTCGAGAACCCGTCTGCTCCAACGATCATCGGTTCTGCGACAGATGTGACCAGCCCACTGCCACTTCAGCCTGCTACACTTCTGAACTACGTGGAGGACATCATCATCATCAATGCACCCTTGTTCTATCAGCTCTTGGTACTCACTTACTTACCACTAAACAAAGTGTTTTGTTAGTGCCATGCAGCATTGTGTTGACTAAAGCCAACACGTAATTCCTGCCGATGTTTGACGGATGTGATGGCTACGAAGACGACTTGATAAGCGCTGCGTGCCAAGAAATAGGCATACTTTTCGTCGCCAACTTGTTATAAAATGTCACAAAGAGTTACCTGATTGTCCACAAGATTTCGGTCTTTCAGGGCCTTCTCGATATTGTCAAGATTCTGCTTAGCGTCTTTGTCGTTCGACTTCTCGATTGCCTGTCGAACTTTCACGATAGTTTCATCGAAGAATGTGTGCTTGTCTTTCTGCTCGGGAACGTCGATGTCGAGGACACCTCTGAGTATTGCCAAAGAGTCGCTAAACCTGCCTGCCTCCGCTAATGCCACTGCCTGTAAATAAAGAGCATTTGTCATTCACAAGGCCATTTTCATATGAGCACAGTGCTTTACTGAAAATGGACGAGTGAGGGAGTATTCTTGACGACGATTGGAGAACTTGCCTCAGATTGGAGTAGCACTGTTATTGTATCAAGAACGTTTTACCCAAACATCCTTGTATTGTATGTATGGCGCGTATTTTTGGACCATGTGACTAGATTTACTTTTCGAAATATTATTATGAAAACGATTAGTCGTAGAGCTAATTATCATTTAACAAAATCTTGAAAATGAGGATATGACAAAGGATTTTAAGAAATCGTGTATTTATAAATAAAATCATTATTGTATATCGACCCTTTGTATGTCCCCACTGCTGGGGCACGGGTCTCTTTCTGCATCGCAGAACGGTTAGGCCATACTCCACCACAGGGGAAGTCCGGGTTGGTGGAGGATTGTGAAACAGTGGCAGTGCTTACTGTGATAAGTTATCAAGCCGCCCATAAGGCCTCTGACATGGCTTAACGACTGCCATTACATGACAGCAGGCATCAACCGCTTAACGTGCTAGCGAAGCACGAAGCGCTCGGAAAAAATGCCACTAGCGGTAGTCCCGGGATAGTCACCCATCCAGCACCTCACCCCATACCTGCTGTTGCTTAACCCAAGTGATTGATTCCAATCACTCGGTGCCTTTAGGCCTCGAGCACTTCGTTTGTTTATTATTTAATACTAATTGTAGCTTTATTAAACAGGGCGCAAATAATTCTTACCTTTATATTTCTAATGGTCACATAGTGAGGTTTCAGTGATGATATCACTTCTAAAGCAACATTTGGTAAACCTTGCTTCAATGCCAGGGCTGTAAAGAAAAATATATTTAGGTTTCTCTTACACACACCTACTTTAAACCATTTGTAATTATGATAAATATTACCGTTATAATAAATAATGAATAAAGTTATAATACACTGGGTATACCAGTGTATTATAACTTTCTCACATTCAATAGGTACCTATTGTCGATATCATCATCATCACCACTGTGATAACTATTCTATTTTGTAAATAAAGTAAGATGGTTTGAGTGGTACATGAAACAGCTAAACAATCTTTATACTTAGGACTTTCCACCTGTGCTTATTGTAGTTCATTATTAATTTTAAGAACTTAAGAAGATTGGTTCGAAATGGAGGATGGTATTTTGTATACTGAATCCAATAGATATATCTTAAGTAAACCACTATTAATTATACTATTTTTATTTTTAATGCACTAACCCATGCTAAGGACAATTTTAATAACCTATTTAGAGGCTAAAAATTCCACCCATGCCGGGATTCGAACCCGCGACCTCTGGCTATCCGTGCCAGCGCTCTATCCAACTGAGCTAATGGGTGACTCACCAGCATCAGTGAAATTTCGAACCTCTTTACACTATTATACTATTTTTATTTATTCTCTGTATTACGTACAGGCAGCGACATCTGGCTGAAGTAGATTGCATCACTTACAGCCCCGACTACCTACTTTGCAGTTAGGTTTTTACATCGGAATGATATCGCTGTACCCACATGATTATACTATTTTTATTTTTAATGCACTAACCCGTGCTAAGGACAATAATAAGGATGTAAAAACCTAACTGCAAAGTAGATAGTTGGGGCTGTAAGTGATGCAATCTACTGCAGCCAGATGTCGCTGCCTGTAAGTAATACAGAGAATAGTGTAGAGGTTCGAAATTTCACTGATGCCGGTGAGTCGCCCATTAGCTCAGTTGGATAGAGCGCTGACACGGATAGCCAGAGGTCGCGGGTTCGAATCCCGGCATGGGTGGAATTTTTAGCATCTAAATAGGTTTTTAAAACCACTATTCTTACCAGCAAAGAATGTTGCAGCCCTCCTTAAAGGCACAGTGCCAACAGTCGTCATATCTGACCATAACTTTGATGCATACTGCATACTTTGTGGCGTATTCTGTAATTAAATATTTACGTTAATTTTAAAAGATGATGTTTAAAATATACACTCCTAGGTTGATCGAAATGGTATGCAAAGGCCCAGGTTAGCTCATTTAACTCGAGTTAACCGGTTAAATCGATAATTTTGCATGCGAAATGATCGATTTAACTGGTTCTTCTTCTTCTTCTTCAGGCTATATTAGTCCACTGCTGGACATATTCCTCCCCTAATGAGCGCAAGGTTGTGCCATCATTGGGGGTAATGCCCATAATCCCCACGCTTTTAACTGGTTAACTCGAGTTAAATGAGCTAACCCGGGCTGACGCTAGTGGGCCTAATTAGAAACTAGTCGAAGTGAATCGGAAATTTGAATTTCTGGGCCAATAACACCTGGAATCGAATGATTGGCCGAAAAAATAGCCAATATTCTATGGCCATTGACTGTGTAAATGGGTCATGAATTTCATTCCAGGAAAAAATATTTTATACAGGGTGTAAATCGGATTTACGGCCGGTATACGTGTCGCACGCAGCCATATTCCATATAATAATATAATAATATAATACGCCGTATTACAAGTAGGCACGCCGGATTGAAAAACGTTGCCATCATGCAATGTGCTACCTCACGTTAGTATTTTATAGACAGATTCTTACACCAGTATCGACATATTATGTACAAAGACATAAATGATAATGCAGGCTATATTGTAATTTAAAGAAAATAATACTTTTGTCGTTCATTATGGACACTAGTGTCTAGGCACAGGTAGTACCTAGGCACTATTCACTGACCACATATTGTATGGGCAATAATTTGTGTCCCATTTACATAGATTTATTGGATTTGCATTAATGAATTTTGAGCTTATTTTGACATAGTTCCATCCTATTCTTATTGCCCCTGGATTAAAGTACTAAACCAAGCTTACCTGTTTGTAACATGCAGCCAGTATCAACACAACGGGGTATTTAGGATACTTAGACATATTTATCTGACGTTCCTGGACAATTTTAAATACTGACAACATTTCATCATACATTTCATTGTTATATAGAAGATCTAATAAGATTTGGTATGAGACTAGCTGGTCGAAAAACCCTTTGTTTGCTGGGTCTTCAAAACACTGAAAAGAAAAAGGTTATAAATTATAAACTTCAAAAACACATGGAATGCAGCTGGGGTGCTGATTTTGTATTTATTCCGTCAAAAGAGTGATAGTAGAGAGTAAGAACAAAGAACCCTCTTTAAATGAAGTAAGTAGAATAGCTATTTTATTTGCATGAAATTTGGCCCACAGTTAGATCATCTGGATTAAAACAAGAGATACTTTTAATAGGGGGGGGGCCGATTATTACAATGTTATAAAGGTCACTACATTCCCAATATTATGTAGACATAGCCAATATTACATTAGTAGTCTTCCAAAGTAGGTATCTAGTTAAGCAATGGTAAAATGTTTCTAGGGGTAGTACACAAGGAACCGTTATAGTTTCGGCGTCTAGGATCTTTTATATAACAGAAAATAAAAAAAATACCTTCAATGCTTCATTTGGGGCATCAAGAAAATGGAACATTCTCATCACTACTGGCCCAAATATAAATGAACCAAATCTGTATTCAGTATTCTGCGTATTAAATCTAGAAAAGAAACATCATTTCAAAAATTTTATGCAAATAATATCACCAGAGGTTCAACAGTGCAATCCAATGCAGGAACATGCAATGATCTACACTTTATGGGGCAAAGTTACAATGTGACAAATTTACAACATTTCACAGTATCTAGTGTAGCATCCAAGGTTGATCACCTTCTACAATTATAATCGTCGTCAGGCTATACCAGTCCACTGCTGAACATAGCCCTCCCCTAAAGTGCGCCACATTGTGCTATCATAGGGGGTAATGCACATAATCCCCACGCTGGGCATGCGGGTTGGGGATCGCAGTTCGGTGGAATTGTACTGCAGGGGGCGCTGCTGCCCACTCCCCAGTTTGTGTCCCTTAGTCGCCTTTTACGCCTTTTAATTCTAATTATTTAAAACTATTTCAAATTATTTACTTGGCCAAGAAAGTTATACTTGTTACATAAGCTTACTTTTTAATCATGTTTATGACCAATTCGACATCTGTAGGTTCAGCCATGTGGATGATATTCTTTAAATCCTCAGTGAAGATCATGGCTTTTTGATCGGAGACAAATTCCACCATTTTACTCTTGAAGTTTTCTGAGTATGTCGCAAATTGCTCCTTGATTCTCTTCCTTGTTTGCAGATAGCCATCTATTCCAAGGGCAGATGGGGAGTACAGATACCTTGCTAAAAAAAAATTGGAGGTATTTATTGATATTGATTTTGTTATTGATTTGGCAAAACACCAAAATCAAGATGTAGGCCCGTAAACATCCAAATTGAAGCGCAGATGAGCAGAGCATGTGGACATGTGGCAGGATATTTAATGGACGAAGGCAGTAACAGAGTACGATACCCAGGATTGGCTAGACCTTTGGTAGATAAACCAACAACCCATTGGGACGATAATTTAAAGCTGATGGAAAACAATAAATACTATATTGACAGAAAACTGAAAGGCAGGGCGTGACAGGGAGGAGTTCTATGCCCAGCAAAGGGCACTATCCATAATAGACTACGTATAAATTACAGATAGATTGTTTTGTCGAGCAGATAACGAATTGTTTTCTAGGTTATGCCGTAAGTTTGTTATAAACCAATAAAACGGAATAAGGGCACGCACCTATGTGATAGAATCAAATAGAATTTGTACAAAAGTAAATAAAATAAAATGTATACTAATAAAATGGACACTTTCTAGAGCTAAAATAAGTTAAACATTTTATAAAGTAAAATCCTCAGACCTTCCGACGTGTTAATCATCCGTATAGGCGTCAAAAGTCTTTTGTTGTTCTGTAAAACGTTTTTTATAACTATATTACTGAAATAAGACATTTTTGTTTAGATATAATATAAATAGTGTAGAAGTAATGTTCAATTCAATTCAAGAATTGAACATTAGTGTAGAAGTAATGTTCAATTCAATTCAATTCTGTTTTATGGACTCAGTGCACTGATTGTCCAGTACAATTTCGCCAATATCACGTGTTAGACAAGACTATAGCCAATCACAAGCGAACAAGGCTCGGTCAGAATAGAAGTAATGTTAAAGTTTTGATTTTTTTTTTTTTAGTTCATCCCGCAAGGAACCGGCTAAGGTCTTAGACCATGCTGCCACGTCTTTGGTTTTTGTGTTAAAGTTTTGATTGAAAATTTAGGTTAGGTTATGTACACACACAGACTACATAAAGATAAGGATTTTGTTCTGTGAATTATGCTGTCTGTCCACAGAGCAATTAAACCAATGTCGTCTTTGTTCTGTGTACCGATAACAGTGACGTGACGTTTAATTTAAAAATAAAAATTTTGTTCTGTGATCTGTGGTGGGAATTGTTCTGTGGGTGGGGGTTCTTTCTTTCCTTCTTTCATTTGCAGCGTTGCCAGAAGGTTACTTTTGTAACCTTTTAAGTGATTTTTAACTAAGTCAGGTTACTTTGAGGTTACATGACACAAAAGGTTACTTTTGGTTACTTTATTGTGAAGTTTTTTTTTACTTATTTTGAAAAACGGAACGCAAAGATCTTTTGTTTGTTGGCAAATTGTTTCGTTTCTTCGCTCATTCATATGATTCATAATATTCAACTCACTCACTTACTCCCTTCCTGTCTCTCTCTCTTTGTTTTGGTCTGCTTGCTCCAAGGGGTAGCAGTAACTTCGCAGAAACCTTCGACAGTAATGTTGTCCTGCTTTCGCTAACCAACCTTCCATAAGAAAAAAAGAGATGGCACTACGTTTATCAATGCACCGATTTCAAGGTGCGTACAGGCCCTACTGTCAAACGCTACCGACTAGGGATAGGCCTAACTCACCATCGATATCGATAGAAACGTTGAAAAATGAAGACACCTTAGACTAAATCATGTAATTATAATAAATTGCTTTGTATATAAGTTTTAAATCATGTTTAATCAAAATAAGTAACAATAATTTAAAAAGCAACACTTTTATACAAAATAGTGAATTTACAATTATATTCGTCAACGTCAGCATAATACTCCGTCTCAGATTTCTTCCTGAATAAAATCCGTAACGACATCCAAATTTACGTTACGTTTCTTCTTCCCATTTTTAAATACAGATCGAGCTAGGTCCTTGTATTAAAAAGTTGTTTATCTTGCAATGAAATTTGAAAAGGAAAATACTATTGCTAATATTGACTAGGTAAATCCATCTTCGACTGCAATCTGTCGCTAAAAGTCGTATTTAATTATCACAATATTATATTATTATTGCAAGTAATAATTCAGTAATTCGATGGATGCAGTAATTTGATGTGTCAAGTGATGAATTCTGATATTTGAATACGTTTCATTGACAGATTTTAGACAACAGGTATAGGGGTTGATGACCACATCAACAAAGGAATTTTCGAACGCAAGACTATAAGGATCATCAACTACGTCAGGCTGCAGTAAATTTGATCAAGAAAGAAGACTATGACCGTGGCATTGGCAGATAACAGACATTTTGCTCACTTCCCATGTTCAGTACTGACCTGAAAACAAACAGAAAGTTTTAATAAAGGCGTACCTACAAAAGAGAGCTGCTTAAATAATAACATATTCCACTTTTAAACACTTTCGTTTTAGATCTCTTTATAAAAGCTATTTGGGTTACAAGCTACGTCTATTATTGACTGATCCTGATAATTAATTACATACTTTGAAGTAAGGTACAATTTGCATCTATATAGTCAGATATTTTTTGCAATAAGGTGATCACCACATAATTTATTAATTGTGAAACTAACAGCTTTGACGTCCATTCATTTAACATTTTGTTTTTACCTTTCAACTTTTCTTTATCTATGATTTACACTGTTGGAGAGATGGTTTTTTGTGGGTAAGTCTATGGTAGTTTGTATTGTCGTTGGGTGAGATTTAAATTCAGGACAAACATAAAACAGCTGATGGGGTTTGGAAAAAAAATTGTGTACACGTAGAAGTCTTAATATAAGCAACATCGTGATGTGGGATGTTCGGGCTTGTTTTTTTTATATTATCAATTCTCACATCACACTGTTTACTTATTACGATTTAGAAATTTTGAAATAAAGATAAACTGTTAAATGAATTAAATGGATGAAGGCACCACTCGGATGCTGTGGTGCTGGGACACTGTTTGGATGTAGTAGACTTAACTAAAGAAGTATGGCAAAGGAAAAAAAATATTGTAAGTTTTCATAGTTATTCTCGTTATGCTCGAATACAAAATATCCTGGGAGCATCCTGTTTTGTAAAAACATGTGATAAGTGTATATGAAAAGGTAGAGGTACATATTCTGCAACAAATGTTTAACTTTCTCACCATTACTTCCATTTTTACTGGTCTAAGGTGGGCACCACATCTTCCTTCAGGCGTGTTCGCAATAAGTTTCTTCGTCCCAATCACTCGGGTCTAAAGTGCCTAGAGCGCAGTTTACAGTCGTTTTGGTCCTGTTTCTTATTTCTGCGTTTTTGCGTGCTTTTGCTTCCATTTATCAATTTGGGAAAACTTGAACAAGAAGAAACAATGGATTATGTATTAAGAAGGCGTGATGAACAAGTATCGACTATACTACTACTGAGGCGAATTTTCATCGACCATGCTTGTGCCATCCCATCACTAGGACAACCTACAAATGGATTGGTTTATTTTCTTAATTTTAGAGCGTAGAAGGGTTCGAGAAGCAACAATTACGGTAATTTTGGTTAATAAGTCATTAGGAAGTTTATTTACAAAGTAATATTTTATCCGTTGGTCCTTTTATGCGAGAAAACATAGGTTTTAGGTACTCACCTTTGGAAGTTCATATTATAATCTCCGTATTCTTTGTTTATGTGACCTGCAGCCACCACGCACTTTTCACCTCGTTGTGCATTTATTGTACAATATCCCAGGGTAAGTTGTGTGCACCAAAATATTTTAGTTATTTCAATTTTCTAAAATAATCCGACGACGTCTTCACAGATTTTGCACTTGCGATAACCCGACTAAATTTGAAAACATTCAGAGTGCTGCCACTATTGTAAGTTACATTACCCATCTTAATTTGGTCTCTTACTCAGGGCATTAAGGCATCGTTTTGACAATTAGGCCTGTACGCTGTCACGTGACCATCGTTTCTTCTATTGGTTTAATTGTTCTGTGGCTTGCTCCATCCAGTCCGCGTAGCATGCCACGCTCGAGAAATGCCCTTCTCTATGCAAAAATGACAATTTCTCTGGCGAGCCAGAAATGTCTCGACGCTAACAAGTTACCGCGACCGAGATGGAGTCGACCGAAACTTTTCTACAACTGGGTAATATGGCGCCATTGCCGAGATGATCGGCCAATTTAGAAAATTTTGACATAAATGAGACCAAGATATGTCTGGATACGAGATATGAAGACAAGGCCTCGAGAGCACGGTTTTTTAATCGTTTTTGTGTTTTTGCTGTATTATAATGTCTTTTTGATTTTTCAGTCTTAAAATCTAAATGTTTTTAGTCTTAAAATCCGATCACAGGACTCTGCTTGGTATTGACACAATATCAGCACTTACCTAAAGCTGGCTACTAAAAGAAGCAATGCAACAATGCGATAACATTTGAGCTTTCAAAATTGATGCTAAAAACTAAAGTTAAATATCGATGAAATTTTATGAAGACAAAGGTATAATTTATTGATTATTTTATTTTTTATTTAATTTCATTTAGTGTTTATGTAATATATATTTTATTGTATTTTACTTATATATATTTATTTTATTATATATTTTATTTTATTGTAATATATAATTATATATTTTATTTTCCTGGTCGCGCGACCAGATAACAAATTAAAATTCTATTGTCCTGGACACTGCACCGTCTAGTGGTTACTTTACCATCTATCTAGTGAAACCATACAATGAAACCAGTTGCGAACGAGGACCGTTTCGAGGACCTGTTTTCGTTCCAGAAAAAACGGTTGCGTTTCGTCGTCGAAAAATCGGACAACGACCCACTCCTAGTATATTACCTACGTCACTAGTCGACAGTCGTGCCAATTATTAGTGGACAGTCAGTATTGGTCGAAGTGATTGGTCGAGTGCTCAAATACTATCCAATTTTGTTTAATATTATGGAGGGCCTTCAGACAAAACCATACCGCAATTTAGAACAGAAACAGCGCCATCTGTGGTTGGGTAGAGGAACTAATGCTACAGTACTTTAATTACTTAGAAGTGAATATTATTTGTGTTGCGTTTGTTCTCTATTAATGCTGATTTTATGTAATCAACGACACCCGCAAAATTCTCTTTTAAATACTTTGCACGTGTTAGGCGTAGTTAAACAAAATTATATTTTTTAATTAAATGAATGATCTAGAAGGATCAAACCACTTTATAGGAATTATTTCTTTCCGCATTTGTACCGATTCTATAAATGGTTTGTTTACATGTAGACCAAAGCCGAAATTATGTATACAATGTATTAGAATAAATAAAATATAGCAGCGCCATCAAGTGGCTAAAAGTGGTACTTTAATTGCTTAGAAGTAAATGTTATTTTTTGTTCCGTTGGTTCTCTATTAATGCTGATTTTATGTAACCTACGTCATCCGCAAAATTCTGTTTTAAATATTTCACACCTGTTAGGGGTAGTTTAATAAAATTAGTCTTCGAATTCAATAAACTAAATATAACAGCGCCATCTAGTGGCTCCTAGCTGTACTTTAACGAAGCTTCTTAACGAATTTTATTTTTCGTCACGGTTCTGATCGCATAATTATGATTTTATATAGCCTATGACACCCGCGCAAGGATGCCGAATCGAATGACACCTTGTTTAACAAAATCTGACCATTGGTTAAGGAGTTATGAGGGAACATAGAATCGGACATACATACATACATACATACATACATACATACATACATACATACATACGCACTAAAAAAACACATTACCCTCCTTTTGGGCTTCGCTGCAGTCGGGTAATGACAGTGCCACTAGATGCTGTATAAATCATCTAAAATAGATGCAAAGGCCTTACTTAATAAATTCGTTATCTAACAGGTTAAAGCAGTATTGAAACTGACGTCTGAATTAAGTAGTTTTATTTTATGTATGACATGACATATTTTATGTGCACAGGAAAGCAAGCGAAGCTCTAGAAAAAAAAATAAACAAAAAATGTAAGCCGACTTAGCAGGTAGGTAGGTACATGTAGATAAAAGGTACGATAAAATATTGAAATTGGCAATATTGAATACGGAATACTCACAATTCCGTAGAGGGAGTTCTACTCTATCTACGGAGTATTCACAAGTATTAGGTATGTTTTAGTACCTTTTTTTTATTGGTGAGGTGACTTTTTACACCAAAAGGTTACTTTTTTGCCTATTTCCGGTGACTTTTCACAAGGCCTGTCTGGCAACACTGTTCATTTGCTTCCAAAAAAAAAGTCATGTTTTCCTAAATAAATATTTCATTTTCCTTAGTGTAATTACATGTAAACAGGAAAAGTGGTTCTCATTACGAAGTGATCAAGTTGTTACCTACCTATTTGGCAATTTAACAAGTGAAGCCCATCTTTACTCCACCTGTCATCTGATTCATACTGTCATACATAATGCTAAGTTACTCAAGTCCTCTTCCATGAAAAGAAGCTGATTTAGTAGCGTATGTATCATTTTCCCAAATCATCTCTAGAGGTTGAGTTGAGATGGGCATTCGTATCATTGTAATACTTACTTGTTACTTATTAAGTTCTCAATACTAACCGGTTTCTGAACACAGAATTTTACTAAGTAAACACGGCCGAGTCTGTCTCTTCAGATTTCTTAAAAAAGAAGAGACAGAACGATACTTTTTCATATAGCGCCACTTGAGACATACTTGAACAGTGAATACTGAGAGGCATTCACTCGCTGCTGCAGGTGAATGCCTCTCAAGGTGATAGTTAAGGACATTCTCTATTTGAGAACCGGTGGTATCTTAGTTGTGATAGCTTTTGATAGAGAGTCTTCCTACATAAAATAGACTGTCCTGAATAGTGCAAAAGTCCTGTCTGTTATGCTTAACAGACTCGATAAAACCTTTGTGGTTAGCAGGGCAGTACAGTCATCAGTCACCTTTAGCTTTACATACATGCACTCTAAATTGTCACATTACATTTAGGTGACTGGAACAAAAATGTAACAGTTGATCAGTTGTTGACTGCACAAATAACTTACTGATGTGATTCTGCTTCCTTGTTATGAACCATTTACACAAATGGCTCATTGAACCACTTTAAATAGTAACTAACTACTAAGTGGCCGCATGTAAATGCTCTTATATAGAAAGTATTATCTCATGCTAGGATCCAGTTAATTTGGAATCTTGTGCGGTATTATTATTTAGGACTTTTGCTTCCTGACATAAATTATACAGGGTGTCAAATGATAGATTTCCAATGTTACCTTTTCAAATTGCACTGACTTCAGTCCAATTTGAAAAGGTAATGTATCTACTAAGATACATTCTCAATTCCAGTATAAAAATGTTAGCCAGCTGATTATTTGGTGGTACAAACTACTGTACTGGGAATGCAATGAGGCGTTGCTTGCCATAGCAATTTTGCACTCCAGCAAACCACAAAGACAAGTGCGCTCTTGTACTTTTCACTGATCAGCAAATACATAAAATCTGACATTAGCAAACCAAACTTGGCTATATGTTGCAGCAGTAAAAATTTGTACTACGCTTCTACAGACTTATTTATAAAAACAAAATTTCTTAATGTACTCCAAAAATGCTCACTAATCTAGTCTGTAGTGGAGATTTTACAAAAAATAAGTTGTAACTCCAGAATAAATTAAATGCTTCTAGGTATTTTAGTGGAATCATGTTTTGATAAATAAGGCTGTTATATAAAAAACTATTTTATACAAATTCCCTAAAACACTCCTCAGATGCAGTTTAGATAGTCTGTGATAAAGGGAAAGACGAAATCACAGACTACTTAAACTACCTCTCAAGAATGTAATAGATAGAGGAATCATGTTTTTATAAATAAGATTGTTAGTGTTATTTATAAAAACTACTCTAATGGAACTTAAACTGCATTTATTTTAGTTTTTTATAAGGCTGTATGATTGTATAGGACTGGATGGTGTACATGGTGATGTTCATACAACAAAACCTGAGTTTTTAAGATCTCATAAATGTTTGTTTCACGGCAAAGTAGTTAAGATATTTTGGTGGAATTTGCTACTGAACAGCCTTTATTTCAGTACCAATAATATAATAATAAGTACATAGGGATAATGCCTTACCAATAACTTGAACAAATTACCTCACATTAACGATCTTGGGAATCACTAGGGGAAGACTTAAAATTCTTCAGGCTTTACATTAGTCAAATTATCAAATAATAAAGAAATAATTGCTCTTACATGCCCATCGCAAACCTATCACACTGTTTTTTTTTGTTCAAGTTACCTGCCAGCATTAAAACATAAAAGTTAAAAAAAAATAAACCTCATTAGGTAAAAGGATGAATGGGCTCTTGCATATAAATGAATTAATGATACCTATCATTGTTTACAGCCAGTCTCAGTCAATTTTAGTTTGGATACAAATGTATGTAAATTATTAAAACTCATTAGTCTGCTGTAAATCTATCTTGTGTGAACCCTGAACCATGTGAAACATACTGGGCTGAGTAATGTTATTACCTACCTATTGATATTTAATTTGATGTTGTATATGTAATTTGATGATGTTGTACTTTAGAATCATTATTTTTAACTATTCATTTTAAAATATTCCAGAAGGTCACTGAATGTTACTAATCATGGATGGTTCAGTAAAATGACACTAAAGATATCTGGCCAAAGTGGATCATTTCATTAGAAGTCAGAAGAAAAGTCCATGAGGATGAGGATGGCTATTCCACTGAGATATCCTGTCATGTCACAAACAGGGTGGAAATGTAATCATAGACATAGATTTAAAAAAACATGATCTACTTATATCACTTTTTTACTCATCTAACTGCTGACTATTGATTAAATCATAAAAATTAAAGCATTTTTATTATATTTTGCCTTTTAATGAAAGCATAGATGTAATACTTAATAACATCTAATTTATCTCTTTTGTTCGCAGCTCTAAAAACTGTACTAAGCTCATGGTACAGTAGCAAAAGCTCAAAGCACAATGGCTGATCAATCACGCTCAACATCCTCAAAACACATAAAAAGAAGACACAGCATTAAGGAAATGGATACATCCTCTAAACAGAGAAAGACTTCCACCAGTTCTGATGATGTTAGAACACCACCACTTCCAACAAATACAAGTATAGAAGAGTTGCTAATGAAAAGAAAAACACTTAAAGATGAACTAAAGAAAATGAATAACTACTCTGATAACAAAATCAAACCAAAACACAAGGTTGATGTCCATAGCAAAAGTTTTAACAGCGTTCTCGAACACTCGCCTTCAAAAAAGAAACATTCACAACAACATAGTCCTGAAAAACATATACTTAAAGGTTCATCACCAGAATTAACTGAGGCAATAGATTCTGAAAATGAAGAGTACATTATTGAACAAAGACGTAAAAAACGAAGACTGCTACTTGAGAAACTTGGAGATATTCCTGAAAACAAAACCATTAATGCTTCACCAGAAACAAATTCAAATAATAAGACTAATAAACCTGCTTTGAAACCAAGCAAACCAAAAGATACATCCCCAAAGACTCACATGAAAGAAACCCCTGATATGTTTTCTGAAAAAGATTACTTTGACATAAATGAAACAACACATTGCAAGACTAATGACAATGAAGAATACAATGTCCAACTTAGTGACAACTGGGATGATGCAGAAGGATACTACCAGATTTCCATAGGAGACACACTAAACCACAATAGATACAAAATTAAAAGTGTTCTTGGACAGGGTATGTTTGCAAATGTTGTTAATGCTATTGATAAAGACAAAGGCCGAGAAGTAGCTATTAAAATAGCAAGGAACAATGACATAATGTACACAAATGGGTTAAAAGAAATCACGATGCTTAGAGAGATAAGTAAAGCAGATCCAGAAAATAAATTTAACTGTGTCAAGATTATTCGATACTTTATGCATAAAGGGCACTTATGCATAGTCTTGGAATCGCTAACTATGGACTTGCGATGCGTACTTAAGAAATTTGGCAAAAGCCAGGGAATCAATATAAAATCATTATTGAACTACAGTAGGCAGCTACTTACAGCATTGAAAATCCTAAAAAAAGTTGGCATTATCCACGCAGACATAAAGCCAGATAATATTCTAGTGAACGAGAAGAAGAACATCTTGAAGCTTTGCGACTTTGGTTCTGCTGAAAAAATTGGCGAAACCGAACTCAAACCATATTTGGTATCAAGATTTTACCGAGCGCCAGAAATCATTATGGGGTTACCATACGGACATGGTATAGACATGTGGTCGGCTGCATGCACAATATATGAATTAGCTACGGGAAGAATACTTTTTACTGGTGGCTCAAACAATAAAATGCTCAAATGTTTCATGGATGTCAAAGGAAAATTCCCCAAAAGGATGATAAAGCAAGGGAAATTCAAAGACCAGCATTTCAATTACAATAACAACTTCCTATTGCACAAAAAAGACGAAGTGACTGGCCGAGAAAAAGTGGTTGAGATTTCTAATGTGGTCCCTACAAGAAGTATTCTTGATGGATTGAAAAAATATTGCCTTAATGATGACGATACATCGCAAAACCACGACAGAAAGATTGTTCAACTTAAAGAACTTTTAGACAAAATGTTGATGTTAGATCATCACCATAGACCTACTGTGTCGGATTGTTTACGAAATCCACTATTTCTAGACGAAATTAAACTGTAAATATTGTATTTACTGAATTAACCTGAATTAAATAAGTACTTAGCCAACTAATTGATTTTATCATTCATTTCCAACTACCAAGCTATAAATAATAGGTCTGGTTTAAAGTAGGCATTTATTGATAAATTCTATAAGATAATTAACCAAAATATCACTTAAATGTAAATTAATCACATGATACACATGAGGTTTATCACAATCAAAAAAGAAAATTAGGTAGGTACTTTTTCTCCATTTTTTTTTTAGCCTTGATATAAAAACCGGGTTCAGGGGTTCTACACATCACGAAAGGTCCTCGCAGAGTGATTCCCATACAACATAGGTAGTTTGGTATTAATTTACAAAACAGCCTGATTGCAATTTGACAATATCAATGAGGATACAAATAAAGGTTGAACCCTGTTGATAAATTCATTTAAAGTAAGATTTTTTTATGATTTGTGAGATGAACGTCACTTTCGCGATTCGGCACATGAGACATAGACCACCTTAGCGAGAAGCCGCAAGAGATCTATGTGATTTTCGTTATTCGTCACATTATCACGTAGTCGCATACTGCATTGGTCACAGTATGAAATTGACACATTCGTATTAACCCACATTCTTCTTTTAGGGACGAGTGTATAATTACTGCCAACATACCTAAGATTTCGAGATAGATACTTGATATGAAACCTCTGCTAAAGGGTGTTAATAAAATGACTTTACAGGGTAAAAATTTTTTTTAATTGCTTAGCTTCAAAAAAGTAAGATCTAAAGTTCCTCCCAAATATTTATTGAATTTTAAATACAATCACTTACTTTTGCCATAGAAGAAGTGGTTATTTGGTCGCGAAGTGACCTAGACCCATAGGCAATACTATAACCAAGGCACTAAACTGCCTAATCAATCACCATCACACCCCCAACAACTGTTCCTGTACTTGCATCATGGCACAAAGCAGCTCGCAGCGCGTTTGTAGAAATTAATGCCGATTGACGAGTTAGTGGTATGACAAGGATTAAGGGAGTTTTGTTCCTAACTGTAGGTACTACACTGAACTAAGAATGTGGGATAACGAAAGTCACCTATATTTCTTGTGGCTTCTCGCTAAGGTGGTCTATGTCTCATGTGACTAATCGCGAAAGTGACGCTCATCTCACCTATAATTTTTATATGACAAGGCTTATGTATGAGGCACAATTTCTTTTTTTTCATACACTCAATGCTTACCACTTCAATCTGTGTCCTTTAAATATGTTGACACATTTCATTGCGACCCAGCCAAGGATGTTTACGTTCCTGGACCCAGCATGACTATAGCAAATAAAATCAAACTACATTATACGAGAATGAAACTGCATAGGTATTTTAAATTATTAAAGTGATTTTGCCGCACCCTGTATAGGTTCGATACAGGAAGAACCCATTATATTAAACATAAGTACGTAATTCCTGAAACATGTCGGTTAAATTTGGTCAATTACACAAATTTTTTTCTACCAATTATGAATTTGTTTGTCTAATTTATCTGTTGTTTTTTGAATAGTTATGCTTCCTGCCTGCTGGAAAATTTGTTGGAAAAATATATAAACCCGTTATTCCTAAAAATAATAATCTTCAAAGAACAAAAGTTGTTACCAAACACAAAATCTAATTGAAGTGTCGCAGGAATTGCACATTTTAAAAGTAAATCTGTAGTTAATGAAATAACGATGTACTTACTGAATAAATTTTAAACATTAGTTGCTAGTAGGTAAGTATTTAAAACAACGACTGTTCATGATTTTAAACTTTAAAACATTAGCAACATACCCATGACAGCTGATCAAGCTTACATTCAACTCAATATCACCAGTTTACAATAATGTTCTTTTAACTATGTATAGTTTGATCTATTTTCGTGTGTATCATATATTATCTAAATACTGTTGTGTAGTTGTAGAAAGATATGCATTTAAAATTGTTTTTTATTTCTTGGATATGAACTTTAACTTAATTATGGTTCAATAGACGAGGTTTTAGGACAAATCACAAGTTCCAATAGTGCCTAAGAGGACTATTTATAAAATAAATATGATAGTTACCTACTTGTAGGTATAACAAAAATTATAAATTCCCAAGAAATGAGTAAAAGTAAAATAAATTCTTAAAGAATATTACAAGTCACTCGAACAATCTTAATTAGGTAGGTACTTATGTATTTATTTCATAATAGGATAAGTAGATAAAAAGACCTATGGTTAAATGAGTGTTATAACTTAGAACTTTGAATAATACCAAACAGCAAATTTATGGTATTCAGCATCTTTGGACTTTAAACAATGTCTAAATGAAACAAATCTCCATTTCAATTCATCACTGGCGTTATCTATCACAAAGGAAACGCTTTAAAAAAAGAGATAGGCAAGTCTTATAAATATCTACTAGGTCTGAGATTCAAAATAATCTATGTGACTACCTATTCCTACTGTTACGTTAAAAAGTAGGTAGATACAATACATATTGGACAATTCATTAAGTAGATATGTGGCTACCTATAAACTTTCAAATTTCCTGAACTAATTTTGATGAATCTTAAAAACCTTTTTAGAGGCTAAAAATTCCACCCATGCCTCGAACACGCGACCTCTGGGCTAACGGCGCTCTTCCAACTGAGCTAATGGGCGACTACCGGCATCAGTGAAATTTCAAACCTCTTTACAATACTCTCTGTATTACGTAACATTGATGAAATTGTAAGAAAATAAAGCGAATTCGCACAATGAAATTTTCCCCTCCGCCGGGTCCGTAACAAACAAATATCAAAATGCCATGATTTTATTACGTGACTAAATTTCAATTTGCTACGCACTGCTAACAATAAACTTAAATTGATAACTTGTTTTATAATACTTTTTTTCATAAAGTGAACATCAGAATTTCTAACAGTGACAACAATTTTTAGAACCTGCAGCCTAGAACCTACGCTGTACTCAACAACCTAGGTAGGACTCTAATCGATTTCCCCTAAAAACGGCCGTTTTTGTCAAAACTGCTTTAAAGTTCTGGATTCTTGGTCTTAGGTTCTAAAAAGAGCTACTATATTTATTAAGATTTAATAATGTTCACTTTTCCCAAAGACACGTTATAATAGGAGATATGATTTTTTCAATTGGTGGCCCTAATTAGCACCGCGGCTAAATCCCATAATGCTTGAAATCTCAAAGACCAAACGACAAACGTGTTTTTCTCTATCTTAAAAACGGTTATTATTTAATTAACTAGCTGACCCAGCGAACTTCGTACTGCCTACCAGTCGTATCTTAATTTTATTTTTATTTTCCCCTCCGTAAGAACCATTCTCGTACTTCAAGGAATATACAAAAAAAAATTAACGAAATCGGTTCAGCTGCACTCGAGATTTGCGCTTACCAACACATTCAGCGATTCATTTTTATATTATAGAACGCGACGTGCACTTTCGTGCACTTGTTATAATGTAGTCTGTTTTTAAAAAAGCGTCAAACTTGTGATTATACATAGTTTCTTTTTATTATTTTAATTAGCCATGTCTGTGTCCCACTGTTACATTTTAGCAACAAATAAAAAAATCTGAGTGTCGAACCATCAATCTCAGTCCAACTCGCACTAGCCAGACGACCTCTGTGGCGTAGCGGTAGCGCGTCTGCCTACCATGCAAGAGGTCCCGGGTTCTAATCCCGGCTGGAAAAAAAAAAAAAAAGTCCAGGTCTTGGATGTTTACATGTTTGTGATGTCGTTGTTTCTGGTTCCCACGACACACCAGAAGCAATGTATGTGCCTGTATGTAAATGTTGTGTTATGTTAGTTTTATGTTAAAACTTACTTATTTGTGTCCCGAACCACATGCCCAACTATACAATAGCGAAACTTATAATATTAGATCATAATTATTATTCCTTCATATCATATGAATCCCGGCATGGGTGGAATTTTCGGCCTCTAAATAGGTTTTCATAATTATTATTTCATTATCAGGCGTGCAGTTATGGTTTATAACTGCACGCTTATATGTATGTTTGGCAAACAGAGCGTCTACTGCGATGTTGCGGTAGAAGGAATAAGTAACCTCAAAGAAAGTTTGCAACGCGCGTTGACCAAGAAAAAACCAAACACAAAATTAATAACTACCCAAGAATTATCCAACTGGATAACAGTTTCGTGTTTTTGTTTTTCTAAACAGTTTGGCCACGCCCACCAGATTTTGTTAGAATAACGTGTTAGGTAGATGTTAGAAAATCACAATATCATGTCGCAGTGGACCTGGCTTCAAGGCAAATTTAAATATAGTTACGAAACCATGGCATTTTGACATTTGGTTGTCACAGGCCGAAGGCATATTTTCCTCCACTATCTGACAAGTAATCATGACACCAAATGGACACTTTAGGCTGAGCATAATCGTAATTCGAAATTAACCTATATGACCTCTTTATCAGCGGCATAGTTACCATACAATGCATACATACTCAGCACTTACTTTTAACTTTGGATGATAACTTGAGTTAAAGTAACACCCCCACATTAACACTACACTAAATTGACGCCAGAAAAACGGAGGGCGTTACTTCTGAAGATGACTCTATAAGCAAGGTACCTATTGTAGTGTGGTATTCGTTTCATAGTCTTGCAATTCACATATAAACAGCTACCATAGAGAAACTGAGCCTTTTTACACCATTGTAGTATCTAAGAACTAGTATTTTCCTGAATACACATTTAGTACTAACATTCTTCCTCTATAACCCTCCAAGGGTGTCCCGATAGTGTCAGGCCAAAAGCTCGCTCAGAGACATTCTGAGTTCACTCACCACTGCCTGTATAGTTATTAACGTATCGCACCTGAATGCTGTTGCTATGTCGACGCCATGTTGCGCGGGACGTCCAGTGACTGCCCCGATGCGATGGAGTCGGGGCTTTGGAGCGAGGCGCTGTAAGCAGGGTTCATGGGAGTAGCTCCCCCTGCCTCGAAAAGTGTGCTGTCGTAAACACTATTGCTCTGAAAAGGAAAAAGATATATGTCAATAATAGTATCGTCGTAAACGATATCTAGGTACAAATCTAAACGCTAGATTTTTTGCTTGGAGAAGGAAATGAAAATATTGTCGCGGTCCTATCCCGAACCATCTAGAATAGAGCCTTCTGGAAGCCTATCGAATAGTCGCCGCATGCTGCGTTTTAGTAAACAATAAATGCTGCAAGCAATAATGACTCGTATTTTCACTAGCATAAGGTTCAAAAGTCTTTGACATGAAACTGTTCAAGCGACGTTGCCGCGTGTACCGAGTGTAGGTACGTAGGTACGGGAATGTTCGAGAACCCTTGCCGGCGGATATAAATAGCGGCCGCCGCGGCGCGCTGTCAGTTCCGTTTGGAATAGCGAAGAGTAAACTTCGAGCGAACATACCTGCGATACGAGCGATAACCTACGACCTCAGCGATACTAATGGATTTCGATTGGACCTGCGATTGGAATCTACGTGTGGACTTCGTGTCGTGAAGACCTGCAGACCAGACCCTGCGTGAATAAATCCTAAGAAGTTGTCATTGGCGTTTTACATCCAAATCCAGAACCCTAGCCCGTAACATTTGGTGTCAGAAGTGGGATTTGGAGATGCCACTGACTCCGAGAGAGTGAGTGAGTCTTCTGGAGTGAGGACCAGGTCCAGAGGTGCTGCGGAGGCCACGCCCACTGCCCCTCAGGCCACGCCCACCGGCCATAGGGACACGCCCACTGGCCCCGCCCCCAGGCCACGCCCACCGACCAAGCCACGCCCACTGGCCCCGCCCACCAGGCTCCGCCCACCGATTGGACAGCTTATCTGCCCAGCGGCTCCGCCCACTGGCCACGCCTTGACTACCAGGTTCCACTCACCGACCAACAGGCTCCGCCTCCTAGCCACTCCCACCTGGCCACGCCCGCCGAAGACATTAAACCTCCGTCACGGACAATGGAGGTTTTGGATATGTCATGCCTGATGGCAATGTTGAAGGGCATACGAGAAGAACAGAGCAAGTAGATGCAGTGCCTGCAAGAAGAACAGAGAGGCTTGCGAGAAGAACAAAGAGGCCTACGAGAAGAACAAAGAGGCCTGCGAGAAGAACAGAAGGCAGACCAACAGACGATCCTTTCTGCCGTTACAAAGTTCAGTGATACGGTCGCTAAGTTACATGAAGATGTAGAAGTAGTGAACGAACGGGTAACCGAATTAGAGGAGGACCTAAAAAATGTGAAAACCGGCCTCACTGGACTAGAGCAGGAATTTCGGCGTATAAAATCTGCTGGAGTCACGTCGAGTGGAATTCTCGGCATAAACCAGGGGCCTAAAGTGAAAGTGCCTCCGTACGACGGTACTACGTCTTGGGTCGCCTACCGACAGCAGTTCCAGACTGTCGCTGCTTGAAACGGATGGACGGACGAACAGAGCTTGACAGCCCTCACCGTCGCGCTCAGAGGTTCGGCTTTATCTGTCCTGGAGGCACTGCCCACCTCAGGCAGCAAGTTCTAGGATCTGCTGGAGGCACTTGAGGCTAGATACGGGGAATGGCACCTGGAACACGTTTTTCGTGCCCAGCTACGCGACCAGACCCAGCGCCTGGGTGAAGGACTTCAACAATGGGCGTTGGAAATTGAGAAGCTGGTTCGAAAGGCGTACCCTTCTGCTGATAGTAAAATGGTGGATACGAATATATTGCAAGCCTTCGTCGACGGAATTAGGTATCTTGAAATTAGGGCTGCAGTAAAGCTTCGCCACCATTCTTCATTAAAAGAAGCTCTGGCACACGCCCTGGAAGTTGAAGCTGTGCGTCATGATATCCAGCAAGGGTATAAACTTCGAGAAGTTACGGAGGAGGTCAAAGAGATCAAGACACCGCCCAAGAGGAACTCCGGGCCCATGTGTTACAAGTGTGGAGAAAGAGGGCATCTGCAGTTCACGTGTTCGAAGAAGGAGAGGCAACCGACCAAAACAGATGACAGACTGGGCGTCTCAACAAAATTGAGCAGCGTTTTGAAGAGTTCGTAAAGAATCATGACGCTCCGGCCTCCACTGTGAATCAGGGAAACGAAGCTAGGATTCCGAGGCGAGTATTGGCTGGAGCGGAGAAAGCCCAAGTAACCAAAATCTCACAAGTATGCAATGGGAACAAACTGTCAAGAAGGCCGAGTCCTGAAGAGTGCAAGCACCGTGCCAATCAAGAGACAAAGGAACTGCCATTGAGATTGACAAGAATGAGTCCATCGAGATCTTGGGAAGACGAGGCGATGAAAGAAGCACAGGAAGATGACGAAGATGTACGGCTCATTGTCGCATGGAAGAAACGAGGCGAGGACAAACCAAGATGGTGCGAAGTCGCTCCTACTAGTGTTGTCACCAAGGCATACTGGGCTCAATAGGACAGTTTTATTCTTCAGAACGAAATACTTTACCGTAAATGGGAGAAACCTAACGGCAGGGAGTTCCATCTTCAGATAGTTGTCCCAAGAGATAAGGTACAAGATGTCCTTCGTGAAGTACATGACGGCGTGTCAGGTGGACATTTGGGCGTAAAGAGGACTTTAACAAAGATTCGAGAAAGGTTTTACTGGCTCCATTGTCGAGAAGATGTGCAAGATTGGTGCCGCAAGTGTGCTACTTGCGCCGCGGTGAAAGGCCCACCAACTAGAAGCCGAGGAAATCTGCAAGTTTATAACGTTGGTGCGCCATGGGAACGCATTGCAGTTGATGTGGCTGGACCGTTCCCAGTAACGGAATCAGGAAATAAGTATTTCATGGTAGTTATGGATTACTTCACTAAATGGCCAGAGGTATTCGCCATACCCAATCAAGAAGCCACGACTGTTGCCTCCAAGTTGTTTGAGGAAGTAGTTTGCCGGTTTGGTGTGCCCTTAGAAATACATTCCGACCAAGGCAGCAACTTTGAGTCTCAAGTATTTCAAGAACTCTGTAAAATATTGGGAATGCATAAGACTAGGACCACCCCATATCATCCTCAATCTGACGGCATGGTAGAAAGATTTAACCAAACACTTGAGAGACATTAAGCAAATGTCGTTGACAGGCACCAGAGAGACTAGGACAAATACATACCGCTATTTCTTCTGGCCTACAGAACGGCAGAACATGAAAACACGAAGATAACCCTCGCGCGTGTAAATTTTGGCCGAGAACTGAGAATACCAGTAGATCTGCTAACTGGAAGACCTCCTGATGACCCACGTTCTCTACACGACTACATTTTCGAGTTACGTGAGAAAATGCGAGAGATTCATGCCATAGTACGGGAAAACGGATTGGAGTCGAGTAAAAAGATGAAAACTAGGTATGACCGCCGAGCAAATACAAGCGGCTTTGAAGAAGGAGCACTAGTCTGGCTTCACAACGTAACTCGACGAAAGGGAAAATCTCCGAAATTGCAAACAAGATGGGAGGGACCGTACAAAGTGGTAACTCGGTTAAATGACGTGACGTACCGATTTCAACGGCAGCCAAGGGGTGCACAAAAAGTGGTTCACATCGGCCGCTTAGCTTCTTATCACGGCAGTAATGAAGATGCTCGGGACGAGCATCTCTAAGAGGGGAGCAGTGTCGCGGTCCTATCTCGAACCATCTAGAATAGAGCCTTCTGGAAGCCTATCGAATAGTCGCCGCATGCTGCGTTTTAGTAAACAATAAACGCTGCAAGCAATAATGACTCGTATGTTCACTAGCATAAGGTTCAAAACTCTTTGACATGAAACTGTTCGAGCGACGTTGCCGCGTGTACCGAGTGTAGGTACGTAGGTACGGGAATGTTCGAGATCCCTTGCCGGCGGATATAAATATCGGCCGCCGCGGCTCGCTGTCAGTTCCGTTTGGAATAGCGAAGAGTAAACTTCGAGCGAACATACCTGCGATACGAGCGATAACCTACGACCTCAGCGATACTATTGGACTTCGATTGAACCTGCTATTGGAATCTACGTGTGGGCTTCGTGCAGACCAGACCCTGCGTGAATAAATCCTAAGAAGTTGTCATTGGCGTTGTACATCCAAATCCAGAACCCTAGCCCGTGACAATATCAACTAAACATTGAAGGAATAAAATGGTATCATAGTAAAAGCTTATGCACAAACCTAAACGCTAGTTGTTTGTGTCGTAACGTACGTATCACCAAGAAATCGTTAAATATTAACTGGGGCCTGTTTCGTAGAACTACAATAATTCATAGTTTATTATGATGACTCATCACGATAAACTTGTTGGATCAAGCAGATCATACAAATAAGCTAGGTCGGAGAAGGCGACCTTCACTGAGCAGGAACTCGAAACGTCCTCTGAAATAAGAGTAGGAGGGGAACAACCGCTTGTTCAGAATACCATACACAGTGGTGAGAATGTGAGCTTTCCTGTGGGAATGGATGTTGAGCCACTTTAGCTGATTACGATAGGCGGAGACATAGATAAATACCTACGTTTTAAGTTACTTTCCTTTCTCTCTCCTTTGTTAGCACATTTCAACATTTATAATGATTGTAAAATAATGTGTGAATTTTTTTGTATAACCACAAATTGTGTATTACCAGCTCGGCAGGATACAAAAGAGAAATAAAGTAACAGCCATGTACTAGAATGTATGGTGACTAGCAGACAAACTGACCTGGTAAATATAGTCGGAATCCGTCTTGAGCGAGCTGAAGCTCTGCTGATGCGGCAGAGACACCTGGTCGTCGTCCAGGGGCTCATCCATTTGCGCCTTGTACGAGAACATTATGCTCGGCTGAGAGACGCTGTAAAAACATAGATGGTTTCAATCTATCCACGCTTAATTTTGATGTTGGTAGTTGGAGGCGACTAAACCGGCGCGGGCGTTGAGGAGACGCGCGGGGCAAGAGGGGCTCCGTGGCCTGCGACGGCCGGGGGGGCAGCGCGGACCCGCCGCACGGCCACGACACTTCTCGATATATCGCGACGGTGAAATAATGTACTTTGTTCGCTAGTCATTATACCCACCTATGTTAACTACAGTCCACGCTTTTATTTAGCAGTCTAGATATCCCTAAATTAATAAAGATAGGGCACTAGTCTCTTCATATGGTCCTTTTTCGCCAAAACAAGGACTGACGAGCGAATAAAAGTTACGCCGCCTTCGACAGGTCACTTCAAGCAAATCATCAAAGCTCGCGGCTACCAAGTGCCGTGCGAGCTTACGTTTGCGACGAGTCACCGGGGAAGATATCTGTTCGTGATAAATCAGCGCTTCGTGGAAGAGAGTACCAGCTTCGTAGCAACTTATCAGTCAACGTGGGTCATCGCTTCGGCACCCTACGCAGCCACTACGACGCAACGGTCTTCGCTCTTATCCATCGCCGAGAAAGAAGTATCTTTGGAGTTTGGACCCTGCAGTGAAAGCTTGATGATTCGCCTTCGGACGGCAAAACTGTGAGATCTTTCCAACTTCCTTACCTGCCTAAAACCAGCTTATCCCACAGCCAAACTATTTTCGTATCTATCTATACTTACCTCCTACATTTGTACATCATACAAAACATTCATACATAATCATAAAACCCAAAATTTGCTTCAAAATTAACAAACAAATAACTTGAGGGTACACATTCATAATCTACCTACATACTCATACCATTTTTCGAAAATAGCAAAATTTTATGCAAAGTCAAACGCCTGCCGTTTTCGATTAGCAAACATTCGCAAAACCAAAGACGTGGCAGCATGGTCTAAGACCTTAGCCGGTTCCTTGCGGGACGAACTAAAAAAAAAAAAAAAGCAAACATTCGCAATCCGTCATCTTTTGGCAATCCTCCGTCAAGTGAAATAAGTTACTGAACGTACAAGTACAACTTAATCTGTGAAGTTGAAAAAAAAAAACTTATTTTTATCTTTGATTGATCCAAACAAAACAAATAATCATCCTAAAATGGCGACTAGAGAGATTGTAACTGAAACCAAAGAATTAATCAAAAAACGTGCTTCAGTAAAGTCGAAACTTACTCAGTTTATAAATTACATGTCCGCGACTAAAAATTACGAACAGTTAAGTGAGTCCCAGTTGCTGGAGATGGAAATAAGAACGAACAAGCTCGATGCTTTATACGAGACCTTTGATACTTTACAGAAGGAGTTGGAAGTGTTAGTTGAAAACCCTGAAGAGCAGTACAGCGAGCGCGAGCATTTCGATCGATTGTATTACAGGGAGCTCGCGGCTGCTCGCGAGCTTATTGCGACATATTGCAAACAACAGGATGCTAAGTCTGAGGTAAGCTCTGGTGAGGCCCCAACAGTGTTAACACACAGACAAAACAACGTGAGGTTACCTAAAATTAACCTACCTCATTTTAGCGGAGGCTACCAGGATTGGCTTGAGTTTAAAGATATTTATGTTTCCTTAATTCACGAGGAAAATAGCATTGACAACATAAACAAGTTCCATTATTTACGTGCTTCTCTTCATGGAAGTGCAGCCTTAGTCATCAGGAGCTTAGATTTCAAATCAGATAACTATCATTCAGCTTGGAGGTTACTTTGCGAACGATATGATAACAAACAACTATTAGTAAACAATCATGTTCAAGCCCACGGTCTTCGTATGATCGTTGACGCTACAAACAAAAACCTCAGAGCCCTTGCAACTTTAGATCAACCAGTTGAACACTGGGACACCCTATTATTCACATCATGACTTCAAAATTAGACACTGTAACCAGTAGGGAGTGGGAAGAATTTAGGAATGGTCTTACAGAGCCTCCTAACCTAGAAAAATTCACAAAATTTCTCACGAACAGATCTAACCTTTTAGAAACAATTGAAGAAGCTAAGAATAACAAAGGGATGTCAGAAACGATGCACACTAATAGGTCAAAAAGCTTTGTTGTCTCATCCGGCAACGCAAACAAACCTCACAAGAAAACTTATTCACTCATATGCCCATTGTGTACTGGAAAACATCACATTTTTAGTTGTGAACAATACCGATCACTGCCTGTAACCACACGCATACTTAAAGCTACAGAATACAAAGTATGTCTTAACTGCCTAAGACCAGGGCACACAGAAAAACGGTGCAGCTTGAGTCACTGCAAATACTGTAAACTCAAGCACAACACACTTTTACATAAACACAGTGACGAGTCCCACCCACATGAAAATGTGGCCTTAACAGCTAGTAATTGTGAATCAACCCTAACACATCATGTTTTACTGTCCACAGCACTTGTCAAAGTAAAGGACTGCAATGGCACCAATGGATAATGAAAATATTCTCCGTAGGATTTCAGTCTGATGCTGATTTTATTTTTTTAATCTATATATGTTTCGAAAGTTTCATTGAAATTTTTTTTGACAAGCTTATGAAAGTTCTTACTATTTACTGTATTTTTAACTAGGAAGTTACTTTATTTACAGGCCCATGATACATTTCAATCACAGCCATAAACATTGTTGGTGGTGAAGATAAAATAAAGGCGGCGGATTTTTGCACCGTTTTTTATTAGCGGTAGAAGCACATATTACATGAAAAATGTAGAAAAATGGGGGCGCGCGTGCCTGCGGGCTCACTAGAGACAGAAGGCGGACTGCCCGAAAAAAGAAAAGAATACCGTGTGAGCGAGACGGAGCTACGCTTTCGCGCGCCCAGACTAATAAACATATTTATTACCATAGACAAATTGGAGATGTAAATAAAATTAAAATATAAAGAAATAAAATGAGAGCACGTCGCTAACACTCCCCACCCTAGTGCTTGTCTAGCACTCATCACCTATAGGAATTCGAGCGACGCGCGACGCGGACCTTTTAAAAGTAGACGAATCTGTCTTTACCTCAACCAATCTGACCCGGCCGTCCTTACCTGGGAAGACACTCTGCACTATGCCTTTCTGCCAGACATTCCGTGGTGCGCTAGGTTCGACCATTAGAACTAAGTCACCCACCTGTAGAGATCGCTGCTCCTGGGTCCATTTCTTCCTCGGCAATAAGTCAGGAAGAACCTCCTTGACCCATCGACCCCAGAACATGTCAGTCAGTCGCTGCGCTTTACGCCACTGCTTTCGTAAGTTCATGTCTGAATCATCAAAGGTACCAGGTACCGACAAGTTTGAAGAGGCTCCTATAAGAAAATGATTCGGGGTAAGCGACTCATTACTTCCTGGCTCTACCGATACATGCATCAAAGGCCGAGAGTTCACAATGTTTTCCACCTCAGTCATCAGGGTTAATAGAGTCTCGTCCTTTGGTGCACGCTCCTTCAGGATCACTTTCAACGAAGTTTTAACACTACGTACTAGGCGTTCCCACGCCCCACCCCAGTGTGGACTGGCCGGTGGAATGAAAGTCCACTCAGCTGCGTTATTGACAGCTTCTTGTTTTAATAACCCTTGATCTAGCTCCAAAATAGATTTTTTTAACTCGGTGTCGGCTCCCCTCAGATTAGTTCCATTGTCCGAGAACATATTTCGCGGCCAACCACGCCTCGCCGCCATACGGCGGAGCGCCATAATAAACGAATCAGTCGTGAGGGAATGAACGACCTCTAAGTGAACCGCCCTTACCGTCAAACAGGTAAATATCACCCCGTAACGTTTTACTCGACTGCGTCCAACGGTGGCCTCCATAGGCCCGAACAGGTCGACGCCACAGAAGGTAAAAGGTCGATGGTGATGCGCCATGCGAGGGGCAGGTAAATCTCCCATTCTAGGATTTTCTGGTTTAGCAGATTTTATTCTGCAAAACATACATGTTGAAGCAACATTTTGTACCGTGGGTCTCAATCTTAATATCCAATATTTTTGTTTCAGGTCGTTCACTACAGCTTCCCGACTTCCGTGTGCAGCCCTGATGTGGAAGTGTCGTACTATAAGTTTGGTCACGTGATGATGCCCGTCTAAGATTACAGGTCTTTTTATTTCAGGCTCCACGTCAGTCGCAGCATCGATACGGCCGCCACTACGAAGTACACCGTGCTGATCCAGGTAAGGAGATAAGCTAAGAATTCTACTATTTTTTTGTAGACTTTTACCGGTTTTTATTGCAGCTATCTCCCCTCCGAAGGACTCTGCTTGGGCGTGTCTTAACAGCAAGTGCTCGGCCCTCTCCATCGCACTGCAGTCAACGGCGCTGTCATTGGTAAGTTTTTTACATTTGTCGATAAATTTTAGTACGACAGCTGTAGACCTGATTAATCGTAACCATGACGAAAAACGATCAGGGTATGGGACAGGTAAGTACACCGATGAGGTTTCAATTAAATTAATGCATTCTAAATTTTCTGTTTTTTCAGGTGTCAGAACGTGTTGCGGCCATGAAGATTCATCAAAGTGTAAAAACTTGGACCCACATATCCACTCGTTTGTAAATACATCATTGATAAATACCTCTCTAGTAGCAGCGTCAGCGACGTTAAGTCTCGTCGGTACATATCGCCACTCTTGAATGCGCGTGAGTTCATCAATTTCGCCCAACCGGTTAGCTACAAAAGTTTTGTAGTTACGCGCTTCATTAGTTATCCAATGGAGCACAGTCGTCGAATCGCACCAGAAAAATCGTAATACGGGGCGAATTTTGTGTTCGGAAGTAATAGTATCGGCTAGTCTGGCAGCTAATAAGGCTGCTTGCAACTCCAAGCGCGGAACTGTTATGGGTTTTACTGGTGCGACCCTACACTTACTAGCAATAAAAACTACTTTTATTTCACCGTTATAATCCGCCCAGCGCCAATAAGCTACAGCACTAATCGCCTTCGTAGACGCGTCGCTAAAAACATGCAGTTGTAGGCATTTGTACTTTGTACCCACCGTAGCGCTATCTACCCCACTTGGCGGAGCGCAGTCCCCAGGCTGTGACGTCAGACTACAGCTAGGTAATTGCTGCGGCGGCAGCGCGGGCGTTGCACCCTGGGACGGACTAGCGAGTGTCATCGAGGACGCAGTCCGCGGGTGGGGGCCCGCGGGGGGCACGGGTGTGGCTGCCTGGCGCGGGCACGTGGGAGACGCGGGCAGCGGTCCCGGGCACGGGCACACTGGTGGCGTGGATAACGGGCGCGGGCACGCGCTAGGTGTGGGCGGCAAGCGCTGACACGCGGGAGGCGCGGGCAGCGGGCTCGGGCACACTGGTAGCACGGGCATCGGGCGCGGGCACGCGTGAGTGGCGGGTGGCGTGCGCTGGCACACGGGAAGCGTAGGGAATCCATGGGCCGCGTGTGGCGCGACCGACTCCAATGGGCTGTCTACTTTAGCTGTGATAGCACGTTGATAGCACCTAGGTATACGTATGTTACTAACACTTCTCAGAAGGCGAATCCACTCGCGCCATTTCCAGAATATATCGTCGGGTACTGGTTCGTCCCATCCAATATTTAATCTCCAAGCGTCTTGAAGGATTATTTTTCCCTGAATGGTTACAGGTGCTAAAAAACCAAACACATCGAATATCGACATAACTACTTTAAGTATTAATCGTTTTGATGGCTTTCGTTCACCCGTCATGACATCATCAGGAATTTTCTTTAGCGACAAATCAAATCCCAACTCATCCTCGCCTGGATACCAAATCAAACCTAGTGTGCGCTCACCTTCGTACTGCTGTTCGAACTTAAACCTTACGGCTGCTGTACTTAAAGTTTCTTTTGGAACGCTCTCCAGCACGGCTTCACTATTACTAGTCCAGTTGCGGATTTCGAAACCACCCTGTTTGTGAATATTAGTAACATTCTTTACCATTTCTATTGCTGTGGCTTCGTCTGGCATGCTGTCTATATAATCATCCATGTAGTGTTGGAAAATTATAGCGGCGACGGCGGACGGCATGGCGGATTGAAAGCGCTGTGCATTGAGATTTTTAATGTATTGAGCGATAAACGGCGAACAATTCGCCCCGAAAATCAATGACGTCATTGCGTAGGTACTTAAACTTGAATTGTTTTGCCAGAGAAATCTGAGAGCATTTTGATCCTCGGGGCGAACTTTGACCCTTAGAAACATGTCTTTAATATCTCCTGCGACTGCGATTTCATTTTCTCGAAATCTTACTATTATGCCGAACAGCGAATTGAGAAGATCCGGCCCTGTCAGTAAGAAATCGTTTAAGGACAAACCCTTGGTTTTGGCCGCGGCGTCAAATACGAGGCGCAGCTTCTTTTTATTGGGGTTATCGACCCCGAAGTGAGGTAAATACCATGTTTTCGCAGTAAGCTGAGTGTCGGTGAGCTCGTGGGCAAAATCATTTTCAAGTAAATGATTTACTCGTTCTACATACCTTTTACCATACTGTGCATCTGCTGCTATTTTCTTCTCCACACTTTTCAGTCTTGACAGCGCTTGGGGGTAACTGTCGGGCATTTTACAGTTGTCATCCTTCCAGGGTAGTCCGACCTGCCACCTGCCGTCAATGAGCTTCGCTGACTGATCAAGAATGGAGCGAGCGCGCTCATCGTCTTTATTCAAGCGAGGCTTACCTTGTATACCGAGGCTGTCCAAAGCAAAGAAGTGACGTACCTCGTCATGTAGCGCCTGCAGATCACGGTCGGGGTCCTCCGCGCCCACCAGTAGCATGGTCGCATGCGCGACACTACGTGTCGCGGCGCCCGCGCTTCGCTCGACCCGCACACTACCATGCACGCACCAGCCCAGGGGAGTGAGAGTAGCAGACGGCTCATTCGGTTTACCTAAGCTTACATCAAGTGGTACCAATAAGTGGTAGTTATCCTGGCCCAATAAAACTTCGGGTTTACATTCACAATCACAGCAAAGCTTATCTTTAAGATTCTGTAAGTTTTTAAAGTTGTCGCAGTTTACGAAAGATGCATTTTGTTTTGGTAAGTTGAGGTTATTGACACTACGAGCACTTATAGTATATTGCTTATTACTATGTACACCGGACACGTTTATGGTCATGATCGAGGCTTCGAAAACCAACTCGCTGTCGTCCCAGGCACCACGCACACGCATGATCTCGGAGCGCCCGCGTAGTCCAGCCCGCGCCGCTAGCTCGGCGCTAACAAGGGAGACTGTAGACCCGTCGTCAAGTAGGGCGTGGGTTTTAACCACCCCATTGGGCCCGTGGATGTTAATAGGCACAATTTTGAGTAACACTTGGCAATTGTTGTTCCCTTTGATGTGTGTGACTGTACTCACAGTTTCGTCCGTAGGTAAAAGCTCCAGTGGCGGACGCGCGTTTACACCGCCATCGGCCTGGCCTGCCGCCGCGCGTTCGTGGTTTACTTTATAGTGAAGTAAACGGTGGTGCGCAGCGCCGCAGCCATCCTTGTCGCAGGCGGGCGCAGGGCAAGTCTCGCGGTCGTGCTTCGAGACCAGACACTTGTAGCAGATTCCGTGTCGTTTCACATGTTGCCACCTATTTCTACGTAACGCTCGTTTAAACTGCTTGCACTGCGTTAACACATGCCGGGAAGCGCGGCAGTAGAGGCATTTATCACTGACCTCCGATTGTACTAACACTGTAGCACTATTTTCGTGTTGTTTGTACCTATAACGATCGCTGCTACCACCTAGGCTGAGGCTGATGGACGTGGTTGAGATCTTGATGGCTTCCTCGTGCAGAAACTCTGATAAAATCTCCAGTCGAACTTTCTTGCCTTCCTTTATCAGCGGGTAACTATAGTCGGACCATTTTGCTACCAGTACCGTAGGTAGTTTAGACAACACGATAGTTGCTATGCTCATTCCCTGTAGGTATTCTCCTTGACCGACAGCACGTACCGCTGCTATAACATTATTCACCTTCACAGAGAATTGAACTATATCTTTGTGATATTCCGTAGACATAGGTTGCAGTTTCTTTATATCCTGCATTATCTTCGAAATAATTATGTCCGGGTTACCAAAACGTAGCTCTAAAGTTGACATCACTAAGTCGGGCGATGTACTTCCAATGAGGAGAGCTGTAACTGCTTCCTTAGCAGGACCGTGTAAACACTTTCGAAGTCTCCATAAGTTTTCCTTTGGGCTGAATCCACATACCTCCGTGGACTCTTCATACGCCAACTTAAAGTGCAGCCATTCTAGTGGGTCGCCAGAGAAGGACGGTAGTTCCTTGGGCGTGCAAATGCGACTTAGTAAGTTAGCGTTTTGTTCTCTTGGGGCGGAGGTGGAGGCGGAGGCAGTGGCTAGGTCCTTGATTGCAGACGCCAGCATAAGGATCGTTCCATCGGCAGCGCCGGCGACATCAGAGACTAACGCCGGCGGTGGGTGCAGCTCACCCGGTTTAGTACCATGATCGTGGGTGTGCTGTTGATCCTGATGGGTCTTATCCAACCACTGTTCCACCTCGATGTAGGGATCCGTATTCGTGTGACCCTCGTCGTGTGAACTGTATTCCAATTCAGCCACATCTGCTGCTAATTGTTTATCTATTAACTGCATCTGTATCTTGGCTTTCTGTTGAGCCGCTTCAAGTTCTAGTCTCTTAATCCTTGCGCGCACTGATGATGATGTAGATCGTTTCGACTTGTACGAACGCGGAGCTGCTGATGGCGGCGGTAGCGGGTGACTTTCCGCTTTCGTGCTGCCCATAAAACAGTAGTGCGATCCGTTTTCGGTGAGTCGTTATCGATCTTCTGACTCACTGCCTTAGCATCAGTAGGCGGAAATACAGGTATTTGAATTTGCTGAGACACGGCGGCGTCGGTTGCGTCCATCTTGTTTTCACGTAAAAACGCGCTGCGCGTCTTCACCATGCCGTGTGAACTTCGATTTGCGATGGTTCGCAGATCCGGCTCGAAGACCAATTTGTTGGTGGTGAAGATAAAATAAAGGCGGCGGATTTTTGCACCGTTTTTTATTAGCGGTAGAAGCACATATTACATGAAAAATGTAGAAAAATGGGGGCGCGCGTGCCTGCGGGCTCACTAGAGACAGAAGGCGGACTGCCCGAAAAAAGAAAAGAATACCGTGTGAGCGAGACGGAGCTACGCTTTCGCGCGCCCAGACTAATAAACATATTTATTACCATAGACAAATTGGAGATGTAAATAAAATTAAAATATAAAGAAATAAAATGAGAGCACGTCGCTAACAAACATATTCTTTAGTTAATCCTTATAATCCAAGCGTGGCAACTGATTTCCAATATATCGCTGTTACGCAGACAAGTGGCAATTTCTTCAGAAAATGGTTGTTTTCCGAGTTTACACATGTGTTTGTTCTATTTTTTATATAGCTGGGTGAATTATTTTCAGAGAATGAGAAAGTTATTGCTACTGTATTATTAAAAAGTCAGCACTTCATTCTTTCACCCAACAAAAACTGCTTTACAGAGTCCTAACAAACTTACCAATATAAGCCAATTTGTAAATGGTAATGTAAGTGCATTTCACGTTACATTGGGATTCAAATACTAAATAAAATACAAAGAAATATTCAAGATCCAGGTACAAATGCGTCCCTGACCGTGGACATGCTCTTCACACAAATATTAGCTTTCCATTACCAGGATTCAAACCCAGAAGACCTAGCTTTCCGGACAGCGTCACTACCAAGTATGCTTCAGTGGTGTTCTGTTCAACAAATTTAACATATAAACATTTTTTATTTATTGTATTAGTATACAGTACAGGGGTCATCATCATTATCAAAATAATCAAAATAATCAAATTATATATCAGTAGAAATCAAGTTTGCGTCTTTATCATATACTGAAGCCACAAATACTGTCAAAAAGACACGTACTTAATAAATATTTACATTTCACAGGACAGTAAATTAAAATAGGATTATTTGTTTTAATAATATTTTTTTTGTAAATTTAACATGCTCTGTTTTTTTGTATCATCCCAACACGAAGTATACTGATAATAAATGAATAACCTCTCATCGGACAATTTTATCGATAGATGTATTATTTGATACAAGTGTTCCATCCCTAAGGAGTTCACCGACGCTGTTGTTTCCGTGTATGAGTGTATTCGTACAATTGTTTTTCATAGTGTGCGAACCAATTAAAAGATTAGAACGCTAGTAAATGACTGGACAGACGTGTGCGTGAACCTTATATTTACAATATTGTGCATGTGATGAAAACGCACACATATTTAAAAGTGGCGACAGCGGTACCGGAATTATTTCGCGGCTAGGGCATATCTCCTTCTTTCTATGATCTGAGAGTCCACTGCTGGACATAGCCTTTCCCTAATGAGCGCCATAGCGCAACGTTGTGCCATCATTGGGGGTAATACCCGTAATCCCCACGCTGGGCATGCGGGTTGAGGATCGCAGTTTGGTGGAATTGTACTGCATTGGGCGCTGCTGCCCACCCCCTGGTTTTTGTCCCTTAGTCGCCTTTTACGACACCCGCGGGAAGAATTTGGGTAAAATAAACCTATTTTTATCAATTGTTTAATTACTCGTATTTGTTTATGCTTAAAAATAAAATACGTCTTAGGATCGAAACATTCAAGGTTGTTATTACTTTACAAATTACTGTTCGTTCGCAAGCAGTACTTTCCTATACATATCTGTAAATACGTCAAAAAGAACTTCTTCTATGGGGAAAACTTTAAAATAATTAAATAAAATATCAACTATTCCTAATGACGCAAGTGACAACGCGTATTCTTCTCTATGACAGGTCAGGTCAGCATGTTCAAAATCGTAGTTGTAACTCAGTATAGAAATCGTAACCAATGTAAACCAGTGTAAACTGGTCGCAACCAATTCAAAGCTGCTATCTTTTGGGGGTAGGTAGGGTCAGCAAAATCAACCGTGATTTTTTTGCGACCAATCTTTTGATTGCTTTTCTGACGTCTACACTTCAGATCTAAGAACAACAACACTACTCAGCTGTCCTTCTAAGTTATTTATTCTATTTTATGGATATATACCGTGACATTTATAAATGATCAAGTTTACATTACTTGACACAGGCTTCTGAATTGGAGCGCTGACTTAGCACAAACAAGCATTGTTCACGCACTACTCTCCACAATACATCAATCTCTTAATGCTCTTCAAAACTGATTACAGGCTGATATTATGACTTTTGAATGAGGACTCAACTAGAAAGCTTTCTAAGTACATAAACCATTATTCATTTTCTTTCCAAGCAGAGCCCGTAAAATCAACTCCTGAAAGGAAAATAATTGCGTCTAATTCTTTTGCTTTTCAAATAAAATAACCGCTCAAGTGTAAATTATTAAAAGATCTATTTAGATGGAAACCAATCGAGACAAAAAGAAAACTTGACTTGAAACAGTGTACGCAAATTGAATCCAGATATGTTTTGTGTCTGCTAACCGTACATCTTAATAACCACACTCAGTGCGAATTGCGAACAATTTAGCACGACAAAGCGTGTGTTGACTCTGAAGCAATTCATCGACCGAATCTTGAGACGTGAACGCGTAACAGCTATCTATTAAGCTGCATTTCGCTTCATTCGTAGACATAGACAGCCTACTACGTCAATTTTATTGCTACCTGCCTATTCTGTTACGTTGATTTTCGTTGCGGGCTTTCTAGAGCATTTAGCGTCTACGACCCGAGTAAGTCGAGATGGAAAAATACTCGCGCCTTACATAATGCCAGAATATTACTTGATAATGGAAGCACAGCAAACTTTATTACCTCCAACTTACATGGTAAGCTCAATTTACCTATTCAGACGGTGCAAACAATGGTAACAGGGATAAACAATCAAACGTCCAACACTAATCGCGCTTGCTCTTTACACTTGCAGTCTTGCGACGGTGACTTCATGGCAACATTAGATTGTTACATAATTCCAAAGATTACCTCTTCGACACCAAGCATATACATACATACAGACAGCATACCTCTGCCGTCAGGAATTTGCCTAGCTGATCCGTCTTTTAACGTCCCTTCTACCATAGACATTTTAGTGGGAGCTGACGTCTTCTGGAGTGTGATTGGAACCAATCGCATCCAACTAGGCAAGCATAATCCTGTACTCTTTGAGACAAAACTAGGCTGGCTTATATCAGGCACCTTAAATCAGCCTAGAGATAATAAAACAGTTTGTATGTTCATGCAAAATAATAATCAACTAAATACAGATCTTACCCGCTTCTGGGAACTAGACACAATAGATCCAAAGTATGACTTCACCAATGAGGAACATGCATGCGAAAAAATATACACAGAAACAACAAAACGAAGTGGTGATGGACGCTTTACTGTTACTGTACCGTTGAAAGAGTCACCAAAGGAACTAGGCAATTCCTATGACATGGCTTTGCGTAGGTTTCTTTCGTTAGAACGCAGACTTCAAAGACAACCTGTCATGAAGCAGCGTTACGTAGAATTCATGGAAGAATACGAAAAACTAGGCCACATGAGTGAATCTCTTCCTGAATCAACAAAGTCACCATCCTATTTTTTACCACATCATGGAGTCTTAAGAGAGTCTAGCTCCACTACAAAGCTCAGAGTTGTCTTTGACGCCTCTGCCGTTACAACTTCTGGCAAATCATACAATGACATACAACTAATTGGTCCTACCATACAAGACGACTTGCTAGCAATTTTGCTCCGATTTAGACAGCATCAATTTGTTGTTTCGTCAGACATAACTAAGTTTTACAGGCAGGTAGAGGTTGATATCGCGCAGCGGTCTCTACAACAAATCTTGTGGAGATCGGATCCATCACATCCACTTAAAAATTACACCTTAAACACCGTAACGTATGGAACAGCGTCAGCTCCATTCATTAGCACACGGTGTCTTCTTCAACTGTCAAATGAATTGTCACACCAACCGACACAACGTGCCATTGCTCATGACTTTTATGTAGATGATTTTTTATCAGGAGCAAACACAATTAATGAAACTATAGAATTGTGTCGTAATGTTTCAGATACTCTACAATCAGGACAATTTCATCTACGCAAGTGGCAATCAAATAACGATACAGTCTTACAAGCCATAAGTCAGGACAGCAAAACTCAAAATACAGTAGATCTGAGTGCAAATGAACTTTCCAAGACTCTAGGTCTTAGTTGGCAGTGCAGTAGAGACACATTGACATTCTCAATCAACATAAACATTAATCCAAACACGAAGCTTAACAAACGCACCATACTTTCGACAATTGCACAGGTATTTGACCCACTTGGATTAGTTTCCCCTTGCATTGTAGAGGCTAAAATACTTATGCAAAAATTATGGCTAAGTAAGTGTTCTTGGGATGAAGAAGTAACTTCTGACATTAAACGTCAATGGTGTAACTTTGTCCTCACTTTGCCGCACTTAAATAACCTACACATACCTAGGTGGATAACTTGTAACCAGCCTAAATCTATTCAATTTCATGTTTTTACAGACGCATCGGAGAAAGCATACGGCGCCTGTCTGTATGTTCGCTCCGTAGCTGGGGATGGTTCAGTTTGTGTCCACCTTCTGGCCTCTAAAAGCAAGGTGGCCCCTCTTAAACCAACTACTATTCCACGTCTGGAATTATGTGGTGCCTTGATGGGGGCAAGACTTGGTGCTAAAATACTAAATTCACTCACCTTGAAATGTAACGAAATAGTATGGTGGAGTGACTCTACCATCGTACTAGCCTGGATAGCGTCAGCAGACAATCTACTTAAACAGTTTGTCCGTCGCCGTGTCTGCGAAATACAAGACACATGTGGCAAAAACTCATGGCGCTACGTGCCAACCAAAGAAAATCCCGCAGACCTCGTATCTCGAGGTCTCAGCGCAGACTTAATCTGCAACTCTACCATTTGGTGGTCAGGCCCATCATTTCTACGATCACCTCCTTCACTTTGGCCTTCAATGCCAAATTCAGATGAAGTAATTTCGCTACCAGAGACAGTTCAATCGTTTCACTTAACACATAAAACTGACGAACAATTCTTACATACTTTGATAGTTAACTGTTCTTCTTTCTCAAAATTGGAACGAATTGTTGCATACATCCTCAGGTTCGTTAATAATTGCAAGAACTCTACTATAAAACAACAACATTCACTTACACATTCAGAATTAAATGCTGCTTCTAATCTACTGCTGCGCACAGCCCAGAGAGAGTCCTTCCCAGAAGAGTATGAAAAACTTAGAACGGGGAAGACTCTACCGAGGAAAAATCGTCTTGCTTCCTTGTCGCCTTATTTAGACTCAGACGTAATGAGAGTTGGTGGAAGGCTCGATTATTCATATTACGATTACAATGTTAAACATCCTGTGCTTTTATGCAGCAAACATCATTTGTGCAAGCTTATATTTCACTCATTTCACAGACGTCTCCTACATGCAGGTCCTCAGTTGCTTCTTACAACCATCCGGCATAGCTATTGGCCGCTAGGTGGCAGAAACTTGGCTAAAAAAACTGCATGCGTTAAGTGCGTTAGATTCAAGGGCGAAACTGTACAGCCAATAATGGGAAATCTTCCTAAGCAACGGCTTCAGCTGGAATTTCCATTCCTCGAAACTGGTACTGATTACGCTGGGCCGGTCCTGCTAGCAGACCGTAAAGGTAGAGGCTGTCGGCTTATTAAGGCTTACATATGCGTTTTTGTGTGTCTAGTCACAAGGGCAGTGCATCTAGAGCTTGTTTCAGATTTAACTAAAGAAGCTTTCATCGCAGCTTTGAATCGCTTTATTGCTCGTCGGGGAAAGCCTAAAACTATATTTTCCGACAACGGTACGACCTTTGTCGGTACATTTAATGAACTTTCAAGCATGTTAAGACAGGACTTTGCAAAAGAGATGAGTGATTTAGGTATACACTTTTCCTTTATCCCAGCTTATACACCACACTTCGGCGGCATTTGGGAATCTGCTGTAAAATTGATAAAACATCACCTACGTCGCATTTTGGGTCTTACTCATCTTACATACGAAGAAATGTCTACCTGTCTTATTCAAATTGAAGCAATTTTAAATTCTCGTCCCATAACTCCCATGTCCAGTGACCCATCCGACCTGATCCCTCTTACTCCTGCCCATTTCCTTGTTGGAAGGTCTCTAATGTTTCTGCCTCATCCACAGGTCATACACGAGAAGATTACCAATCTTCAGCGGTTCCAAAGAGTAGAGCAGCTGAAGCAACATTTTTGGAACCGCTTCTCTAACGAATATGTCGTTTGGCTCCAACAGAGAACGAAATGGTGTGCTTCAAAGGGACACCTTAATGAAGGAGCGTTGGTCATCATAAAGGACAAGACGTTGCCTCCCCTAATGTGGCTTCTAGGCCGCGTCATCAAACTGATACCTGGCAGAGACGGCATAGCTAGAGTTGCTGATATCAAGACGAAAAGGGGTATCATTCGGCGTGCCTACAACACCATCTGCCCTTTACCTATAAATTCTCCAGTTGAAGAGGAACCTTCAACGCGGGGAGTACATGGAGGCGACTAAACCGGCGCGGGCGTTGAGGAGACGCGCGGGGCAAGAGGGGCTCCGTGGCCTGCGACGGTCGGGGGGGCAGCGCGGACCCGCCGCACGGCCACGACACTTCTCGATATATCGCGACGGTGAAATAATGTACTTTGTTCGCTAGTCATTATACCCACCTATGTTAACTACAGTCCACGCTTTTATTTAGCAGTCTAGATATCCCTAAATTAATAAAGATAGGGCACTAGTCTCTTCAGTAGTTTTGCTGAAAATATAAATCCCAGCAAAACATTAAGGAAATACCTGGACAACTTCACGTCTCAAAAATTTACATGATATGTAAGTCTTCACTTGCCATCACGAAATTAGTAGTGTTCTGAAGAATTTTAGACTTTTGATAGTGAGTCAGTTATTGCCGAAAGTTGCAATTTTTTAAGTTTTGAAGGATCTTGTAAACTATACTAGTTAGATGCGTGAATTTTGGAGCAACATTTTTTTTCGGTAACAATATTTTCGCCAACTTTCAGTCTTGTGACGTATCTGGGGGTGTCGAAAAGGGCTCTAATGATTTCGTGTAAATATATGCAGTGCAGATCTTGGTCCAGCGCACTGTGTTACTATCATATCACTGAAAGGGAGTAAACATTTTTCAAAACTTATTCAATTCAATTTATTTGAACGTAAACTTTACATTCTGTTTGCTGAATGTCAAAGTACAATATAACATGAAAGTGAAAGCCGCTGCCTTCGGGCCGTAGTGTAGTGGAGAAAAAGGCAGAGGGAAAAAAATCCACTCTGACCTCTCTTTCGCAACTCATCTAAAATGTAACACATCAGTTAAATTGATACAAACCTGAAGAACTCGCTGAGGAAGGTGTGGTAGACAAGCGGCGTGTAGAGTGAGAAGTAGAGCCAGGTAGTGACGTCGACGACGCAGAGGCCGGCCGGCAGCGCGCCCCATTGCAGTAGCGCCGCTCCCGTCGCCTGCGCCGCATCCAGCAGCGCCAGAAGCAGCACGTAAATGTAGAAGGAGAGTCTCGCTGGAACGAGACCAGTAAAAAAGACATTTCTAAGTGCATTAAGCTTGTGGAAACATGTACATATCACTTCTGATTGTCGTGGGTTTGCTAGGGGTCGCCGTACATTTGAACAAACGGCCTGAGTCTGGGTGTATTTTCATGTTTGCGATGTTCTTGCCTGATTACAATAACACATGGTATCGTAGTTTGGGACCAGGACAAGAGATTGTGTTGTGCAAAAGTTATTAATTTAGTTATTTATGTCGGTAACTATATCGATTCTTCCCCCCCTATTCCTAAACGACTAGGTAGTGTCAGAATTCAGAAGTGTGCTCCTCCAGTCTGTCAGTCCAGAATTTGCAGTCGCAATACCACACGCTAATGGTGAAGGAAAACATCGTGAGGAAACCCGCGACTTGGTTGGCTCCGCACGTATTGACTAGTCTTTCCTGTGGGCTAGGCCGACTAAGCTGTCAGGATGGTATAGGTGCTGGGCAAGCCTACACCATCTATAAAACCATGTCCCAGGCACTACAGCGTCGGAGTGGTCCCTTCACCCATCTAGTGTGAGTGAAGTACCACTGGACGCTGTATAAATCATCTCATTAAGTAGATGCAAAAAAAAAAAGGCCAAAGGCTCCTCCAGAAACTACTTGCGCCTGAGTAATCATGTTCCGCTTTTCGGCTATAAAAGAATTACGCCCGCGCCTAGGGCAGTCAATCGTAAATAATAAAAACACACTGCTACGCAATGGACAATTTTAAATTGTATAAGAAACAAGAAGATTATGATGCTGAAAATATAAAAAACATCATAGAACACGCTGCGCTTTAGCAAGGCGAGATTCAATGGGGCCAGAAATAATTTACATTGGGGCCAACACAGCTATTTCGTTTCTGATGCTACTAATTTACCTATTTATTAAGAGGGATCTTTGTACAGCAGAAGAAATATGAGAATGTTATGGTACATTTTAGGATAAGTAGCAGTGATAATTATGATAGGGGATATGAACCCTATTTTTGGAAATTTTAATTGACAGTTTTCTAGAGCATGATAATGTAAGAGATAAAATGCAGTTTATTTTATAGGTAGTGTCAATCACAGAGTCATCGGTAAATTGAGCGCGACAGTCTAATCAATTCCTGGAGTCGTTTTTACTCTCACATCAACAGGAAATTGATAAGCTGAACAAAGACATTAATTTAATTACATAAACAAACTATTTCCTCTGTAATCAAATCATAAATCATGAGTCAAGTAATCAATTGCATAATTTATTGTGCTGATTGATAGTAATAAAAGTGCTTATTTTATATTTTTAATGTGTTCACTCTAAAGATTACAAGCAGTAAAATGCAGCTACTATATATAACAATTAGTATCAAAGCCATTTTCATTATGTAGTGAATGTTAATCACTGTCATAACAATGTGATATTGTAACATTAGAATCTTTTGACTGAAGTAACTATGCTTTATAAGAAAATGTTTTGTTAACTGCATATCACGACAATAAAACAGCCCTGTTAATGAAATCAATAGGTCATATTATTTTAGTGACAGACTAAAAAATATTATCCAAAAAAAAATACTGAAGCACTTACTTGGTAAAGCTAAGTATTCCCTCAATGGTGTCCATGGCAACAGCAGTATGACAAAATATATGACAGCAAACACCAGAGATGATATGAACCAAAACATCATTCCTCCATGTCCAAACAGGTCATAAGCTCTTGTAACAATGTGAAACATATCATCGGGCATCACAATCTCTAGTGTTCCTTGGGTCAGTGTGAACGCAAGAGATATCAGAGAGGTTGCCACAAGAACATATCTGATACTGCTTCGACTGTCAAGGTGTCCTGAGGAATTAAATAAAAATTAAATTTCAGCTACTTCTGAGAATATTATTTGCTGTACAAAGAATATTCTTATTTTGGTTAATAGATGAAATTTCTTTTCTCTTTCTCTCAAGAGATCTAAAAGAAGGCTTATACCAATAGTGTATGGCACATCAAGTGTGATTAATGTGTGTAATTATGAATATCTTGAACTATATACTGTTTTTAACAAAATTCCCCACTGTGGCTTTCATGGCCTAGGCTTGTGCTTTTGGTAACAATATATGATCATTGGAGGAGGGGAGGAAAAATAATGAGTAATTTCTTACCAAATGCCAAACCAAATATAACAACGCTCATTTCCGTGGCCAGCAGGAAGAATCGCACAGTAACCCACAGCACCTTGTCTACTATCCCACCCAATGGTACTGCTGCATTCACCGTCATAGAAACTCCACACCGCACAAGACTTATGATAACATTTCCCCATACCAACATGTAGAATGTCAGAAATATAGGACTACTTGTCGCGCGCAATTTCAACTGGGCTTTGTTGAATCTTACAACTAAAAATAGTATGAATAGAGCATTTGGTATCAGTATTATCAAATCCCATATTCGAACCCTGGAACCAAAAACGCCATTATTAAATGCTTGATTAGGCAATGCGAAGAGATGAGATATGTAAGTAGGGAACATTTATTACCTTGAGTTGTTTATCTCGTAGTATAAAACTTGTTTACAAAAGTGTTCCTCATTGACAGGTGGTAAATCTGATCCATTGCTGCTGTAGAAACCAACCATTGTGGATTGTTAGCTGTATTGCACTACGCGAAAAGCTTAGCGAGAGCTAACTTCATTTAGAAAATCAAATTAACATTGCGAGTGTCCACAAGAGTCTGGCTACGTAGTCACTGATATTTTTTTAGTAGGCCAAGAAATTTTAATTGCGTCATTATTGTACACACAAAGTTAGCTCTTCATATATTACAAATCATCTAAGGAAGTCACCACCGTTATAATAGACCAAAAGATTGCAAAATATTTGATATGCAAAACGCCATCAGCGAATCAGGGAAACCACAACACAGATTATGACGAAACGCACGAACTGTCAAAAAATCATGACACAGATAGATTCTTGTTAGTGATGAACCGATTACAATTTTTTATGCGAAGTAAACCCAATATGAAACAAAAATGCATCGTTAAAAGAATGTCTGGCTGGTATGTGATTAAAATAGGCTATTTGACAATGTAAAAATAAAGTATTTGTTATATACATATGGCGAGCACATGTCAACTCTGCGCGCGCACTACAATTACTACAAACTCCAACATTCCTGCATCGCGCAATCAGTGTCCATAAATATAACGTCCAACTAACAACAGATGGACCGGCCGTCCCCAGGCATGGCATACGATCTACCTGGCGGGAAATTTCCCTTTACAGTGGAAGAGCATGATCACCACTGTAAAGCTCTTCCCTAAAGTGGTGATCCAGACGTGATAATATGAACACGCAACCTTCTGATGCTCCCGCGATTCCCTATAATATATTTGTAGCAATTACTAGTTTTAATACCTATTTGAAGCATTTTGCTAAAAAAGAAGGTCTTTTCTGCAAAAAAACGGGATTAAACTTGATAATAATGTATCTGTAGCAATTTTATCGAAAACGGCCAGGATTGGACGAATCGATATCCACGAACCCGAAAGTTGACTTGACGTTTGTTTGCTTACTAATCAGTGACGTCACTGTACACCGTATTGCTCAAGAGCGTTTTGGTGGCGTATATTTAAAATTAATATTATTTCGCTTTTTTAGAAAAAATACAACATATTTAAAAATTATCACTTTATGATCACCTATTGAACATCAACGAAAAATTTGAATTAGGTAGTTTTCAGAAACGTGTCAAATAGTCAACCGGAATCGTTACATTTTCAAATGCCTGGTTATTGTCAGTTGTTCAATAGCCGGTTATTTTCCTTTTTTTTCTTCGCCGATTTTCTCGGAACTGGCTACATCACTATTGTGAGTATTGTTCTAGTCTGTGAATTTCACAGACAAAAAAGTAGATTGTTCTGTGGTTCTGAAATTAGCAGCGTTGCCATTTTGTGATTTTAGTCACGAATCTTGTAACTTTTGAACCCCATCGTAACTTTTTGTGACCTGGCATTTATTGTAATTTGTTTCTTTTATTGCGACTTTTAGTAGTATGGGCATCTGTGTAACAGATTGCAAAAAAAAATCATTCAAATTGTATTTTTTACATAATATTTTTTTTTATTAGGTATTCAAGTTTTTATCCAAAATGAGGGTACGAAAATTACTTAAAGTATATTTCAAGTAGTTGCATGACAGGAAAAATATTTTGAAAGAAATGTAACATTTGGATAAATGACTTTTTGACTCTGCTCGTGTAACTTTTCATGTGCGGGATCTGACAACACTGGCGAGTACTGCAGTCACAGAGTAACTAGAGAATGCCGTTTTTTTTTTTTTTTAATATTTTTATTTTAAAATGCCGTTTTTCTCGTTTTTGTCACAGAGTAGTTTTATTCTTGCTTGAATTTTGACAACATTATCATGTCCTGCCTGATAACATTATCCGACCTACTAATCTTAAGCTTATCCTCTCCCAGGCAAATACACCTCTTGTTTATATTATAGGTAAATTTCTTTCAGACAATAATATCAAACTTTAGTTTTATCAAAATTTTACAAAAATAATAAGGGAAATTAAAAAAAAAAAAAGACAAACAGTTCTTATTGACTCAAAATTCTGACCGAGCCTTGTTCGCTTGTGATTGGCTATAGTCTTGTCTAACACGTGATATTGGCGAAATTGTACTGGACAATCAGTGCACTGAGTCCATAAAACAGAATTGAATTTTGACAACTTCTCAGATAGAATTATGTTTCGAAATCGTGAATTCGCGATTTTGCAGCTTTATCATTAGCTTATTCCAACCGTACTGCTGTTTAATTTGTGCCGTACTGTAGGCAGGAAGAACTTAAGTACTCGGAACTCACCATTTATCTAAAATTATTCTTGTTGTGCAACATAATTAACTGTTGGTTGAGGTTATATAACATTTATTATTACAAGTTAAAATGTCTTTTACCGCAAGATGTTGCAGGAATCTCTATCGCAGATTATCTAGAGTTAAGGTAAAGCTGTCAGCCATTCGAGCAATTCCTATTTACAACATTCCGAAGAGTAGCCCAGTGGTTACTTGTGCATTGGGATTCTCTATGTATACATTATTGGGATTGGAACCGAAATTAAGTGCCGAAGATGAACTTATTCAAACCATCAAACATTGCGTGCTATTCATACAAAGAAGCGACTTTGTGAAGGCAGAACAACTGCTGCATGTGGCACTTAGACAAGCACAACAACTACGCCACCAACTTGGCATAACATACATTTACGACGTTATGGCAAACTTGGCATTGGAGAGAGAACAGTTCGACAAAGCAAAAACTCTCTTTATCTCAGTCTCACAGAGACTGTTATCTGATGGTGTAGCACAGGATGACCCTCGCATAGTCCATATCAGTATCAAACTAGCAAGGATTAGTCATATGAAAAAGGAGTATGAAGTGGCACAAGTAGGCTATGACTGGTGCCTAAAAAAACTAAATGAAGCATTTAAAAATGAACCAAACGAAGAAACAAATAAGCTATTAGCTCTAACTGAAGATTGGTATGGCAGGCTTTTTATAGACTGTAATAAGTATGAACATGGCCTTAATTTAATTATCAGTGCTCTGAATAGAATGAGACAGGCTCCTGGTATTGAACAACAAGACATTGTTCAGCAGATCAATGATCTTGGAACAGTTTATGACACATTAGGCAGAACTGATGAGAGTATAGCATGCTTCAAGGAAGCTATTGAACTGGGAAAAAGAATTGAATATGAATACCTTGGAGCCATCCATGTTAATCTTGGAAGAGTTTATATTAAGAAAAACCTACTAACAGAAGCAAGAAAAAGCTGTGGCTATGGATGGAGGCTTGGAAGTATAGCAAAGAATGAGGAGATCCAAAGTGAAGCATCTGATTGTTTAAAGGAAATAAATAATTTAAAAACATAAATTTCTCACTGGTTTTTTTATTCCATTCTTATTTATTCTTAGTTTGAAATCAAAGATTGTGACCCAAACCACCACTTTCTCAATTGACAATTTCACTAAGTAGACAGTATATCTGTAGAGACACTAATACTTTAATTTTTACCTAGTAAGTTCTCAATTCAGAAACTGGCAGAAAATTACAAAATATTTTTTCCTTAGAATGATACACATAGGTAGTATGGAGTAAATTGATTTTGAATTCAATTTGATAATAACCTATGTCTTGGCTTATAATATTCCTAAGCACTCTCCTTTGACACACTGAATGGCTCTGCGACAACTTCAACACGGGTGTCCACAATCTCCACGTCTTTTACAGGACGGTCATTAGCTCCTGTTGTAGTACCCTCAATTTTCCTCACCACATCCTGTGGACAACAAGATAAAAACAATTTAAAATGCAAACATTTTCTGTAAACAGCATGCTGTCGAGTTTCATACAGTTGAATTCTCGGATTCCATAACAAAGCATTTTTATCAGTGTTTATAATCAGCAAACCACTCCATTGGCTACATTATGCTAGCTACAATTAAGAAGTTACCTACACATCGATTATTTTAGACTTCTATAGTAACAGGTGGCTGTTAGCTACGATTGGAAAACAAGCATGTTATTTTTATAAATCATAACATAATCAATGACTGTTCCTGTGTACAGTTGACAGCACGTCAACCTATACATACAATCAGTTATGTTAAGGATGACTGCAACAAAACTATAGCTTGACTTGCTGTCTACTGTACTATACAACTCTGAAAACACGTCATATCATAATAATTATGTTTGGAGTTTTGCTTAATTCATAGACGTTAAAATGAGTTGACTGCAAAAAAAATTACACTGAAAGCGAATTAATATGTACGCTAATGCTATCTATACATATAAGCTAATGAGCATTATGATTCTATTTTAAATACCTACATAAAATGCATGTATAAAGGTGAAAACACATTATTAAAACGCGAAGCGACCCGATGAAATGTGATGTGTATTGATCCGAATCAAATTCGATTGTTTTCTAGCAGAAACGCACTACGAACATGCCCCGCGACGTCACCTCGTATGTTCATGGGTGTGATTATGGTCTATGGAACAGACAACACGTTTCATCGGGTCGCGCCGCGTTTCAATAATGTGTTTCCGCCTGATGCAATGCCTAACAAATAACTGAAGGTGCTTCGAGGGGCTAACTCTCATGTTTACTTTTAGATAAAAACGTATTATAAAACAAGTTATGATTTTTTTCCATTGGCGGCGGTTAGCGCCCTGGAATGCCTTCACCCCAAGACTTTGAAATCGCATAGACGACTTAGGACTCTCCGGATTTTAGCTTAAACAATTGATTAATAATGAAGTACCCAATTAATAATTTACATATTTTTCTATAATTATTATAATTTAATGTATGGTATGCAATAAAGACTATTAATCTATCTAAATCGTCTCATACCGACTGCGCGGATTCTTATTCAATGATCTGTTTTAATCATTATATATATTTAACTAAAAGCATAGACATACAATATCACTATTAATTCTATCTTAAGCTATACAAAATCTTACCATGCCCTCCAAAACTTTGCCGAAAACGACGTGTCTGCCGTCGAGCCACGGAGTCTTTGTGGTAGTGATAAAGAACTGCGAGCCGTTGGTGTCTTTCCCAGCGTTGGCCATAGAGAGCCATCCTGCGCCATAGTGGCGGAGCTTGAAGTTCTCATCTTCGAAGCGCTCGCCGTAGATGCTGCGACCTGAACCGTGGGGGCTTTTAAGTTTGTTTTCCATAATATGATTACATAAAGGAGCTTACTTGAGAGATATTCAATTCTATTCTATTAAATTCAATTATACGACACAACTTTGTCTTTAATTTATTTGTTAAACAGGTATGTACTGTACAGCAGAAGATTGTGGTCCCACATTTTTCAATGTTGTCAATATTATGACTCACTGAAACAAATCATTGCTTCCAGTGTAGTAGTTAAACATACTTAAATACGCCTAACTACGTACCTACGCAAAAGTTGTGGCTGTACAAATGGCCTCAGTTTTGAGTGTATTTCATATTTGTGGAAATACACCGCTTAACATAGCCTGTAACATAGCGTATCACGCAACTCCCCACTCTATCGGGTTTTTTCGACCATTATTTGGATAGGAATATATTTTTTCCTGCACAATGAAAAACCAAACATAATATTTAAAAAGACACAGAACTTCACAGAATATCAATCCCTTGGTATTAGCTTAGGGTATTACGAAAAGGTGTGATGACACTATCAAAGATTTAACGACATTCGGGGAAAATACAAATTAGACTGCCTCGCTGGCACAACGGTTTGGCACGCTGACTGTAAAACCGAAGGTCTCGGGTGCGATCCCCGGCCGGGTCAAACTAGGAAACGAACTTTTCTAGTGTGTCTCAGAGTGCTTAGTGCGAGTTTTTTAACTACTCGATCGCGTAACGTAAACTCATATTTCTATGGCATCGAGGAAGCGCCACCTAGCGACAAGTATGGAAATTAAAATTGCTGAGTGCGAGTTGTAATGGTTTACGTTGAGAAGTGAACACGTTTACCAGCCAAAACACGAATAAATGCGAGTGCGAGTTGTACTGTGACAGCGTTTTGCCAGTTCGAACGGTTAACTTACTCATACTCAATGCTCGATTAACGCGGTAGTAAAGTTATTCGATTGGATCTGTCAAACTCACACTAAGCACTCAGGTCTTGTATGTTATCTATGTATTAATTGTATTAAATCTATCGTCGAGTTAGCACCTGTAACACAAGACAGTTGTATTGTTGTACCTATAGGGCCGACGAGATCTGTGTAATATGTCCATGAATATTAATTTTATCTATAATATAAAAATGAATCGCTGAATGTGTTGAATGAAGCGCAAATCTCGAGGGCAGCTGAACCGATTTCGCTAATTCTTCTTGTAGAATATTCCTTGAAGTACGAGGATGGTTCTAACAGAGAAAAATAAAAAAAACATAGAATCTACTGTTAGGCGGTACGAAGGTCGCTGGGTCAGCTAGTTTATTATAAAAATTCAAAACACTTATTTAGTTTTACAAATAAAATGGGATTATCAATATTTTCATTATTTCATTGCGCGTAGACACATTGACGTTTGATGTTTGTTTACCTAGGCGTGACATCAGATGCGACGCCATGACACCGCGCTGTTTTCCGACAGATTTAAAATAATTTTGGAATAATTGCTTTTTCAACCTTCGTTAAACTTTAGTTTATCACTGAAATATAGTTTTTTTTTTGTTAATACTATATTGTCCCCACATTATGGAAGAGGATTTAAAAATCTTTCGTCATGCCTATTAATTATTCTTTTTTTCCTCTGTGGTAATAATATCGTTAAACGTGACGAGAATGACTTCTTGTTCTATATTTATTGATGCCATTACGAAGAATGTAAAAACAAATATATACTATTTTTATTTTTAATGCACTAACCCGTGCTAAGGACAAATTTAAAAACCGAATTCGAACCCGCAACCTCTGGCTATCCGTGCCAGCGCTCTACCAATTGAGCCAATGGGCGACTCACCGGCATCAGTGAAATTTCGAACCTCTTTACACTATTCTCTGTATTACGTACAGGCAGCGACAATAACGAATAATACGTATTGTCGGGTTCGAATCCCGGCATGGGTGAAATTTTTAGCCTCTAAATAGGTTTTTAAATATTAAATAATTATCGGAGAAGTCTGTCATCGCCATCTGTCGTTATTTATAACTGAGTGTCTGAGCTTTCGTTGCTGAGCCGAGTTGATTTCGTGATTTTCAGATTGTGGACACCACGGAAAGTTTCCTCACAATATTTTTCAACACCCTTAACTAGTGGGGTTGTTAGAATAACTTCACAGACGTAGGAACCTAGCTAAGAACACAAAGTAGAGTAGAGAACGAACACTTTATTGTACACAAAAAAGGAAACTGTGTGAAAGGAAACAAAAAAGTGATGAGTGTGAAAGGAAAAAGGAAACAGTCTACAAAACAGACGGATTTGGTGGATTCCAACCTAGGACAGCCGGACCTTTTTTAGTCCATAAAACTGTAAGCATCAGCATCAGAAATCAGCAGACGAATTTACCTCCGGTGCCGTCGCCCTTAGTGAAGTCACCGCCCTGGATCATGAAGTTTTGAATGACTCGGTGGAACTTGCTGCCTTTATAGCCCTCGCCCTTGGGCTTCTGAGCCAGTTGCACGAAGTTCTCGGCTGTCTTGGGCACGGTCTTTCCAAAGACTCCAATGACAATAGTGCCAATGCTTTCCTCACCAACCTTCATGGTGAAGCTCACCTGTAATTCAGTATGGAACAATATAGGTAAAAGTCGTGGTATGATGTCTGACCAATAACTTGAACAAAACTGTGCACCTCAGTTTGCTATAGGCATGTAAAAGCAGATTTATTTATAATTATTTTATAATTTGACTAAACAAAAGTCCAAAGAATTCTAAGTAACATTTTGATTACTAATATACCTTTTGTGCAAAAAAGTATTTCACAAGACATACATCCGTTGAGTTTAGAATGTGATTTGGTTCAAGCATTGTGGTCCTACTCGCTAATGCACAGTTGTGCCGATTCCATTTTTAAATAGAATGGAAACAACTCTGCATTGTTAAAGACATGCTTTTTTAATAGGCTTCCAATTGCTAGTTTTTTTTTTTATTTGTCAAGCTACAGAAGTGAAATCTTTTGTATATTTACCTGTGCTATAAGAACAATATCCCAAAAAACTACAATAATTCTAAAGCCGCTTGGTTTAATCCATTCTTTCATCAGTGGTTTTAACCAACCTTTTAAAGTATTATTGAAATGGTAACTAAGGGTCTATTTAGAAGCAAGGTGCTAGTTATTGATTAATAGTGTTTATTTTAGAAAAAATAGATTAGACAAACTTACAAGATAAAAATAATATAGTCACTATAGTACATGTTTAAATTGCGTTTGAGAAGTGTTTTAAATAATCATGTTCCTGTGCAAGTGAATTAGAATGAAGTCAATTTTTTTATTCAGCGGCCTTGCCCTCATACTCTGGTGGGAGTGTCTTTATGTATGAAGGTACTTTACTAAATTGCTAAATTGTGTGTCAGTGCCTGACCACTTAAAATTCAATTGTACACTTAACTCACATACACAGGTATGAGTTTAAACTGGAGAATACAAGACTGTAGACTTTGAATATCACAAATAACATTAGTATGGAGTAGCTGATAATTTTTCCACAATTTTGGTGTTTTCCGATGGAACATTGTTTGCGTTGATATCAACCCTTTGGGTGGCCCCACTGCTGGGGCTGAAGCGGATAGATGATCTAAGAGAATTCAACCCACTATGGTGGGGGTAGACAGTGAAAACTGGAAAGGTCTGATGAGCGCCTATATATTTTCACACACTAAAGAATTGAATAGGGACTTTCAAGAAGAGATACAAAGATAAGAAGGAAAATTATGTAAAATGAACAAACAATAATAATCACTGCTTGAAAGTAACCTATTAAATCACCCAGTGAAGCCTGGTCAGTCAGGGTGATTGGACCTTGGACCACACCCCACAAACCATAAGGCTTGTGGGAGGCCAAGCATGTCGTGGAGAGGGATGCATGTAACAATACAATACATTTAAAAAAAAAATAAAGGCTTACATTATTTTTATATTCCTGCCATAAACTGGTTTTAACTCCATGACTTTTTGAACTCTTGAGTTTTAGTGAAATCATATTTTTATAAAATGTTACTGAAATATTCTTTTTGCACCAGAGCATTATTTTGCACAAAGGCGAGCTGAGGCAAAGGCGAGGCGAATGGAGCTTTAGCTTAGAAGTATTTTTTCCAGCTAATGGGTTTTTTTTTCTCTTCTCTGTATCTGCCATCAGCCCTTGTTTGGCTATAATCAGATGGTTTCTGGGTAGATTTGGCGTTAGGAGTATAGTCATTGAATTTTTTACTATACATACAACAGCTAATGGGTGAGTGTAATATATGATATCAGCCCTTGGTATGTCTTCACTGCTGGGGCACAGCAGGGCTTAACGACTCCTATTACATAACAGCCGGCACCAAGGGCTTAACGTGCCTTGCAAAGGATGGAAGCGCTCAGACAAATGCTACTAGTGGTAGTCATGGAATGGTCACCCATCCAGACCTGACCGCCCTTGCTGTTACTTTATCCAAGTGTTTGTTTTTCTGGCTATCCTCTGGCATGGATAACCAGAGGTCGCGGGTTCGAATCCCAGCATGGGTGGAATTTTTAGCCTCTAAATAGGTTTTTGAATTGTCCTCAGCACGGGTTAGTGCATTAAAAATAATATAGCCAAGTGTTCGTGTCAGTTTCACTAGGCCACGAGTGCTTTATTCATTATTTGCATTGACAGGAAGAAACCCCAATATTCTGATATTATACTAAATGTATTGATACACATTTTTGTTGTTATCTCCAATCTGCCTGCGGGATAGTAGACAATCTGTACCTAGCTAAGTCATGCACCACTTTAATGATCATTGTTTCATTTATTGGCAGACTTGCCACTTTGTGGGTCTACCATGCAATACTAGTCCTTATCATGTGAGAAGTACATATTTCTCACATGATAAGGACTAGACATGATAAAACATTCAAATCATGGTGTCTGTTTGTGTGGCTACATGCTGTGAGTAAGAGGCTTTATATCACAGATTGGTACTAATATGACATACAAAATCCTATTGCTTTATTGATATGACCTATGACCTTTCTTGATGTATTCTTGGATTTTCTGATTAAGTAAATTAGGACCAACAGGAAATGTATAGGTTTTACTTTATGTAGTATTCGCAAAGATTTCCAAAAACTATATTCTCCAAGGTAAAATCCTCAGTGATCCTAGAGTTGAATTAATGATAATACAATAAAATTGGCAACTTTATCACAAAAAATATAAGGCATGAACAAAAGAAACAAAAAAGTTCATACTTTAGTTTGTATGATGAAATGTGGCCTATACATAACGGAAACAAGCAACAAAGGAAGCTGTTTTTTAGTGTCTTTCAATGACAGAGAGTTCACTGACCTGACCTCCCACTAAAAAAACAAAGAACCGTTTAGTGCGTATGTGTAACTTTATTACATACATAGTTTAAAAGAAAGTGTTTTTAACTATTTAGTAATTATTTAAATATTCCTTACCCTGTGCGTGACTTTAGGTCCTTTTGGGGCTTCATCGGACCAAACCGAAGCTACCAGGAGAAGAGTACCAAGGGCCGCCAACGCACCCATGATTATAGCGAGTTTTACTTTAAGTCTAGCTATTTTAATTAAATAAATGCAGTAGTCGGTAACTACAGTTACTTGGTTGCACTGCAAAACAATTGAGGTAGAGTGCTACGTAAACCTACTGTTTTACGATAAAAATAACTACGGGAATGATACAGCTACAGCTACGCCGGCTACACGTCACCAAGCACAGACTAATCACAAAGTGACAGAGTTTAATGAAAATTAGTGATGTGCACCAGTTCTATGAAAACTGACGAAATACCGGTTAAAAGCACGGTTGGTGCCGCCGCCTGTCTGTAATGGTAGGTAATACCACCATTACAGACAGGCCGATAAGCTATGTCAGAGGCATTTTTGGCGGCTTGATAACTTCTGACAGTAAGGCCCGCCACTGTCTTACAATCCTCCACAAACACGGACTTGGCCCCCGTGGCGGAGAATGGCCTTACCTTTCTGCGATGTAGGAAGAGGAACCCGTGCTACAGAAGTGGAGACATACCAAGGGCTGATATCATATAATAAAGTTTTACATGTTTGATAATATTTATTGACAGTAAAACAATCGACGAATGCAATCAGCTTGTCAAAGACAAGTGGCAACGTAAAGTAATATAAAGGAGGTTACACTCCTTAACATCCGCCTCCGTTTTTTATGTTGCACATTTCGCAATTTCATATAAATCGCGAGCAGTTTCACTGGCAGCTATTACCTCCGCTTCGGTGGATGAAATTGCAACGGTGGTTTGGCGTTTAATCTGCCATGAAATTGGTCCACCACCAAACAAGCATAACATTGTGTTAGTTTGAGTATGTATATTCAATGAAGATTTATATTGGCAGCTTTCTTTCGTTATGGTTTTATATTAGACATCTATCAAATTGTAGAATACTTCGATATGCCTTGTCAGTTTGCTATGTTCTTGTGAATTTGTTGTAAATAAATAATAAATATGATTTTACAGTCTTCCTTTACAAATATATTAACAACATGCCAGTAGTGGAGCGCCCTGTGCTAAGATCACCTCCGTGATCAGCATCACTGTAGCATTCTAGACCAGGGGCTGTGCCGCTTTTGTAAATAATTCCTTTATCCATTGTGCCTTTCAAATACCGTAATATGCGCTTGACAGTATGGATATCTTCCTTTGTAGGATGGTCTAAATTACGTGATACGACGCTTATAGCATAGGCTATATCTGGTCTCGTACCAGTCATAAGATAAGCCAATGCTCCAACTGCTTGACGGTAGGGGAAGCGGTCTGAGGTATTTTCATCCTCTATGTTATTCGTCTTAATAATTGGTGTGGCTACGGCTTTACAATTCACCATTCCGAATCTTTCTAGCACGCGATAGAGCAATAGAGCCGTCCGACTTCCTCTCAATTTCCATACCCAGGAAATAATTCGCTGATTTAACAGTTATTTTGAAACGCTTTTTCAGCTCTTCCAGAAAGTTTTGAGTTTCTTTTTCACTTGTGGAAGCGATTAACCCGTCGTCAACAAACAGGGCTAAGACAATTTTATTTTTGCCTTTCTTTCTTATAAATAGGCAGGGATCCGCCTTGCTCTGCTGAAATCCGAGAGCTATTATGTAGTCAGTGATACATCGGTTCCAACATCGCGGTGCCTGTTTTAAACCGTACAGACTCTTCTTTAGCCTGAATACAAGCCTAGGATTAGTGGTATAGCCTTGTGGAGGTTTCATGTAAATTTCCTCATCTAATTTTCCGTATAAGAACGCTGTGGAGACATCGAATTGAGCTAACGACATATTTTGCTTTGCAGCAGCACTAAGAAGTGCTCGTATTGTGCTGCTTCTTGCCACAGGACTAAACGTTTGAAAGAAATCCAGCACTTCCTTTTGAGAATATCCCTTAATTACTAATCGGGCCTTGTATGTGTCTAGTGTCCCGTCCGGATTAGTTTTAATTTTAAAGATCCACTTACAGGGAATAGCTTTTCTAGTTCCCATGTTTCGTTTTCTTTCAAAGAATTAATTTCAGTATCAACTGCCTCTATCCATTTATCGTGATCTACTCCTGACATAGCTTCTTTGTAGCTTTTAGGCTCGACTGCATTAGACGACATACTGATGTTACAGACAGTGTCTCTGTATCGACTAGGAGGTCTTAGATTATTCCGGTTCCTCAGAGTCATTTGACCTTTTTGCTCAATTTCATTAATCGACAGCTCCTCTTGCTCAACTTCTACTGGTTTGTTTCGTCATATTCAGATTCTGCAGTTTCAAGTTATCTGATTCATCTTCGGTCTCATTTGGCTCAGAGTGAAAATCAAGTGCTTCCTGTTCATCTTGTTGTACACGGACTTCTTGGTCATCAACTAGCTCATTATGTCCATTAAGCTGTGGTGGTTGAAACGTTGGATCGTTTGCATATATAAATCTGTCTTGGTAAGCATCGTTCGGTATAGAGTTTTTGGGTAAGTGGTCTTGTAGATCTGGCAGTTCGAATCGAAATTCTTTGCTAGTTGATGGTGAAGGTTGTGAAATGTTCTTAGTTTGATCGTCATTCTGGTCTTTGTAACCCAGTATCGGTTTTTCTTCAAACGTGACGTTTCTGGATCTAATTAACTTGTGATTAACTTTATCCCAAATTCGGTATCCTTCATCTCATAGTAATAAAGTTTTACATGTTTGATAATATTTATTGACAGTAAAACAATCCACGAATGCAATCAGGTTGTCAAAGACAAGTGGTAACGTCGTAGAGGGAGTATCTACGGGTAACGTAAAGAAATATAAAGGAGGTTACACTCCTTAACATTATACTGTCTCATGGTTAGGTGCAAAAAAATACTTATATATAAGTTAAAGCTCGCCTTTGTTCAAAATAATGCACTGGTGCAATAAAGAATTTTTCAATACCAATTTATAAAAATACGATTTAACTAAAACTCGGAATTAAAAAACGTTCAAAAAGTCACGGAGTTAAGCCAGTTTATGGCAGCAAAATAATATAATGTAAGCCTTTATTTTTTTTTAAATGTATTGTATTGTTACATGTATTGTTACATGCATCCCTTTTTTCTCCCTTTTTTAATTTTTCCTATTATTTTATTTTACATGTTCTTCTTGCTTTTTGTCATTCCCTGTGTAATTTAAAGGCACTGCTCTGGTTCCTGATACACAGGTTACCCTTCTTCAGGAACCAGGAATTTTAAACAATGTGAATGTGACGCTGGTTGTGCAATAAATTATTTAATTAATTTCCGTCAAAACGTTTTCTAACTTTTGTCAAATAAAAAACAATCTATCAGTAGTCATTGTTATAGTTCTTTTTCTATGAGCTGCGCTCTAAAATTTTGAATGCACAAAGCTCGCTACCTAGGTATGGTTAGATCGAGGAAAATTTCTTTATTGGATGCAAATTGAACTTGTACAAATAGATAGTTTTCTGTAGTTTTTTCCAGCTAACCTGGGCTCAATGTCATGTTGTACATACATACAAACTTACATTACATAGCAGATTTAGCACTTACAAGTTACAACCTTAGTAAATCAAATATATAACAATCTCACTGTGCATGTTATCGAACTCTTCCTTAATGGGTTCACCGATTTTGATGAGTTTGTGTATTTGCAATATATAGGTAAGTGAGAACAAGAATTCGGAGGGCTGAGAATTTATCGTAGGGTTAATAGATTTGGCACACCAACGTTTGCGGCGCCAGCTAATACCATATAATATTAATATGGACTGCTATATTTACAGAATGTTTAGTAAAGGATTAAATAATATCGATATTTTCGTGTTGAATGTCCCATCCTTATGGATTTCTACTTTTGTCTATGACCCCCTATACTGAGCATTTTTTTCTAAACTGCTGTCCCTCTCAGAGACGTTCTTCAGCACTGCTGAAGAACATCCCAACCCCCTGATCCGCGAAGCAGCGGCTTACTCTCCGCCCACGACGGACCCACGTTACCTGGTGCGCAGGCCCAGGAACGTACTCGTTGACCCGCCCGACAAATTGTCGTCTGACCTGAACCACCTCTTAGAGGCTCGGTCCCAGTCAGACGCGCCCCCCTCCTCTGCCAGTGTCCCCCCTAGGGGGGGCACTGCTCTTTCATAGCAGTTTTGTAATATAAACTCTTCTAAGCGGACGCTCCGCTAGGGAGCTCCGCTGTGCGCCCTCCTCGGCCTCGAGGGGGGTCGCTCCCGATGTGGGTTTAGGGGTCTCTAGGACCAAAACCAGTCCCAAGGTGGTGTTTAGTGGGTAGGCGCACTTCTTGTGAGTCCCACATTGGCAGCACGGCCGGGTCCGTGCTGTTATGCATGAGCATTCACCACCTCCCTCCCCCGTGTCCTCCGGAGGGTGCCCTTTATAGGGTTAAAAAAAAAAATCTAAACTGCTACCATACCTTTTTTTGGACCTATTTTAAAAACATCGATTTATGAACAGTTTGAAGCTTTTCTATGATTCCTTATTAATGAGCCGTTTTCAGAAGAAAAAAAAAGTTAATAACACAAAAACTCAATAGATGGCGCTTTAGTTGGCGAAATAGTTCTGTCATCAACGTAGCATTTTTTATTTAATTTGTGGTTGTGACCGCACGCTTCTTGACGCCAAAGAGTATTTAAATTGACGCAGGTGTTGGTTTGGTCGACCGTTCTGTTTGCATTTTGTGATTTTTCATTTCTTTTCTGCTCTTGATACTGAGAAAGTGACTTTTATTTTACTGAACTTAACGAAGAAATTCGTACTTACGTGTCCAATAATCGTTTGGGGTGAAATGATCCGAATAAATACATGAATGTTTACGCATGTTCCATCCAATTTTACGATTTACATCTACTCTGGTTGCTTTGATCCACTGTCGCTTCAGGGTTTCATTGGTACTGGGGAATGTATGAACTCCTGTATTTTTGCACGTCACAACGGCACAGGTACGCATTTTTATACTCCTAAAAAGAAACCTCCTAATTTACAAGTATCGAAACCAAAGTAAAAACTTGCTAATACAAACACAGTATCTCCTACTCCTACTTAGTCTGTGCACTCTTCTAGGGGCACGGGAGTGCTCTCGCCAAGACGCGCAGAAGATGAGTATGGCACTAACTAATAATTCATAACTTTATTGCGACCATGTAGTTGTTTAGATGACCTACGTCTTCTTGAAGTGTTTCGTATTACCAATCCTACATCATGCCATCTAATTTTGCTGTTGATAGGGATAGAAAGTGTATGGGGCCAAATTAGGTCAGATTACTAGAAAAAATCAGAAATCGACGAACATTTTTGTATGGGATTTTACACAGCCCGAATAAACCAACCATCCTACAAAAAAAATCCAAAAAAAACATTTCATGTAAAGGATGACAAGACAAGCCCTAGTTTTACTAATCATGGTAAAAAATAGGACATTACAATACCCAATTTCTTTCCTTAATTAAGACCATAGGAGAGTCTGTGCGACGGCCGCGTAAGGGCCAAGTCATATTATTATGCTAAGGTATTAAAATTATAATAAAATTATGTAACATTGATAGAGTTAGGGCTTGTATAAATGCGTGCCTTGTAGAATTGGGGGCTTGGCTCATCATGAGTTCTGATAACTTTTTAAACTGTACGCATAATAATATCATATCATGAGCTTGTGTCTTGGCATCCTTTTTACAAAAAATGTTTTGTCGGATTGATTTGACACATAAATTTTTGTGACTTTCACGCCATCTAGTAAGTGTTGTGGAACTAGTTTTTTTTTTTTGAAAACGCCTCATTAAATTTTGACAAATTAGTAATTATTTAAGAATAATATTTAAAGAAAAGATTTTACAAGCATTTTAAGTAAGCTTGGTATAATCTTTGTTCCCATTCCGTTACCATAGTATTTTCAATATTATGCCTAAGCAATGGGGTAAAATTAAATAAAATCTAGATTAACTGGTAGTTTAAATGATTTTTTACAATATTATTGTTATTTTATCTGCTTGTGTAGTTTATTTCATATCGTTTCTGGCCCCTGTTTATCCATTTCGTTACCTTTGCGGATGAACACTAGATATTTTTCCATTTTATGAAAGAACCATGCGATCATTTAAAATATTTTAATATAAAGTAGAAAGCTACTGCAATTCTATTTCATATTTTGAAGATAAAATTAAAGAAAAGCTTACATTAGTGTAAGTTTTTATCAAAAAATGCCTCTTATCAACAGGGGACAGTAACGAAAAAGATGGTAACGAATTCATAAAGCTGCATTTACGATGACAAAAAAAGCCAACATTTAAAAAAATAATGAAAGGCGCTTTTACCTAAATAATAATGATCAATAATTCTAAATAATAAATGAAACATATTTTATTGTGAAATTATTTATTTAGAGTATTTTAAGACTTATCATTGATGACTACCAAACAGTGAAATCACAAAAAAATTATCAGATACCAGCTGCTGTACTCAAAGTGATTATCTAGAGTTAATGATGATTAACCTGGTACTATTTGTTAGTTGTGAAAGTGGCAACTGTCGGCTGACCTAATCTAAATTCTTTAAAATTAAGTAAGTAATCACTGAGAATGCGGCACGGCACTCAGTATTGTTAATTTCTTAAGCTAATGATATAATCATTAAACTGACTTAAATCATATAAGTTCAATACAAACAAGTCTTAACTCTTCACAATAAAAAAAAATAACATTAAGTAATATAGAAAACAAGGCACATTTTGTAAAATGTTTTAAACTTAATTAATACTATAGGACTTTTCAAAAGTAAACAAGTAATATAGAAAAAAAAAACACATTTTGTAAAATGTTTTAAACTTTAAAATTATAGTATTTTAAGGCATATTAAAAGTAAACAAGTAATACAGAAAACTTAATCTATTCAAAACTTAATCAATTCAGTAATAATATACATAAACACATACACTTTACTAAAATAAAAATAAAATACCTAGAGTTTTGAATGCAGAAAATATAATTCTCACCTTTTTTCTTTCCATTTTTTTATTCTATGTCCTTCCTTTTCTGTATTCTGTCTTTTTCAGGGTCATTCTTGATACGCTCGCGATATCTTTTTTGTTTTTCCGCTGCTGTTAGAGGCATTTTATCTAAAAACAACAAATTTGATTAAATGGCATTTATTCACACAGTCACAAATCAATTAAAATAAATACAATATCATTATATAAAAAAAATAATATAAAAGAATAGAAAATTTAACATTAATTATATCAAAGCTATCCTATCCCTGTAGAAATGGAACGTGTCGCCTAATAAAACATTTTTTTCTTAAATGTAAAATTTATAATATGTATCTCTATTCTCAACGTGAACGATTCTTTATCGTTCCAATACGTTACTTTTTTACTTTCTTTTACTCGTTACCATCAAAATGATAACGGAACCAGAAGTAACGAATGAAACATGACACATTTTAAAAATACTTAAATACATATAAGAACCAATATTCAATTCAATGAATGTTGTTTTTAGCATTTGGCTTTAGACATTGCATATTACTACTATATTAATATACACTAAAACACATCACTTAATGAGTTATTAAATGTTAAAAATTGGGTAACTACTTACGGAAAATTTCATCCGCGCGATCACGTCCGAACTTGTCGCAAGGTTTACTGTTTACTGATACTCTTTGGTTTACTGCAGATTGACTGACAGACCGACATAATGCTGTGTTGTTATGTCTTAATTAGGGTTGCAAGAATATAAAAAAACATCAATTTAGAAGAAAATTTTATTTCTTTGGTATATTTTTTACACGGTAACGTGATCGGAATTCCGGTTTTTTCAAAATCAGGGACACTGATAAAACCTCGTTATTTCTTATTTTTTGTATTAAACATGTACTGAAACGAGATAATTTAGTAAAATTTACATTTATTTATACCAGAAAAATACTAATATTGTTACAAAAGTCAAAAGATTATGCTTATAATTCCAATTAAAAGTTTAAATTTTAGGGTGGGACACTACAAAAAAGGGGTACCTTATGTAACTAAATGTTGTATTTTTTTTATTTATGAATAATTAACTGCAATTAAACCATTTCCTCATAAGATTATAAAATATACTTTAATTTCGTATCAAAATTTATTGTAGTTGCCATACTAAATATTCATTTTAATGATATCTAAAGTCGGCGGACAGTCGAAAAACCCATGGTAGCAGTTTAGAAAAAAATGCTCAACTATGACTTTCTATATGCAACCTAGTACGATTGTAAAATTTCGAGTGTACGAGTTGTCCCTTTCTGGCACAAAAAATCATCGTAAGAGTAACAAGGAAAGCTATTCAATAATTATTTTATTCTGAGTAAGTCAGTCAAGCACAGAACAATTAAACCAAGTGTTTTTTGGGATCACAGAACAATTTTGGATCGAGTTTGACCCGGTGTTGCCAATTTAGCGACTCTGTCGCTAAAAATGACGACTTTTGCGAGACTTAACTACAAGAAAAAAGTTTTGACGACAAAAATAATTTAGCGACTTAGCTGAAGACTTTTTAACCTGAAGATTTCGTTAAGTACAAGATAACAAAATATGCCCAACACCATTTTTTACTTACTCAAACGTCTACTTCAACTGAGCCATATGAGAATGAGGACGAAGCAGTGTTTAATTTAAGTATCTAGTGATGGCGAAGAATAATTTTTAATTATTAAATATCGTATTTCTTAAATAGTACATTCTTTTTCACGTGCCCCCCCCCCTCCCTTATTTTTGGTTGCTTGTGGTCTCCGGGGCCTATTTCATAAAACTACAATTCATTGTTTACTATGACAAGTCGATATACATTGCAAAGTTTATTACACTACAGATTAACAAGTAGACTCTGCTACGCAATGTACGTCGAATTGTTACAATAAACTACGAATTGCAGCTTTATGAAACGCGGCCCAGAAGGAAATCCGGGAGCCGACTTTAGTTCAATGAGTTTTAGCGACTTCCTAGTGACTTATGATAATAAATCTAGCGGGACGAATTTACTGGAGTTGGCAACACTGGTTTGACCCACCACAGAACAATTAAACTGACGATCGGTCGGTGTCACAGACTGTCACAGACGATAAAGAGGTGTCGATTGTCGAATTATTTTGAAGAAAATTATTGATCGCTTTGCTGCGTGTTTGGTGCACTTGAAATAATAAATTATGTTTACTCGCTCCAGACTTCTCCTTTCCAGAGCTATTCAACTTGTATGTAATTGTAACCAGAAATATTTAAATTGTTTTGATGTTTTTCTAACCTATTTTATAATCCTAACAATTTCAGAAAGCTCTCAGAACCGATTATCAGAATGATTTTCGCGTCGTGTGCAGTATCACAAGAAACCGATCAACTACACCACTTAACACAATCATTATGTTCGTTCCACAGCAAGAGGTTTGTATAAAGTTCCACAGGCTGTTTTGTACTTTTTATGTTGCTGAGTGATAATACTTGTCGTGTTTATTCTTTCAGGCGTGGATTGTTGAACGTATGGGCAAGTTCCATAGAATGCTTGAGCCTGGTTTAAACTTACTCTGGCCTATAGTTGATAAAATCAAATATGTACAGAGTTTGAAGGAAATTGCCATTGATGTGCCAAAACAAAGTGCTATCACCTCAGACAATGTGACCCTGAGTATTGATGGTGTACTGTACCTACGCATTGTAGATCCTTACCTTGGTGAGTTTATGTTGGGGCTTACATTTTAGAAGCAGGCTACATTAATACCGTTAAAGCTTGTGAGAAAACAACATAGTGTTCACAAAACTACCTAATAAAAACTACTTAATTCTTTTTGTTTAGTCTCGAAAAGAAGTTTTGAAGCAAGTGACTGAAATATTACACCCCCAACTTTACCCACCAACCCATAGTTCTTAAGTATTCATAGTTCAAAAACCTAGGGTAGTTTTTTTAATTTCCATAATTATTCACTGTCATGTAATGACAGTCGTTACGCTATGTCAGAGGCCTTATCCTCCACCAATAATGTCTAGGCCGCCATGGTGGAGTATATCCTAACCTTCCTGCGATGCAGAATGAGACCCTTGCCCCAGCAGTGGGGACTTGATATCAAAGGGTTGATATCAAATTATATAGTAATGGCCTTATTTATGTAAAATATGATTCCACTAAAACATTCCTAGAGGCATTTTATTTAATCTGTGGTTCTGTCTTTTCCTTGTAAAACCTCCAGAACAGTCTATTTTAGTCAGTGTTTTTGATGTGTTTAGAAATATGGCTGTAATAGTACTTTTAAAAAACGTGATTCGTTAAACACTGTTTTGATAGTGTGGTAAAAGGAAAGATGTAAGCACTGAGGACAGTTTTACAGGAATCATGTTTAGAAATACAGTTAAAGATCATCAAGAGAGCTGAGATCGGTTTTCCTCCTCCAATAACTATTACATAATAATAGTTTTGAATTTATTTTAATGAGTTTTTGATGTTTTTTAGCATGTTTTTTTTTTTACCTTAACATGTACTTTTTGTCCTCAGCTTCTTATGGTGTGGAGGACCCAGAGTTTGCTATCACACAACTGGCTCAAACAACAATGAGGTCGGAACTGGGCAAGATATCTCTCGACAAAGTGTTTAGGGAGAGAGAATCTCTTAATGTCTCAATTGTAGAAATTATTAACAAAGCCAGCGAAGCCTGGGGCATTGCTTGCTTGAGATACGAGATTCGTAAGTCACTGACAATAATTACCTATAGCTACCATTCATTTCATTCATTTCAAATTCCTTTATTTAATCATCAACATAGGTGCAACTAACATTTACACAGTAAATATTAATTATTCCGTAATCTAACTACCTATCATTTCACCAGTATTTAAAACTATGTGGAAATTTGTGGCATGAAACATGAAACACAGTATTAATTTGACAGTAGGTACTTACGCCAACAAAAACCATACATAATATGCGGGCTTAGAAAAGACGCATTGTTCACTTTTCATTCTGGGTTTAAGTTAAGTAATACTATCTGTATTTAAGAGTTACATCACTCGTACACTGTGTGGGTAGAACATAGAAAAATTACAAATTCGGTTAAAATAAATAAATAAATAAATAAATTTTTGTTTATTGCCAGATATAAAAGGAACATAAAAGAAAATTAAAACTAATGTGTACATCTAAATACAACATGGTAAGGCAACATACACTTTTAGAAAAACACATTTTAAATTGACAGGCTCTGGCAAAAGGTGCCACGCTCAGCGTTGTGCCTCTGAATGTGTGTATAAATACACATCATTCAAAAGGCGCTGATTTTCAGCGAGGCCCTTTTATTCTAACTAAACTAGGAAATTAAATATAAAAATAAATAAAGCCTACATGCAAATATTTTACTGTTAATAAATAAATAAATAAAAATAATATATGCATGTTGTCAATTAAAATACATATTTAATAAATATATTTTTATAAAATATAGTTATTTACGTAGATATTACTAGATAAACACTGTTATTTATTATAAGTTATGATGTTAAATAAATAAATAAACAAACAAACAAACAAACAAACAAACAATCAATCAAACAAACAAACAAATAAATAAATAAATAAATAAATTTCTTGTTACGGAACGTGTCGTGGTTTGGTACAGGATTGGTCTAGTACTGGAATTGGTGGACTGAATGAAACTGGATTATAAAAAATTAATAAAAAATAACAAGATGATAGATATGGTGGGTATTTCTTGTCGTGTTTCACTTATCAAGTTCCTTCATCTTTCTAATTTTCTGCGGCTTTCGGCTATAAATATATTGTGTAGCATTGATTTGTGCTTCCAACAGTATGGCTTTAAGCCTTTGTTTGAATGACAATGGAGTTATGTTGTCATGGAGCGGTGGCGGTAAGTCATTCCAAATTTTTGCCGCAGAGAACTTGAAACTGCCTCTGAAGCCAGCTGTCTTATTCTTTGGTATTGCCAACTTTTTGCCATTCTTGCTTCTTGTATATTTGGTATGAGACTCTCCAAGCCATTGAAATTTTTCATACAAATAAATTGGTCTTTTTGTATGAATTATTTTGTGTACCAGCCCTGCAAGGTGGAGGTCTCTTCTGCCTTCCATCTTTAGTATTTTATGCTCATTAAGGTAAGGAGTTATATGAGCACGTTTAGGCATACCAAAGCAGTATCGTGCACATGCGTTTTGGACGCGTTGTATTGCTCTTCTGGTTTTTTCAAAAATTCTTGGCCCATAAACGATGTCACAATAATTGAAAATTGACAGTACCAGAGATTCCGTGAGTAGACGCCTAATTTCCAGCTTCAGATGTTCGCGAATGCCATAAAGAACCTTGAGTCGGTAAAAAGCAGTCTTTATTTTGGAATTAATGTGTTCCTCGAATCGCATTTCTCCATCTAGAAGGAGACCGAGATTTCGGGCTGTATGTACTCTTTCGAGTGCTTGATTGTTGATTTTTATGTCCTGTAGGTTGTCTATAATGCTCTGCTGTTGTTGTTTTGTACCCATTATTACATATTTTGATTTGGTAGGGTTTAGCATTAACGCATTTTTCTTTGTCCATTGAAAGATTTCTTCTAGGTCTTCATTAATCAGCTGTACAGCTTCACGTGTGGTTTTGTGTTTAATAGGGTAATATAGTTGCGTGTCATCCGCATACATATGTACTTTACAGTGTTTGATGTTTTGGATTAAATCCGAAGTATATAAAATAAATAGCAGAGGACTAAGTATTGACCCTTGAGGACAGCCTCGTGCAATAGACTTTACCTCTGATCTTTTTATTTCTCCCTGGTCGTTTTCAGTGACAACATATTGTTTGCGCCCTCCCAGAAATGATTGGAACCACAAACATGTTGATTCAGATACTCCATAAAAAGACAGCTTTGACAATAACAATTCGGTGCTTATGCAGTCAAATGCTCTTGAAAAATCTAAAAGCAGTAATATGCTACCCATACCTCTATCTGATTCTGTAAGTATATCGTCTATTACATGAGCTAGGGCAGTAGCTGTACCATGGTGGCTCCGAAAACCTGACTGCAATTTTGGGAGTACGCAATTATTTTCCAGGAATGTTGTTAGCTGTGAGCATACTACTTTTTCCATAACCTTGGAGAGCACTGGTAAGATACTTATTGCTCGAAGGTCCTTGTAGTCCTGAACATCTTGGCTTTTTGGCAGAGGTTTTACTTTGGCAAGTTTCCAGACCTCAGGAAAGGTGCATTCACAAATCGACCTGTTTATAATGCTCGTTATGGTAGACAAGGTTACTGGCAATGTCATCCGTATCATCTGTATAGAGATTGCGTCGTCGCCAGATGCATTTGTGGCTATAGACGAAATAATTTTAATAATTTGATCTTCTGTGTAAGTTTTGATCTCGAATTCATTTGATCCCCATCTATGTTGTTGATAGAACCCTATTAAATTCGTCTCAATTTCAGGGTTACCCGGTACGTCAAGGAAGTAGTCATTTATTTCATTTGGTTTGTTTAAATGTTGCGGGAGGTATTCTTGCGCCTTGTTGCCCAGTATAGATACTTGTTTGAGATATTTCCACATTTTTATAGGCTGACTTTTATTTTTGTTTACGTAGTGGGTGAAAAATGCTTCTTTCTCTCGTTTCAGGGCAACCGTTATAGTATTTTTGAGGTCTTTATAGTATCTGACATGAGACTCCTTCTTGGTTAGACGAGCTCTGACGAGAGCCTTGTTTCGCAGTGACATCATCAATTTTATGGTTTCTGTTAGCCAAGGAGAAGGGTTCTCTTTTAGTTTTATTTTATGAATTGGCGCATGTTTATCAAAGATCCACCCAATCAGAGCATTGAAACCATGTACCATCTCGTTTATATTTTTTGTGTGGTTAAGCTCGTTCCACGGTAATGCCCGTAGATCTTCCATGAATAAGTCCTCGTTGATTGTGCCCAAAGATCGTGCCCATATAAATTTAGGTACCTTCGGTGGACTTTTGATGTCAAATTCCCCCAATACGAGGCCATGGTCGCTCATTTGCGGGTTGTGGTGAATACTTACGGATTTACACAGCCCAGGGCTATCCGTTATTATCAAATCCAGTAAAGTTAAGGATACTTTATCAATACGAGTAGGTTCTTTTACCAATTGGTGTAAATTTTGTTGTGAAAAAAATGAAAGTAGTTCTTTAGTAGATCCATTGCCAGGCTTCAACAAATCAACATTGAAATCGGTACAAACAAAGATGTGCCTACAGTATCCAAACATGCTTATTGATTCGCTTAGGGCATCTATTGCTTTGCCAGGTGATAGTCCCGATTCAGGACGATAAACTGTACCAACAGCTATATGACCGATGCCTGGCATTTTTAGGTCCAACCACATCTGTTCAAGCTCTGAGGGTGGATGCGGTTTAACGCGCACACGTAATCCTCGTCGTACGTAGAAGCCTACACCGCCTCCTCTTTTATCTCCCGCTCGTGATTTAATTTTAAGTATGTAGCCAGGGATAACAGGTACATATTTCTCTTGACCTTTCTTAATCCAAGTCTCGTTTAAGGCTAATACATCTGGTTTTAAATCTTCCAAGGTTTTCTGAAGCTCTTCCTGCCCGGTGTTCAGTGACCGAATATTTATTAAACCTAAATTAAAATACATCATAATGAAAGAGGGTATTTAAGGTTAGTGTTGTGTAGGTTAATACATGGTTACATATAAACTTAGTTGTAGGATGTTTATATATTAACTCGTACTCATCCAAGTGGATACCAAAATATGAGTAACCTTTACTAGATATAGTGATAAAAACGTATGAGACAACGTGGAAGATGACTCTCTTACAGTGATAACTTAATACATAAATAAATAAATATACAAATAGGTTTTTCACTATAGCAAAATAAAAAAATAGCGCGTGCGTAGGTTCGTAGGGTCCGAAACAAAACGGATATAACGTTAATAAACGGAGCAATCCATAAGGCTTAACTTGGATGAACAATTCAATTAAGTGGTAGGTTATGGTCTTCTTTATTAGGTTAACAGTAAAAGTTGCTTGTTGGTACACTGACAAGAACAGCTTAAATCCAGAAAAGTCAACCACCAAGATTGCCCTATTTAAGGTTTTATAAAAGTTTTAATGTCTTCTCCCTTACGCAGAACCATCCTTTGTGACATGTGCTCTTTACGAGCGTAGATACGGCCGTCTCTAGTCCAGACAAACCGCCAACGCGCTTCTCGGCAGGCATCCCGGGCTTGAGCAAAAAGAGCGCGGTTGTTCTTCGTAAGCCGCTCGTTCACATAGAAATGTCGCGGCTCATGTGATGGTAGGCCCATTTCTGATGTTGTAGCACCGCGGCGCACGCGCGCACTTCTTAGCAGCTGATCTCGAAGCGAGCGCCTTGCTAGCCGCACAACAATAGGGCGAGGGCGCGGTGCGGGGGCCCCCTCGACTGGGCTATGTTTTGGACCGACACGCACCGCGCTCACTATCTCCTTTTCCTCCAATGTAGTTCCAAGCTTTGCTGCCACCGTCATTACCAGATGTCCAACTGACTCGCCATCAGATTCGGGAATGCATGTAATTTCAATATCGTTTGAAAGGAGTTCTTGGTCGCGATCGTTTAATTGGTCTTGAAGAACAGAAATACTTTCAAAAAGTTTTGTGACATCAGATGAGTGTACTTTTTCCTCTAAGGCTGCAAACTCCTCTTTTAGTTTTTCATTTTCCATACGAAGGCCAGAAAGCTCCTCTTGAAAACTGGCCCTTAATTTTGCCAAGATTATATTAAACTCTCCCGTTAATGCTTCCCTGAATTGGTTCAGTTTTGCATCCAGTAGTATTGCAAACTGGTCATAGGTAATGGTCGCTGGAGCTCCGGAGGAGACAAGTGAAACATCCGGCTCCGCTGGTACCGCAGACGAACCGTCTGACGAGCTTCTCTCGGGGGTCACCCTTGGGCTCACTAAAGCATGTTGGGAAGTAGCAGCAGTGGGCGCCTCGCAGACCTCCATGGCAGCTGCTTTAAAGTCGCTAACAGAAGGGCGTGGCCGAACGTCGAATTGACCACGAGTAGGAGTTTCGTCCCCTCGGCTTTGATTGCGCTTCGTTACATTATCGCACCCGGGGCACTGCCACGCACCCTTATCCAGCTCTCTGAATTTCGCGTTCGTCATATTCACACATTGGTGGTGAAAAGATTTGTTACAGAGATAGCATTTTAGGGTTTGAGTACTTGCGATGACAACACGACATGCTTCACACCTCATATTTACAGCGGAGAGTAGTTGGTTAGCTTCGAGTCTGGAATAATTGACGTTGCAGCAAAATTCGTAGCGCGTGAGTCCCGTAGCAACCCGCTTACTCGTTTGACGCGACTCGCAGCGCTTGCAGCAATGCGAGGCGGTGTTTGTCACTTAGTAGTAGCATCGAATTTTATCGATGGTAGTAGTGGCTCGCAGGACCAAGCGCCATAATTCGCCGCACTTTCATTAGTTGATTCAGTGCCGCCGTGATGCCACCGGACTCGAACGCTGACAGCCGCCGCCGGTTCGAAACCACGCACAGGTAGGGCTCCAATCAGAACAAGTTCTTCGCTTTTTGTGATAACAAAACACTCGGAGCTACAGATATCTCACTCTAAACACGCCCAGAAGGAGGAGTTAGTTCGTTAAAGTCACACGGGAGTGACAAGGAATTTACTTTCATAAAGGTCCACCAATGACAAATAAGAATGTATAATTTACGGATGAACTGAGTAAAAATCACCGCGCACGTCCACTCTCGATTACGTCGCTCCCCGAACCTCCTGAAATACTACTCTAAGCTCCGGTTTCCTGTGCACTAACAAGCTGTTAAATGGCTATAGCTACCAATATTTACTTTAATTCAACTATTGATGATCTATGTAAAGCTTATACTATTATTCTAGCAAATACTGCAACAAAGGCCAAAAGTATAGTTGGAATTCAACTGAGTTTTCTAATTTTAAAGGGAATAACTGTTAAACAAATTTTGTTTAAGAAAATCCTAGTACAGTAGTAAATAGTATTCCACAGCCTAGTGTAGAGTTCCGATAGGTAGTGTAGAGACATCTACATGAGTCAATAACAACTTTATTATATTTTAGAAGAGTTTTTTTCTTAGTTTATCGAAGGTGTACTTTGGAATTTGTAATATTACCAAAAGGACACTTCTATATTTAAATGTAATTAAAAAATATAATAAAATGCAAAGCTAGATAGATGAAAAAAAAAATAGTAAAGTACACAACAAGCAAAGTGTAACCAAACTAATCACAAATTACATCCAAATTAAATGAAATGAAAAGGATTTATTCAAAGTAGCGCAGAAACTGCTGCTTAATGAACGTCAACTCACAGGATGCTTCTCAATACTGAAGTTCTAAGAATGTAAAAAGGTTTGTGACATATGCATAGGATTCATTGGATGCACACCAAAAACCACCCCATGACAAACATCTGGAAATAGTTGTGGACCAGAGAAAAGATATAGCACAGTGTTCAGGGAATATTCCTTAAATTTTTAAGGCCTCATCAGTACAGTCTCAACACTTGACTAGCTCAATATATTTTGACCAGGGGACATAAAGCTGCCGGCCCGTGTGCAAGACGCGATGCAAATGCAGGTGGAGGCGGAGAGACGGAAGCGTGCGGCCATCTTGGAATCTGAAGGCGTGCGCACAGCGGACATCAACGTGGCCGAGGGCAAGCGGCAGGCGCGGATACTGGCTTCAGGTAACACTATTGTTTTTAGAGCCCCCATTACTATATCATATTCAATTCTTCAATTCAATAATTCAATTCTTGTTTATGGCACCCTCTAGGATTCTGCCAATGTCGAGTTTGTGGAGATGGCACTTTTTTTTTTTTCCACTAGTCGCGCACCTCGCAAATTGCAGTAGATAGGTTGAGGAACTTACAGTAACCAAACATTATTAAACATAATAAAATAGTACATAAATATTATGAAACGACTAAATAATATATATCTACAGTTTTATATTGTTAGATTTAATAAAATTACATAAAATTTTAATAAATGGGGAAAATACAAGGGGCAACACCGATCGAAAATTTCTTACATTATTCATATAAACCGAAACCTGAAAGCAGTTTTAACGATATGTACTTTTATTAAATAAAGTTTAAGATCGTTTAATATTTTAATTAAATTAATTAAAATATTCGTGATTTACGATCTTTTGCTTTATAATTAATAGGTATAGATATTCTAATAATATATAGAAATAGGTAGGTACGCAAATATTCTGTCCTGTAGGACAGTTACCTATTTGCGCCGTTTGGGGTCCAGATGATGGCTCCGTGGAGTCCCGAGGCGCGTAAACTTCAAAACGAAATATCGACGCGCCTCATCAGGCGACCCAAGAGCTGCTAGCTACCTCGGCCAGCGCATCAGCATAGCCATTTAGAGGCAATGGCTTTGGAACCCGCCCCAATGGCGGCGGTGTAGACTTTTTTTATATATAGCTTATTTTGTAAATATGTAAATTCTGTTAAGTAGTTATATTGTTTGTCACTACAGCGTCGGAGTGGTCCCTTCACCCATTTAGTGTGAGTGAAGATACCACTGGACGCTGTATAAATCATCTCATTAAGTAGATGCAAAAAGGCCAATATAAAAGTTATATTGTTATAGGAAAGTTGAACTTTTAGAAGTACACTACAGATTAATTTTGTACAGAGTTATGTTCTATATTCCTCTCTTGTCTACTGCAGAGGCGGAGAAGCAGGAACAGATAAACAAGGCGTCAGGCGAGGCGCAGGCCATGCTCGCTGTGGCGGATGCCCGCGCCAAGGGTTTGACACTCGTCGGCTCTTCGCTCGCCAACGCTGTAAGTTGATGACGTATTTTACCTACTACTACCTCGATCTGCAGAAGTAATCGAATCGTCATTATGTTTGTACGTATTATAATATTTTTTTTGTAAAAAAAAAACCCGCCCCTCCCCTCCCGGCCTCCTCGCCTATATGTCTAAGTTAATGTCTCTCTTTGTTTCGCCTTTACCCTTCGCCAGTCTCTTCAACACCAAAGGTTTGCCGAAGGATAATGTTTAATTAGTACAATAAAAAATTAAATATTATAATTCCGGATTCACTTACTTGATTCTTGACGCTGGCACCTGTTGCGGGGGACTCCCGGCCACGGAGGTGACAACTGAGAAACAGACTTCTCAGGTGTCCCCTCTAGCCAGCCTCCAAAGGGAACAGACGGCAGGAATTGTCACCCAGGTGACAACCGGGACGAGAATTCCCAAATGTCACCCTGGGGGACAGTACTAGAGGGGAGAATGGAAACAATTGGATGTTTCAAGCATTCAAAGCTTCCATTGTTACAGAACGAGAAGGCCTAGTACCAAATTCAAATCCATAGTATAAGTAGGTTCATATATATACGTATAATTTATGGGTACGTTATTTGGATAAAAAGTAGATGTGAGAATTTCATTGACCCCCTACACTGAAATGAGGTTTAGTAAGATGTTGCCGACACACGACAGAAAATTCACGTAGTTGACACTCTTGCTCATGCAGAGGCAGCTTAACCATGTTAAGATGTTGACACCACTAAAGTCGGATTTCGTTTGTCTACCTTTCAGGACAACAAACACGCGGCATCCTTAACACTTGCCGAGCAGTACGTGTCGGCGTTCAACAAGCTAGCGAGAACCAACAACACCCTCATATTGCCCGCCAACGCAGGCGATGTCTCCAATCTAGTCGCACAGGTACATATACTTCTTTATAAAAACACAATTGATATGATATTAACCCTTAGTATGTCCCCACTGCTTGGGCACGAGTCTTTTCCTGCAACACCGGAAGGTCAGGCCATACTCCACCATGAGGAGCCAAGGCCGGGTTGGTGGAGAATTGAAAGACAGTGACGGGCCTTACTGTCAGAAGTTATCAAGCCGCCCATAAGGCCTCTGACATGGCTTAACGAAAGCCATTACATGATAGCCGGCACCAACGGCTAAAAACACGATAAATTTAAAAAAACACCCTTTAAGTAGCCTGTCTTATAAGAACATGACTAAATTAAATAAAACTCTTAGAATAGTCCGTGAGTTGTCAAATACGCGCCGAGTTAAGTTTCACAGTACCATTGGAATGCGACTGGTTACCATCGTAACATATTGGTACGAGTACTTACGCAGTTAGTCTTATTTCTATACAAATGGTCAACTATGTATTTTAGAGTCTAGCCCCCATGGTGTCTTATATTCTTCAAACATGCTGCTTTCGAAACGTCCAGTCTTTGACCATTGAGTTTGGCGGGAATTATACCCCAGAGCCATACAACATACCAGCGGGGTTTGAATAAACCGTGGGGCAACAATGGGACATGAGTTTTTAGGCGTATGCCCTAGACAAGAGTTATAACAGCATTGTGAACTCTTAAGTGGAAGTACCTTTCACTGAGTAGGAAATAGTCCCGAGTAGGAAAACACGGAGGAAATAATACAGCGCGATGTAACACGGCAACGTCAATAAAAAAATCAGGAGCTACACGTTTTGAAATCGTAAGCCGTGCTATACTTAGTACACGCTCAAGAAATCAATCTGAAATCAGAAATTCCAAAACCAAGTCTAAACATAGTGCCGAGCTTATTACTTTAGTTTTAAACCATGTACTAAAGGTCTGGTGAAACTCAAAAGAGTCTATAGAAAAAAATTACATCTTTTTCATATGTCGCTACAGTGAACTATACTGATATTTTGGAGTTGCTCTCATAATCAAATATGTTTGTATGGATGAGTCGAACTTTTTTCACTGGACCGTTCTGAAGCACGCGGTAAAGTGCCAGTCTATGACGACCTTTCATAATTTTACGATTGACGACTAATTGAGCATTTTGCTTGCAGGCAATGTCCATTTACTCGACGGTGACTGCGCACAACTCACAGTTCGCGCGGAAGACCACAGAGCCAGCTGACCAGAGTTACAGGGATCCCTTGATGAATATAGCCCTAACCGACAAGGGGTCGACGTTAGCTGGCTACGCCGTCCCACAAGACGACCTCGCAGAGTACTTCTCAGACGACGAAGAGAGAGAAAAGGCGCTCAAACAGCAAAAGAAAGAGAAATCACAACAAAAAGACAGAGATACATAAACGCTTCCGAGTAGTAGTTGTTGTTAAATAAAAATACATTTAAGTTATTTGCTCTATGATTTTTTGGCGTATTTTAATTCGACCGAAATAACTTAACGCGTTCCTGTATGTCAGACTAGAAAGCTACTTAATGAACTAATGCATTAAATATGTCGCTCCTAAATTAGGCTAATGTCCATAAAATAAGTATCGAGAGTAAATAGAAAACAATTGCAAAAAAACCAACCTCCGACGTTAATATAATCACATACAATAAACACCGTTCTTATCGCTAGCTATTAGTACAAAAACAACCCCTACATTCCGGATCTCAACACCAGTTCCTCTTGCAAGCGGCGAGATCCACCACATAGCCATTTGTTCAAGAATAAGTGTCGGTCCAGCCTTACATAACAGAATTGATCAAACTATGGTGCTAATCAGGTCTATTTTAGCTTAACTGAGGAGTGAGAGACATCATTACCGACAAAGGACCTTCATCGTCCATCTATCTGTGTGGCTAAAATAGTAGTGCATGAACTTCCAAGACAATTATAAAATGGAAGTATGTATGAAATTCACCCTAACATCTGTGTGACTAAAATAGTAGTGCATGGACCTACAAGACAATTATGTACAAAGTATGTATGACTTCCTGGGACAAAACACTCTAAAACAAGTGGGTAAATTATAATAATTCCTGGCAGAAAATTTGAACAAAAATCTGCTCAGTCGGGAGGAGTTTGCAATGGACACGTTACAGTATTTTTTTCAATTATTTGCTAGTTTGACTAAGGTCTAGGAGATAGTAAGGCACATCCCGTGTCCCACGCTTATGAGTCCCGTTATACGTCCTAGCGAAGTCAAACTAATTTAATAAAAGTATTTTTCATGATATAATTATCACGAATTCCATCATCAATCTATTAACATATCTTTTGTTTGGCACAATTCGTAACTCTTTACTCTACCATTCCTATTCAACAGTTGAGTACACGGTGACATCATGAGCCATATTTTATTAGCTTTACAACGAATTTGTCTTTGTTCTATATTATTTGCTCCGCTTGTCTGACACGGCACTTGTTAACATAAAAATAAGTAAATATCTTAAGTAACGCTTTGGCTGTTCGCTATACATAGTAGCCTCAGCTGAAAAATTAAATATTTTTATAGTAGATCAAAGACCTCGGTTTAGAACAAACTTTGTTGATCAAAGCTCTAGATAGAACCTTCATACCTATACCACAATACGGCAAAACAGTCACGCAATACGGCGTGCACCGCAGTTAGTTAGCACCGCAAAGCGCCTTAAAGAAGCATTAGCAAATTAGCAAAAACATTACTTCAGTCACATTGTTGGAAGCAAAGATTTTTTTTTTTATTCTAATCATTTAGATCCCGAACGCAAACTAGAAACTGGTGGTAAGAGTGAATTCTTCATTCACTTCCTCTCGACCTTTCGTGAGCAGCTTCCTCCTTTTTTGTCATTAATCACTTAGAACTATGATTGCAAATACGGAAAACATGCGAATAATGGTCCAATGTCGTAAGGCTCTTGTGGCGGATCTCATGAGATTTTCACAAACTTGTCCCGTTCGTTGAAGTAGCTGACAGTTCCTTCCTCGGGGTTGCTCGAGGACGGCGAAGGCTTGAGCAGACTTACGTAGGAAGCAGAGTGAGGTGTGTCGTCGAACTGACGAAGGTGGATCTGGAATAGGTATTTAATATCTAGTTCTACATACTATAAATATTCATGGACACATTACACAGATCTCGTTAGCCCTTTACTAAGTACAACTAAATGTCTTGTGTTACAGTTACAGGTGCTAACTCGACGATAGATTTAATTCAATAAATACATAGATAACATCCACTACGTTTGGACATGTGGAGAGGATGAAGGACGAAAGATTGACGAAACAAATATATATTGCGAAAGTGAGTGGAAGGGCTGGTAAGGGACCTCCCAGATGGACTTACATCGACCAAACAGGGGATGTATTAGCAAAGGGAAAGATAAAAAGTACCCGGAACCGGCGTGCGTGCATGCAACGACTTATGAACGTTGATGAAGCGAAGGTGATCTGTCAGGATCGTGGCAAGTGGCAGTCCCTGGTCTCTGCCTACCCCTCTGGGATACAGGCGTGAGGTTATGTATGTATAACATCCACTATACACTTATTATGAAGAGGGTCATCTCCTAGGGGAGCATAGGGTCTCAACCAAAGATTTCCACTTCTGACGGTCGTTCGCGGCAGCTTCCAATTTAGGCCAGCTAGTTTCAATCGAATCTTTTCCATGGCCGTACACGCCTTTGGTCGAAGAGGGGTCTTTCGGTTGCACAAAGGCGTGTACGTAAACGCTTGCCTGGTCAGGCATCCCTTGGCGTAGTGTATGCCACTATCCAGCGACATTTTCTATACACGATTATAAGACCACATACTGACCCCCGGTTTTTTGTACATCTATGATAGAGGTATACACTTTTTGGTGTTAGATGTATTTAGTATGCATTTGTGCCAACTGACAGCTGTTAAGAAAGAAAAATAAATTATTGCCATGCAAGGTTTACAAGCGCTCGTGGCGTAGGCGACCCGAGTGATTGGAATCAATCACTTGAGTTAAGCAACAACAGGCGCGGTCAGGTGCAGGATGGGTGACCGTCCCGTGACTACCGCTAGTGGCATTTTTCCGAGCGCTTCCGTGCTTCGCAAGGCACGTTAAGCCATTGGTGCCGGCTGTCATGTAATGCAAGTCGTTAAGCCATGTCAGAGGCCTTATGTGCGGCTTGATAACTTCTGTCTCGGTGGAGTATGATGTGCGGCTTGATAACTTCTGTCTCGGTGGAGTATGGCCTAACCTTCCTGCGATGCAGGAAGAGACCCGTGCCCCAGCAGTGGGGTCATACAAGGGTTGATACCGAAGGTTTACAACATTCGATTAACAGATTGTTTGTGTACGAGAAACCGGGGCTTAGTCTATTATTTGGAGGATTCGACTGTCAGATCAACATTTTTTTTCGCCTCCGGCTTTAAAAACCACTGGGGTTTGGGGTTCCTAAGAGAGAAGTAAAGTTACTGTCTCGGAGTCTGTGCCCTACAGTGGGAAGTATATAGGCTGCATTATTATAGCTTAAGAATTAACCTGAGGCGGTGGTTGCGGAGCGGTGTAGAACGCCGGCCTCTCAATCGGGAGGTCGTGGGTTAAAACCCCGGCATGTAGCAATGACTTTGTTTTCTAGGTTACGTACATTTGTGAAATTATAGTAGCAATACCACTCGCCGACGGTGAAGGGAAACATCGTAAGTAAACCCTAGTGTCTGAAGTGTTAACGTACCTCAGCGCTTGCTACGTACAATGGCCCAAATATGAGGCTAAGTGCGGAAATCTCAGGTGTAACTAAGAATTAACCTGACACTTACAAGTAAATGCAAATTGACTTCATCACTGCGACTCAAATAAGGGAAGTTGCCACCACTCTTCAAGTGTGCTAGTTTAGCGTGTGGATATGACTTGTAAAGTTCATCGCGAACAGTAGAGCTTAGAGCACTCTCATCCCAAACGTCCATGACCGTGATGGGCGTCTGATGTAGATACTGCGGTTGAACGTAGCAGGGACTGCAGTTCAGAGTCAGTCTTGAAGCTAGCTCCGCTTGGGTTAGTGTTTCCAACTGAAACAAGAGAAATTGTCACACAAGGGGACATGATGGCTCCCAAAGTCCAAAAATTGGCATAATCATAAGCATGATGGATGAACGTCATTGTGATCCCCTAAGTTATAGATAATGGCACAATATGTGGAACTAATTTCCACTAACGAAATCCGAAATATAATGATAAAAATGACTGCCTTTTTGATATATACAGCGGTGACAAATTTTATTGCCATGCCAGAGATCGTAGGTTTGATTCCCACTGGACGCTGATTCGCTGTACTTTGATTTGGATAAATTGAGGGTATTTGTACAAATCAAAGTATGAATTACTCGTAGCCCCGGCTGCCTGATTTTTTTTATCTTAAACGATCACGAAGGTTAAGCAACACAGGGCGCGTTCAGTGCATAGATGGGTAAAACCATCTATGACTAACGCTAGTGGCATTTTTCCCAGCGGTTAAGTGCTTCGCAATGCAACGTTAAGCAGTTGGCGCCGGCTGCCGTCGATAGATGGCAGTCGTTAAGCCAAGTCAGAGGCATTAGGGCGGGTTAAAAACTTCTTAAAGTAAGACCAGCCACTAGGCTTGCAAGCCTCTGCCAATTCGGACTTGGCTCTCGTGGTGGATTATGGCCTATACCTTCCTCAGGGAAGAGACCCGTGCCTCGGTGCGGACATAATGGGTTCATGATGATGAAAGTATGACAGGGTTTGGGTGTTTTGTTAGGATGTTTGCATGGCTACTATATCCTATGGTACTTTAGTTTGAGACAAGTAATTGTGATATGTGAATGTTATCTTATAAAGTGACGCTGTCCTCTACTCTCGACGTTATTTTTTCAAATTACGCCACAATTCATTGCAATATGTCACAAATAATGACTTAGTTTAGTAACTTAGAGTATAAGTACTAATGACTTAGTTTAGTCGTACGGAGAAAGGCCGTAACTCAAGATTTTGACAATATTTAGTTAAGTACAGATTTGGAATCAGCAAAGAAAAATCTATCTTTTGGTCTATGTAATAAGGTCTATCTCTTTCTCTAGGCGAAAATAGCAGGGCGTAAAAAGCCATCCTCCAACAAAAATTGCTTGAATTTTAAAATGAAAAGCCGCAATTTGATTGTTACGGCTTTTCACATAATAAAAAATGTTTAACTAGAATGAAAAGCCGTAATTGAATCTACGACATTTTAAAATAACAACAAACCTTAATATATTGTTTTGGTATGTTAAAGTGAAAAGCCGTAATTTCCAAGTTGCGACTTATCATGTTAATATTTGTACGGGTGCATGCATACCATCACAGCTGTCCGTCTGTGGAACGATCTTCCTCTATCAATGACGCGCTCGCCGTCCCATGCTATATTTGGGTGTTTTCTCTGGTCCCATTATTTCGTCCCGTTAACGGGTCCACGAGGGACATCTATCCCTCGTGGTCCCGTTATTCGTCATCAATGGGTCCACGAGGGATAAACTATTTCTCTCGTGGTCCCATTAATGAATATGATGTCTCCTATATAAGAACTTTCTACCCACTGAGCTGCCACCGCTCCCTGGGACTGGCAAGCGAGAGCCCCAGGTTCGATCCCGAGTGCGGGCATGTACCAATGACTTTGTTTAATTTCAAAGTTACGTACATTTGCGAATTTGTAGTCGCAATACCACACGCTAACGGTGAAGGAAAACATCGTGAGGAAACCCGCAGATTGGTTGGCTCCGCACGTATTGACTAGTCTTTCCTGTGGGCTAGGCCGACTAAGCTGTCAGGATGGTATAGGTGCTGGGCAAGCCTACACCATCTATAAAACCATGTCCCAGGCACTACAGCGTCGGAGTGGTCCCTTCACCCATCTAGTGTGAGTGAAGATACCACTGGACGCTGTATAAATCATCTCATTAAGTAGATGCAAAAAGGCCAATATTATTATTATTTATATAAGAACTTTCACTTGCCGCGTTCAGCGCCACGTTTCTCTCCTTCTCGCTTTGCTCCCTGTATTCTTCTTCCGTTGCTTATACAACTTTCCTGGTTTTACTGTTACATTTTGTAAAAGAAAGTACTGGGATTGCACGAGGTCATGGGTAGCTGCATAACTTATTAGTTAAAATGTTTCGATTTTGGAAAATGTACTAGGCTCTCACGGAATTGTAAGAGTGGGTAATTTTATAAATAGATGGAAAAATGTGTGATTTAATCACCCCTGGAGTCTCGGCTGCTTCTGGAAAAAAGTACTAGGCTCACATGGAGATGGAGGAGTTGATTGCGTTTTTTACCGGGTTTTGAAATACGCAATTCCTGAATATAGTTTTAACACAAAGTAAATAACACATAGGTGTATAACACATTATGGTTATTACCATTGTCTGTCATTGATGGCCTGGCCAAGCCAGGCTAAAGGAGGATAAACTATAGGTCCCGGCTACTCATCCACATTCGTAACTAACAAATAGTTACAAAAGTGGAAAATTACTTCAAAAATAAAACGTTAATTTACTCGAAACCAGTTTCAACTGAGTTAAGCACTTTCTCCGTACGGCGGCAGTATTTGATATTGATCTATTTCTATGCTTACTAATGCCGGCCATATACATACGTTTTCCGTATTCGGGTTCACGAATACGTACTCAAAATCTATATAGAGTGCAATTGACTACCGCATAATTATACGATTTTTTCCGTACGTAAAATTTCCGCACTTGAAGCATTTTAGAACCCGAATACAGAAAACGAATGCGGAAAACGTATGTATGCGGTCTAAATGTTTTAGTCGTAATAAACAGCATAGTTTGTCCTGTGGTTTACACATTAGCCTCATAGTTGGGCCTTTTTACTTAGCAGGGCTGAGGTCACTCCAGCCAGCCAATCGGTAATAAATAAAATAGTACCCTGCTTATTTAAACTTTAAAACACATCAGAATCTTAAGTGATATTTTGTATAAACTATTCAATAAATACACTTAATTGTTGCGCAAGTTAGCTAAATTACCACCCAGATTTGTCTGACCACCCCCTGTAGTACAGCAGCAGCTGGTCAGATAAATCAAAGTAAAAGGATCATAAAAAGAGATTCTTCAAATACTTTAGAGTCTAAAGTTTAGTCTGACTCAACACCAATAGACATACCCTTTCGACCATAAAATCTATGGCCTCAGCCATCCGCCTGTCAACTCTATCTGTGGTGAAGTTTGCCATGAGCATTCTCTTGAGCACCAAGGACGGAAGCAGCCAAAATAGAGCAGCAGAGTCTTTGTACTCAAACACTGTGGTGTCAGTGAATGTGTTGCAGAGAACCAGGGACACCACCCTGGGACAGTTACTGGTCAGCTCAGCAAACTTTTGGGCTATGAATCCTCCTGAGAAAGAGAAAAATGTTAATGGTGTTGAGAGAATGGTACAGTCAGCAGTAAAAATGTTGATATATATGACACATAAGAAAAGACAGACTATTTGAGCAGAAATGTATGGCGAATCTGAGGTTGAAATTTTTCGAAAATTTTGAAGATTGATCGTTGCAACCTGAGTTTTCCGGATTTAGTCTTATAGTTGGGCCATTGTATGTTAAGGTAGCTATCTCAAACACTACGGTTTCCTCACGATGTTTTTCTTCACGGTTAGCAAGTGGCATTGCTGTACTATTTTATCTATCTACTATAACTTTACAAAGGTAGGCAACTTAGTAAACAAATCATTAGTACACGCCGTGATTAGAATCCACAACCTCGGGACCGAGAATCCGGCGTCTACTGCACTGCTACCACCGCACTTAATTGCACTAATATGGTTAAAATTTTAGAAGTGATAAAACTTTATAACTTTAGCAATCAGAATTTATTTCTTTGCAAATAAATTGTTTCACGCAACTTAAACAGCTCTCCTAGGCTCAAACTAAGATATCTTGTGCCATGGATAACCAGTCATGGATGTTAAATACGTACATGCAAATTCCCAGACTAGGCTATTTGTATCTATCAAGTACAGTGGCTTTCTGTGGTAATCCATCCCACAATCTCTCTAATGGTAGCCAAGCATTTTACCTCAAGACCAAAGAATACTTACCTAATGAAGCACCAAATATATGCACTTTATCTAGCTCCAAATAATCAATAAGTCTTTTGAAGCCGTCACACCACTCCTTCAAGTTCCAGTATGCGGGAGGTTCGGCTGCGATAACGCGGACACCTCTTGAAGCTAATCCCATCACTTGACGAAAGAACACATCAGCTGTGCCCGACACTGGAGGCAGACATATCAAGGGGCATCCCACGGACTTTGGGCCTGAGTCAAATATCCTCCATGTCTGTGAAAGTAAAAGCAAATTCAGACTATTCAGCTTTCACTCAATTCTGTCTTTTGTACTGAATCTTTCACTCACAATTCATCATCTAAACAAAAAAAATATTATTTATAGAGAATGCCTACGCCCATTACTGAGTTAGTTTATTCAGAATGTTTAATTTTTCTATGATGACGGAAGAGCAAAATGTCTAAATATCACTATGACACTTCACAGCTTAATTGTTTTTTGGTTAAAAAAAATTAACTACCAATTGACACAATACAAGTAAAAAAAAACCACTATTTTGTTACCAATTGCATTTTATTAACTATATAGAATTACTTTATGTCATGATATAATGTATTTCCTCCACTCACACTATATATGGCAATTGGCAGTATGTGTGAGGCAAATACTTATTCATACAATTTTTCCTTTGATAATGGTAATAAAATTGATCACATTGATCAATTAAATTATTTAGTAGGTTGATAAGTTATCAACCTACTAAATAATCAATGATAACATTAACATGTCAAGAGGGCAGTGAATGAGATTGGCGGTGGACAGGAGACATTGATGTGACGGTGAGAGCCCTATTTTCTTTTGAGCGTAGGGTAAAAACGCCGTTTTTGGCATAAATTGTATCCATACATATTGTATCCAAGTTCATAACTTGATTGAGAGATTTGAAAAGGCTTTCTCCATAAATTTGTGAAAACTTAGCATTGGAAGTATCATCAAGCCGTTCGGCGAGTAGGATAGATTGTAGTAGCGTGCTTAGAATCTGTTCGGTAGAAGGATTTAAGATGCCACTAAAATGTGTCTAATTCGCCTGGAAATGGCGTACCACGCCCCTTGTGCTCTGTATTAATACTAAGCCATTATACCGCTACTACCAAAAAAGATTACCACTTTTTGACTTTCCAATCACTGATGATCATACATATGTTTCACATTAAAAGCCTTGAGTCTTACTGAGTGATTGAATTACTTACCTTTGAACCGTCTGAATCAACCGCTACTTTTCTCAAGGGGATGCTGCTTCGAAAGCTCAAGTACTCACTAGATTGCGATAAGTCACTCACGTAACTCATTTTGATTATAAATTTGCAAATAAAATAAATTAACGTGTCCCCGTCGTGTTTACGTTAGTTTCCACAAACAATAAAAGTAAATGACATTGTCAAGTTGTGTTGTCAAGATAGTTAAGTAAAAATAAACTCTGTGGGTGGAAAGCCAGCGGCCACACAGAAGAGACGTGAATTCGTGAAATAGAATAGTGGCGCGGAAAAGACGCGTCGCATGCATTTGCATTCTCGCGTCCGTTCCTTCAGTAGATACAGTCTATTTATTCTTACTTGTCCAATTTAGTAAACAAGATTCTACCCTTAAACTGTGACTTCTTAGTGTAAAACTGCCATATTTCCATAAATGAAGTAACCTGGAACACTCTTTTAGATAACACGCTGCCAATTTTATAAACGTAGTTCATGAATTTGCGAGAAAATGTCTAGTTTAGGCATCTAATCTCAATTTTAAGGTTAGAATCTTGTTTACTAAATTGGACAAGAAAGAATAATAGACTGTACACATGAAGTCTTTTGAGCGTCTCTTCTGTGTGGCCCCTGGCTGATTTAGTTACTCTGTGATGAAAAAAAAGAACTAAAGAACAGAAAAGGTTGATGTTCAGATTTAGTAGTTTTGCTACTCAACGTTAGATGGCGTGGTACAAGTAGTTCTTTACTGAAAATTGTGCGAATGCTCAGTAACATACACTAGATGGGGTTAGTAATATTCTAGAAAACGCGAACACGAAATGTGGCTCGTTCCAGCCTCTGAACGTGAACAGCGATGATTTCTCAAACCAGCCTTCCGGTGATACCTCAGGGTGATACCTATCATATCAGTATCCTCGTCTCAATCGAAATCTATTTTGATCAATCAACATATTTTGTGTTCTATTTAGGTTTGTGACTGATCTGATAGCAACAGTTTTAATTCTGCAATGCAATAATTATAATAAAATGGTCCCGCAATACTTATAGTGCACTGGACGCATTGCCATTGTGGCCGTTGCCATATTTTTGAAGAGACGAGAAATTCAAGTTGAGAAGTGAAAACGTTTACTTACCAGCCAAAACACGAATAAACGCGAGTGCGAGTTCTACTGTGACAGCGTTTTGCCAGTTCGAACGGACGGTTAACTTACTCATACTCACTACTCAATGCTCGATTAACGCGGTAGTAAAGTTATTCGATTGGATCTGTCAAACTCGCACTAAGCACTCAGAGTGCTTAGTGCGAGTTTGACAGATCCAATCGAATAACTTTACTACCGCGTTAATCGAGCATTGAGTAGTGAGTATGAGTAAATTAACCGTTCGAACTGGCAAAACGCTGTCACAGTACAACTAGCACTCGCATTTATTCGTGTTTTGGCTGGTAAACGTGTTCACTTCTCAACGTAAACCATTACAACTCGCACTCAGCAATTTTAATTTCCATACTTGTCGCTAGGTGGCGCTTCCTCGATGCCATAGAAATATGAGTTTACGTTAACGCGATCGAGTAGTTAAAAAACTCGCACTAAGCACTCCGAACGTAGATAGAGTAGAACTATCAGAAGCATTAGTTTACTTGCATGGCGCAGTCTGTCCGAGCGTACTAAGACCGTGAAACTCGACTTTAACTGTCAACACAATATCTTAGTCAAGAGTCCGTTAGGATTTGGTACGCATAATGTACCTAGGTAGCGTGCGCACTAAGAGAGATGACTACCACTCAAAATTTGCCTCGTCATCGTGTTAACCTCCAGATTTTTCGGATCTACATAATTAAAAACTTGAAACGATCTGTGCTCTTTGAACGTAAAGTTTCGGACACGGACAGCCCAAACTTTTAAGACTTTCTAAACCAAAAACCAGGATAAGCCCAGAATCATTAAAAAAATCCACACATGAGAAACAATGGATGTCAAAATAATTGTCAGCTGTTTTAAGTTGTTTATTTCCTAATGTAAGTGCAGACACCCTTCATAAGTTCATACTAAGACCTCGTATCCCCAAGAGCCCCCTCTTGACTTTCATAAAGATGACAGTTTTACCCTCTAGGTATATTAATTTAACTAAGTTTTGGTGTACATGTAAAGAAACCGGCGTTGTTAGTAATCGTTTAAATGGGGGAAGCAATCATTGTCGACCATTAATTAAAGAAATATCAACCCCTGAAATAAAATTCTTAACTTCTATAGTACCATACAATGTACTATACAATTCTTTACACCTAGATAAAACGTAGTACATAGGTACTTTATACTCTTAGGATAAAACTAAAGGAGGCCTTTGTCCTGCAGCAGTGGGCCTTCAGGCTGATGATGATGATGAAATCTAAAGGAAAGGAAATATAGGTGCGCAAGTGAGTACCTACCTAAACAGACAGATGAAGAGTCTTCAATAAAAAAGTGTCTATTGCATCCAAACACATCTCATTTATTTATTTCAGTAAGTAATTGTAACACTTTCAATTTTAAAATTTACCTACAAAGATCTCAAACCGCTTACATTTTTTGTTAGTGCCTAAGTAAATTAAACAATTCGGACGAACTTCAGAACTATAAATTCTAATTCTTACGTACTTAAATGTGAAATTGTGAATAGTTCATGAGATGTAACATTTTGATTTGGTACGGATAATTTGTAACCAAATATAATTGGCAAATCATTTACTAATAAGTTTTGTTAAGCCCAATAGGTAATTACTAACTTAGATTCTTACGCAGTATTTTATAAGTATCATTCATCACATCATTACACGTTAAATACCTAATACTTAGAACTCTATTAATTTTATCTTAGTGCACACTAACCATAAGATATTTTACTTAAGTAATTGATTACCTAATTAAATTTATATTACAGATAATTTCATTTATGAACCAGGATAAGATGATACAGATAGGATAGGTTTGTATCTATCTTAAAATTAATATATTCAAGTGGTTTATTTATAATTGTTTCATTTTATTTTTTGAGCACACGTTTGCGTTATGAATTTTGCGTTTTCTTAGTGTTGCAGCACTACAATGTCTACATCACACGTCTATACATACTTAGGTACAGTCTGTTAGCTTTTAGAATATACCTCGGGCTCCAGAGTAGGCTCCGCCGTTTTTGCCGAAAGCACACGAGTGTAGTACTACTTCGTGCTCTGTATTTCGAAATTAGGTGTCATATTATTTCTGATTTCGAAATTAAGTGTCATATTAGTTCCGATATTTCTATTACACGAATATATCCGATTCTATCCAATAGTAGCCGAGGTATATTCTAAAAGCTAACAGACTGTACATAGGAATCGGAGTAGGCGTGACTGGTACAGCTATTTTCTAAGTATGTACGTACGTACTTAGTTACATAGTTTACCTAAATAAAAACTAACAAATTGATCTAAGTCACTATGTAGTGTAAATGCGTGCAAATAAAAAATATCAAGAACCTCCTACATCACTTACTGTTTCTTTGTGTATTATTATTATCGACGAGCAGAATTAAAATTATGAGAGACAATGAAATATTTTGACGTAAAATGTATTCGTTTAGAAACATTTCAACTCGACGCACCACCATAATGATGGCCCAGTTTTTGACTCGCTCGGAGTAAAAGAATTGTTAAATATTGCGTGTTTCAAATTGAACCACCAAGATTTTAATTATTCCCTCTATCCGACTCTCCATTTAGTATTGTCTTACTTATCTTATAGTTTGAGTTGGCAAGAGGATACTTTATAATGTGAGACATACAATGGAACTTTGCTAAATAAAAAAAAAGTACAGTCAGCAGCACTCTTAGGCTGACATTCAGAGACGAAAACTAAGCAAAGACTGGTCTTAGAAATGTCAAAATCACGTACTAAATATTTATATTTTGACATATCTGAGACCGATCTTAGCTTAGTTTTCGTAGGCTGACAAGCCTTAAACATATGTCGCTAAGTCATACATTTAAGTCGTTGTGCTGTCGAGTGTACTAAATTAAAATATGCCATCACAAATTCAGTTCTGTCTGGAGCTCTTCAAGTCAATTCAGAGTTAACAAAAATTAATTGTTCAACGAGTTTACATCTGAAATCGACAACGTCTTTAAGTAAATCATTCATATTTTACTAAGGAATTTTAAAATAACACCTATCACTAGCTCTACAATGAAATGAAAATCAATATTAATACAATATACATTCTTTTTTATACAAACTAAATCGTCAAGACAGAAAATGTTTTATAATTATTTTAGACATGCAGCTTCTATAAGCATCCGACGTAAGATTTTTTTGTTTCTATATTAACAACTGATATCAGATGGTTAACAGAGAAGGCTAAAGCGACACAGCATACAAAACCTGAACTGTAGATATGACAGCAGAAAAATATGAGCAGATGCTCTCAGTTGAGAACACGCTCGACAAAAATACAGACAACGAATCTGATCATAGTCAGAAGACTGATTGCAGCTCTAGTAGAAAAGAAAACAATATCATGCATGAATGACGTGACACGCGAAATAGAAATAGCAGGAATCTTATCAAGTGATAAGATCAAAAAAATTAGCTGGTAGCTGATTTTTTAAATCTCGTTTTCGGATTGGCTAATGGATCCACCAATTTACTTTCACAATTCAAGGATTGGCGGAGTAATCTTCTGCGCCATCCATCCATCGCAAAGAGAATTTCAGAAACTGCCATTTCCGTGTATCAACTAGCCAAACCAAGATGGTATAATAATACGAGTTCATGAATTAAAAGAGAATATTTCCAACCCAGACGAATGCGCTCACTAATGGACTCCGCAGAGGACACCAACTCTTGCCTTCAGAGCGACTGAAATACAGCAGTGTGAAATTTTATTACTGGACATAGAAAACTAAATTTACGATTCGTTATTGACACACACCCAGCACCACATATCATACAGATTGTCCGGTGATGCGATCTTTCTACATGTTATATACCATACTAGAGTTTAATGGGTGTAATGAACTCGTGATGTTGTGTAGTGAAGTACGAAGTGTAGAACGAACGAATAGAGTGAAGAACGCCCAACCGCGGTGGGGTGTGTGCCAGTAATGACCTTGGAATTGTCACTGTAGGGCGGTCATGGTCTCTGTCGCCATTAAGATAGTTATTGCTCAATACGGTCGCGGAAACTATCGGCAATAAGGTGGTCACTGCCTGCATCGGACAGTCACTATCGTTATCCGAACAGTCGCTCTGTTAGCATAAGATTACATTGTTAAGTGTCGGCATTGGGATAGTAGCAAATAATTATCAGCGTCGTAGTGCTGATCACTGTCGGTATCCGGCATGCTCACGTTAACGGTCTGCATGGAGTACCTATTTAAACGGGAATAACTGATTTACGACTATCCGATGGCATCGGTCAGTCGCAAATCAGTATCGGCATTGCGGCGGTAACTGTCGGCAACGGTCGGCAACGCGGGTGTGCAGGTTAATAACTGTCGGCGTCGCGGGTGGTCACTGTCGGCATCGGGGTATTCACAGATCATTGTCGGCGCCGCGCCGGTCGCTGTCGGCAGGCGGCGCGGCGCGGCCGCTTGCACGCGCGCGCTACCCGCGGGCGCTCTCACGACTCGCCGTTGCCGCTGTCGTCCCCGTCGCCGCCGCCTCCTTCCAGCTCCTCTTCGGAGTCCGACTCCAGGTCGTCGTAGTCGTCATCGTAGAAGTCCGTCATGTCCAGCTGGGGACGAAGGTGAGAGGAGGATAATTACTAACTATTTTCTAAAATGGAAAAGGGCAAGTTAAAAAGTACCCGAATCCGAGTAGCGTGTATGCAACGATTAAATAATGTTGATGAAGCGAATGTGATCTGCCAGGAATGGCAAACCCTAGTCTGTGCCTAGCTCTCCGGTATACGGGCGTGAAATTAAGTATAATGCGTTTTTTAAATATTTTCTAAAATGAACCTGCACTCTAACTCATACTTACAATTTAATGAGAATCGACATTATTAAGTATTTCATCACTATAACTCTCAGATCAGAAATGGTTAGACCCATGCATCTGGGCAAGATAACCACCACCTACTGCGGTACCACCGCACCACTTCTGCGGCTCCTGCAACTTGACCTACGTCTTGATGCACTAGTCCTCGAGGCACCACGATCCTATCTTTTGATCAACCCCCTGCGGCACCACTCCAACACCCCCAGCGTTACCACCGGATCACTCACTATCCTGTGGCTAGTGCTGGTACAGACATGTGGCTTCTTTGTTATCGACTTCACCTCGTTTTGTTGCATAGTCGTCGAGCGTGAGCTGCATTACGATGTCCTGCTTCCATCTACCCACTGCACGGTTACCGCACCATTCTCCGTGCTACCACCGCACCATCTACTGCTGTGTAGGTTTTATTGGAATGCACCTGCTTCTATTGATGCAGTAGTCTAACATTTACATAACATTAACATACAGGCACACACAGTCTCCGGGCATGAGCTCCACCACGATGCTTTCGTTTCGTCTACTAACTATACTATCACCATACCATCCATTCCTCTGTTGCTAGAATTCTAACATACCTTCGGTTTCTGCGTCGTGGACTTGACCTGTCTTCGAGCGTGAGAAGCACTCCGATGCCTTTTTTCCGTGAACGCACTACACTATTACCGCAGCATCCACTGCGCTACCACCGAAACGCCGACTACGCTACCACCGCGCCATCCACTGCTCTGTTGCTTGTATTGGAACGTACCTGCGGCTCCTGCGTCGTGGACTTGACCTGTGTCTTGATGCAGTAATCCTCGAGCGTGAGAGGCACAACGATGCCCTCCTTCTCGGCATCTATGCGGGCAACCTGCGCCTGCTTCCTGGAAACCAAAAGGACACCGTTCATTAAATGTTCCATGTTTAAACAGGGTGACCTCAATTGCGCAATTTCTGATACACGTCAACTAGACTCTTGTCATTTTCAAAATGTTGTTGTGACTTTTGGACATTGAATTGATATTTATATAATTCTCCCTGTCTCCTATGGACTATCCTATAAACATCCATCATCACGGTCTATCCTATAGGACACAATTTACCGGAGGGTGCCATATTAGTAGAGCTCGTAAATAAAATTTTTTTTAAGTAAGCTTTTATATTCCAAAAATATCGTGTAACATCGCATAAAACCAAACCTGAAAATCTTAAAGACCTATGTTTCAGAATAGAAATGGACTGCGATTATATAAGATTGTATGAAAAATAAAGCTGAGAACTTTACTTGTGGGAAGCGGTTTAATTAAGTCGTCGTCGTCGTTGTCGTCAGGCTGTACTAGTCCACTGCTGGACATAGCCCTACCCTAATGAGCGCCATAGTGCCCTGTCTTCAGCTTGCCGCAACCAGCATCTGCCTGCAGTTTTTCGCAGATCGTCATCCCACCTAGTCGGAGGGCATCCTACACTACGATTGAGTATTAGGAAACAAATAATACAACATAATATTGTAGGGGATCAGGCATTACTTTCCGGAAATCTATAATAGCATGGAAATGTGAAAATACGCATTTTATCACTTGCTTCTCAATTGGTGTCGGTGGTGGTGTGTCCGTATCTTGCTACTGCTTGAAAAAGGGGGAGCGAGGGCGGTGCATTAACTAACCGCATGGTGCTTGTGGGATTTTTCGCGGAATTTAGCAAAGTAATTTTCACATTTTAGCAAAACATGTTTTTGGGACTGGATTCCTAGTTTACTACTGGAAAAACACTGGATATTCGCTGTAGATAAGTCAATGTAGATAAATGTAACCGCTCGTGTGGGTCGAACTTATGACATCTATGTTGGTAAACATGCGACATACCACTAAACCAACGGCTCAGTCTCAAAATATCAAAACATAATTTGCTTCTGAACGGGCTGAAAACCAAATACGATTCTTTAAAATTCTGGGTCGGGTTTCACAAAACTACCGTTTCTAGTTTATTATGACAATTCGATGTACTTTCGACTCCACATTAGCCTTTCAATACAAGCACTCTACTCGGTTATGTAATGGGCAACATTGCAACAAAAATGTAAATGGTTGACCTGTTGTCAGTTATATATACGCTGTGTAGGCAAAAACCTAACACAAACTCACTTATTTTTACTTCCACACTCACACACACAGACAAACACACCACACACACACACACACACATACACACGCGCACACAGACTCCTTCACTCAGTGGCTAAACCCGATCCCAAGACCTAGTCGTAGGGCTGAGTATAAATATGAGTACCTACTATTGTTTGCTTTTTTGTATTTTATAATTTTTGTACATTTTCTTTATTTTTTCTGTTATATCTCTGTCGGTCGTAATTTGAGCCGACTTAGTGTCTACAGTATGTTTCATACTTTGTTGTACTAGTTTTTTGGGTGGCCTGGCATCCTAAGATACAGATCTCTGATCTAGTTTGGGACCCAGTCTGTCCACAAATCGCTTTTATTGCACCATATTGTACCACTGCTATTTTTCAACTAATTTGTGGATGGAGAAATAAAGATTTTTGTATTGTATTGTAATTAAGTTTTCCTTCTTGATAATCTATGCAATGTCTACAGAATTTTCATAGTGAACCATGAATATTCAGTTCATGGTTTACTATGTTTTCGAACAGTTTTATGAAATAGAGTGGAGGCCTTATTCTGTGAACGCAGTATTTTACAAAACCGTTGTGAAGCTACTGACTTAGACAGATATTTCTATTACAATGACGTTCAAATAGTTCATTTGTTCATACGTGCAAACCAAAAGTGGTGATAGAAAAACAACATCTGTCAAACACACTGGCTTGACAATGGTTTCTCGCACTTTTGCATTAACCATGAGGTGTCACTGAGATTTTAGAGAGGAGATTATTTTTTCGTCGGTTGGACAAAAAAAAACAATGAATTAAACATAGCTTCTTGTGCAGCTTGTTTTTGCAAAAAAGCTTACAAATCTCTCAAGATATAAGTATGTAGTAGGGTTGTTGAGGAACTTGTTATGAGGAAGAGGATTTTTTTAAATCGATTTTGAGAAATAGGATGAGGATGCAGGAGACCTCTCTCTCTCCCTCACACATTTCGCTTCACAAAACTTATAACTCTCCTTCCAATTAAATTCCTCTTTAAATATGAGGAAGAGGAAGAGGCGTTTTTTAAAATCAATTAAGAGGAAGACGATGAGGAACCTCAAAACTATAAGGATATTCCTCATTTTGAGGAAGAGGAATTCTCAGTAACCCTAGTAAGTAGTGTAGATGTTTCTTCTTCTTCTTCAGGCTATATTATGTAGTCCACTGCTGGACATAGCTCCCCCCCCCCCTAATAAGCGCCATAGCGCCCTGTCTTCAACTTGCCGTGTAGATGTTTACGACCAAATAATGTACTCTGTGTTTACGACCGAACGAACTAAATACGGAGTATCTTCGGCGTGGGTCTAGATATCATTAATCCAAAAACGGCCGCTTTTAGAAAAAATGTTATGTAGTCTTAGGTGTTTGGTCTTAGGTTCTGGGTTCAGGGGTTCTAAAAATCATAATGTAGTAGACTTTTCGCGGTCCGATCGGACAAAATAACCTTTTATTTCAGGGCATCACTCAACGAGATTGAGAGATTTGTAAGACACCTTTTTCAAAAACAACCTGTAACTATATAATTATAAAAACGCAAGCAAATCTTGTGGAGCCATTTAACAGAATCTACGTTACGGCAGGCTATTACTTGCATGACGGAGGACACGGCGCAGCACACGCGCGCCGTTTGCCTTGCGTGGGCAGAGCCGGTGCGATGGTCGGCAGCGAAGAGGCCTGGGCGGCGGTCCTCGCATTAAGCGAGGCCGTCATGGGGGAGAAGGATGCGGCAGAGAGGACGATCCCCTATCGCTCCCTCTACGCCGTCGGAGAACCGCTGCAGACGGCGGGCGTATGCCAACCGTCTGCCGCCGTAACGGGGACCCGCTGCTCGATTTAGAGATCCCGTGCTGGAAGACGCTCCATGAGTTTCGGAGCGCCTTCAGCGGAGTAGGGGGGAGGTAACACCCCCCGAAGGAATGCCCGCGAAGGCGCGCGCGGACGGGGTCGCGGTAGTGTGCGCAAGCGATCCCGAGGCCCGTCCCTTGCGAGTGCGGAGGAACACTCCAGGAGTTTTAGTCGGTATACCGCCCTTTTCAGGGCGGGGAGTCTGACATAACCACCGTGCTCCCCAAGAGCCGGTGGTACCCGTAATAGGGTTCCTCCAGGGTAAATAAAAAGGCATTTTCGGAAGTGTCGTAGTCGTAAATTGTATTTATATATAACACAAGAAAAGCCAGCGCTGTCCTTCACTTCACACCACACGGTCAATCAAATATTTATATTTTACATTTGTCTCGTGTAAATATTCTAGCAGTTCTTTTGGCTCGTATCAAAACAACAAAAATGAGATTCGCGATTCATATGCAGCGCTAACCTGAATAAATACATTGATATTTATTGTATAATTTGCGTGGGTTCGCTGTTGATTCGGTATACCTACCTGAATGATATAAGTTTACAGAATCATCAGTAACATCTGCGAGCGAGCTCAAACATTTTCCATTATTGTTATAAACACATTTGTTGTGCATTTTTGTTGCCAAAATATCGTAAAGATATTTACGATATTTTACGATCATTTTCGAATCCTCCTTATTGGTTGGAACTTGAAAAAAGAAATATAAAAAAATACTATATTTTATTGCAATCTGTTACACACAGGCCTGTCTGTAACAGTAACAGGCTTCAAAAAGTTACAAAATAAGCTATCTATATGTCAAAAGTTACACAGGAGAAGTTCGAAAGTTACAAAATCTATGACAAAAGTCACAAAATGGCAACGCTGAGTAATATCAACAGACCAAACCAATCGTAAAGATAAACGGTTAGAGTGTGATGCAGTGATCGAATAATCGGATGCATATTTACCTAAAGTTATTTTTGGGCTGAGAAATTATGGAAGCGGCTTCTTAAAACATATTTTTTAAATATAAATCCCGGGATTTCAGAAAATTCGGGAATGCAAAACTAATCGCATACGTAGCATGGAGACCACTTATTTAGCGTGTAGTATTATGAATTTAAAAAACCCGGGACTCTGGTATTACATAATTATTTATATGTGTCTTTGTTTAAAGTTTATTTTAGCCTCCGATGCAAGTATGTATGTGTGTGTATGTAGGGTGTAACAGGAAAAGTAGTGTGTTAGTTAAAAAAAAACATTACTATAAAATAATAATTTATTGCACATTTACAGGATAAAAAAAATAGATGTTGAAATAATTAAAATATACATAATTATTAATAATATATTATTTAAATTAAGTACCATATGTGTAACAACTTTAATCACTATCTATAACTATAATTTGGTCACTGAAATCTGACGTTAATATTTCTCTGTCTGTCTGTGTTGAACATGATGGTGTTACGTCAGATTTCAGTGACTGTTCTAAATCTGAACTGGTAACTTCTGTTTCATTCAGAGAATTGTAGTAAATAATTATAATTTTCTCGAGATTATCAATTTTTAGCCTATTTCTTTTGACATTCAGGATCCACTTATATAACGAAAAAGATCTCTCCACATCTACAGATGTAAGTGGCGCAAATTTGTAAATACTAGCGCCACTGTCTTGAGTAATTTTTTCACTTAATTTTGGCCTAAGGAAATCAAAATCAGGGTTTCTATCCATAAGTTGCTCCATTTTGTTGATTAATATATTATTTGATGTCTGGTTTACAATTGATCTTGCATCGTCAAATATTTCAGTTATAGTAAGATCGCGTTTTTCTATTTTTACAATTGCAATATCGAAAATTTCGAAATACTCGTATATATACTCTAAATCTTTCTTTAAATTAGGTTTTTGTTAACTTCCTTAGCATTTCTAATAGAGATGGCTTCATTGCTATCTAATAAACCTAGAACATTTGTTATTTTGTCTAAGTGTTTAGCATAGTAAAATGCCGCCTTTAACCATGTTCCCCACCTAGTAATAACTGGCTCTGGAGGCAAGGGTAAATTTGGATGCAGCTCCTTAAAAATTCGTACCCTGTTGGGAGATTTTAAAAATATTTTCTTAACATTGTTAATTAAAGTGTCTACATCACTATAGCTTAAACGTATAGTCTCAGTTAACCTGTGCAAGGCGTGCGCTAAACATGTAAAGTGTTTCATATTTGGAAATGTATTTTTTAATATTTTTCCAGCCAGTAACATATACGCTACGCTATCGGTACATAATATTAAGACGACCTGCACTTTACTGTTAAATTGATCTCCCCATAAGTTTTTTAAACATTGTATTGCAAACTCAGACACTGAATGACCGTTAACTACCGTCTAAAGTTTTTCAAGTTAACATATGAATTCGTCCCGATACGTTTTCACTTAACGGTTTAACTAAAAAATGTACCACATATCGGCCCAGAAAATCAGTGGTTTCGTCTAATGATATCCATAATTTATTGTTTTGTACGTCACTATGAACACGTTTTATTTTGCTTTCATAAACTTGAGTCACATATTTTGTTCTCAACAAATTCTCACTTGAAATATCTTGTTTGTTACATTTGCAAATGTATTTTTTAAAAAAACTACAAAAAATGGGGTTTTCAACTTTTGACCACGGTATGTTACACATAATGAGAAAATTAACTAAATCAAAATAAAAATCATTTGGTGTTGATTTTTGAATCTCGCGATGTTTTTGTGACTTCAGATGCCGATTCAAAATAGTCTTCTTTGCATTTAAATGTTTTTCACATTTCGTGCACACTATAGTTCCACTTGCCGAGTCGTAAAACATCTCTGGGTAATTTCTTATCCATGACTGAGCTATGTCTTCTCTTTGAGTTGAATCAGCCATTATGTCTGTGAAGCAAGAAAGATCATTCGTTTTATTTTTCGGCTTATTTTTTCAGTAAAAGCGATAACTGTACAAAAGTAACGGTAAAGACATTTTTTAAATAGTAAATCTTTTTTCACGACTGTAAAGGGCTTTTTAAGTTACACTGCTCTAATAGGGGCATAAATGAAAAACTTGAACAGGTACTTGCATGTCAATTAAACAGGTCAACTTGACACTCTACCGAGGTAGCTCAGATTCAGCCAAATAAGCATCTAATCAATTGGTTTCAATACTGACTTGGAACCTCCATACAAAAATTACATGACACGATGTATTGGTAGATACAACTGACTTTTTTAACTCGAGGTACTAAATGCAATCTTTAATAATACATTTATAAAAATAAATTAATAGACATAAACATTAAATACTATTTGTTGTATCACGCCTTTTTACATCAAGATTAGGGCATATTTGTATCGCAACACGGTTTCGGCAACAGTTGCAGAATACGGTGTTCAAATGTAATACAAAAATGTTGTGTGTCTTAGGCCACACACACACTGGTCGAACGAGGGAATCTCTCACTATAGTCAAAATCTTCACATTTTTGCAAATATAAGTACAATGACATTTAATATATTTTGTAAAAATAAATAATCCTTACCTTGTAAATAAAAGAGATAAGATGTCCAAGTCCCAGCGCAGAGTAAATCAGGTTCCAAAATTTGTAGCAAAGTCGTCGTCTCATGTAAAACCAAAATCCGTATCACAATGCAAATCAATAACCGTTGTAGAATAGCCAAGTAGTCCGAAAATACAGAAAACACACAAAAAGCACCCGAACGCATGGCACGCAAAGCGACGAATGTGATAAAATGAACAAAAGGAACTGTTTTTGGGGCGCTACCTGTGCACAAGCAGGTATAATTTGCTGTCTCGCTCACTCACTTATAAGTGCGAGTAAGATGACAAATTATGTTATATTATATATTTATGAAATGTTTACCAGCCCTCTTACGGATGTTACTTACTTTCGCCGTGTTAATATAATAAAAAATGAGATTTTTTTTTATAGAAATTCAAGGCACCGAGTTGTTTGTCGCTATGTAGAGTGAAGAAAGAAAATTACTTATCTTGACGTTTGCAATGACAGTTTGGCAATTAACTTTAGAACATTAGCCAGCACCCGATCTATAGTCGGAAAGCACTAAACGATAATTCTGAAATCGCTTGATTTTTTATGATCGATACAAAAGTGCATTCCATATTAGCAAACACCTGAACGCAAGTATCTGTATTCACCCGACTTAATTCTATAACCAAAACACTGTATTGATCGATTCCGGAATCCCGGGATTTTTTCGATACAAAAGTGCATTCCATAACAGCCAACACCTCAACTTTAGGTAAATATGCATCCGATTATTCGATCACTGTGATGTATGTATGTAAATGTTGATGTGCCGTCAACTGTACACAATCTTGACGTAGATAATGGTCCCAGTGACCAATGTAATTTAGTGGCGATGATTTCATAATAAAATATTCGATTACCAAAGTCGAAAGTCCACTTGGGACTTTCTTTTCGTGTGTTTCCGGGTGCAATAAAATCTGAAAACAGGGGATAGCATGAGATAACGAAAAACATTATCTATGGATACAACTTAGATACTGAGAAAAATATCGTCATATCCTACTAATATTATAGTATAGGGCTAACGAGATCTGTGTAATATGTCCATGAATATTTATTTATTATAAATATAAGTGTGAAGATGTTTGGATGTTTGCTACTCAACCACGCATTAACGGCTGAAGGGATTTACTTAAAACTTGACGTACATATAGACAAATCTGAATTGAGACATAAAACACTTGATATTCCGGTAATGGGTGACCGTGGTACAATTTTTATCGCGGGCGTAGTCGCGCGTACAGTTATTAATGTTTAAGCTATTTTGAAGTTGTCACCGTCGTAAAAGTTGAGTGGAGTACAACATATATAGATATGAAGATCTTCGCACCCGTTGCACCCTGCATAGAACTATTTGCCCTGATATTGGTAAATGTAGTAGAAGAGGCTATTCTCCTAGACAGATGAACCCTTTACATGCGTTTTATTTGTAGCCAATAAAGGTCTCATTGCAGGGCACAAATCTTCTCTCAGAGAGAAACAGTATGGGCTTAATTACCACACATGCCCACTAAGGATTCGCAATTTCAAGCTGAGGTATTTAAACATGTTACGGGTCTTCTTAGGTAAACTTAATTCCTGACGTGTCCAAACGTTGCTGAAACCTCGGTAATTCAAGTAACCAAGATTACCTAAAAATCAATCTAATCGTGATTACACCCGTGAAATGAATAAAAATTCTATCAAAAATTTAACAGGTCGGATAATCGTAGCAAATTGCTGCGTGTTGCAGACTTGGCTTATACGAAGCTAACCTTACTGAGCAAATACTTGATCGAACTGATGCGCCTTCTTTGTGTGACTGAATGAAGGTCGTGTACCTGATAATATTCGCGTACAGCTAAATCCTTGCCCTTGGATTTGCGCCAGCAACGGCAAATGACGCATGGTCTCAACTCAAGTTCAGCGGCATGCAGACAAAGCTAATGGCTGACTTGACCTCTTTCTTTAAGTCAATTTCATCGACCCTCTATAAATGTAACTGTTGTGGTCCTTATGGAATGGTCGGACTAATGATCAAATAAAAACCAGTCAGTATCCAAATTCAAATGGAATTTAAAATAGGGGTTTGCAACTATGACTTATAGGGCCAGTTTCTGAATTAAGAATTCCGCTAAGTAAATAGTTAACTGTAGTGCTGTCTCTTCGAATTTTTCGGAAAAGAACGCGACAAAACGATACTTAAGTATTTACTTGTGTGAAATTCTTAATTCAGAAGCCATAGCCCTAAATCTTTAAAATACTTGCTACTTGCTCTGTAAAAACAGATAGTAACTATGCATTTACACAATGAGTACACAGAGATTTATTTAATTGTATTTTACAATTAAATAAATTAATTATTATTAAATAAATGTACAACGTTTAACTTAAACATCTTTTAATAACATTAAAATTTGCACATCTGGAGACCGCAACCGTATTAACTGTGTCAACATTTTAACAAACAGCAATTAGCTATCAAGACTTCGGTTAAATAAAACATTTTACGTCCATTTTATCTTGTTTAAGTTTGCAACGCGCGATACTGTCTAAGCGTAAAGGTAAAGTTGGAAATCTCTTATAAAAGTTCCTTCAAATATCCCCTTAATAAGTACTTCGAAACCGGAATATAAATACTTCTAATACCCAGGTCTCCGTCTACCCCTCCGGGTTACAGGGAGTTTAGGTAATACATGTGTAATACCTACAAAGCAAATTTGCGTTCAACAATAGCAATTCAGTTATAAATTTAGTTACTGCTTCAACTTTTAGTGATGGGAAAGATTGAGGGAAGGTGTGTAAGAAGTAGGAAGTGGCTCAGAAACATCATGGAATGTTCAAAGATCTGCTGCGTTTGTTAAAAAAGAAGAAGTAAGTATATTATTATAGTGAGAAGTGGCAAGTAGGCTGACGGCCAACCTCCATTAGCGGAGAGGCACAGGAAAAAGAAGTAATTAAGGCTAGAGTTGAAACCCTCCTGTAAACAGTCCACGTCACTGGTCCAAGAATAAATATTTGTAACCCGCCCTACCAAGTAACATTTTAGAGGCTTCGCACCAACTGAACATAACAGCCATTCTTCAGACATTTTACCTAGCAACGAAAGTTGCAGGAAACTTACTTATAGGAAGCCTGCAAACAATACCTACCACGCAAGGATATTAATTGAAAACTTGGAAGGCTAAAGTCGTAACTAAAGGGGGCAAACTGAAATTACAAACAATCAACGGCATTTCCGAAACTTCCTACCTATTCCGAAGCATTACCTATTCTGTCATTTTTTCAATGTTGGAATACTTTGTTGCATCCCAAAAATTTTTAATAATTTTGGTCTTTGCTGCGGTGTAGTTGCCGAACCATAAATACAAAACAAAAGTTGTATAAAAATTAAAACTGTGACATGTTTGAGGAACTGCGCATCTTGAAAATAACCCTGTATAAAATTGTTTTCAGAGGAATTCGAACCAAGACGACCTATCTGCCTTGAAGGCCTTGGGGCCGGTCCAACAAGACTGTGAATCCGATTCATTGAGCCGACTATTGGGTAAGAGAGAAGTGCTCCCGAGTTGCCAAGCGACTGCGTCGAGTGTGACGTCAGCAAGATCAAGGTGTGTTGCCAAGATTTCATTACCCTATTGTCAGCAAACCCTAATACTTTCATGCGATGAAGCCGAATATCCAGTCTACATTTCGGCATTACGCAGAGCTTGTTTCTACAAACCTTGGAATCATCGGAGTGAATACACGAATCTGGCAATTTTGGGTTTTCTGCATTAAAAGAAGGATGGCCTCGCATGTGGCCATTACCAACAATAAGCTATTTGACACGTATCAAATTTGACGCGATAAATGAATATTTCCTATAGTATTTAACGTAAGAAACCGAAATATATTGATTTTGCTAAGTAAGTATGCAGGATGGCTGCAAAATTTGCAAAGTAAAAAAATTTTTTCCTCGTTTAATTTAATTCGTAACGGCGAAAACGCTATCCGCCATCTTGAAACCATCTAAAGTATGTAAACAAACATCTTTCAGCCAGAGCCAGTGGACATTGATTATTATAGGACTTACATCAAAGTGATCTTCACATAAATACACCCGAGTTTCAATTGATAAAGAGTCGGGGTCTCTTTTGGCAAGTTTGAGCCAAGTTTTTCGAATGTTAATTTCACTGGGTAAACGAATCCACAACTTCCCGGGGATCTTTATTGACGTGTTTTTTCATTCTTGAACAATGCAATAATGATAATTGGTATATTTTGGATGTAAATTCGATGAAATCATGGTTGCGTGGTTATTTCACTATGCTCAGAGATCACTTACAGAAAATTGAATGTCAAACTTTGTTTACGATTTTTTGGACTTCAAACCATAGACAAAAATGGCTGACCGCGTTTTTGGCTGTTTAGGAAAATGAAGTTTTAAAATATATTTTTATGTTGCTTTTAGGTTCTCAAAAAATATACTAAAATATTTTTTGGTCTAATTGTAGAGTTATTTACCGTTTAAGACTTACTTGAAAAGAGAGTCAAATAGCGGATTGCCACGAGTTTTTGCCAGGGACTGATTGGAACCCTGATATTTCATCATCGAGAGCCAAAACTACACTGTAACAAACTTACAGCGTCTTCCTCAGAACAGAGTTCATCTGAGGATTGACAATTATCTGTAAATTCGCGACTCCTCAGATTAATTCTCTGTAGAATGGCTTGGTTGGCAGTCAGATTATGAAGGGCAGTTCTGCACTCACCTTGTGATCTCTTATTGTTATGCCTATTCACTATCGAAATATATAATCCTGGTTAAGGTAAAGAGTTACCTTAAATAAAATAAAATGTTATTCATCGTAGCCACTGTGACTTAATGAACATTACAAATTGAATATTGGTGACCACTTCAAGCCAGATCCAGAATTTTGAAAAAAATAATATAAAAAGGTCAATGCCCAGATTTTGTAAATATGATAAGTCGTAAAGAAAAACGAAAAAAAGAAGTGGCGTGCCTTAGAGGAGCGCTAATATCCAGGTGGACGTGTACGGGTTACGGGTTAAGTCACAGTGCTCTATGATCAACAAAAATATTTCTACATGATTGGCACTCACCTGATAATGTTCTCGTACTCCTTATCCTTTCCCTTGGAGTCGCGCCAGCGGCGGTACATGACGCTGGCGTCCACGTTGGCCGGGCTGAAGGTGTTGGGCTCGTTTAGCAGCGAGATGACTGACAGCAGAACGGTGCGGACGGACTGCGTGGGATTCCAGCGCTCGCAGGGCAGCTCTCCCGACTGCGGATCGTCCACCGGGGGGTGCAGGATCGATATGCACAGGTCGCCGTTCTATGGGAGGAAGGAGAGGGCTGGTTAGTTCTATTCAACGAACTATTAATACTAATTAGAACTGTTAGTTCAATTCTGACTGCAAAGTAGGTATTCGGGGCTGCAAGTGATGCAAATTACTTCAGCCAGATGTCGCTGCCTGTAAATAATACAAAGAATATTGTAAAGAAGTTCGAAATTTAACGGGTTAGTGCATTAAAAAAAGAATATAGGTATATTAAAATTTTGATACCTTAGTTTTTAATAACAAAAATATGTTTAAAATGTCCTTTATTTTATTTCCTACTCTCGCTTAGACAATATTTGTCAAAAGTATAGGCACCCTCATTCTTTCACACTCATTTATTAACTACGTTATGGAAGATGAAAGTACCATCTTAAACGACTATTCGAATCAGTTACTTTTATTCAAACTTAATTAATTTCAATTCATATGTGAAAGTTTGTTATGAAGTTACCTACTCTATATCGATTTGAAACGAAGGCGTGTAGTGATCGCGTCTTATTTAATACGTATATTTACGTATTACGTTAATAATGCCCGACAACCATAATGCCGGGCAACTTTATAACAACCAAAAATGAGATGGAGTCGCAGTAACTTTTTTTATTATCAGTTAATTTGACTATACTAAAGTCCAATAAATTCTAGTTCACACCCCGAGTCACCGCCAACGACTCCCCTAAAACCAGTCCGGTCTCTTGATGTCCTCGGTAACTTGAGGGACTTTTTGTACGGTGTACTTTTAGTCTTTCGTGTGCGTTATTCAATACAATTTATAATAGATCTATATCGACGGACAAAAAAGTACCCGGGGATAGTCCCTCGTCTGCGCAGGCCTTAAGCCATCATATTACACCAAATCCTAAGCGAATTAGAATCGTCTAACTGACCAATTGGTATAGAATTTGACAGACGATTGGGATCGCTATTGAAACGGTCTTTGAGGAGTCTTTCAGGAATCTTGTTTTTATAAAAGATACTGAAAGTCTTTCATCAAGTCATCTGTACCTACCTAAGAGCTATGACATATGATTCGGTTTTCATAAATGAGTTTTAATAACTTCATTGATTACCGCGCGCCGTTTCATTTGTGTTACGTACCGAAGCGGCTGTTGCATAAACGACTATTGTTGCCGACAGGCGGTGGTGATCTTCATAACAAGTGTTACGTGTGCAGAGCTCACTCCGTTGCTACTGCTCAGCGGCGGAAAACACTAGAGTTTTTACATGTTTTATTAGGGACGGTCTCATATTTTTGAAGCACTTTTTGTGATATAACATGATGATGATATGCCAATGTGTGGTCGGGCGGCTAACATTGTACATTGACATTGAACAAACTACGTTGAAATATTTTTCAAAATCGAAATAACGAAATAACCTGAAAACCGTACGAAATTTTATTTTTATGTAGCCTATAAATGTCCCACTGCAGGGCACAGGCCTTCTCTCAGAGAGAGAGAGAGAGAGAGAGTATGGGCTTAATTACCGCGCGTGCCCACCGCGGATTGGCAATTTCAAGCGCCGAGGTATTAGATCACCTCAGACACTCAGGTTTCCTCAAGATTTTTTCGTTCACAGTTAGCGAGTGGTATTGCTACTATAACTTCACAAATGTACACAAATTAGAAAACAATTGCCACATGCCCGCGCTGGAAATCGAACCTGGGTCTCACGGTTTCGAGTTCATTGTTCTACCCACTAGCCCAGTGGAAACGCCGCTCGGCCAAAATCAATATCGATGCTAAACCACTTCCAGTGGACTAAGTACTTATGAAATTCCGATACAGCATTATGGAATTATTACCCCGAGTCTAGACCGCAATAGTTTTAATACAAATTCAATATCATGGGGTTCTATAATAGGCAGTACATAGACTGAAAATAACTTGTCTAGATGGACTGTAACGAACGATAGGTTCTGCTCCCTATCGAGTAACAATGTAGAGTAAAGGTAAGCGTTGAAATATAGCATTGGGGGTCTCGCGACTGTGTAGGGGTTCCTATTCGACCTGTGCTCGTAGCATGACAACGCGAGTCTTCGTTTGACACGCGTTTAATTTTTACCCGACTTTGGTGAAGTCCTTTAACCACATGACGTGTTTTTTCACAAGTTACACCCCCTTTTCCTTTGGTGATATTTGGTGATATATGGAGGGGGGTCCCTGACGCTCGTGTTGGCGACAGACCTTTTTATTGTTTATTTTGCCTTTTTGTACATAGTCTTTTTTACTTGTCAGTTATAAATTTAGTTCCTGTTTTGGTTCTGTTTATTATTAATTGTCTTGTGAAAATATGGTTGAATAAACACCGATTTATAAATAAACATATTTATTTGAAACAGAAAAGTAGGGCACCATACGGTGCTTAACAGCTCGCGTGACATTTTCCCCATAATGTTTTGGGTGTAGCAATGACACAATCACAATAATTACTTTATAAATACATACTACTATTGAAAAAGTAGAAGTACGAAGAAAAACCTCCCCGCCCTCCAAATGAGATTTGCTGAGATTTTGATTTGGTAAGTAATATGATGCCTTGATGGCCAAGAAAAGGCCATCAGCTTCTTTGGACGCATCGTGCGTTCGATCGGGTGATCGTGCTCTTCCACTATAAAGGGAAATTTTCCACCAGGCAGATCATATGCCTGGGGACGGTCGGTCCAACTGTTGTTAGTCGGACGTTATATTTATGGTATGTCAAGTGAAATACTTTGATTGCGCGATCCAGGAATTTTGAGTTTGTAGTGCGCTCGCAGAGTTTACATGTGCTCGCCACAGGCTCATGATCACCGGTGAAGATGATCTGACGTCATGCCCAGCCGGTGGCAGCACAGCATGTACCTCCACATGACGGGAAACCGTTCGCTGTGGAACCGACCCATGATCGCGATCATCAGTCTTGAGGGAACGACGAAGAAGAAGAACGATTACCTAACTAAGCTTACCTAACTAATGGATGCTCCTCACTGGCCGATTAGAAAAGGTATGTCACTACATTTCACAGATACGCGCCACAAAACGCGTGACAAAAGAAGTCGCGCATTTGTTATGCTACGGAAACCGGCTACAGGACTGATGGGGACACTGGGGTGAGGACGATCTTACAACATATTTTGTGAACTCAGTCTCCCTATCTTTGCAGTTGCAGTTAAAATTGTAATCTAATTTTTATTTTGGAAGGGATAGGGAACTATTTTGTTATCGCCAGTGGCCTAACAATATGAACTAATTTTGATTTAAGTCATTAGTTTTAATACTTTTATGTACCCAGTGTCACTCTCACAGTTAAGAAGACTCAATCATCTCTCAAGCTAAATCCGTTAGAGCCCTTTGGGCTACAGCGCGTGACAAAGAAACATACCTACATACACTAAACGCTTCTTCTGGCGCAGTTCGGTTATAAAAGCCCTGTCTGCGACCAACGATGGGCTTTTTTTGAGTTTGTATTATAGTCTCTAAGTTCATAAATAGTTAAGGTTTATTTTAATTTGTCTCGTAACGCCGCCCGTGTCTACGGATCGCGGGCCGCGGACGCGGCACGTCGTCATGTGGATAGACCTTTATTTCGACTTCCTCACAACTGTCAAAGGAGAAACCGGAAGACGGTTGCCGTATCGGCCGGTTCACCTCCGGCAGAAACCTTGGCGACCCCGGCAACGTTCTGTGCCCCTACTGCAAGCCTCACGATAGGCCTGTTCCACATTTGAACATTGATTGATAGGAAGGTCGGTCGATCAAGTGCCTGAGTGATTGATTGAGTGAGTGAATGCTTGATTGAGTGTGACTGACTGACTAACTGACCGACTGGCCGACAGAGCGACCGACCGACCGACACCGTCCGACCGACCGTCCGACCGACCAACCGACCCACCGACCGACCGATTGGTTGATTGATTGATTGAACAGTAAAAAACACAACATTTAAATAATATGGTTTTTCTAACGTTATCTTAACGTGAAATTCGTAATAGGTTACGCGTTAAGGTAGAGACGCTCGCGAATATTGACATTTCGCTCAATAACACACCAAGGTGATTTCGGCCCAACTAAAGCACTAACCCACTTTTAAATCACCTCTTGCGAAAATGCACTTGCTTCCAAAATTAATCCCTTATGAATAGGAGTACGAAGAAAAAAAACGACCAAGTGCGAGTGAGACTTGCGCACGAGGGTTCCGTACGAATTTGTAGTTGGCTACTTACACATTACAAATAGATCAGGAATCGAGTTTTTCCGAGCTTTTTATGTACTTTAAAGACCAATTATGAAATGAAACTGTTTTATCGCGGCTTGATGAACGTTACAAGTCACACTAAGTGTCCATCTCAAAATCTATATAGATAATATTCGAGGAAAAATTGACAAAAAAACTCTTTACTTAGTTTTTTCAAATTCCTTAATTTAAAAAGTTTAGATAATTATTATAAAACTCATGCATTGTACTGGCTTTAATTCCAGACATGATTGTCATCTAAATAATCTTTTATGTTATAGTAGCCCTTTTGGCACAAAGTGTACTTAATATATTTTTTGAACCGCGTTTCAGGCAAGATTAATACTTCTTCAAGGATTTTAATATAGAAGATATTTAAGCTTTTTGTGAACTTTAAAGACTAATTACGAATGTACAGTTTCAGGTGTATGCCTATATGTGTAGAATAAGGCGATATCAATTGCCAAATTTCATAGTTCTAGGTCAACGGGAAGTAACAAACGACATTTAATTCCCTTTTATGCGGCATAAACGGTCGGAACTTTTCTTTGCGTACCTACCTCCGCGCGTTTCTGTGATAAAGGATCTTGACAGACGGACAACAAAGTGATCTTATAGGGGTTCCATTTTTCCCTGGAACCCTAATGACAGTCCTATACGGACTGTTATATTACCGATGATGACTCGATGACCTAGATACAGTATCTTTTGTGACGATGAGTGATATGATGACCGACATAATAACAAGCGATTGCAGTCACACTACTTTGTATTAACATGCGACGCCCTAGATAGTTTCTTATAGAAAGAGAAGCTAATGTAAAATATGCATCTGTTTACATAACTTTTAGGAAGTGTTATGGTCGGCGAAATTCTGCATAATGTAAGAATCTATTCGTAACGCTTCCATTTTGGATTAGGTCACGTACCGATAATCCGGCATCCGTGTTGATTATAATAATAACTTCTACACAATAAAATCACTTGACCTGGTCCCAAACTAGGATACCCTGTACTTTGATAACCAGGCAAGGACGTCACAAATCACAATTATGAAAATATCCACAGACTGAGGACACTTGTAGGTACAAATGTACGGCGGGCCCCAGTGGGATCGAACCCGCGACCTCTGTCTTGGTACCCAAGCGCGGCTAAGCGGCTAGAAAGGGACAGTCATAAATTATTATAATATTTATTATTATTATTATTATCATATTCCGTATGTTTGAAAAAAGTAGGATAGCGTATCATCTTCTAAGAGTCTATTGTCAGAGGTTTAGCATCTCAACACACAAAATGTGTAAATATAATCACCTATTGTAGTGTGAAAAAAACCATTTCAGAGAAAGTTCATTCCAACGGCGATGTAACTTTTTCACTCGTTTTATAACTGGTTTTATAACTGGTTCATTAGAATCGTGGACTCAAATTTCCAAACACACAAGTCCATTGAACGGAAAACAATAACCGTTTTGATACCATCATCTCATAAAAACATAACAGCAATTGCTAACGCACGCTTGCTCGCGAATTGCGTATAGAGTGATTGTTAGCGCGAAGATCGGCTCGATTGCCAAACAGCATTCACTCGTGTATACATTTTATATTATGTTATACGTAACAAAGAGTTATAAGTACGTTTAAATTATTTATAAACAATGTTATTTACGAACTCGAAAACTATCTTCAACCATCACGCATCTATCGTACAACGCGCCTTTTGCTTTTGTGCGTAGCTAAACGAAGCGACCTTCACATAGACAAAGGAATAATAACAGAAACGTGCAGAGTTGAAATGCTTTCTATCTGCGCCAAAACAGCGACAACAGTGGGGCACAACGTAGATACGTCCGAGGATTAATGAGAATTAGAGAGTTCACCTTGTGGGGTTCGCAAGCCGGAGCGAACGCCCTCGTCTCTAAAAATACATCACCAGTTCAACGCGCGCTCCCCACAAAGAAAACGCTTGGATACTGACCTCTAAATCGGGAAACACTTGAGAAGTATAATTTGTTTACTTTCGCCTTTGACAGACACTGGAATACCAGAACGCGGGACAACGAGGTCTCCGGGAAAACCTAATTACAGGCCGCTTCGACACTTATTTGTCGACGAGACATAATCAGCTGTAATGATCTGAGGCTGTATAGGAAAGTGTCTCTCAGATTCTGAGAATGCCTCTTCTTAAAAGTAGACTTGCCACTAAAAGGCTCTGGGAAATGTTGGACTATTTCAAAGCCAATGTCGAGTAGCATCGAGTTGACTAAAAAGTAGTTTCAATGTCTTTAGGTCGCTTCAAAACATTGAAACTCCAACATCGTTGAAACTAGCTAATCTAGGTTACTAAACGTATTGAATAACAATATATTAATTAAATTTCATTGTCATTAGGTAAAACGGAAATCGATAGTACTTAAAGGTTTTATGAAGCTTTGACGATTCAAGAATTATTAATTCGTCCTAATGACGTAAACAAGCTTCCCAAAAAGGATGGGTTCATTACCCGAGCAAAGCAGGTACACTGAGGATAATAATAGATACACCATCTAATAAATTATTTTTAAGAAAACACAGCTGTATAAAGGGAAGATGGAGTAGGTAACGGAAAAATACTGAAACAAGCAAGTTCGAGAATACGCTACTTGACACACATTGAAATTGGTTTTAAGAAATACTATCGTTTTATTTGGCCTAACGAACCTAAAAAGATCATTTGAATACATAAAAGTAGAAATCCATTTAATGTTTATTCTTTGATTTACCGCAAACCGATGGGCGATGGAGGACTTACGTTTTCCATCCGCCTCCGTAGGAATGCTCACATTCTTTTCCTGCTGGACTCTGTACTGTTCAATCCAGCTACTCCCCTTTATCTCTAAGAGCGTTTTAGTTGCCTCAGGGACCACGGCCGGCCACTACGTTCAGACCAGAATTTGACGCTGAAAACACCTAGTCATACGACAAAGTTCGTTGCCAGCTCATTTACTGTAAGAGCGGTCCGGCTGTGGAATGAACTGCCGGTTTTATAAGGCGCTCCCCATCTCCTGCTATATTTAAATCTAAAGTAGTAGAATTCTTTCCAAATAATTTCTTATTTTCTTTTTGTCTGTAGATAAATCCCATTTATTTTTCGTATCATGCTTGCTATTATAATTTAATGTTTATGTATGTTTATAATAGTACTTATCTATGTAAGTTTATTTTATTATTATACGTATGTATATAAATATTCGATGAGCACCAACTACCCGTCTCAATTTCTCCTTCAGCAATCTTTCCGATTTAAGGTTGCCTGGAAGAAATTGCTATCAGCAATAAGGCCGCCAATTGTACCTCTTCTTTTGTAACTGTTGTCTCCGTAATTATTTTCTGGTGTGTACAATAAGGGATATTCTTATCTTATCTTATGAAGAGGCACACGAAGAGACACACAAATGCTGAAGAAGACGATGAAGAATCTTTAATTTGAGACGCTGAAGACACCATCATGGTCAACATCGAATAGTAGCAAATTTAGTGATGTCACCAGCAACAATTCGATCCGCCACCATTACGACCCAGCCTTAAGTGTTTGTTTCCATAGTTGACGTCATGTTAGAGGTAATCAATCTTAAAGCTATGATGACATTAAAGTTTCATAGTTTTCTATGTCTATGAGTATTTTTTTAACTCTTAAAACAACAATTATTAAGAAGTTACGACCTATTTATTAAATAAGATGTCAATACAGTATTGTTATCAGTCATGTGAATTATTTTACACGTCAATAAATGAACAGACTGTTGTAAGGAGCAGCAAAGCATAGGAAAGCAACTTCTGTTTTAGGTAAGTACTTGCATACCGTACTCTCGCTTTGAGAGGCCCATTTCCTGCAATGCCTTGATATTTATAAAATTCGTATCTGGATAAAACGTGAAATATCACCTAAAATCTAATACCGGACGTAAAAGTTGGTGCTGCATTGACGTGTTACTTTATGATTGCTCATCTTTGTCATGTTCAGCAGCGTCACTATGGTGTGAGTGCAATAAAGAGGATATAGCCATCGTCAAGTATCAAGTCAACATTCTCGCAATTTAAGTCCAGCTCTTAAACTTTCGTAACCGTTACAAGTTATAAATTAATAGAAATTAAATTATTGATTAATTTACAATCTCAGTGTTATGTTATGCCACTTTCTATTATTGTCTTTCTGTGAATGTTTGGATTTTGTCTCGCCTTTTTCGATGCTCGAAATAAATATACTCTCAGAAAAATAATTTCCTGTCACCTCAGTCATCCGGGACCACGGCACCTGAAAAAGTGCCGAAACGTTGGAAAATTGTAAAAATGTAATAAACGAGCATAAATCCGTATAAAAACAGTTTTAATTAGAAAAATAATTACACATTATTAATTAAAGTCCAGGTTTTTAATTAAAAAATAACTTTTAATTTTTGAACCAAAATTTTCGTAAGCACTACACATTATTGACTAAAATCCGAAGTAACTAACTTGATTAAACTACTTCTTACTTATAATTTTGTCTGAAGAATCTCACAAGAGACGATCTCTCTCTGCTTTAGCTCTGTGAATCGAAGCGAAACCTGCCTGGGTAGTACGACGACGCCAGTCGCGCGTTTTAAATGTCAAAAGTCGCCACTTTCCAGTACATTAACTGTCAAATCCTGACATGTTATAGCCACAAAATGCGTGACTCGTGCCATCGTACTACCGAGGCAGGTCGGACTCTTCCGATACAAGGTGCGAGAAGCGAGAGAGTAGTTTCGGCGCAAAAACTGCAGGAGCTAAGCTGGTACCTACTCACGCACGAGTCATACATAATGATTGCCAACGCAGAACGCATCTTGGTGGATAAGCGACAAACCACGAGCACGTGGCAGTCACAAAGGGGTATGTGATTGAAATGTTGGCAACGCACGGAGCGACGAGGCGCAGCGTCTCTGGGACGTTGTACTTTATATTTAAAAGCAGCTGTTTGTGGCACAAGTTCAGCGGGGCCCCGCGAAATAAGGTTAATTACCCCAAGGCCGGGGGTGTGCCAAGAAGAAGCCATTCCTCGCGAAGATTCGCGTCTGTAAACAGAACTATTTCAACGTGATTTCATTCCCATGGTCGAGACTATTCACATTCCAGTCTCTATAGACACGTTCTCAAGGGGTGTGTTGTGCTTTTTTTTAAATTCGCGATTAAGAATTAGGTTGCTCTTGGAAACCGGTATAAAAATAACACGACATGACGACGCGAGTCATCTTAATGCATTTTAACGACAGTATATCTGTACCTTCGCGGACGACACCTTATATCTAGCAAGCCATCAAGACCCCGCTACCGCATCACAAGACTTGCAGGAAGCACTAAACCTTATGGAGAACTGGTGCAATTTATGGCGTATTAGGATAAACGAGACGAAATCGGTACAAGTTACTTTTACCCTCAGAAAGGGAGTGTGCCCTCCAGTTCGTCTTAATGGTCAGGAAATTCCTCAAGCCAACGAAGCCCGTTATCTGGGAATCCACTTTGATAGGCGCTTGACATGGAAAAAACACATATCAATGAAACGAAAACAGCTAGACCTTAAGGTTCGTTCAATGTATTGGCTTGTAGGTCCCAAGTCCAAATTATCAAGAGAATGTAAGATAACATTATATAAATCAATCTTGAAGCTCATCTGGACCTATGGCATTCAGCTATGGGGAACCGCTTGCAGATCAAGCATAGATATACTTGAACGATTCCAGACGAAAACAATAAGGTCAATGATGAATATCCCTTAGTACATCAGCAACAAACTCATGTATCAAGACATAAAAATTCCCACCGTCATGGAGGAGATCCGGCACTATACTATTAATTATCAAGATCGGCTTAGTCGTCATCCAAACGAATTGGCTTCGGACCTATTGACAAAAGACAGCACTTGCTATGCTCGACTAAAGAGGCACAATATTATTAATCTGCCAGACATACACTAAATTCGGCTGTAAAGGCAACCTAGGAGGATGGAGGCCGCTGGACCTCACTCTGCACCAACCACAAACTACAGAAGAGCCGTAGAAGCCCAAACAATTTGCTTATTGTAGTTTGAACAGATCGCAAAAGCGCACCAAATAAATATCAGTGATAAAATAAAAAAAAGTATATCTGTATATCGTGCAAATCTAACTTTTCAGCGCGACTAAAAACGCGGCGCGCACCGTCATGCAGCCTCTGCCAGAGAGTAAACCAATAACCAATAGAAAACATCCAGACTAAAGGAAAGGCTACCTGTGGGAATTGAATCACCGACCTCCATATACGCAAACCACAAGACCAACACACTTAGCTAATGGTCGATGCGTACCCATTGAAGGAACGGAGGACGAAAGTTCCCAATAATGACCGACTAGACTGGCGTATTAATATTCATGTTAAATATTTTTTCATCCGACATATTATTATTCCGAGGTTACAGTTTTTATTGTTCCGAAGTCGCCGCTTTTTGCGTTCTTTCGCTAACAATGGTGGCTAATAGAAATGATTCATCCATTTAAATTAAAAACTTGGCCGGTTGACGCCCGTGGTTTCTGTGGTCGGTGGCCGCAGTAGGCGAGGTCGTTCAACTTTTAGAGCATCCTGTTCAAGGTGGCACACTTGACAATCAAAGGACCAACGCGTTAAACTCAAGACAAACAAACACATAACGCCGACTGACTTTTACAGAGCAGTGTTGCCAGCCACCTTGGCATATTACTGTGCTGGCAGTTCACATTATTTATTGATTCCGTATATAACGCTTTTTATGTTGACACGAGTGCAGAAGTAAGTAGTGAATACTGAAATTGGTAACACATTTTTATAAATTGAGTAGTTGCAGATTTTTTATTATTGAATAGAATTACGTAGATCAGTAAAAAAGAAAGAAGAATATAAAGAAAAGATTATTCTTATGTTATTGTAAATAAAGAAGGCACGTTCTGCCGTTAACCATACTCCACCACGGGGGCCAAGTCCGGGTTGGTGGAGGATTGTAAGACAGTGGCGGGCCTTACTGTCAGAAGTTATCAAGCCGCCCATAAGGCCTCTGACATGGCTTAAAGACTGCCATTACATGACAGCCGGCACCAACGGCAGAACGTGCCTTGCGAAGCACTGAAGCGCTCGGAAAAATGCCACTAGCGGTAGTCACGAGATGGTCACCCATCCAGTACCTGACCGCGCCTGTTGTTGCGCGTGGAACCGAGTGATTGATTCCAATCACTCGGTTCCGCTAGGCCATGAACGCTTCTTAGGATAACCCTATACTTGATAGGGTTATTCAAGTATCCTGTTTTAGTTCTAATCTTGCCGGGTGGCAATGCCTTCCGTGGCATACCTTTTGTGAAGCAGCCTAACTCCAAGATTTATTTACTGCGTTGCCATGGTAACAAGAATCGTATAAACGGATTTAGCGGCGGTATGAAGTTCGGGACAGCTAGTCTAAATATAATAATAATGCAACTGATTCCAAAGATAGTACGAAAAGAACAAAATAAATACGTTATTGCTTATGTTATGAATTACAAGCTGACCGACTACGAACTATTCTCAGACCAACAAAATAAACACAAAAAAATACATAAAATCGGTGGGGCTGTTTCAGAGGAGTTGGATAACAAACACTGTGACACGAGTTTTTTATATATCAGATTAGACTACATAATACCCAAAATAGATCTTCGATCTCAACACTGGAGTTCCTCCGTCATTACTTCGTCTCTCGTTGAACATTACAAAGTCGTTACTTGTCGGCAAACTGATATATTAGATAGAGGTAGACAGACCCATTATACAGCTTTTGTTTTTTGTCCCCGCTTAATTTTGGGTAATGTCATGACATTATACGTGACGAAATCTGTCTATATTACGGTTTTCATAATGCGCAGTTGGTAAATTAATTTAGTTTTTAGGATTCCGCACGTGAGGGGTTTCCACGGGACATTTTGCTAATCATACGCCCGCTATAGCTACCCCTTCCTGTCTTATATTATTTAACAAACATTTTGAAATGTAATACGTAGCCGATTGATATTTTCCAAGGAATTAAGGTATCAGGTATTATGCTAGGGCTCTAGACACAAAGGGCGTGGGATAAAGGCGCCGAAAAGACGCGCCACATTGTGTAGAATTCTGGTCTTTGTCTGTTCTCTTAGCACCGGTTTCTGGTACACTAACAAGCCGTTAATCTACTGTTAACATCTGTCAGATGGCCAAAGTGCATACAAAAAAAAACATTTGACAGCTGTTAACAATTTGTTAGTGTACAAGAAACTGGGGTTAGTCTTACACCTACACAATCAAACTCATCCTCTCATACTCATACTCTACACACCGAGAGGACAACACTAACATTTACATTTTATTTCATTTAATTTCTTTTTCTTTACCTAGCATAGAATTTCAATGTTAATTAAAACTGCATCTTTACTGTTATATTTTTTTCCGTGGGCCGTCCCCACGGAAAAAAATAAGAAACTGTATTTCGCTACTTGCTGAAATATAGTTTCTAACCTAGTTCGACAACGAAGGCCAACTCGTTATTTTTGTAACCTTAAATCTAGTATAATATGTAACTTTTCTTTGAAATAAATATTCTTATTCTTCTGTGGGGGCTACGTCCCGATCTTTCAGTACAATTTGGATGAAAGCGTCTTTTCTGTTCACGTCCATTTTGTGTAGCCAGGGTCTAAAGTAAAAAAATAAAAGGAACAATAATCACCAAACTAGAAACGTCTTTCAGAAACTTTGTGGTTTTTACCTTTCCGTGAAAACAAAGTAAAATAATAAATAGTGAAAACCGGCAAAGATATATATATGGGACTCGGTAAAAATCGCATGAAAGAGAACCCATTTTTTCGGTCATACATAACACTTTGTAGAGCCTCCAGTGCGTGAGTCTCACTCGCACTTGGTCGCTTGTTAATATCTTCCGATAAAATCTAATCAATAACATGGTTTGTATGGTACGCCATCGTATTTTTGTTTTACAAAAACCGTAGTGCCTGAGACTTCAGGAAGAGTGCCGCATAGGCTGATGTGTCTGACTGTACCTAACGTAACTGCAGTGAAATCAAATTGCCAAAGTTTAAAGTCATGAGGATAACGGTATTCTCAGATGTCCTTATTAGCGAGTCTAATGCCGAAAAGTTTTCTCTTTTGGAGTATTTCGAATGAGGTATCGCGTATGACGCGTGACGGATTAGCGAATAAAGCTAGGAACATACAATCGGATATGAATTGACTTATAGATGTGCCTGGCTGAAATCCCGACTTTTGCGACAAACATTATGAAATTTGATATTAAACGACTGTAATCGTGGATTTGGCACAATAAAAAAAAAATTGCTTTTTTCGTGTGAAGACGTGACTTTGGCTGAATTTGTCGACATCGGCTGGTGGCCATATAGACATGAAATTAATAAATAATTAGGATTCAAAGCTGATCTAAGTCTGCAGACTTTGAAAAATATTATCAGGAATATAAATACTTATTATATACTTACTTATTTTAATATTATTTAAAATATTAATGTACTCTATTTCGATCAACAAAATGTCTGTTGCCTGTACACAATAAAAATATACGTTATATCTATCTATCTATCCGGTCTTCTGATAGATGATAATTATGTATTATCTTCATTGTTGCGATAAAACATGTTAGTTAGACCAAAGATTTCCGCACTTAGCCTCATAGTGGGGCCATTATACGTAGCAAGTGATTTCCTTCAAAATTGGCCAGTATTATTGCTACAATAACTTCACAAATGTAGATAACTTAGAAAACAAAGTCATTTATACAGAAAACTTTCGTAAGCGTTACAAATTATTGTTTTGTATCCTGATAAACTTACTTGACTCGTACCAAGAGTCAAAAAGTCAAGTAAGTTTATCCGATTACAAATCAACCATTTGTACTTGCCGGGATTCGAACCCATGACCTCCCAATTGAAAAGCCTGCTATCTACTGCTCCGCTACCACCGCACAGTCAATAAAAACACAAACAATAACCAATGTATTATAAATAGTAAACACAAACTAATGTTAAAAAAAACCTATTTAGAGGCTAAAAATTCCACCCATGCCGGGATTCGAACCCGCTACCTCTGGCTATCCGTGCCAGCGCTCTTTCCAACTGAGCTAATGGGCGACTCACCGGCATCAGATAAATTTCGAACCTCTTTACAATATTCTCTGTATTACGTACAGGCAGCGACATCTGGCTGAAGTAACAAACTAATGTATTTCCTTAAGAGATACGGAACCCAAAAAAACCACGTAGCTTTTTATTTTGACCAACAATCTTAATATTAAACTCAATTCCACCGGTCGCAACTCGCAATTGCAACCCGTCACGACGACCGACGGTAGGTATGTCCCCACCTTAAAGAGAGAATCGGTATGATGACCTCAGCTGCTTTTTTGAAGGCACTCGCGACAGGCCACGTCTCTTCTAACAGCTAACGGTACATCGCGATGCGAAAACATTACAACTGTACAACCGGCTAGAAGTAGGTGTTTTATGACCGAAATGGAACTAACCTACTGAACTAGAACTACTGAGTCATACGAAAATTCGACCGAACGTCATCATTAATCTATGCCTAATGCGTATAGGACTGGAAGTCATGGCCAAATACGAAATGGGGGTAAGGTTAATACAAACAGCTATCATCCTGGAAGGAATGAGCAAGGCAATAGTGGATAAGAGAGAAAATTCCATGATTACATTTGTAGTTAGGTCACCTTTTGCTTGGGTAGAATAAAATACTATTTAGCATAAGGCCCGCCAAATTGTACAAGCTTTAATTTTACAATAAATAATTTTATATCAACACTAATTCTTTCTTCCTGTTGTGCAATAGTGTTCTCGATAAAGAACTTCTATCTAAGTGCATAGTAGATTGAATTTAATCTATTATATTTAATATTTAATCTACTATAGATATCCATCTATAGTAGATTAGTTCGACTTGATATTGCCGCAGTTAGCCTCATAATTAGATCAGTGCACGTAGCAACCGCTGACACTTCAGAACTAGCGTTCCCTTACAATGTTTTTCTTCACGTTGTGAGTGGTACTGACTTACTCACCATTTATCAAGGTGTTTGGGGCCGATATAAACCCTTGTATGCCCACACTGCTGGGGCACCGGTCTCTTCCTGCATAGCAGGAAGGTTAGACCATACTCCACCACGGGGGCCAAGTCCGGGTTAGTGGAGGTTTGTAAGGCAGTGGCGGGACTTCATGCCTGAAGTTATCAAGCCTTAGGCTTGTGTGCCCTGTGAAGTTATCAAGCCTTAGGCTTGTGCCTTGAGAAGCACGGAAGCGTTCGGAAAAAACCACTAGAGTCACGGGACGGTCACCCATCTCGCACCCACAGCGCTTGCTGTTGCTTAACTCAAGTGATTGATTCCAATCACTCGATTGGACTATGCCACGAGCAGGGTGTTTGAGGAAAACTGTTTAATTTTGTAGAAACATAAACGCATGAATATAAGAATTAATGTAGATTACGTAGACATGTTTTAAGTCGACTCGTAATTCCTATAACAAAATAACATTCGAGAATTTATGTTATTACAAAAGCTATATTATAGGTTTTTTGAGTTCTGATAGTTATCAATAATATTTTTTTTTTTATTATTCCATGCACCAAATTTTGAGTGTAAGTGTGTATGTACGGTACGATAAGTGAAGCTTCACACACGTATCGTATTAGTGAACTTCTTATGTTATTGTTCTGTATAAGTATTATGCAGTTTAAATGCTTATAAGAAGTTCCTAGTTAACTATTCATTTATTAAGTGACGCTTTGGACGACGTTTGTCAAAAGTATACTCATTATTTTACAATCAATTATCAATCAATGATTTTTCGAATTTACTGTTTGCAATAAAGAATACCTATATAAAGTAATATTTTACAATTTGCAAGCGACACAGATGCCACGTACACGTACAGTCGCGTGCACTAACATGTAAACACGTTAGAACCTTGTCACATTAACCTCTTCCAGCCATAGTATAAGAAAGTATTATAGTAGTCATCATAAGAAATGGATTATTTCGACTTTGACAAGGTACCTACTGAATTTTGCATATATGTTGTTGCACGTGACTATACAAATCCAAACCTGAACCAATGAGAGACTGCAAATTAAATAAATAATAGGTTCGCCTTGATGCAACACTTCCTGGGTTAAAAATAACAAATCCTATTTTAAATGGTCTATATCCTACAGTCTGTATAAGGTCTGTTTACAAGTTGGGTCAGTTGTCGACATCTAAAAAACAGTCGCGTCGTATTATTGATACAATGATTCAGATTTAGAATTTTTCACTTTTTTAACATAACACGCGAATGTTATGATACAAAAGTGAAAGATCAGGGAACAAGGAAACATGGAACACGGTAAAGTCAGTGTGACCAGGGCAAAGTTTCCTAAAACAACAATTCGTATTTTACAATGACAATTCGATGTACATTGCGTAGCAGAGTCTACCTATTAATCTCTAGGTTAATCGATATAGTAAACCATCAACTGTAGTACTATGAAATAGTCCCCTGCTATATCAGAAGATACTATAAGATAAAAGTCGTATGATGTATCGTGCTAGACACGAGGCACCTTGTAGAGGCGATTGCAAGTTGTCTATCTGTCTAGAAGTTGTCACTGGTCAAGGTTTATAGGAAGCCGCAGTGCTACTGACTAGCCTTGAGTGAGGTGAAGGATTGGGGCAAATCTCTTGGGCAATCGCCTCCAGCTACTTGATCGCCGCCACCTTTAACATATTGGCGTCTATTACCTGGGACGTCGGAAATTGGATTATATGCAAATCATCGGCATAGTTTAAGACTGAAACAGTGTCAGTTTCATCAGCGTAGCGTGCGTATGCTTGCACTCACGAGGATTAGTCATTTCGTTTCGAATAATCATGTAAGTACGGTCGACAGCAGGTAAACCGTTACATTTTTGTTGCAAAGTCGCCCTTAACTACTGATTAGAGTACATTCTACACGCGCTTATATAGATTGATGTCATGTAGACGATAAAATCACAAATTGTGTACTATTAGGTTAAGGAATATCAGTGTGTAATTTCCATTTTTATGTACATCTAGCTGACCCAGCGAACTTCGTACCGCCTAACAGTCGATTCTTTATTTTTTATTTTTTTTTCTCTCCGTAACAACCATTCTCGTACTTCAAGGAATATTCTAAAAAAAGAATCAGCGAAATTGGTTCAGCTGCTCTCGAGATTTGCGCTTACCAACACATTCAGCGATTCATTTTTATATTATAAATAAAGTGTTCTTTATCCATGTATCTATCTATAATTAATTATCTTGAGCATGTGCTTCGACACGATAGGCACTTGAAGTTATTATGATGGCCAAGATTGAGGGGAAGAGGTGTGTTGGAACAAGGAAGTCGTGGCTCAGAAATAACAGGAAATGGACGGCTGTAGCCAGCATTGAAGACCTGTTTCGCTTGACAAGAATTTTAGAAGAATATAAGAAGTGAAGAAACACAGGAAAAAATATCAAGAAATGCCTTTATGTTATTGTTGAATAATTATAAAAATATTCGTAAAAAATTCAAAGCCTATGGAACATGTTTAGGAGGATATTTTCTTAGGGTTACAAATGAATTTTTTGATAAACACTCGCATCGCGGGTGATTCCGAAAAAAATATGAGGCGATCTGCTGGTTTTGAGATGACTCAGACACGGTCGTCAGATTAAGATGCTGACACACCAAGCTCAGTCATACCTCTCGGTGTGGATACGAAAAGGAAGTATAGCAAGTCACTGAAATTACGTAAAAACGGTCAAGAGCCAGGGTCACACGTGGGACGCGGGCGCGGATAAGACGCGGCGTCCTTTCAATTTACTTTTATTCAAAACTAGCTGACCCAGCGAACTTCGTACCGCCTAACAGTCGATTCGTAAGAACCATCCTCGTACTTTAAGGAATATTCTAAAAAAAGAAGTAGCGAATTCAGTTCAGCTGCTCCCGAGATTTGCGCTCACCAAAACATTCCGCGATTAATTTTTATATTGTAGAAGATGTATTGAATTGATGGGACATAGCCAATTCAAAATTACATGAGATTTCATCATCATCATTAATTGCAACCATAAGTTTACAAGGTACAATAATAATTATGGACCCCGTAGGGCATAGCAATATTTTGCATAATATTTACAATTTATTTACACATCTATATAGCTTATCTTACAAATGTCAATTGTTAAAAAAAGGGCAAACAGATAACGAAACATAGAATTTCCGTGTCTTCCAGGAATTCTTGTATACTATAATAGCATTTTTCAGTTAGTAGTTTTTTAAGTTTCTTTTTGAAAACTGTATCTGGAATAAAGTTTGACTATCGCAATGTACCTAGTAAACACTGAGGTATATTAACACTTCAGACACTAGGGTTTCGTACAATGTTTTCCTTCAGGGTTAGCAAATAGTATTGCTGCTAACTTCATAAATATATTTATTTATGTATATATACATAACTTAGGAGAAAAAGTCACGACGGGATTCGAACCCTCTGATGTTGCAAAGCGTTTTATAAATAATAAAACTGGAACGACTTCAAATTTGTGCTTTATTTAAATATGTTTATTTTATTTATAATTAGAAACCTGGATAAAAACAGAATAAGCAGGTAAAAATAGTCAGGTCTAGTCGAACTGTGACGTAATTTTAAATTTTGAAAATGATAAGACAGAATAAGGCCCTGTTTCACAATGTTCAAATAAAGTTCCAGATAAGCTATCCGCAACCAGGGCTGCCGTTTAATCTAAATTTAAATATTTTTTCCTATATTGCGTGTGTTCGTTTATGGCTTCAAATTTAGAACAAACGGCAGCCCTGGTTGCGGATAGCATATCCGGAACTTTATCTGCAGATTGTGAAACAGACCCTATAAGAAATATAAAAAAATTGTGTATAGAGTTTTGCACCGTTACAACCCTAGACCTCCGAATTGAGAAACTGCCGTTCTACCACTCCACTACCACTACATAACCAAGACATAGCACACACTGATAAGGCTGGGCGCATGCTGAGGCGCACGCGACGCAGCACAGTTCAGTACCGGGCAGAGTAGTTGAGCCAGACATAGGCCCCCACGGACTATTCAAAAAAGACATTGAAAGAGTTATTATGAGTGAGTGAATAGTTGCGTCGCAGCATGCGGTGGGGGCCTGTGTCTGCCTCAACTGCCCTGCCCTGTACAGAACTGTGCTGCACAACTGCGTCTCAGCATGCGCCCAGCCTAAGACTTGGCGAACTCTATACAATGCGTCGCATTTCTTCAAGCCCTCGCTCCCACGTCCTTCCCATGTGCGTCAGGCACATAGTATAACATGAATTATAGATTATTATGATCTGTTGTTTCCCTTAAACTACTTATCGATACATAACATAGATATTGACTGCCTCTGTTCTAGCGGTTAACACGCGTGACTTCCAAGCCTTAGGCGTAGGGCAAACAAGAGGGTAGTGTATAGGGAGTGTTCAAATATCTTTTTTAGTATTTGTATGTACCTAGCATATAAGTAAGATAAAAGATGGGTTCGTGTCCAGTTTGTGTATTTGCCCAGAAAGATGGGCAAAAACACGAACTGGAAGAGAGAGTCAAAGGCACCAGACACGTGGAAGAAGATTGTGGAGGAGGCCAAGACCCACAAAGGGTTGTAGCGCTATAGGAAGTAAGTAAGTAAGCATATAAGTAAACTTTAATTTCTAAAACCGAGAGCATCTGCCAACAAACTGTTATGCAGTTTGGAAGTAACCAACTTCTGTAATTTTTTGTATTTTTATTTGAATAAACCTCTTCAATCAATCCAAAGGCTAGTTTAGTTGGTTATTTTAAGGAGTACATTTATATTTCGTTTATTGAAAAAAAGATTATAATGTTCGGAAACAAGATGTTTGCAGAAATATTCTCAAGATGAATATTATTTTTACCATCACTTACAAGATTTTGCTCAAAAATATTAACTAAGGCCCAATTAGCTCAATTTAGTTGTGAGGCCGAAATGGTGACAAAAATTGCAATCGGGGACCAGTCGCTATTTGGATAGCGCAAATGGCGACTAAAAAACCCTCGTAAACATTCAAGTTGGATCCTTATTCTGTGTAGAATAACAGAGATTACGTAACTAGTAGTTAATCTGTGCTGACTTATTTAAAGGATTTAATTTCTAGGAAAGTAATATTATCAATCGTTATCTGCCGGAAAAACAAATGACTGACTTCTAATCTACGTATTTTGGGTCTCAGGGTCTTTCAGACATAATTTTAGTCAAATTAACAAATAAGCATATTCTTTATTGTATACCGGAAAATATAACACACGATTGGTGGCGTTATTGCTAATAGCATTTTCTTCCAGACAGTTAACAAATAAATTAGATCTGTTTCTCCAATACGAGATAGATCGGTTTCTCCAATACGAGATAGATCTGTTTCTCCAATACGAGATTGGAGAAACAGAACTAATTTATTTGTTAATTGCCTAGAAGAATATGCTATTATGTAGCAATAACGCCACCAATCGTGTGTTATATTTTCCGGTATACAATAAAGAATATGCTTATCTTATATCATCTTTCACAATTCGAGCCGTTCGCGTCGGAATGAAACAAGCGTTTGCGTGGAGTTCCGACAAGACCTAATGGTGCACGTCTCTTTTTCATCAATTCATGGTTTAGTGTGATGAATCGACGTAAATTGCATAGACAATTAACCAACAGATTAATAAGGAAGACAAATTGTCCTAGATCGGCTCGCAATATGGCGTTATATAGAATTGTCATAACAAACTAAACGTCTAAACTAAATGCCTTCATTCAAACAAAACATGCACATATAGAGCATTGCAGAAGCCTACTTTTAAGTAAATATTTACCTGTTACTAAGAGACTACGCCCTCTCTAGTGTAGAAAGAGCCGTGTCTCCTAGTACAAGTATTAATTATTGTAGTTTTATTAAACGTGACCTCGGTGTAGTGCACACACGTCACTTAGGTGCAACATGACCCTCATTCATCTTATCTTATGAGATTGAGTAGAACACTTTCCACTTACCTCATAAACATTAGGGTGCCAGACTTTTGTTAAAAATCTAACCGACGGCGGAGAGTACGGATAGTCTGGAGGGAATTTCATATGTGCCTGAAACAAACAAACAGTAACTCTGTAGGGCTTCCAAACGAAGTAAATGAAAGTGAAAGTGCACGACATTTATTGCCGAAACACAAAGTTTATTGCACATTATTTACACAAGACTAGCACATCATTGTAAGAATTTTATATTGTTGTAAGTGTTACATAAAATATATTAAAACATAAAGGCCCCGGCAAATGGACCCATGCTCAGCAATATGCCGCCCGGAGACGCATGCATGAACCAATTTAGAGGCATAAGCACGTTAAAGCTGTGGACTCTAATGTGTTACGTTAAAGCTGATTTTGCAAATAAAATGTAGAAGTGTCTTCTATCCCCACTTATATTTAAGGCGCTGAGAGGCGCTACCTAGCGCCACCAATGGAATAACAATCATATCTTGTTTATAAAACAAGATATGATTTTTATTTGAAAGTGAACATGAGAAATCTTAACAACTGTGATAACTATTTTTAGAACCTTCAGTCTAGAACCGAGCATCAACAATCTAGGACATTAATCGATTTCTGCCAAAAACGGCCGTTTTTGCGGAAGTCGATTAAAGTCCTACGATATATTTTAATACATTCTAAGCTGTATGTTCAAAAATAGTTACCACAGATATTAAGACTTTTTTAAAAAACGTACCTATTATAAACCAAGTTGTGATTTTTATTTCATTGTTGGCGCTAGTTAGCGCCCCTAAGCACCTTTAATATAAAAAAACAGGCCACAAAAAAAAATCATGACACTGGACCTGGCGCATTCTGTGGCGCACTTTGTGATAGGTAGCATTGAATTTAAAGTTAAATTCAATGTAGGTAGCACGATGACGGAACTTACGCGTTTTAACGTCAAAAGTAGCGACTACCCAGTACACGAATTGTCAAATTCTGACATTTAGCGCCACAAAACGCCACACCATAATATACTACGCATGTTGCCTGGGTATAGTTTGTCCAAAAATTCGAGAAACCGGAATTGAAACTTTGTATTAGTGGTATTATCGAAAATTAAGTCTATTTACTGCCATTGGTTAAACACAATACATCTTTGTAATGAAATGCCTGTAGTTTTTATTTTTATAATTATGATAATAATAAATAAATAAATATTCATGTCCATGAATTACACAGATCTCGTTATAAATAGCCCTATACTAAGTACAACTAAATGACTTGTGTTATAGGTAATGCTTGCTTGGACTTGTGTGGAAGCTTGTAAGTGCAAGAAATTAACTAACACAGACAAGTCTCAGCAACACCTTACTTACTCTTTCATTTCTACACTTTTTGGACAAAGTATACGATGGCATTATTCGAGCGTTTTAAATGTCAAAAGTCGCGACTTTCCAGTACATTTTAAGTGTCGAATTCTGATAATTATTTTATCACCACAAACGCATGACTCGTGCCACGTACTACCAATGTTGTACCCAGGCTGGTCATGTCATGATGTCACCGAATGTTAATGTGAAATACTACAGTAAACTACACTTTAATAAATAATATATAACATATTTGGGGTGACCAGCGCATTTATTCAGTTAAAAATTTATTCCAAAAGCCTTTGTTTGACCTTCTTTCGACTTTACTTACTTCGATCGATAGAAAAAGTAAAGTTTGACTGTAAAGTTACGCCATAATTATTACAGAAATTTTAGGTACTTCATGTAACTTTTATTGCTCATTTACTTCCTAGTGACGCTTACTGTGTAATTATTCAATCTATCTACCCACTCTGATTTTTTATTCCGTAGAATTCGGACATTTCATAAGTGTTGCTACTACTTAAGCGATTGTGTTGTGTGAACTTGTGTGGAAATTATTATTATTAAAAAAGCTCTCCACCGAAAAACGGAAATTTTGACCCATTTCAGAGCAATAAGAAATAAAATGCTAGATGTTATTTTATGTTTTACCTACAAAAGTCAAGGATGATAGCTGTCAGAATTCTACGGAATAAAAAATCTAAGTGTAATGGTTAATTTACTTCAAAGGATAACATAACCAGGGACCTTGGGCTCGACTGCCGCTCTGGTGAGTATCTTAGTCACAGGATCTCTTTGGCGGTGCAGCGTGGCAATGCTGCCAGCGTGTTGCGGACATTTAGTTTAGATATTTTCCGGAATGGTTTGTTCAGTTAAGGTTTTATTTGTTCATATGCTAAAATTATTTTTGTATATTTGTTCTGTGTTGTTGACAAAACTTTTAGTGGATATTTTTGATTAAGAAATTATCTCATTTTTTAAGTGACATATTTTGCATTAAGTAAAAAATATTTAAGGATAACATCGTGTTTATTGAAGACAATTCCTGAGCCAGGTGTTTCATTTTACAAGTTAAATAACAATTCGTTCTTCCAGGTGTTCCATTTTTTTAAATGTAGATTTTAAAATTGTAAATTTTAATTTCCAATGTTCCCTATGTCAGTTTCTGGTCCATATAGGTGTTATGAGGTTGTTACTTTGTGAGTGAACAACAATACCTACATTATTTCTTTGAAGTTTATCTATTGGATTTGATTGTACAAATAATATATGTTTCATTTGGTTCTAACTGCACTAAATTCCATAATTTTCATAAGTTTATTCATTGCATTAGGTTTCCATTGCTTCAATACTTTGTGTTTCTTTCCCATTGGCAACTGCATTCCTTTTTGTTGGAAAACTTGCTATTTTTGTAACTCTCCTATCATTCATAAGGACATCGTATTAAATAAAGGTGTAGACATACATTTACCTAAATAAAATTAATCTAATCACTATAATGTCATTGTAGAAAACACTTACCTATCTACTTACATTGAGAAATGTGATAATTTAGCAATAATAATATAAATTTATTGTTAAATAGTAAGTATGTGGTAGGCACAACAATGACATTGCACAGCTGATTGTAAGATATTAACCTACCTACATACATTCTTTATCTATGTAGAGGGTCATTTAATTTATTATACTTATGAGATACAACATGAACACTTGGCCCAGGACACATCAGAGATACACTTGGATGGACATGGACATTCATAGAGTGATTAGTAATTTTTATTTGTTCTTCGATAAATTTTATAACACAGCCAAATGTAGACGGCAGACTTACTATGTTTTTTAAGCTTATGTAGTTTATCTTTTTGCACTTTGCATTATACCTTGTTAACAGCTGTAAGAATATTTTGAGGAACAAATAAATAAATTGTATACAATATACATACTTAATATATGCACAGACTGTATACTCGTATTGCCACCCTAGCGTGAGAGAAAGGGTCAAAAGTTACTGTCAACTTTTTCAGTTGACCGTGTTAAGGTTGCTTTTACGTCTAGCATGCTGTGTTGCTTGCACATATAAAAATTATAGTTTTTACAAATGTGGAGAGTCTGATTAATAACATTAGGGACCTTGAAGACCTATTTTTCTTATCCTGTGCCAGGCTTTACTAAACTATAAGAAATGATAAAAATTGATCTATCTGATTTTACCTTTAATTCATTATGAAACATGCAGGAAGCATAGCGTGCCAACAGTTAGAACCTTTACTTGACATGGCAAGGGTTGCGGGTTTGAATAAACCTATGACTGCATTTAAATACTATTGTTAACAGTGTTTTAATAATAGCTCTCTCTAATGATTATGGGAAAAAATTGTGAAAACCTGCAGACCTAGTTGGCTCTATATTGACATTGTCTTTTCTATTGATTAAGGAATCATGTTTTTATAAGACCATAATTCTTTAAAATATTTGAGTAGAAAAAAAGGCATCAGAATACTAGAAGATCCAGTGATGTCCGTACAGAACTTTATACAAGAGGCATAAAACAGAACTGAAATTACCACCCCAAAGAACACCCAACTTAGAAGTTACCTTGATGCTTCATCATTTCCCTGCTGCACGGCCACAAAAATTCTTTGCACTAAGTATTCCCCAGAACAATAGTCATACCACAGTTCCTCAGATAGATGGTTAGTTGACTTAAAACACTCCTCAAAGGCAGTTTAAATAGTCTGGAGTAAAGAGAAAAATAGGTACAGATTATTTAAACTGCCTCTAAGTTGTGTTTTAGAGGTAATCTGCAAAACTATGTCTGCTTCGCTATGTGACATTATAAGCATTGTAACATAACCTAACTACAGATTCTTGGGTGAAGTTTTTTTATGCCTTTGTGCTATTCATTTCAAGTCTCAATTCAGCGGGACCATATTGTAGAAAAAACCCAAGGCTTATTATAAACATGCAGTGCACAGGACGTGTTATGGTGTCTAGCAAAGAATGCAAAATTAGTAAAAACTTCTCTGTTTAACTCCGTCTCCTCACCTTGAAGTATCCACCTTGGTAGAGTGTGTCGGGAGGACCGAATATCGCCACTTCCCACTCAAATAGGTTCTCTTCTCCTAATAGCTTGACTCTGAACCCTTCCACAGGCTCTTCTTGCAAGCTCTTGTATTCCAGGGCTAAAGCCCTGAGGGCAGAGCTTGTAGGTACCGTGCTAGACATATTTACTAATTTTTTAACCACTAAAGTGAAAAAAAAACTAAATCACTATCTACAATTTGAAAGAGATTCTATTGACATAACACTGCGGAACTTTCCTTACGGTCCACGTATTCACGAGGCATTGCAACTGGACTCACTATAATAACGAACGGCGAATTTTTGTAAACATAATGCCAACGTGTGTATCCTTTTAGATTATTTTGCTTGTTGGTAAAAAATCACGCACCACCTACGCTTTGTGAAAATTTAATCGTCTGTCAATGACTGGTTAGCAATACACGTTGGAAATGGAAACGACCAAAAAACTTTATATCACAATTCACAGGTCAGTCCAAACAATCGCAATTTCAAGAGAGGCTGCTTTGCTCGCACTCCACACACACAGCTGCTGTCCGAGTTGCTCGACCGAATATTGTGGAAGTTGATGAACAGCTGTTATTTCCGTGCTTGATTGCGCACCAGCATAACGCAAAACCCTGCCAACCTGCCGTTATCGACATTGACCACAGAACAATATTACTAACACATAAACGCGCCATCTAGCGGTGAGTAGCGGTGCCAAATAAAATAACAGAGCTCTTTACGCATTGACTAATTCTTGAAAATAGATGGCGCACTCTTCGTAATTTTTTTGATCGATAATAGATGGCGCTGTATAATGTCATCTAGTGACGAGTAGCGTCCATCACAGTTAATGAACCTTTTTAGTAATTAAAATCGCCACTAGGTGGCCTCAACTGGAAAATTGCTAGAGCATTTCCTGAAACTACATATAGTTGGTAGTACCCTTAGAATGATCCAACAATATTTGGATTGGAGTTTTTCCGGTAATTCAACCACAGAAAGTCGTGTTACTCGTAACGGTGAATTTCAGAAAAATCGTGAAATACCAGTATTTTTCTGCTGTCTGTCTATGGAGTCGCACAACAATTTCGTTTCAACGTTGTTAATTAACAGCCTAGAAGTTTCAATCATAACGGTTTGTGCTTATTCGACTTATTTGTGAGGCCGTGCTGCAGACAATCCTCAGTGGGCGCGTGATTCAATGGTCGCTCGCCCACTCACCTCGCCTTGTATAGTCAACAGCTGAACCGGGTTGCGTTTTCGAAACCCACGTCTTTCGCTCACAGTACAAGGAGCACGCTGGTAGCGGGATCCTTCTGAGATGCTTACTACCTACGTGATTAACCAGCTAGTAACATCACACATAGATTAAATAGTTTCAACGGTGCCTCTAACCAAGAACAAGATTTTCTATCTCAGAACAATTTATTGTTCTATCGAAACGAACTACACGTCCGTGAAATATTTTTAATCGCTCTACGCGCTGGAAATTACAATAGAATATGGTAGTTAGCCAGTGTCGGCTAGGTCTACCTCACGATGGGCTGGTTGAGAGAGCGGAATGGGAGGTGATGTGAATGGACTTACTTGGTGATGGTGGATGATGGCTCGCTTTAGTTGTTGGGCAGATGATGAGCGGTGATGGATGAGCTGATGCGTCCAGCGCACGGAGAACACTCCTGCACTGTTCACTTATAGTCTAATATTGTCAATATATTGTTCTTTGAGCTGATAAAGTTTCTTGGTCACCAAATGTCTATCACTTTACAAGAATTCCAAAGAGTATTTATCACGCACGTATGTCACCGTGCGAATGTGTATGCAGATGGATGGATAATTAGTAGCGAGCGAGCGGTACGAGCGACGGCACCGGAACCAATGAGTGGTGAATGAATGACCACAGATTCATGATTACGTCGCGCGATCGATTCTCGCGCGAACAGAATACATGAAAAGAACCCTAATTTAGGTGTAGTGTAGGGGAGGAACCAAATACTTTGTTTTTAAAGTTTTTTGACGTTTTGTTGGTGTGATTAATATCACTTTCTAAATAGTACATACTATTGTCACTGAGCTATGCCGCGGACAGACAGACAGGGAAAAATTAGGAACTTACACATTTATTATTTTTCTTGTATTACCTACTTATTTTTCTATGACGAAATAATAGAATCGCTAAAAGCGTATGACTTTGACAGAAGCTTTACAAATGCGGTGATCGGCGACAATCTCGATATGGAGGTAAGTAAATCTTGATGGAGAGGAATATTACAATACTTGCGTATAATATTTCTATACATTCGCAAATTTCGATGTTACTATCGTAGCGTGTATCGTATTCGTGTTACTACTGTTAGTATCGTGCCTCGGGGTGCTACAATTACTATTTAGAGGCTAAAAATTCCACCGATGACGGGACTCGCACCCGCGACCTCTGGCTAACCGTGCCAGCGCTCTCCCAACTGAGCTAATGGGCGACTCACCAGCATCAGTGAAATTTCGAACCTCTTTACAATAGGTACTCTCTGTATTACGTACAGGCAGCAACATCTGGCTGAAGCAATTTGTATCACTTGCAGCCCCGAGTAAATCTTAACTTGTTTATAATACCTACGGTTTTATCCTCAGCACAATTTTTTGAGGTTTTATCTAATAGTGGCCGTTTTAAGCGGAAATCGATAAAAGTTCTAGTCTACTGATCCAGGTTCTAGAAAATTGTTGTCACATTTGTTAAGATTTCGCAAGTTAAAGATAAAATGTTATTATGAAACAAGTTGATTTATTTTCCATTGGTTGCGCTAGTTAGCAACCCGATGCGTTTTAATGTCTATTCTTTTGCTTGGGTGTATTTTCGGAACGCTAAGTTTTATTTATTACAAAATCTCCCTCAAGCAATCTAACAATAACGTAGGAAACAGGGTTAATAAATGCATCTTCGATATCAACCCTTGTATGTCCCCACTGCTGGGGCACGGGTCTCTCCCTGCATCGCAGAAAGGTTAGGCCATACCTACTCCACCACGGGGGCCAAGTCCGGGTTGGTGGAGGTTTGTAAGGCAGTGGCGGGCCTTACTGTCGATGCTGGATGCGGCAAGCTGAAGACAGGGCGCTATGGCGCTATGGGGAGGGCTATGTCCAGCAGTGGACTAATATAGCCTGAAGAAGAAGAAGAAGAAGAAACAGATCTTCGACACTGGTTCCATACGTCCATTCCCTGATGTTTCTGAGCCACGACTTTCTTCTTCTCTCAACACTCCCTTTGTTAGTTTTAGTTCGACCTGAGATTTCCGCACTACGTAGGTACGTAGCAACACTCCCTGATGCAACTGATTGAATTGCGGGAATACGAGTATAAAGGATGTTGTGCTGTCGACTGTAACCTTTTCATACTTCACTCTACTCAGTTCCGAGGTTCTTGGAACAAAAATGTGAAACGATGTGTTTATTTCAATCAACCCTTACTCGTCCGAAGCGCTCGTGGCCTAGGCGAACCGAGTGATTGGAATCAATCACTTGAGTTAAGCAAGAATAGGCGCGGTCAGGTACAGGATGGGTGACCGTCCCGTGACTACCGCTAGTGGCATTTTTCCGAGCGCTTCCGTGCTTCGCAAGGCACGTTAAGCCGTTGGTCGTCGCCGGCTGTCATATAATGGCAATCGTAAGCCATGTCAGAGGCCTTACGGGCGGCTTGATAACTTCTGACAGTAAGGCTCGCCACTATCTTACAATCCTCCACCAACCCGGACTTGGCCCCCGTGGTGGAGTATGGCCTAACCTTTCTGCGATGCAGGAAGAGACCCGTGCCCCAGCAGTGGGGACATACAAGGGTTGATATCGATCCCTTACTCGTCCACCGCTGGACATTGCTTCCTCCACGCTACATAAAACCCCCAGGTCTTGGATGTTCATGTTCATGGATGGATGACATGTTTTTGATGTCGCTGTTTCTAGTTGCCACGACACAGGATTTCCTAGTGTGTGGCAAGAAGCAATGTATGTGCCTGTATGTAAATGTTATGTTATGTTCCTTCTGTCCTCAGCTCATCCTCTGTTTTCAATTGATTTTCAGAAATAGTCCATAGTTAACCTTGATAAACAAAGTATCAAAAAAACGGTCTAGTCCGAGTTGGACTCGTCCACCCAGGGTTCCGTTCAAATATGTAGGTACTTACAATTATTATAAAATAGCTGACCCAGCGAACTTCGTACCGCCTAACAGTCGATGGTTTAATTTTTTTATTATTTTTCTCTTCTTAAGAACCATCCTCGTACTTCAAGGAATGTTGTAAAAAAGAATTCGCGAAATCGGTTCAGCTGCTCTCGAGATTTGCGCTTACCAACACATTCAGCGATTCATTTTTATATTACCTAAAGATTTTTCAGGAATCGAGTCTCGCAGTTTTTCCGAACTTCAAAGACAATTTTCTTAATGATTTAATTACAAATGTATGGTCTGGCATTTTGCCCTGCACATGCCAAATTTCATAGTTTTAGGTCAAAGGAACGTATTAGGTATATATTTTTTTATAAAAGGTTCCATAAATTTTGATTACCTAGAGCACAGCTAGAGTTTCGTCGATATAACAATATAAGTGCGGCGTAGACGACCGTACCTTTTATTACGTTAACTTCGAAGTTTTTTAATTTTTTCACGGCTTCCAGGGACTGTATATTTGAGTAATTTCAATTTTCACTTTTCAGTTGAATTTCAACTCAATACCTTCAAGCGTTCCCGAGATATAGGGTTGTGACAGTCAGATGGCCGACCGTTTTTTCTTTTGAGGTACAGAACCCAAAAAATGGCTGAGTAATTGCACGGTTCGCTAGAGTCATCAGCCTGTGTCCTAAGGTTGTCTGTAAGGAATAAGCGATAAGACCGCCGATTGTATGTTATTCAGAACTAGGTAGACATTGAGTACCCTACATTATCTCTGTAAATTTCTAGTGTGCAATAAAGAGTTATTTACATACAGGGACATGTATAGCCCCACACTAGGATGCCCTGTGTCGTGGGAACCAGAAACAGCGACATCACAAACATGTAAACGTCCGGAGACCTGGGGTTTTCTTTTGTCCCTGAGCGAGTTCGAACCCGGGACCTCTCGCATGGTAGGCAAATGTGCTACCGCTGCGCCACAGAGGTCGTGAAGTTATCTATCAATTAATTTATTTATGCAGACATAGCATCTGTCTCTTTTTCTGAGAGAAGGCTCTCAGAAAAGAGAGAGAGAGTATACCCACCGCGGATTGGCGATGTCAAGCGCTAATGTATGTGAACAACTCAGACACTCAGCTTTCCTCATGATGACTTTATTGGCACCCTTATTACATATTGTAAATTTTTAAAAACCTATTTATAGGCTAAACATAGTACAATCATGTGGGTACAGTGATATCATTCCGATGTAAAAACCTAACTGCAAAGTAGGTAGTCGGGGCTGTAAGTGATGCAATTTACTTCAGCCAGATGTCACTGCCTGTACGTAATACAGAGAATAGTGTAAAGAGGTAAGTGCATTAAAAATAATATACCTAATATTGTAAATTGTTTTTAAAATCTTGATCGTGACATAAATAGGCAATTGTAGCGAAAACATTTGTTCCTTCTTCTTCAGGCTATATTAGTCCACTGCTAGACATAGCCCTCCCCTAATGAGCGCCACAGCGCAAGGTTGTGCCATCATTGAGGGGTAATGCTCATAATCCCCATGCTGAGCATGCGGGTTGGGGGATCGCAGTTTGGTGGAATTGTACTGCAGGGGGCGCTGCTGCCCACCCCCCGGTATGTGTCCCTTAGTCGCCTTTTACGACACCCGCGGGAAGAATTTGGGTTGGTGCTATTCTCTAGGCCGACACCACACAGCAATATCCCTTTGACTTTTATTTAACGTACAAATAAGTTAAAACTGTAATTGCTAATTGACAACATTTCATATTTTACAACGCGCAAAACTAAAAATACCGTATTAATTTTGCTATATTGATTATGAAAAAAATATTAAGAATTTTTATTATTGCTTAATTTTAGAGAAAATAAATAAAAACCAAAAATTGTATGATGACGTCACACATATGATGGAATGAGGAGGTACCTACCGTTGCATAATATTAAAAAATGATATGACAGATGTCATTTTCAATTTCATTCAAATGTCATGTAGGAGAAATTACTTTTCCTTTCCTTAATTCCAATGGTTTTTAAAAAGGCGGCAAGGTAAGCCGTATGTGTGACGTCATTTGGCGGTAACGTCCTTTTAGAATAAAACGAAATTCAAACAGGAAATTATGAATGAAAATCATCGAATTTCCGAAAGTAAAAAAACATCAGTCTGGGTGTATAATTCAATGTATGTGTCGTTCTTGTCTGATATTTGGAACCAGAACATGTTATGTTGTGTTCAAGTTATTATGATTTTGATTTTTCCCTCCTCCCTGTCTTAAGACATTTTCTCCCATCCAGGCAAAAAGATTGAGAGATCGTCCTTCCGCCTTTTCCGCGATATTCGTCGTGTGGCACCTAATGAGTGGCAGTTGAATCGTTATCAACCCTTGTTGTCCCCACTGCTGGGGCTCGGGTCTCTTCCTGCATCGCAGGAAGGTTAGGCCATACTCCACCACGGGTCATACTCCGGCTTGGTGAAGTTGGTTGGCAGTTGAATAGAAAAGTAATTTTCAGCAATTTTAATTCCAAAACCGTTTGATGATTTGTGAGATAAACGTCCTTTCGTGATTCTTCACATGAGACATATACCTAGACCACCTTAGCGAGAAGCCACAAGAGATATAGGTGACTTTCGTTATTCGTCACACTAATGCCCACTGGACGATATTATGGGACTAACGATGCAATTTTTTCAGATTCTGCAATGAGAATATTTTTGAGGTATATTTCCCGTAATTAAACGTATTTTAAAAGTTTACCATAAAAACAGACCAAGAGCGAGAAGGTACAATTGACGGGCTCTTTGCGAATATTTTTTTTTCCAGGCAACCTAAGACACTTGCCTGAGTACAAGTCCACACAAGTAAAGGTTGATGTACTGTCGACCGTTCACAGTGACTGACTCGCGGCTCAGACTAAGTAGCCTACTTGAGGAAAACCTTCCGACAATTTTTTCATCAACATTCAACAAGAACATTAAGAAATTGGGTCGCCTCGACTCTGCAGTATGCATCGAGAGATCGTTGCAGCCTATAATGGAAACTTGAATCGCCTTACGGAGGCTGACAACCAAACTTGCATGTAAATTGATTACGAGACTTGTCTCAATGCGATGCACTGAAATGCAATTCGTATGTACCTACAGTAAAGCAACATAGACGTACTTAATTACGACATATTATTTAACTAGGTAGCCAGGTTTCCTTCTTGGTGATGGTTCTAGGTCAAGTGGAAAATGACTCTACATTTTCGACTTTGAATTTGCGCACAAACTTTGGCCAATTAAATATAAGAAGTAGCTAGGTAATCTAGATGAATATGTTACGGAACTAAAATAGATAATTAATCATTACTCTCCATCAAGGTCTATGAGTAGCGGTGGAAGCAAAGTCAGCAAAACAATCGCCTACGTCACCGTTAGATTCGCCGAGTGACTACAGCAAGAGTTGGGTAAACAAATTGAACAAAACTTTACACCTTTTTTGGTATCAGTCCAACTGTTGTGCGAACGCTTACGTGTCTCACCGCTTGAAGGTCTGCTGGTGACGCGTCGCGGCGTCGCGGGGGCGCGGGTGCCGGCGTCGAGCTGCAAAGGGGGGACCGGTGCCGGCGCAGAATCCGCGAGCACGTCGCGAGCTGCGCGCGCGCCACACGACACGAAACGACTCTCGCGACCACAACTAACAACAAACACTTCATGGCAATTGTTTGACTAAATAATGTGAAAATTTTACTTTGCGACTGCACAATTTTTTTAACTTATTGAGTTTAGAATCTCGTAGTTTTTAAATACGTATTAATAGTTGAAAGTTTACTAAAATATAAGACGACAAAATGACTATAAAAAATAAAAAAAATAAACAGTCCAATCAAGTGAGTACATCAAGTACAAGTGCTTCGAGTAGTGTGCAGAAGAGCTCGAGCACGTCGAAGAGCGTACAACAGAGCAGCAGCAGCTCGACCAAGAAGGTCGTCTCCAGCGGTAAGCAAGTTCGGTACATCGACGTCAAGGTCGAGGAAGAAGACCCGCTGATGATTACTGACGTCACGCACGACGATCACGCCTCGGTCAGCTCCGCTGTCTCTGAACTCTACAACAGCCATCCCCACTACATCATCACGGAGGCGCCCTCCATGTCTGATGTTTCCGACGTTTCCCAGATTAGATCTAAGGAGTTCCACGTCAGCGACATGGCTCTGACTCAAACTGGGGAATTCGTCTCTTCTGGATCCCAGCAGCAGACCTCGACATCACACCAGCAAAGCTCTACAAGTGAGACCTTCCAAACTTCTTCATCATCTATGCAACAAACTGGCACCACTCACAGCCAGTCTTTTGACAAGACTGTGGACTCGTCAGCCGGCAGCCAAACGTTGAATACTGCTTTTATCGATAACTCTGCTACAAATATCGGCTCTAATACTACTTTTGTAAAAAGATCTCAAGGAGCTAATACCACCAACTCGTTCTTGGAAGCTGAAAGGCAGACGTTAGCTCAGCAAAGAAGCTTAAAGGACAGTGCGTTGAACACGAAGATTACCGGTCAGAAGTTTACGTCCACTGACCAAAAAAATATTCACCAACGTGATAATATGACATCTCGTACGTCACCTGGTCCGTCCCAGGGTTCACCAGCTCCTGCAGGTAGAAACCAGACAGTGAAATCGGACGCATCCAATTTTTTTGGCAACGAAGGTACTCTCGACAAGAATGTCAAGACTACACAGTTCAGTAGTACATCTCAGACCAATGAGAGTAAAAGCAGCAGTGTTACAAAGTCATCATCTTCTTCATACGTTGTTGAGATTGTAGATGGCAAAGAAAAAATCATTGACAGCTCGAAGAGGGAATGGGGTGACGCCAAAGAACATGCGAGTAAAGAAGCCTATGCAAGTATCAGTGGTACTAACATCAAACCACAAAGCGTGCACAGCACTCATAACTACGACATGGACTCAAACTATGATACTGGCAAGGATGGAAAACCTTCAAGTCAAATGACTATCAAAGAAGACTCTAAACTTGTCAAGGATGGAAATCAAATAAGTACGCATACAAGCCATATCTCTGAGAAGGACAACGTGAGGCAAATGCAAATTAGCTCAACTCAGGAGCAGCTTTCATCTGGAAGTGAAATACAGCCATCCAGTTCTACTTCAGGGAAAGTTCAATCTTCGAAAATAAGCGACCATCAGCAACAATTTACTTCCACGACGGACCAGCAACAACAATTCACTTCCATGACTGACCGAGTTAGTTCGGAGAAAGTTCAACTATTGAAGACTACTAATGAAAACGCAAGTGACAACAAACATCGTAGCAATAGGACTGACTCATCCAACTTCTACGGTTACGATGCAACCATTCAAAATGAGCTTCGAAAAGTTGGAGACATCTTACAAGTTGGGGATGTCAAAGATTTTAACGTTTCTTCTAAGATACTGAAAAGCAACACCAACAGTGCCCAGCAAGCTTCTACGTCATCTTACACTTTCGAAGTTATTGATGGCAAAGAGAGAATTGTTGACAGCTCCCACAGGGAATGGGGTGATAGCAAAGAACGTGGCAGTTATGAGACCAGCCATAACATCAGTGGCACAGGTATTAAACCTCAACATGAATACTCACGTCATGTACTTGACAAAGAATCTCATTACGATACTGGAAAAAACGGTATACCCAAAAGTTCTACTCAAATAACAGAAGAATTCCTCTTGGTAAAAGATGGTAAAGAAGTGGCGTCAAAGAGCAATACTTACATCGGTGATTTTACTAAAAAGAGGGCTATAACAGATCACACAACTGATGTTACTGATCTGTCAAGGCAGCAATTGAGTGATATAACTGAGCGTAGCGAAACAACTTCTGATTACCACACGACTACTGATACTCAGAAACACTCCACTGACTCTACTAATTTCGTTGACACATCCGAGTTCTTGAACACAGAGAAACAACGTTTGGTTAAAGAAGCAAGTTCTGAACGTGATTCTAAAACATCTTCTGTGAAGGAAACTCTCACTTCGTATGAGCGAGGTACTGGGGCTTGGAATGGCAAATTTGTTTACGAAAAAGATGACGATACTAAGAAGAAACCGAAAGAGTTATCACCATTTGGAAGGCCTGAGCAACCAAGGCATCATCTGAAAAGACAGGACACTGAGGAAAACATTATTTTGTCCTCAAGAGACATAAAAGATTTCACATCTATCAGTGATCTGAGGAAAATTATTGAAACTTCTCAATTCAGAAAGGATGTTAAAGTAAGCGATAAAAGTATCGTCATCAATAGAAATATAGATGATAGAGTTCTGAAAGACATAATTGAAACTGTCAAGAAATACCCTTTCAAGCGGATCGAAAAAGTAACTTTCGGAACAAAGATAAACGAGGACGTTAAAGATCTTTACGAAGGTGTTGATACGGAACAGACCACCATACTTAAGACGAGCACTGGTGATATCACAAAGAAGTCATTTGAAGTTGAAAAGACGAAAAGTCAGATTGAAGTAACTCGGTACATAGTTGAAAATGGAGTCAAAACTAAGATAACAACTTATGAAGACGCAAAGGTAGATGACAAAGTGAAAACAAACGTTTTTGTCGACAAGAGTTCGTCGCTGGATGTCAAAAACTTGGTAAGTTTAGAACAAACAAGTACTTTGCTGTATGTACAACCTAACTTACGACTTACAAACTATTTTCCATATTGCTTTCACAGAAGGATGTCCAAACGACGGAGGAAGTAATCCGAGAATACGACGTGGTCGACCGCGCAATCACCGACACCAACATCACGAGCTCGTACGACGAGACCATTATCGACGACCGGAAGACCTCGCGTGACGACCGTGTGACAGAGGAGACTTGGATCGTCGACAAGAAACGACCTAAAGATGGTCCCAAGAAGCCGGAGAAGGTTGTGAAGACGGAGCAGTGCATCTGCGAGATCTGCACCTGTGGGTGAGTTGATTGTTTCAATATTTTACCACAAAACGTAGACGATAGATTAGCACAAAGCATGATCCAACTTGACTTAGTTTCTCTACGTACCTACCCTAGTTCTGTGTCACAAATTCTCGCCAACAGGATAATCAGATGTGTGGGTAGGTAATTTGTATTCTCTTGACCGGCGGCGGACCCAAAGGAATCTTTATTGGCTGATGCCGGTGCACAATAAAGTTACATAAGTTAAAAATGAGCCGATAACACCACTAAATAACCAGGAAAAAAAAGTTTATAGTTAGAGTCGTACCTAATCATTTCAGTTACTTTTCTAGATGTTATGGTTAGACAGATATGATAAAATAGAGCAGCGCAGTAGCGTCTTATGTCCTTAGGAAGATAAACTCCAGTGACACACGAATTTGTTATTTCATGATTTATCATAGTTTGAGTAGCCACTTAGGGACTAATTTGAATTCCAAAAAGATTATGTCGAACTATTTACTCGTCAAACAACATTTCCACCTAAATACAAATTAAACGTTGCTCTTTAATGGGGTAGATAGGCACTTAGGTACTGAATGAAGATAACAACTTTTTTTGTTATTTTAGGTATTATTTCAATGAGTGAAATATTATTTAATTTTATATCTGTTCTCTTTACTATCGATACGTAGGCAAGTGTTTGATTATCACATCACAAACAACAGATGCACCTCAATTTTTTGTTGTAAAATACAACCTACGTTAAGTCGATGTGACACTAAATTCAAGCATAGCAGACTCAAGAACGATTTCTCTATAGGTTTTTTCTCTGCCTAAGCAAAATAAATACCAGGGTAGTCTACTCTGCAGACACTTTTTCAGTTGTCATTAAGTTAGCTTCTCGATTAATTTTGACCAAACATCGGTTGGCGATGACGTATGCATGGATAACCAAAAGAGGTCGTCGGGAGTTACGTAACTCTCACTAACGAATGTTGAGCGTGACTCGGTAACAGAGGCCATTGTGGGTACGGTCGGACGCCAGTGAAAGTAGACAGAGCGACCATGCCACTATCGACTGAAAACTTCATTACACTGTAAGGTTTGAGGTACAGTGACAGCATATCAACCTCACTCCCACAAGTCCCACAGCTGATTGGTACTTACATTGTTTTTCATAGTCGCCAGTGTTATGTAACTGTCCAAAAAGTATAGGTACTAAATGCGTAAGGGCAAATCAGGTGTGGGAGTGAGCAGGGACACACTAATTTAAATTTGTAGTGTCCCTACATTCTCTGCGCAAAGATTCAGTCTTTTGTATACCAATTCTAGACCAATAATTTAATTTATTGGAGAGATAAAGTGTTGCCTCCTTGCGCATACATAGCTCTGAGATGGCTGTCTATGAAGAAAGCTAGAAGGTATGTAAACTACAGAGCCTCTTCTTAGATTCCCAAAGAAATCTCTGATGTTATGATCTAGTTATCTGGTTGATATTTCACAATGAATAGGTATCTTTATGTAGGTGCTTCCTATGACGATTTACATAGTGGACTATGCTTAGCTCATTGAGTCATCTTGCATTCGTACGCACTTATTTTTATTCAAATGACGACGTAACTTTTTTCATACTGTGTTAATAGCACGTATTTACAAACAGATTTTATTGCTGATTCATGAATTTCCACTGTTTCTTCGAAAACTGGCACTCCGCCTGCGAATTCTCGGTTTCGTTTCGCAAATCCAACTATGTAAGCGTTTAAAAGATCGCCAGCAATTAAAATAGTGACTAAAGCTCTTAGTCTATTGCGGTAATGTTTGCTATGGACTGCTTTACTCGTCTGGCGGTTAAGCACCATTCTAACGGACGCAGAACTCGTGGGTTTGATATCAGCAGAAGGCTACTTCAGCTATATTGTTATTATTATTATGAGTAAATTAGTTCAGTCAGGCTACTTTTATTTTTTATATCTAGGGGTAGGTACTTACTTATTCTAGTTTGGAAATAGGTTTTTTTACATATTTATTGTCTTTTCAAATGTGTATGAAATGAAATGTGTTTTTTTTAAACCGATATAAAGGTTTTACGACCCTTTATGTGGCATTAAAGGTAGTTATTTTGTTATTAATTCAACTCAATTCGGCGTTATTTTTCCTCTTTGTCGGTAAGGGCAACGGTCAGTCGGGTCTTTAGTGCTGAATTTAGGGTAATAAGTCTTTTGGTACCTTTTATAAACCCATCGGGTTACTAAGGCTCAGGAGTGTGTGGTGTTTTACAGTTTTTTTTTTTTTTTGTGAAAGGCGAACTTTTGACGATTTCGCTATGCGAGGTGCCATTATATTGCTTAAGCTATCATAACATAAAGCTTATTCTAAAATGAACTCATGAGAAATCAGCCGAAGTGGGAATATACTGCTATGGACGTGTGGTCTAAGGAAATAAATATAAGACATAGTCACAGGTGGCCTTAAGAGGCTGCGAATAAACAGCTCTTAAGTAAAGGCTGAGTCAGACTGAGTGGGTATTCGTTTTGCAAACAACCTCGGATCCGTGGGAGGTGGGTGATATAAGCCGTCGGCATCGGCCTCAATCTAAAACTCGTTTCCGATAAAATTCAAACGAAACGAAAACTCGGAAAGTTACGTTGTTGAAGAAACTTCAAGGAGTTTTGTTCAAATTTCGTTAACATCTTTATTCCAATGCGCGGACTTCACCGAAACTAAAGTAACACTGAATATTGTTTTAAATATTTTATATTATTATTAATACTCTTATTGCACTTCAACAAGCGTTTAATACGGCGAAATGAATGCCTTAAGCATTTCTACCAGTCAACCGCAGGAGGTGGGAGAAAAATTTATTTTAAAATGTTTATATTTACTTGCCTACTTATGTCTATTTTTCATCGGCATGAAACTTAATATGATGATCACTACTACTTACTACGAATATGTTGCAGTTTTACGTAAAAAGCATAAAATTTTGAAAAACTATCCAGTTACGTTTCATTCAACCGTAAAGGTAAAAATGTAAAGGATCATCAACGATTGACTCTAAGACGCCACCTGCAAACACAGGTTAAACTTAGATAAAATTAAGCAGGTCTGTTTGTTTGGTTTCATAAGATCAGGGTATTAAAATCAACCAGGGTACAGTCAGCAGCAGGTCAAGCTATACAGTTTTGTTTGCAAAGTCGTCCGTAACATAATTGCTTGGAGTGCTCGTATGTATAGGTTGACGTGCTGTCGACTGTATGTACTATCTGCTCGCCTTTACAATGATCTAAAATATTGAAACAAATTTCACTTCATCCACATTTTAAATTCTCTGCATGCAACACGCTCTCCAAGAAAAACAATGTAAAACAAACGGCCAGTCCATTGACCGGGCTATAAATATCTCAGTTTGTTAATCAGTGTAAAGTCTTAGCTTCTCGCTCATCCTCTAATAAATCCAATTGGCGAGAACATTCAAGACCCTCTAGGTGGTACTTGGATGTCATCTGAAAGAACTAAATCTTAATCACATGGGCCAAGTCGGGTCGCCTCTACTTCGCCAATAAAGGCATCCGAAGCAAAAACGCATATTTTATGCAATACAAATTCTGTTATGTTATGTATGGAGGTTTGTGAGGATCGTAGCAAATGGCAAACCCTGGTCTCTGCCTACCGTCCCGGGATACAAGGGAGTGGGTTTAAATTACGTAAATTAATTTAATAACAAAACAGAACATTGTGACGGTACATTAGATGACAATGAGGTCTGGAATTAAAGCCAGTACAATGTATGAGTTCAATGTTTTATAATAATTATGTAAACTATGTTAATTAAGGACCTTTGAAAAGACTAAGTTTGGAGTTTTTTTGTCCATTTTTTCTCCTTAATTGCTCTAGATTTTGAAATGGACACCTAGTTTGAATTGTATCGTTCATTAAGCCGCAGTTCCTGTGCTACTTTGAATGAAACCTTTTCATTTCATTTCATTACTATTATATTAGCCACATGTTTGGCACAGAGACACACACTTGTCTTTTATCTTGAGTCAACATAGCATAAACAGCACATCATTCCACTACAATGCAGGGCCTTCTCTCAGGCGGAGAGTACGAACGTACCTACGAGAGTACGTTCCTTTCTGAACTGTCATTAAAATATGTATAATTATATTTGATAGTTTAGTAGTACGGCGGCCCCCAGTGGGGATCAAACCCACGACTCCGAGCATGGTCAGACGTGATACCGTTTTATGCCAACGAGGCAGTCAACAAATTAAATGTCGGAATTGACCGTTATGCCTTGAACAGTGTATCAAGTATCTGAAGAGCCCTGTACTACAACTACAGTGGTACAGTGCTACACAAGAAATAAGTCTCGCGGATGTACCTACGCAGATGAACAAATTTTGGATGTGCGGCAAGTTGATCGACCAATCAGATAGTTTCATTTTATGGCAGGCCGCGCGCCTTTGTTGCTATTGGTTGATTCAACGTCATCGATGCAGGTGACTATTAGTTTGGCAATATTAGTGTGAGCGAAATAGGTAGCGCTACTGCGGCAATCAATTCTGCACCTTAACCGTATCGGTTAAAGATCATGTTGAATTAATGTACTTATAGCTTTGGGTACTTTCGTTACACTTCTTCCTAGTCTGCGCCAACGTAGATTCCCGAAGGGACTTTTATGATGTGTAGTACTGTACCTAAGTTGCGCTGGCAACTGGCGTGTAGGTCGCGCCTACTCTACCGTGCAAGCTTCCGTCCTAGAATACTAGCGTAAGAACATTTATAACAATAATTAATACATTTACAACTGTAATAGATTCATTGACAGGGGACCGAGGAGTTTGACGTGAAAGGGAATATGTGTACGCCCGCCTTGCAGCGGTCTCTGGCAGATTGGATAGATAGATGAGCGTCTTGTGACTGATGCACACTGTAAAGTAAAATGCATGGCTTTGTCCCTTTGTCCCCTTTTCCGACAAATTTGATTAATTATACAAAGATAATATTTGTTCACTCTAGTTTAGATTAGGTTTTAACCAAACAAAAATCACGCTAATCTTCGAAAGTGCATTGAAATCTAAATTGCACTCGTGAACATTAACGCTCTTTGTGTACACCATTCACTTGTTTTTAACTCTTTTATGTCAGAAGGTCGCGTGCATTGTTAACTGTTGAAAATCACGCCATAGTCTAGTCTCTACCGACATTCGGCATTGCGATCATCACCTTGTTAAATGATAGAGCGCTTGATCGTCATCCTTGTTTTTTCTCCTGGGCTCTGCCGTACAGTCAAATAATTACTATACTTTATGTACAAAGTTAAGTCCACAAATGTTCCATACTGTAGCAGAAGAATAGCCGGTAGTATTTTGAAAAGGCCTTACCACCCTCTTATGGACAAACTCCTCACAATCTTTGCGGTACACTGCGTGTTAGCGCTCTACACTGCGGTGGTGGCCTTATTAGCCAGAGGGCCACACAGAAAAGACATGGGACGGGGGACGCGGATAAGACGCTACGCTTTATATAGAACTAGCTGTGCCCCGCGGTGTTACTCGCGGCTTATCGATTTTCCCATGGGAATAAGATATTTTCCCGGCAGTAAAACGTAGCCTATGTATTAATCAAGGGTGTCAGCTCTAGATAACTCTATACCAAATTTTATTAAAGTCGCTCCAACCGTTTAGACGTGAAGAATACAGAATGAAGAATACGTGAAGAAGACGTGAAGGACACATATACACATTCCCAAACATTCGCCTTTATATTAGTGTGAAGTGTGATGTGATTTGCGTGAGCTTCGTCCAGTCCCTTCAACATCTTTTGTATGAAAGTCTTTTCAGCGTCTTTCCGCGGCCCTTCTGTGTGACCACCGGCTTACACGTCATGTAATACGTCGAGTAAGCTTTTGTTCGCCGAATCAAGCCTCCCGTGCTTTCTCGCGCCAGGCACACTCAGTTGCCTGCCGCACACCACTGCCGCTAATTACCCTCATTTCAGGACAATAGTGCGTCTGAAAACTGTGCTCTAGTTTTGTGTTACGTGGCTATGAATTTACATTTTCAAAGCGAAGTAAGTTTTCTTGATGCTGTGTCTTCCCATTGAACACTGCATCAGCTGAAAATAATTTTATAACAGCTCTAAAGTATTAAAACATTGCGAAGTCACATGAGTACCTGACCTTTCAACTTCTGTTAGAGCCCTAAAAACAACAGTTCTCAGTTTCCTTTGAACATGTTTTTCGTTACGGTGCCCATATTAACGGGTCCATCAAACTCGATACAATTTATCAATGCATCGTTCAAGATTTCGCTGGGAATGAGACTGAGTTTCTCCTCAGCTATTGAATACTCCTTTCACAATCTGTCTCGTGTCTGCGGCATACTTTGTAGCTAAACAAGTGAGCTACTGATAAGTTGATAACATGCTCAAAGCCAAGGTCGTGCTCTGAATTGATCATAGTCTGTTTACAAGAAGGTTTTTATTTACATTTTTGAATTTCTCAAACATTCAGTCTGGCCTTGGTTAATATGTTGAATTTTTCATACGTTCAGTACATAAGCACTAAATTACCACGAAAACATATGTCTGGTTTTACCCAGTCACCACAAGTTTACCCTACTCGTGATTCAGTATTTTTTTTTTCGATAAAACTATGTTTGACTGTCTGATGACTGACACATCTTTCCTAAATAGTACTTATTCCAATTATTACATTTATTGGTCATTAAATAGTACTAAAATTCCACCGAATGTTGGTACTAAGTAAGTGTAGGTACCTTAATCTATCTGCTGCGAGGTATAGTCAGCAGCAGTATGGGAGCTCAGATCAATCTTCTACAGGCCATGTCGCCCGCGGCAGAAGTGCGAGTTTCGAATATAATGGTAAATTCCCGGCATGAGTGACTGTACCTAATTGAATACTTAATTAGCGAGAGAGTCACAGAGTTCAATGATATTCAGCGCGACCGATGCGACGTGTGATCAATCGGTTATTTCTGTCAATGCGAACACAAACAGACATGATCTGTCTATCCCTGTATGACACCCATGACATCATCTTGGTGCTCTTCAAGATAATGTATCATGCACTTGTTCACTGATCACATAATACCTACTGAGCCAGTGGCTGAGCTACTTACCCCACAATCACCATACTTGGTAAAGTAAGTAGTTCATAGCACATTAGAACCTTATCAGTCTACACCATAAAGGTATCATACTTCTTCATCAGTAAACGGTAATAAATTACAGCAGTGTATGATGATTTATAGCCTTCATTAGGGCAAGCTTCGTTGGATCCTAACAGCAAACAGTGACCGAGAAAGTGGTGCATTTTCTGGAGTCATCAATAATGCATAGACTTAACACCTTTTCTTTCTCGGCATCTAGGCAGATCATGCAGTTACACGGCACTCTACTAACGTAGAGACGAAGTAGTTGCAAGCTAAGTTATGGTAGCAATAATTTAGGTAGAGTTGCTCACTGGCAAATGGCCCAGGTGGACATTAATCCTGTCGGTGAGCGTGGCACGTGGTTACACATATGCACACACCATGACTGAGTTGTATTGTTGCCACTTGCTCATTGCGACATACTGTTGCGTGGTAGTGATTTCCAAGCAATATAGGCGAATGAAACTTGCTAAAAAACATCCAATGATCTCTGGTTGAACTGAAAAGACAAATTTGGGAGAGTCTATGCCTATAAAAGCTTCCTATGCTAACCACGATGTAGTAATAGTAATTCAAGATGTTATACTTTACTGTTTAAGCCACTTTGGTGTGCAATAAAGAGTATTAATTTAATCTAATCTTTATATAAAGGGCTTAAAACGACGGCAGTCTTGATGGGATTCTGGCCACGATTACGAATTTATTTGAGTGTGTTCAATCCAATTTACATTTTGGTAGTCGAGCAGTTAAGTTGAGCCTGTAGCTTCAAACCAAGAGGTCCAAATTAGAATTCTAGCTAGGAATTTCAACAAATTGAACCAATAGTAAGCTGAAATAGAACAAAAAAGTTGTAAAGTAATAATCACCCATAAATAATTCATTAAGTTTAAAACCCTACTAACTATAAAGCAGGTTATTTTAATTATTCCGTGCGATCATATTTAAATGTTCTTATGATCATGATCAATGCAAAATAGTGAGCAAAACCATCGATTTAAAATGGCGCTGACGATGACAGTGTGCTGGTTGAAAGAGCAAACAAACATTAGGCAACTCATTTGATCATTGTTGACTCAGCCAATAAGTCTTCCCACTTAGTAATAAATTACTTTTGAATTTTGGAAACCAGTTTTTTCCGTAGCATCTACTCGTATCCCATTCCTGGGTGAAGGCCTTCCCAAACCTAACTTCAAAGCGATCCAGTTTTTGGCTTATTGAATTTTATTTTGTGAAAGTATGTTGTCAGTGAATAGGTTTTTAAAAATGTTGTCAGTCGCCAAAATGAAATGCAACAGGCTCGTGGGATTAAGAATTGAGAGACTAACTGTTGTCTTTCCCAAAATGCTAACTAATTAACACTTTCGCGGACGTTTTTAAAATCTATTGTTCTTTTAATTGTTATGTATGCTATAGCATCCGCGCGTCCGCGAAAGGGTTAAGCGGCCAATGCCGTTCAAATCTATCCAATGTTGACCGTTAGTCTATTAGTAATTATTAAGATTCTCTTTGTTCGGCGACTATTAGTGGAACGTGTTCGTGTGAACAATTCAAATTGAAGACTGTTTAGGTGTCCTAACTATGCTTAACACGTCCGTAATGGTGGTTCCAACACAACTCTGATAGCCTATTTCAACTCTTACTTGAATGAATTAACTCTCTCAACGCATAATGTCACAATTTTCTTACCCAATGTTATTACGGGGGGCGTATACAATATTACTACCCCAACCCGCATGCCCAGCGTGGGGATTATGGGCACTACCCCCCAATGATGGCACAACCTTGCGCTATGGCGCTCATTAGGGGAGGGCTAGTATGTCCAGCAGTGGACTAACATAGCCTGAAGAAGAAGAAGATACAGATAGCCCCTGATACAGTTAGTGTTCCATACATTGCGGAAAAGTCCGGTTCTACGATCAAAATCGAAGAACAACCCGTAAATGACCAAAAAAATATCAGCTGTTCGAGTCTAAGAGTAGGTACACAGCAGGTGGACCTCTACATTTTTGTTACAAAATCACGCTTCAGGTAACTTATTAGAGTGCACATATTATGTAAAGGTTGATGTGCTGTCGACTGGGCCTGCTCTAGAGGTGTGAAGGGCCAGTTGACAAAGTTGGTCTAGTTTGTATTGACGAGTAGAATAAAAGCCATTTAAGCTTCTTTATTTATTTTAGATCATAGGAAGATTAACAGCTATTTCAAGGTTACAATACATAAAAAATTAGGACACACTCGGCCAATTTCAAACCCTCTTTCACCGGATCTTTCTGCAATACTCTGTATAAGAGGCTAATGGGATGTTCTATTAATATCTACGTGTTGGTCGTATAGAGTTGATATTCTTTTTATGTATTCTCCAGCCAAGTTTAGAATAGAAATTACTTCTCGACATTTCGTACAAGATCACGTTTCTGTAACGAACGTATTGTGTGCAAATTGAATTGGTAAATGTTTGACATGAGATTCGTAATGAATGACAAACATTTCTACACTACGAGTATCTAGAATACTATGATACTTTTAGGCCGCGTTTCATGAAACTACAATTTATAGGCGTGGCAGAGTCTACATGTAAATCTGCGGGTTAATCGACTTTGCTATGTACATCACACATTCGCCTTTGCATCTACGTAATGAGATGATTTATACAGCGTCCAGTGGCTTCATTCACACTAGACGGGTGAAGGAACCACTCGGACGCTGCAGTGCCTGGGACATTATTTTAAGATGGTGTAGGCTTGCCCAGCACCTATACCATTCTGACAGCTTAGCCCGCCTAGCCCACAGGAAAGACTAGTCGAGACGTGCGGAGTCAACCAAGCTGCGGGTTTCATCGCGATGTTTTCCTTCACGGTTAAATTGTGGAATTGCTACTACAAATGTATGTTACTTTAAAATTAAACAAAGTCATATCGATCGAACCTGGGTCTATCGCTTCAGAGTCCATTGTTCTACCCACTCGGCTACCACCGCTCAAGATCGCATCACTGTACATAGAATTATCATAGTAAACCATTAATTGTAGATCTATCTTTGTAGATTATATGATTAGAGACTGTATGATTAGAGAACGTTGTGGACTGAAAGAGATTGCAGTGACTAGAATTGAGAAAGGAATGTTGCGTTGGTTTGGACATGCGGAGAGGATGAAGGAAGAAAGATTGACGAAACAAATATATTCTCCGAATGTGAGTGGAAGGGCTGGTAAGGGACGTCCCAGGCGGACATACACGAATACATCCAAATAGGGGATGTATTAGTAAAGGGGAAGACAAAAAGAACCCGGAATCGGCGTGCGTGCATGCAGTCCCTGGTCTCTGCCTACCCCTCTGGGATAAGGGCGTGAGGTTATGTATGTATGTAAGTATGTTTGTAGAGCATGTTTAGTCAAACAACAAAACAATATCTAAACAGGCGTCTCACATCTGAATTGTAAATTGCCCCTGCCGTAAATGTTATTGCTTGCACTTTGCATCCATCTGTGTTGACAGTGATAGCATCACAAGTCTTGAGAGGTTTAATACGCGTTATATCTTCGCCCACATTTGCCTCTTCCTCAATTGATTCATTTCTGGTGACCTTACTTGTAAATTAGCGTTGGCGTCGACCGAACATAATGTCTGCTTCATGTCACCTCTGTGTCTTATATAACGTGATACTAAAATAACGCAAAATAATTTCTTCAGTATTGATAAAGAAAATAAATACAATTTTATTTTTTCTACAAATTGACCGCGTCAATTTGCAAATTTGTATGAAAAATCGAAAAGGTGAATTGAATTAAATGTTTTACGGTGGTACTTATTAAAACAAGATTCCGCTAAACCACTCCTGAGAGGTAGTTTAAATAATATTTCGCAGCGTGTTCTTCTTTACCACCGACTAATTAAACTGCCTCTGAGGGGTGTTTCTGTAAATCGTGTTTTTGTAAATAAGACCGTAAATAATTGAAAGTGTTTAGTTATACTTATCGATATTTGAAAACGGGTTTTTAGGTTGTGCGTTATTTTATAAGGCACATACGTGACCTGAAGCTAATAGCACGTTGCATTATGTGCTATACTTGCGGCTTTATTTCTAAAAACACTATTCCAATTAAACACTCCTGGAGGCGTTTTATTAATCTGTAGTTACGCCTTTGCCTTCTAAAATGCGTTGATGGAGTATTTTAAGGAATTGTGTTTTTATAAATAAGGTTGTTAGTCTTGGACTTGATAACAATTCACTGCTACACCTAGATGCATTCCATGAATGTTAAATTGGGCATTAACATAACAAATGACAATGTGGCACCCGTGACTATTAGTTGTTCGTCTAGTTGAATGGGTTTTAGGATCCCGAATTCCACAGCGTACCCTTGACGACCGCTGTGGCGCATCTGCCTACCATGCGAGAGTTCCCGGGTTCGATCCCCGGCTGGGTACAAAAAAAAACCCAGGTCTTGGATGTTTACATGTTTGTGATGTCGTTGTTTCTGGTACCCACGACACAGGGGATTCTAGTGTGGGGCCAGAAGCAATGTATGTGTTCTCATCTTAACACAGAGACTACAAATACTAGAAAGCTAAAATTTGGCATAGATAAGATAAGAATATTCTTTTTTTGTATACCGGAAAAAATTGTTACAGAAACAGCAGGTACAAAAGATAAAATACAATTGATACACAATGATACTTATTGATCACGCCGGATAAAATATTTAATTTTTTTAGGGTAGGTGTCTTGCATCTAAATTAGGGATTAAATCCTTTTTGTCGCCTGAACCATAGTGTGGGTTATCTTTGAATTATTCGTTTAAAAAATCAGCGTAGTAAAACAATTCTTCGTTTAGGGTTCCGTTTGCGGAATATTAAATTTTTGCGCAAATTTTTGTAGGGAGACCCCTACTCTGACAAAATATTTCCTCAGCTAAATGGTTGACTGTAAAACGTGAAAAATTTCAAAGTAGCACCTAAGATAATGAACTTAAAAGAAAACCTATCGAGGCTATGCTTTACAAGTTAACGAGTAATAGGCGACCAAATTTTATTTTATTATTTTGATTTTATTTATTGGGGGTACTACAGGATACACACACACATAAAAATAATCTTATACTAAAATACAAAAGTGAATAAAGTAAATTAACACATCCTTTAGAGTATCCCACTGAGAACACAACGAAGAAGAAAAACTCCATTGTAAATTACTTTGATGTAGTTGTTACTTCTTTAAAGCAGGAATAAACCCGTGTTCTACAGAACCCTACACTGTGCGTGGCCGACACGCACTTGACCGGCTTTTTACTTATCTTGTCATGTGTACCCACACGTGTGTGTACGACTAACTACTAGGGGATATATACTCTTTATATTGTTTTAATGCCCTTTTAACGTGCTAAGGACAATTTTTTATGTTTGGAATTTTTCGCCTCTAAATAGGTTTATATACACTTTGCTAACTACTAGGCACAAGCCTCTTATTCTGCCATCTAGCCTTTACGTCTAGATGATCCGTCCGGAAAGCTAGTCTATGGGCCAACACGCATTCTCGTAAGAATTTGTTCAGAATTTGTCAAATGCATACATGTTTTGACACTTAGTCGTCTAAATGCTTCACTCGATAGAGTAGAGTTCTACGTAATGGGAAGGCTGATTTGCTGTTTTCGCCCAACAGCAACACAATCACTTGCCTTGTTCCAAACTATTTTTTTTCTTTCTAAAATCGTATACCTTGCTAGCGAAATCTTTCAAGTACCTTACTTATACAATCTTAGGCACACCCTATCTTGAACAAATTCGTTGCCTCGGTCCCACAGCTATGTTTATCGGACGGACGAGTCAATCAACGTATTGCCGAAACAGGCCAACAACGGCTAGAGTTGCTAAGTGAGGTAGAAATGTAGAAATACACGGCCAGTGCAGGCCTGCGACCTCAGCGGCTATTCGAGGTGATGATCTCACCATGCGCCTGCGCAGCCGCCGCCGCCGCGCCGCCGCCGCCGCTCGAGGCAAGTGCCCACGTCCTCGGAAACCCGTCCTTTTGCTTGTTTACCGGCGCGAACGACGGAACTTAACGAATACGAAATAACACTGTAGAGTTTTGAAACAGAAACGACAGCATATCGACCACTACGCTTTTGAGTGGTCTATTCATTTCGGAGACTTTGCGAAAGAAAATTTGTTTTATTATATTAATATCGTCAACAGCGAAAACAATTTATGTGATCACAGTAATAAAGATACAGTTCACAGGGCAAATAACAGATATTCACAAATAGGCAGTTGATAGTTACTAAAAAATAAGTGATATACGCGTCGAATTGATAACCTCCTCCATTTTTGAGTTAAAAATATACTACGACAACGCTTTGTACAATAAATACATCATTTTTTATTTTTACTATAAAATTAAATATAGCACATTTAAACTAATCAAGATTTGCCAACTTTATAAGTATGTGTGTGTGTGTGTGCTTGAAATGTAACTAAATCTCCATCCAAAGGTTCCCTGGAAGTGATCGCTCTAAGCGATAACACGGCCAATTGTATAACATTGTTAGATTTAAGAATTGTTTTTTTTTTTCTGGTAGAGCAATACAATGTTTTCTATATAATCTACGTAACGGTTGATCTGTTGTCGATTCTAAGCATAGATAATATAGACTGAGAACACTTTACTGTATAATAATAAAATAATAATATTTAAAACGAACGATTTATAACTGATTTCAATCAGTTCAATCAATCAGCTCAATTGGAAGAGCGCTGGCACGGATAGCCAGAGGTTGCGGGTTCGAATCCCGGCATGGGTGAAATTTTTAGCCTCTAAATAGGTTTTTAAATTTTTCCTTAGCACGGGTACTAACCCGCTAATGCACTAGCATTAAAAATAAAAATAGTATGATTTATAACTGAACAAAAAATTCTTCACGTCATTGCCTACCTGAAATTATATAATTGGTGTAATCACTATCAGCAGGTGTGGGTAAACAATTGATAAGAAGGCCTAAATTTTGTTTGATATCGTGTTCTTAGCACAGCAATAGAGGATAAACACGCAGTAGTCATCAGCAGGCGCACAATGCAAATCGCGCTGCCAAGTTTATGGTGAATTTTCCCCTCCGTCGACTCTACGGCCAAGATCTTAGCGATAATACGTCGTATGACTTCATCGCTTGTTTTTACGGCCATTTTGCCACGGAATGCAGCGTAGCGTCTCGCGACTCTCGCGGCTTAAGTTTTTTTTACTTATCTACAAACTACAACTGGCTGTCTCCGCGGTGTTACCCGCGGTTTATTAGGGAATATAATATTTTCCCGCGCTCGTAGCCTAGCCGAACCGAGTGATTGGAATTGGAATCAATCACTTGAGATAAGCAAGAAGAGGTGCGAGCGGTCATGTGCAGGATGGGTGACCGTCCCATGATTACCGCTAGTGGCATTTCTTCCGTGCTTCGCAAGGCACGTTAAGCCGTTGGTGCCGGCTGTCATGTAATGGCAGTCGTTAAGCCATGTCAGAGGCCTTATGGGCGGCTTGATAACTTCTGACGGTAAGGTCCGCCTCTGTCTTAGAATCCTCCACCAACCCGGACTTGTCCCCCGTGGTGGAGTATGGCCTAACCTTCCTGCGCTGGAGGGAGATACCCGTGCCCCAGCAGTGGGGACGTACAAGAGTTGCTATCGATATTTTCCCCCAGTAAAACGATGTGTTTATCCAACGTGTCAGCTAACTCCATACCAAATTTTATTAAAATCGCTCCAGCCGTTTAGACGTGAATAAGTAACAAACATACACACTCACAAACTTGCGCTATTATAATATTAGTGTGATGTGATAAAAATTCTCGCTCGTGAAATAGTAGATCGGAGAGTTGCTACAAAGACCCAAACGCACAGAGCAATCCGAACCTAAAACAAAGGAATACTTTTTGCTCACGTTAGGAAGCCTACAAGGTGAAAAAGCAAGGTTTTGTGGCCGCAGGAAACAATTTGGTCGATCAATGGGATTGCTTTTTATAGACATTACATTTTATAATAGTCTGTCCGGTCTATGGTGGACAAACAGGTTTCAAGGACTGCCATTTGATTTTATAATTAAGTACCCTATAGAAATGTAGCATTTGTGCATATATTTCTTGAATGTAGATTCGTTTAGCTTAGTCTTTAAGTTGTGTCTTTTGCCATTTAGTCTTGATTTAAAAAAAATCGAGGTTTTCTATGACAATTCGATTGTTAAGTCGAAAACTGAGTCGAAAATTTAAAAGTGATGAAACTGATGATGAAAACTGAAACCACTGGTTAAAATGTAGATTCTGATACGCAATGTACCTCAGATTGTCACAATAAACTGCGAATTGTAGTTTTACAAAACACGACCGAGCTGATTCTCACTTCATTAGCAAATAATTCGTATACGGCTTAAGACTTGAATTCAACATAATAAGTCGAGCGACAGCTAAAATCTGTATTCTGATGGCGTTTAGGTTAAATTCGAATGAGAAAATAAATGTCTAATGACTGTCGAGTTATCTTAGCTTATATGGGTGGGCTAGGTCGCGAAAACGATCTATCTGATCCTTCCTGATATTTTATCGACTACCGTCAACTGTTTGTTTGTTTATGGGTGGGAGCCGATTGGAATGAAACCCCTAAGTTTTATACACTACTTAAAAAAATTTTACATCTTAATCTTAAGTGAACTAATTAAATATGAAATCTAAAACCACATACCTTGTACTTGTATACTTTTTGTGTACTCACTAATTAAAATAACTAAATAAATAAAAATTGGTTCTTAAGTGTAACTGTAAAGTTTGTAAATATTTGTTTATAATTATTACAACCTATCGGCTGGAAGAGCGAATTCTTCCTAATACAGGTGTAAACTTAAAAGGAGGATTCGACACTATCATTGTTACCACTGTTATAAATAAATAAATATTTAAAATTTTGAAATTTTATTGAAATGCGTCAAATGTCTAAGCCTTCGAATATTTTGCGTCTACGCTTTCAATTCGCATGGGCAAGAATCGGCTCCCTGTCGCTTTCGTTGCAAAGTCGCCCGTAGCGTAACTTAGTAGAGTGCAAGCATGTGAACTTTAATGTGCCTATCGACTGTACAGAGAGAAAAAAATCGTAACGCTTTTTATATGTGTCAAGGAAATGCGCGGTTCTTATCACCAACATCTAGTGTGTGGGCCCATGCTTTAATTTCGTCGATAAAATTGGCGATACTATGTCTTGTATACAATAAAGAATATTCTATCTAACAAACTAGCGCCACAAAAGGAATAAAAATCATAACTTATTTTATAATCTTCTTCTTCTTCAGGCTATATAAGTCCACTGCTGGACTGCCCTGTCCTAATGAGCGCCATAGCGCAAGGTTGTGCCATCATTGGGGGGTAATGCCCATAATCCCCACGCTTATAATACGTTTTTTTTTCAAAAAGTGAACATCAAGAATATTAACAACTCTGACGACTTATAGTCTGGAACCTAGGACCACTAAACCAGGACTTCAATCGATTTCTGCCAAAACCTGGTTTGATTTCTGTTTTGTATCCCGAATCATTAAGAAATACAAGTGTAAAAGGTTTCATTTGTTTCGGTCAGGTTGGTGACCGCATTTAGCTATTTATTGCATATTTTAAACTGGGGACCTATAAACGTCCCCGGTCTAGGTACATAAAAAAAATTGACCTGTAGATAAGTTTCAATAATTTTGACCTGCAGATAGGTTCAATTCATTAATGAAATAATGCATGCAAGTTTTTGTAGTGTAGACGAGATGTGTTCCAAATAAAGTTCAGTATTGGTTGATTTCAGACAGATATTAAGCCATATGGTCGTCGACCTTGTCTAAAATCTACCGAGTGAATGGGAACTGTTTAAACACCCACTGCATCGCATTACCAATTCTTCATAGCAATGTTTTTTTCGGCCAAAGGCCACACCTCTCTCTAGTGCAAATATTGGGAGATAGGAATACCAAGGTATCTTATCTGCAAATGTGACTTGTTTTAAGAACAATAACCTTAACTTCGACGTTCCTTATCTCATTCGTTAGTGGTTAAAGTGGTTACCTTTGTAAAAAAGCAACTAAATTCTCTATAGCACACGAAGGGATTTGTACAAAGGCGAGCTTAGTACTATTTAATACTTTCTTCCAGTTAACCTGGAGTATAAGTAAGTAGGGTACCTATATGTAAGACGCTGCAAATATAAAAAAAAACAGGTATTTAGATTTTTCTTGTTGTAATTCAGTCATAGATTTTCAGCATTAGTTATGAAATATCACCAAAATAATTTTTCATTGTGTTATGTGAAATAAAAAGATTAAGATACCCAGTATATAGTTGCTAAAAATGCTGGTTATTAAAAAACTTTTAAGACTTCTGAGATTACTCTGAAGTGCCGATTTCAAAATGCTGCTGTTTGAAACAAATCACCATTTTCACATGAAGACTTAAGAGCGATTTCGTTACGTAAAAGCACTTTATTAAAAGGACTTTAGTTAATTTTTCAGCTCCTTAATTTCATAGAGTTGTGTGGAGAGACAATAAGTCTCTCCACACAACTCTTCTGACGGTGGCAGGTATAAAGCTGGTAATTCAATTAAGTCCTTTTACCCAAAGGGTACCTACAACAAATACTTCTCTATCGAATTAATTTTATTTATAGAGGTAAAGAAATATATTTTCGATCAGACATTTATAATCCTACCCATATGGGTGCATATTATTCTACTAGGTACTAGGTATTCTATTAGGTACGACGACAAAATTGTTGCCTAGCACAGATCACGCCCAAATCCCAAGACCTGTTTAGCTGGGGCAAAGCCGCTTTAGGATGTAGATGCCTGTACAGCTTTCCAACTCTTATAAGGCTGATTTACGCGATCGAGTGTCACTAGATTCCTTAAGCTAGAGCATTGAATTTTAATTCATTGATGCAGCGTGCTTGTAGTATGAAAAATACAATTCTGTATTTCACTGTCTTATTTACAAAAATATGCTTAAACCACTCCTCAGAGGCAGTTTACCTACAGACGTAGGTAAGGCATAGACGTAACCACAGATTTTTTAAACAGTGCTTTGCGGAATCGTGTTTGAATTATAAACGAGACTGTATAACTTTTATTCGTCGGAATTATTATTGATACTGTAGCAATGGTTTTTAATACTTAATAATAGGTTTGCGTTATTTCGATTACATTTCGTATAACAAGAGTGCAATAGTTCCAATAAAAAAAACTAAAGTGGTTGTAAAAGACAATCTAGCTTGCATTAGATTTTGGTAATTTTTGAGGTAAGTAACCACTGATTATTCGATAAGAATCGTACTTAATTTATAAAAATCAGTGCTAAAATAATTATGCAAATTTTGTAACTTATAAAAAATTAGAACCCCCCCAGTGTTCTAATTCTATGTAATTAGTGAAAGAAAATACCAACTAAGTACAGTGCTATAAAACCTTTAGGTGATTGTTGAGAATTAGTTGGCCTTAAAACTAGAATTGACTCTCCTCACATTGTTACTACTAAGTTGTTAGAACACTAAAACAGTTACAACAACGTCCAACTTGTTGAAATACTTACTATGTTCCATAATAATGTGACTTATTTAAGTATTACACTATTTTTATTTTTAATGCACTAACCCGTGCTAAGGAACAAATTTAAAAACCTATTTAGAGGCTAAAAATTTCACCCATGCCGGGATTCGAACCCGCAACCTCTGGCTATCCGTACCAGCGCTCTACCAATTGAGCCAATGGGCGACTCACGGCATCAGTGAAATTTCGAACCTCTTTACAATATTCTCTGTATTACGTACAGGCAGCGACATCTGACTTAAGCAAATTTGCATTACTTACAGCCCCGACTACCTACTTTGCAGTTAGGTTTAACATCGGAACGATATCACTGTACCCACATGATTACACTATTTTTATTTTTAATGCACTAACCCGTGCTAAGGAACTTTAAAAACCTATTTATTTAAGTATCCTTGCTTCTATAAGCTCACGTCAGTATTTGTATAGGTGGTTGAGTAATATTCCCAATATAGTGGGTGTCTTCAGGCGATAGTCATTCGATGCTCTCAGTGAGTGAGTCAGATTCAAAGCCACAGAACATCTGTGCATAATAGACGTTCAATTACTACACTGGCATGTCGTTCGCATCAGTTAAGCAATATCAAGCTCAATAGATTGATTAAGAAAGAAACACCGTGGGCCATAGTGAGTTAGTAGTACATAAAAAAAATCAATCAAAATTCAAGAAAGTGTTTTTATTCAAACTAACATGGAAACTTTATCTTTACAAGTTAAACTCGGTTTCCTTTTTTAAATGTAGATCATTATGGAGATTTTTTTTTATTAAAAAATCTCTAAATTCCTAAGTCTTAAGAGTGTTATACTGGAATTGACCTTTTATAAATAATGGCAAATGCTGCCCTGGCTCTATAGCCAGTTCGCTGCCTTTGAATGTAATTTCCAAGAAAAATATTCTGCTGAAGAAGGCGTTCCGTCATCTCTGTAAATATATCACGTTGCAAGCAACTGTAGAGTCACGAATTAATGATTCTTAAAAAGGAGCACTGTGTAATTTCTCTCGCGAAGTTCTTTTTAGCCCATGACGTCAAGCTTGCGAGGGAGATGGCTGTTGTTGGGTCAGGGTCGGCTTCGTCGAAATGTCCTCATTGCCACTGAATCACACTACTGTTGATTATTATGTGAAGGAATTTCTTATTATCCTTAATGTTTCCTTGATCTATATTCAGAACAAAATTTTATTACCCGTTCGCGTATCGCTTGTAGAGTTTGATACTTCTCTACCTTTGGACATTGTTCAGTCCTTATCAAACTTAAGACTGGTCCTTGACGCTACTGACCCACGGCTGTGTTAGAACTTCTTAACTGTAGGTACCTACTGAATATGGACACACAAAGTTATTGCCCAAAATGTAAATGACTTTTCTGAGTAATTAGCGGAGTTGAAAATGTCATCTCTCCCGTTATAAAGATTTATAGATAGTAGGATTGTAAACTGTTGTAGGATAGACATTCCACATTACCGTATCAATGGGGAACTTGGATATATTAGGATAATAAAATAAAGTATTAAATATCTTTCATAATATCCTTATTGGATCTGGCTTCAAAATCCAGCTTCTATGTCTACTTTATTTATTTTTTTCTTAACGTGATTGTGGCTTTTATCCACACACTTTTTGCTCAAGAGGCAAGGTAATTCTGTGTAGATAGAACGTGCCTAACAATAATTCTTAATCTATTAGTTGGACCTAATTCGATTACAATTCTACTTTTTAATAATAATCAACGTAGCCTAATCAAAATAAAGAACAGGGCCTTATTTCGTAAAACTAAAATCATGGTTTATTATTCCATCCACTTCGCATAGCCGATTAACCCACGGATTAACAAGTTAACGCTACGCAATGTACATCAAATTGCTATCGTGAATTATGAATTAGTAGTTTCATGAAACGCAGCCCAGATAATAGAGCTGTATGCTATGCTTTGCAGTAAAGTGAGAAGATAACAACGGTTGGTAGCTTTGCCAATTAAGCTTTCTTATCAACGGCAGTAATCGCCCTTTCAGCTTTTCTAAACTGTTTGTTACACCACCAGCCGGTGTAACTAGGGTAATAGTACCTACTGTATCTGTACCTGTGTTAAGTACTTTGTTATCAGTTTGAAGGATTTTTTCGTTGCAGTCACGGTTTTAGCAGTGCGCGGGCGAACGTTCGAAACTGGTTTAGGTTTTTGCTGTTGATTAGGCTATGCGATGATTTGCTGATGAAATGGAAAAGTGATGATTATGGTGTCTATGGCAAGGTACGTACAGTTTCATTAAATTAGGTAGGATATCTATAAATCGGTTGACTCTTATAGGCTCCGTATCCGTATAATGAAAAATAAGCTTTCACAGAAGTTCACAGTTTTCCGCGCTTTACATAGACCAACGTTTTAGACACATCGGTACAGTCCATAGCACCGCAGGTTTTACAGCCTTGCACCAAATTAGAGGCAACTGTGCCACAAAAATGTATAAGAAAATGAGCTGTTGACTGTACTGACTGACTGTAGTTTATTATTAAATTTGCCAAAAATCACCAAAAACAACGAAAGACAGGAAATGAAATGAAAAGGTTTTATTCAAAGTAGCGCAGATACTGTGGCTTAATGAACGTTAAAAGTCAATTTAGGTGTCCATTTCAAAATCTAGATCATTTTGGAAATAAAATGGACAATAACCTCCAACTGATTTGCACGTCTTAGGTGCAGCAGCTGCAGACAACAGTGACGATTTACTTGTACACCGTGTTAAGGATCCCAGTAGGTAGGTTTTGTCATTAGTGCCACAAGGGGGGTCAAACCAATCACGAGTTCCCATTTCGTTGATCACACACAGCCTATAATTTGAGCTCAAACGTGATGGTCCGGCCTGAAAGCAGGGTAGTGCGTGTGGACAGTCCGATATTGATCAGGTGAGGGGGGCTCCGTTTCAGTAGATTCAGGCCATGTTTGGCTGAGGACGCTAGGCGACACTTCAAGGGGACTTACTTAGGAGCATCCCAAATTCTGCTCGTTTGCGTGATAAGTTGCAATCCATCTCGCTCTATGTAGAGTTAGGTTCAGTACCCTGTTACCGGCTTATCGGTAGATAGGGGTGATAAAGTCCTAAGATCGTATTATTTTTTTCCCGTAATCACATCCTCGTTTGCAATCATAAGGTAGGTAATTTATAATTGCAGACAAGGACGTGATAACAGGGAAAATTATTATATTACGATCGTAGGACTTTTATCACCCCTATCTACCTATATCCCGGTTTAGATAGTGCTAGTTAACGTGCAAGCTGGTCTAATTAGTGCATCTACTCACACCGCATAACTGCATCATCAGAGTTACTGTTGTACAAGAAGGTCAGCTTCTCGAATACGAGCAAAATTTCTTTTTACTCGTCTTTCCCCATCACGCCACAGACACTGGGACATCCAAATCAAATCAAAAAGGTTTTATTCAAAGAAGCACAGAAACGGCGACTTAGAGCCACTTGCTTGTGCAAGTAAATCTTGATTTAAAACAATTTAAACCGGATTCTCAATACAAAAAAAGATTTAAGCAAACTGCGCAAGTGGCCATTAATAAATGTTAGTACATGTAAACTAGGTCCCACGTTTTATAGAAAACAAAAAAAAAATGGACTGATATTTTAGGGCAATTAACCGTATTAGCGGGCTACTTTCATGCGAGTACATATTCTACTGTCATGCCATACTCAACTCGTACTGTCAAGACTTAGAACTATCGATTCAGAGTAATTCCTTAACCTACACAGAATAACCGAAACCTATTAATGGTCCGAAAGTTAGTGTAAGCAACAGACATCAGGCTGATCGATATTTTAATGATACATCAACCATGGTCATAAATTATTCAAAACCGAGGTCATCGTATCGCTTCACGAAGTAGTCGGCCTAGGGAATAGCACCAACCCAAATTCTTCCCGCGGGTTTAGTAAAAGGCGACTAAGGGACACAAACCGGGGGTAGGCAGCAGCGCCCCCTGCAGTAAAATTCCATCAAACTGCGATCCCCAACCCGCATGCCCAGCGTGGGGATTATGGGCATTACCCCCAAAGATGGCACAACTTTGCGCTATGGCGCTCATTAGGGGAGGGCTATGTCCAGCAGTGGACTAATATAGCCTGAAGAAGAAGCTGCGGTCGACTCTACTTGCATACATTAACGAACGTATTTTTTTATGTTTATAGACGACGCCCTAAAACTCAAAGTAACTTTGAGTCAGAGCCTGCAAAGGAATAAGGTCTCCTTGTATTTAAAGTGGGTCATTGCTTACGGAATTTTTATCGATGATGCTTTTGATTTTTCATTGCACACTGGAAAAAAAACGTGTTTACACTAACGTATAGGTAGGTGTGCACTCGCATTTAGTCGGAATTACGACTCCGGCCAAGCGCGAGTTACACTAACAAACCGAGGGTTCCGTACAAATAGTTTAGGAATCGAGTATGGCCGTTCTTTCGCAGTCGTTCCCGAATTTCAAACACTAAGTATATGTTATGATTTAAAAAAAATCATAACTTCAGATTTTTTCCTCTATTTGTAGTATAAGATAGTAATTTCATAACATATTTTAAACTTTCGCGACTTGTACACATAGTTAGAATATTTTCGGGGCTTAATCGCGTAAAATAGCAATAAATTACTACGCGATTAAGCCCCGAAAATATTCTAACTAGTAATTTCATAGATCTAGGTCAACAGTACCCTATGAATTTTGACTTCCTTGAGCGACGAAATATACGTTTTTTTACGGCACATACAACAGTTTTTTTTTTGCGTTAGCTAGTAGTTTGATTTTTTCACAACTTCAAGGGTTTGTAGACCCGAGTATATGGTTTTAATATCAACTCGATACCTCGACGCGTTTCCGATACTAAGGGACACAGATTGCCGGACGGAAAGGGTCTTGACAATAGATTTTTTTCTTTCCTTAAAAAGTAAATAAGATCAGAGAGGAAAGCAAACGTTATCAAAACATTTCTCTCACACGTTCATCATGCTTAACAACGGAACAGATTTCGATGGAATTTGACTAACTAGAACACTATCTGATCCTTATGCAAATGAAGTCGCAGGCATTGCTAAAAGAAATTTTAAGTGCAGTTCTGCCTGGATGAAACTTACATGATTAACAGGGCGAAAGCAGGGTCAATGCTTGTAGCTCGTTTGAGTCACGGCTATATTGGGCTCGAGACGTTCGGCGCATTCTGCAGCCGAACACCGAAGGCCCGGGGCACACTGGAAACACGTCTGGGACGAGGGCACGGGAAAGACCCGATTGAACGCGAGAATCGCGCCCTTCCCCCGTTCTTTCTGCGTGGACTTCATCCCGTCATCGTCACTTCATTGTATAAAAGTGATTTGGCCTCTAAATAGGTTTTTAAAAATTGTCCTTAGCACGGGTTAGTGCATTAAAAAGAATATAATTAAGTGAATGAAAGCCGACGCGTCTTATCCGCGAACTCGCCCCACGTCTTTTCTATGTGGCCGACGTCGAAGCTGCCTTTACTTTATCCAATAAAATCGCTTCCATCCTGCGTGCACTGACTCTCATTTTGTGAGCTTGCGATTTCTTTCGTGTGGTGTGATCTTCGAATATAAATCCAGTTAGTCCACGTTGATAAGAACGTTGCTGCTAAGAATGAACATTAGATATGCTGTTTGTTAGTATGGACCGGTATCTCAATTGAGAATATCACTAAGTAAATATTCAATTCAATTAAATTTATTTCAACGTAAAGAATTTACATTCTGTTTGCTGAATGTCAAAGTACAATGTAACATAAAAGTGAAAGCCGCTGCCTTCGGGCCGTAGTGTAGTGGAGAAAAAGGCAGCGGGAAAAAAAACTCCACTCTGACCATCTTTTCTCAACTCTCAACTACTTAATTAACTCGAGTCAAATTCGAGGAGACAACACTATAGTCAACTATTTACTTAGCGAAATTCTAATTCAGAAATTGGCCCTATAACTGGCATTATTTTCTCGTTGTTCTGTTAATGGGATCACAAGAGATCTTTACTACTACTCGTATTCCTATTCGGACATCCTTTAGTGGGACCTCGTAGTACATTGTCTACATGAAACACAGTGCATCAAACTTGCGCCGTTCTCTTCTACACAACTGGTTGGTTTGTTTGCAAAAACTGTGCCTATGGCCAAACTGACGAAAACTTTTGGGTGCTTTTGACCTAACCACGATGACGTTGCGGCTAAAACATCCTTGTTTTGACCAAGGATGAACGAGCCTTGGCATAACCCAGTCCTTAAGTCCTCATTGAGATGTTTCGGTATCTCGACAGATGAAACACTCTATACAATAAAAATCTTTACAGGATCCCGGGTTGTAATATTACATGCAAAGCACTTTTACTGGTATAGAGCACTTCGAAACGCGAAAAAAATATATGCTTACTCTTGCGACAAAGAAATGTATATGCTTCATAGTTAACTAGGTACAGGGTGCTACAGAAACCAACAAAATAGGGGAAAAATATCATGACACTAACATGGATGTGGTTCAACAGCGGATTTTTTTATTGGCGATGTTGAAGTTGTCAATATTGTCTAGTAGATTCTCATCCCCTCATCCCGCTTCTTCAGGAAAACAAGGAGATTTTATACACCTTGTATATGCACATAAAATGACCCGACTCCCCTATCCACCAATCGACCTATCAACTAGTAGAATGAATTTTCTAATGAAACTTTACGGGTTTCATTCACCGCCTGTTTCAGGAGGCTCAATAGCGTCGCCAGGGCAACTGAAGAAAATAACACTGCAGCAATTTCATGTGTGCACAGCGCACCAGCCATTATCGTTGTTTGTAGATAAACTATTCACATCGACACACGTAACCTACGAAGTTCAGTTGTGAATATTATGTTTATGATTTACTTTAGTGAAATTACACAATACGCTGATTGAACAGTCTAGTTCAACTATTTGGGACACAGTACCTACTGCTTTCTTACAGTAGAATATTTGAAACATGCTTACAATCTTTTTTACTTGGGCACCTATAGAAATTACAATAGATAAAGGGCACACTTCATGCGTAATTACGCTTTACTGAACTAGGCCTACTATGTAGGTATAGGATAGGATTTGGATGCCAGTTTGTCGTAGAGATGTGTTATCCGAATGTCCATACAGCACTGCGCAGTTCAGCTGCGTGCGTGAAACAATGCCGGCGAGCGCGGCAGTGCACCGCCGGCACGCGGGTCGCAATAACACGCGTTGCCAACACGTTCAAGTCTAAACGATAACGCGACGATAAACCGAGAGCGCGACCTTACCACCTTCAAGTTTATTTTCGTTCTAGAATGTAAACAAATGAAAATCGCAGTGTCGCCGCGTGAGAGAGTTCGAAATTCGAGGGTTACAAAATGCGTTCTCCGCGGCTATTATTAGATGTCTCTCAAGAGTTTTCAAGTAAAGGTCTCGTCGAGATTGAATTTGTGTTAAGGATGAGCGTGGTGTGTTGGGTCGTGTAGAGTGCGGGGGTCGGGCGAGCGCGATGCTCCTCGATGGCTCAGCCGCTCACACTGCCGCCGCTGCCGCCCGCCCGACGATTCCACATCTCGCTGCACCCGTATCGTTATAGAAGGTGCTATTTCACATGGCGATAGTGTGCCAAATGTAGCTTTTTCTAAACGTGTCATTTACATAAACTTTGATTAGAACTATATTGTTGATTAGAACTATGCACACCAGAAACATAGACACACGAAAGTCTTTCATTCACTTACTATAAATTAAAGAACTTCCTTATGTTTACATGATAATAAATGCGGGACCTTTTTTGTCTCGAGGAGCGGTTTTGTTGACCAATTCACCCCTTCTAGTACCAAGATTGTAGGTACCTACCAATGTTATTTAGGTACCTACATAATTTTAAAGTGTGACTGCTTCTGCTTTTCGTGTCAGCGATTCGATTCGTCGATTTGACCGGTAAAGTTTGACTATCGATACTGAAGTAACGGTGTTCAGGTTTTGCTCGTAAGATACAGTGGACAGAAGATGATTAATTACATTTTTGTAGCAAAGTCGCCCATAATCTACCTAACTGGGTAGTGCATGCGACGCAATCAAAGGTTAAAGTCAATCATCCATCACTTTAACTTAAAGTGATGTAGATTATACAGTTCACGATAACAGTTTACGAGTATTTTAGAAATTGTCGTACATACATACCTTCATCTAGTGCTTTTTTCGTAAAGCAGGCTAGTCAACAATGAGTATTTGTAACGAAGTTTTTATCTTTTCCAGGCGTCACCGCTGCCCACACAACGATGTCCCGGAGCCATTGTTCGATGTGGCGCATACGACGAGCGTGGTCTCCGCGTACACACAAGACTACGACGAGAAGCACGTTAGCCGAACTACGGCCGTTCACCATGAGGACCACCTGCGTATGGAAGGCGATTTCCAGACCCCGGAGCGTCCTAAATGGCAACCAGCCGAGCGCCCGAAGCAAACCCGGCCGGAGGACAATCTTAAACCCGAAGGAGAATTCGAGAAAAGACGCCCAGAAGAGTGGCACCCGGGCGATAGAGCGCCCGTGAGGAAACCGGAGGATAACCTCAAACCAGAGGGTGACTTTGAAAAGCGCCGTCCGGAGGAATGGCGTCCCGGTGATAGAGCTATTGTGAAGCGTCCTGATGATAACTTGAGACCAGAGGGAGACTTCGAGAGGCCCAAGCCCCAAGACTGGCGCCCTGGAGACAGAGCTACCGTCAAACGCCCTGAAGACAACTTGAAGCCAGAGGGCGATTTTACGACTCCAAGTAAGGAACAATGGATGCCTGCTGACAGGCCGAAACCTGTAAGGCCCGATGATAATCTAAAGCCCGAGGGAGACTTTGAAAGGCCTAAACCTGACGACTGGCGTCCGGGAGACAGAGAGCAAGTTCGTCGTCCCGAAGATAATCTCAGACCAGAGGGAGACTTCTCTACTCCAGAGAAAGAACAATGGCGCCCAGCAGAACGTCCCCAGCAGAAGAGACCACAAGACAATCTCAAACCAGAAGGGGAATTCGAATCGAGGAAACCGGAGAAATGGCAACCTGGTGACAGGGAACCAGTTAAACGCCCAGAGGATAACTTGAGGCCTGAAGGCGAGTTCGCTACTCCTGAGAAGCAGGAATGGAGGCCAGCTGATAGGCCAGAGCAGAAAAAACCCAAGGATAACCTTAGGCCTGAGGGTGATTTTGAGACACAAAAGCCTGATGAATGGCGACCAGCTGAGAGGAGGGAACAAACCAAGCCGAAAGACAATCTGAGACCCGAAGGAGACTTCGAAAAGCCGAAACTCGACGAATGGCGCCCGGCAGAAAGGGCAGATGTGAGACGGCCGAAGGATAATCTCAAGCCAGAGGGTGATTTCGACACACAAAAACCTGAAGAATGGCGTCCAGCCGAAAGAAGGGAACAGACTAAGCCTAAAGATAACCTTAGGCCTGAAGGAGATTTTGAAAAGCCGAAACATGACGTATGGCGCCCGGCAGAAAGGCCAGAAGTGAAGAGGCCGAAAGACAATCTTAAGCCAGAGGGTGATTTCGATACACAAAAGCCCGAAGAATGGCGTCCAGCTGAAAGAAGGGAACAGACTAAGCCCAAAGATAATCTGAGGCCCGAAGGAGATTTCGAGAAGCCAAAACATGATGAATGGCATCCACCGGAAAGACCAGATGTAAGAAGGCCGAAAGACAATCTCAAGCCAGAGGGTGATTTTGACACGCAAAAACCTGCAGAATGGCGACCGGCAGAAAGGAGAGAGCAAAGTAAGCCGAAAGATAATCTGAGGCCAGAGGGCGATTTTGAGAAGCCTAAACACGACGAATGGCGCCCTGCAGAAAGGCCAGATGTAAGGAGGCCAAAAGATAACCTCAAGCCAGAGGGTGATTTCGATACACAAAAGCCCGAAGAATGGCGTCCAGCTGAAAGAAGGGAGCAGACTAAACCTAAAGATAATTTGAGGCCTGAAGGCGATTTTGAAAAACCGAAACATGAGGAATGGCGTCCGGCTGACAGGCAGATCCCCAAGAAGCCCCAGGACAACTTAAAACCAGAGGGTGACTTTGAATCTCCGAAGCCCGAAGGGTGGCGCCCCGCTGAAAGACGCGAGCCCACTAAACCCAAAGATAATTTAAAACCAGAAGGTGATTTTGAAACCCAGAAACCCGATGAATGGCGTCCAGCTGAACGCAGAGAGCAAACTAAACCCAAGGACAACTTAAGGCCAGAGGGCGACTTCGCTCAACGTCACCCAGAGGAATTCAAGCCTGCTGAAAGATCAGTTATCAAGAAGCCTGAGGACAACTTACACCCCGAAGGAGATTTTACCACAAGAAGAAGGGATGACTACACGGTTGTCGTTGGAGAGCGCGCTGAAATCGTTCGGCGTACTGACAACATAATTACAGAAGGTGAATTCCTTGGTAAGTATCTCAAGAATATTTTTATATTTACCGAAGTTATTGGAACCAAAAATGCTATATTTAAACACATAATTTATTTTCAGACACAACAACATCGCGATCGGAGTATACTTTGAAACCAGTCGAGAGAACATCGCCGGTACGTCGCAACACGTGGACGAAGCTTGAAGGTGAAATGACAACAGAGACGACAAGCCAGTCGGAATACATTGACTTCAGCGAAATCAATGAACGCACAACGATGGTCGCCCGAAGAACTGATAACCTAACACAAAAAGGTGAAATTGAGTTTGTCACTTCAAACCAATCTGACTATCCAGAGAAGATTACACCAGTCGAACGCCCACAGCGGCGTCGAACTTGGACAAAAGAAGACTTTGAAAAGTTTTATTCAACGGAAGACTTGCAGAAGATCACAACATCACAAGAAGAATATAGAACTTACGAAGAAACCGACATTAGGCAGCAACAAATAATAAGACAAGATAATTTACACATGGAAGGGATTTTTGAAAGTCATACCATTTCCCAAGATGATTTTGGGCCAAAAGTATCTGAGAGACCTAAACAAAAGAAACCCATTGACAACTTGAAGCCAGAAGGCGAGTTTGAATCACCGAAACATGACAAATGGCAGCCGGCAGAGCGCCGAGATGCCACGAAACCAAAAGACAACTTAAAACCGGAAGGTGACATCGAAACCCAAAAGCCAGAAGAGTGGCGCCCAGCAGAAAGAAGGGAACAGACTAAGCCGAAGGATAACTTAAGACCAGAAGGTGATTTTGAGAAGCCTAAACATGATGAATGGCGTCCAGCTGAGCGAAGGGAGCAAACTAAACCTAAGGATAATCTGAAACCCGAGGGTGACTTCGAAAAACCTAAACATGACGAGTGGCGTCCGGCAGAAAGACATACTATGAAGAAACCTCAAGATAACTTGAAACCGGAGGGTGAATTTGATACCCAAAAGCCTGAGGAATGGCGGCCAGCTGAAAGAAGAGAACAAACCAAACCTAAAGATAATTTGAAGCCCGAAGGAGACTTCGAAAAGCCCAAGCATGATGAGTGGCGTCCGGCGGAAAGGCAGACACCTAAAAAACCACAAGATAATTTACGACCAGAAGGCGAATTTGAATCTCCTAAGCTCGAAGGATGGCGCCCGGCAGAAAGAAGGGAACCTACAAAGCCTAAGGATAATTTGAAACCTGAAGGCAATTTTGAGACACCAAAAGAAGAAAAATGGCGCCCTGCTGAGCGCAGGGAGCAGACAAAGCCCAAGGACAATTTAAGACCGGAGGGAGAATTTGAATCTCCTAAGCCTGAAGATTGGCGCCCCGCCGAGCGAAGAGAACAAACTAAGCCCAAGGACAACTTAAAACCAGAAGGCGAGTTCGAAAAGCCAACATACGATGCGTGGCGCCCAGCTGAACGGCAATCACCTAAGAAGCCTCAAGATAACCTTAAACCAGAAGGAGAATTTGAATCGCCTAGGCCTGAACATTGGCGTCCTGCCGAACGAAGGGAGCAGTCTAAACCCAAGGACAATTTAAAACCTGAGGGTGAGTTTGAAACTCCTAAACATGACAAATGGCAGCCAGCCGAACGAAGAGAGCAAACCAAACCGAAAGATAATTTGAGGCCAGAGGGAGAATTTGAGACTCCTAAACATGATGAATGGCGCCCGGCTGAGAGACAAGAAGTTAGAAAACCTAAGGATAATCTTAAGCCTGAAGGTGACTTCGAGACGCAAAAACCAGAGGAATGGCGCCCAGCTGAAAGACAAACCCCTAAGAAGCCTCGGGATAACCTGAAGCCAGAGGGAGAGTTTGAGACTCCTAGGCACGACAAATGGCAGCCAGCTGAACGCAGAGAGCAAACAAAACCCAAAGACAACTTAAAACCAGAGGGTGAGTTTGAGACTCCCAAGCACGATACATGGCAGCCAGCTGAACGTAGAGAGCAAACAAAACCAAAAGACAACTTAAAGCCAGAGGGAGAATTTGACACTCCTAAGCACGACAAATGGCAGCCAGCTGAACGTAGGGAGCAAACGAAACCAAAAGATAACTTGAGACCCGAGGGTGATTTTGAGAAGCCTAAACACGACGACTGGCGCCCAGCGGAAAGACCAGAAGTGAAGAAACCCCAGGACAACCTGAGACCAGAAGGCGTTTTTGAAACTCCTAAGCAGGATAAATGGCAGCCAGCCGAACGTAGAGAGCAAACAAAACCAAAAGACAACTTAAAGCCAGAGGGAGAATTTGACACTCCTAAACACGACAAATGGCAGCCAGCCGAACGTAGAGAGCAAACAAAACCAAAAGACAACTTAAAGCCAGAGGGAGAATTTGACACTCCTAAACACGACAAATGGCAGCCAGCTGAACGAAGAGAGCAAACGAAACCTAAAGATAACTTGCGGCCAGAGGGTGAGTTTGAGACTCCTAAACACGATGAATGGCGCCCTGCCGAGCGTAGGGAGCAGACTAAGCCAAGAGACAATCTGAGGCCAGAGGGAGAGTTTGAGAAGCCTAAACACGACGACTGGCGCCCAGCTGAAAGATCGGAAGTGAAGAAACCCCAGGATAACCTAAAACCAGAGGGCGAATTTGAAACTCCGAAACACGACAAATGGCAGCCAGCCGAACGTAGAGAGCAAACAAAACCTAAAGACAACTTAAAGCCGGAGGGAGAGTTTGACACTCCTAAACATGATAAATGGCAGCCAGCCGAACGTAGAGAGCAAACAAAACCTAAAGACAACTTGAAGCCGGAGGGAGAGTTTGACTCTCCTAAACATGACAAATGGCAGCCAGCTGAACGTAGAGAGCAAACGAAACCTAAAGATAACTTGAGGCCAGAGGGAGAATTTGAGAAGCCTAAACACGATAAATGGCACCCAACTGAAAGACCAGAGGTTAGAAAACCTAAGGACAACTTGAAACCAGAAGGAGAGTTTGAGTCTCCCAAACCTGAACATTGGCGCCCTGCGGAGCGAAGGGAGCAGACAAAACCTAAAGACAACCTGAGACCAGAGGGAGAATTTGAGAAGCCTAAACGTGATGAATGGCACCCGGCAGAGAGGCCGGAAGTTAAGAAACCTAAGGATAATCTTAAACCCGAAGGTGATTTCGAGACGCAAAAACCAGAGGAATGGCGCCCAGCTGAAAGACAAACGCCCAAGAAACCTCGGGACAACCTCAAGCCAGAAGGAGAGTTTGAGACTCCTAAGCACGACAAATGGCAGCCAGCTGAACGAAGGGAGCAAACCAAACCAAAAGACAATTTGAAACCAGAAGGACAGTTCGAATCACCAAAACCTAAAGAATGGCGCCCCGCAGAGAGACCAGAGGTGAAGAAACCAAAAGACAATCTCAAGCCCGAAGGCGATTTCCAAAAGCCAAAGGAAGATCAATGGCGTCCAGCTGAGAGGCAGACTCCTAAGAAACCACAGGACAATCTAAAACCGGAAGGAGAGTTCGATAAACCGAAAGAAGGCAAGTGGCAGCCAGCCGAACGTAGGGAGCAGACGAAGCCAAAAGACAACTTAAAACCAGAGGGCGATTTTGAGAAACCCAAGATAGAGAAATGGAAACCAGCTGAACGACAAACGCCTAAGAAGCCTGAAGACAATCTTAAGCCTGAAGGAACATTGGACGTAACACGCCGAACTGACTACACCGCCACTCGCGGGGATCGCATGGAAGTTGTTAGACACGAAGATCATCTTAAAATGGAGGGTACTATTGATACCTATCGCTCTAGTGACGACTATAAGCATATCGAAAAGACAGAAAAGGTGGTTATCCGTAAGCACGAGGACAATCTGCGAACTGAAGGAGAGTTTATCGATATGACAGTTCGAAATGACTACAGTGCAACTAAAGGTGAAAGAGCTACTGTTGTCAGACGTGAAGATAATCTGAAGCCTGACGGAAAGTTCTATAAACCAGAGGTTGTGCCATCTCAACCAGCTGAAAGACGCAAACCTATCAAACATACTGACAACATAACCATTCAAAGAGACACAGACGTGCGTAGAAAGCAAAAGATTGAAAGACTTGATATAATTCGTAGAGAAGATAATCTGAAAATTGAAGGTGAATTCATCGATCTTAATCAAAGAAATGATTACAGCACCGTTAAAGGAGAAAGGTCAGCTATTGTAAAACATGAAGATAACTTAAAAATGGAAGGAACGATGGAAAATGTGCGTTCATCTGATACTTACCGTGTTGTCAAAGGTCAAAGAGTTAAACTGACTCGCAGAGAAGATAACCTGAAAATCGAAGGAGTTTTTGAAGATCACACACGTCGAAATGACTACAGAGTGACCAAAGGAGAAAGATCAGCTATCGTTTATCATACTGACAACCTGAAACCAGAAGGGACCTTCGAAAAGAGAACTGTCATTGAGCAGGTCAATGGCGAAAAGCGCTCTCCAATCAAACAAACTGATAACTTGAAGCCAGAAGGCGATTTCGACAGACCTTCGAGACCGAAGTGGGCAACAGCTGAAAAGCCTGAAATTGTTAAGCCACGCGACAATCTATACCCTGATGGCGAGTTTGAAAAAAGGGCGCAAACTCAATGGCAACCCGGAGACACACCTACACAAGTGCGTCCTAAAGACAATTTGAAACCTGAAGGCGATTTTGACCGCCCTGCAAAAGAAAAATGGACGGATGCTGATAGACCCGGTCAAGTAAGGCCAAAGGACAATCTTTATCCAGACGGTGACTTTGATAAGAGACCAAAACAACAGTGGCAACCTGGTGAAACCCCTGCGCAAGTGCGTCCTAAAGACAATTTGAAACCTGAAGGTGATTTTGACCGCCCTGCAAAACAAAAATGGACGGATGCTGATAGACCCGGTCAAGTAAGGCCAAAGGACAATCTTTATCCAGACGGTGACTTTGATAAGAGACCAAAACAACAGTGGCAACCTGGTGAAACCCCTGCGCAAGTGCGTCCTAAAGACAATTTGAAACCTGAAGGTGATTTTGACCGCCCTGCAAAACAAAAATGGACTGATGCTGATAGACCTGGTCAAGTCAGGCCAAACGACAATCTTTATCCAGATGGTGATTTTGATAAGCGACTAAAACAGCAATGGCAACCTGGTGAAACACCTGCTCAAGTTCGGCCACGAGATAATCTTAAACCAGAAGGTGACTTCGATCGTCCGTCGTTGCCAAAATGGGCTAAAGGTGATAGACCTAGTCCAATCAGACCAGACGATAATCTACACCCTGAGGGTGATATGATTGACTCAAGAAAACCAGGTAAATGGACGCCAGGAGAGAAAACTATTCCATTTAGGCCGAAGGACAATTTGCATCCTGAGGGAGACATGGACTCAAGGACTCCGAGCAAGTGGGTTCCAGGTGAGACACCAGCTCAAGTACGCCCTAAAGACAACCTTAAGCCCGAAGGTCACTTCGACCGGCCAGGAGGGACAAAATGGGTGCCCGCGGAGAAGTCAGAACCAATTAGGCCCAGGGATAATCTCCAGGTCACTAGTGAAACTCAAAGATTTGAATCCAAGGATACAACTACAAATGGTCATATTGAAAAGTCCGGTTATTCTACAACTGTAACCGGACAATCCTCTTCGGTTACTGGTAATGTAGTTTCAAAAACCTGCGTATCTGGTAAACAAGGTTATTCTTCAAAGTCCCAAACGAACATTGTTTCCGGATCGGATACAAATATTGAACGCAACAACCAGGTCAGGCAAACAAATTCAGAAAGTACCATAAAGCAATCCAGTAGTCAATCTAACATTGATCAGAGTACCTCGAGACACACTCATTCTGGTGTACACCAAAAGTATTCTGGCACTGTATACCAAAACGTTGTGGATAAAAATATAATTAAAAAGTCCGACTCCAAGCATGTCAAGAATGTCACGTCCACTACAACGAAGACCACTAAACAAGTAACAGAGAAAAAACTAATCGGTGGCAAGTTTGTTATGGTCACACGCAATGTTGAGTCACACATTGTAGAAGGTGATGACAACAGCAGTAGTGGCCGGATCATAAACAAAGTTACGGGAGATGATCAGACTACGACTTCCAGAACAAGGCAAATCGCAAATGGGGAAACTTCTCAAATGGTCACTTCTTCAATAAAGCAAGGAAAGGATTCTACAACGAAGCAGAGTCAATCTTCTGATCAATATTCCTCCATACGCCAAGTTGGCGGGGAAGAAAGCAACCAGAGAATAACTACATCAGCAAAGACAACTTCTTCCCAAAGCTTGAATACAAATCAAAGCCATTCCTCGAGCCAAGATCATGTTTCTTCATCCAGTGTGAGGCAAATTGTTGGTGGAGAAACTTCGTCAAGGATTATTACATCAGACGCAATTGCAAACCAAGGAATGAATTTGCGTCAAAGCAGCATTGCTTCAGGCGGCAGTCAAATCGATCGGAGCTCTAAAAGCGACCACGTCGTGAAAGGAAGTAGCCAGTTTGGTTCAAATTTATCATCTCGTCAAATGCATAGCTCTAGCCGAAGCCAGCTTAGCGACAGTGTGACAAAGACCAGTCTGGAGTTCCAGCAGGCTATGCATACCGGTGGCGATACAGTTTCGTCTAGCATTGACAAGACAGCAAGAGTCGGCCACCATAAGCGCTCATCAGACTTCGTTAGTGACTCAAATGCGACCAATGTGTTACTCCACCGCAAAGGCGTCACAACGACCACAGAAGCTCAGCATTCCACTAGCTCTGCAGCTGCAGCTCAACGCAAAAGCTACGGCAACCTAAGTGAGCGTGGAGAGTTTATTAGCAACTCCACGAGCAGCGCTGATAGGAAAAGCATGAGCTCCATGCATAGATCCAATAGGGACAATATGACAGTCATATCTCAGCACACAGAAAATGCTGACTCTCGGCGTCAAGTGAAACGGGACGGCCAGAGTACGCTGGCCAGTGAGCGTCAACAGCGTGTCAATGTCAGAGACAACCTCCAGGTTGGAGGAGAATTTTATGGACATTCAGAGGGACGATACGGAGGCTTCTCTCGCTCTGACCATTCACAGCGCACGGAGCGGACTGATCGCACAGAAAGAGTGGAGCGCGTTACCCGCCATCATGGCGCCTCCAGCTTCGTGCTAGGAGATGGAAGTAGCAGCTATAAACGGGAGTTCACCTCACATGTGCATGGAACTTGTCCGGCGACACTTCTAGAGTCACCTCGCACTCCGTTCAAACACACCCGAGACTCCAGAGAGCACAAATTCTACGCCACAACTAAAACTACGCAAGTGAAGCAATAATAGTAATTGTAACTGATTCCAATATAACCATTCCCTGATTACTCGAGCTTTTTAATCCTACTTATAAGACATTTATCAATTGTTGCTAACACTCCTAGTCTCATTAGGAATATTATTGTAGTTTTGCTGACGTGCCTTGAAATTCTAAGTAGGTACATAATTATTATATAATAAATATTACTTTAATTATATAAAAGCATAATAATTTCTTATTGTCAAAAATTGCCATGAAATAAAATTTATATTTAAGGTATCGTTTTTTATTTACTCTCCAATTCTTAACTACCTTTTGAAACTAGCTACTCATATTAAACGAAAAACAAAGCTAGTTGGAGATCAGCTTAAAGTGCAACAGTAAGTATTACAATCTGCGTATAAATAAAATACAAAGATAAAAGAGTATTTAAATAAATTTAATAAGTTATTATAATTACCACTAAAATATCGCACAAAAAAAGAACATTGAGACTTAAAAAGGTACAAAACTAGAAAGTAAATTAAATTCTAAACTAATATTTTACCACAGTAAAGAAGATTCGTAGAAAATAATTTATCCTAAGAAACAGCAACTGAACACATACCTACTTAATAGTGTCTTAGGAGTTAGTCTTACCAGAATCTGGGAGTTGTTTCACGCGACGTATTATCTTGAATCGGCTGGTCTCAGTATCGTGATCATGTATTAGTGGTCCAAAAGAATCAATTTCATGATAAATTGGTGCGTTTACAGACTTTCCCGTAACTTTTTGTGGAGATTCGTCATCAGGAACAGAACGTCTCACTCGGATCCGTTTACTTTCTTCACTGTTGTTAAATTCCACAACGGCGGAGTTTTGAGCAACTAATTCAGAATTTTGTTTGCTCAACATCAAATTCTCATCTACTCCTTCTACTCCCGACAGAACACCGTCTGTATCAGAACCCAAATTCACCTTATCCTCCCTTAGATTTTCTCTGTCTGGGTTGTAGTTGACAACTTCGTTTTCTTGCTCTGACGAATATCTATCAACTTTGCTGTTTATGTCGTTGACCTTCAAGTTTGATGTACAATCATAAAAACCGTCATCATCAAACTCATTGGCTTCTGCATTATCCTCATCGGTATTTTCCGCTTTGTAGGGAACGAATCCTACTTTAGCGTCTGGCATGATAGCTGCTGCTCTCTTTTTAACTACTGCTGGAATTAATCCCGTATTTTTCCTTTTAACCCGCACTAAAGGTAGCATATCAGATGCTGCGTAAGGGTCTGAGTCCTCGTATGCTTTTGAGTTTGGAAAGGATTCTTCTAGAGATCGCTGAGAATCTGATAACTCCGAGTTCTTTTGGTACGAAACTTCTCTTTTCCGTGGCATTTCCGCTTCTTCATTATCCTCTGCATCAGGTGCGTCATCTTCTTCTTGTGCAGAATCCGGCAGATATCCGGCTTCACTGTCTCGTTGGCTGTAATATGTTTCGCCAGCCGTTTCGTCAGTTTTTGCATTGTAATCGTCACTGCGCGCCTCACGTTTTATAGCGGATTTGGTTGAGGCTGTAGCGCGTGCATCTTGCACGGAAGAACAAGCACCAGTACTCACCGACTGTGCCTGTTCACCACTGACCGAACTAAGTATTTGTTGTTTTTCGTCACTGAAACTTATGACACCGGCTTTATTTTCGGAGGTTGTGTCGATACTTTGGCCAGAAAATAAATCGTTACGGGATACGTTTTCCGATTGTTTCTCAGTTTCAGGAGCTTCCGTATTTTGTGATACTAATGAATCGGAATTTACAGCTAACGGGCTTACACTTTGTAATTGGCCACTTTCTATGAGGTTGTTTTCCTCTACTGCGCCGGCTTTCTTTGTGATTTCACGTTTGATAACACTACCTTCGGATTCATTGTCGATAATCTTTTTAAGAAGATCCCTCTTGTCATCTGACAAAGAATTAAGTAACTGCGCAAGTTCGTTACTGCTAAGTTTTTTGACATGCCGTTTAATAGCAGCTTCTTCCTCTTCGCTGGATATTGCCTGAGTCTCTACTTTATCTTTCAAATTGTCGTCAGAAATGACCGCAGCTTTCTGTACTTCGCGCCGATTACGATTTAAATTTGTGCTAGCAGCTTCGCAGCTCCCAATTGGTTGCTTGCGGTTATCAGTGCTGTAGTAGCGCCGGTAATAACGCGATTGTTGACCCAGGTCCTGGTTTTCATCTTGATTGTTGAATGCTGTTCTACCATTGGTATTTTGCTGGTTTCTTAAATAGTTTTCGAATAATAAGTCTCCCTCTTCATTTTTTGAATGAACGGCATTCGATTCGCTGCGTTTGTTAACTCTGTTATCTGCCGTTCGGAGGTTCTGCTGGAATGCTTTGATGGCTTCGTTGTAAGCGCACTGTACGTTTTGTTTATCACTGTCGTCGTGGTTCTCCTTATACTTCGCTTCGTTTTGTTTAGATTGAGGTTGAAGTTCGTTCTCTTCCTGATCCTAATAAAGATCAAATTACACATTAGTTTCATCTTTTACTTTTTTTCTATGCTAATGGCAAGGAAAAAATATAATTGACGATTTTTAGTCCGGATCTACTTACGGTTGTTGTTATATCGGAAGAGTCCGACCAGGTTTCGCTCCGATTCGCAGTGCTTAATCATGGTGAGCAGAGACGGAGCTCGCGTCGTCGGTTGCTCGTCTCACACTGCCACTAAAAATCCGGACTAAAAATCTACAATGTGTTGTGCTTACGAAAGGTTTAGTTCAAAAAATATACTTAATGTTTAGCAAGTTTCTCACATTTTCATTGGCTTGTTCCTCGTTATCACGTTTCCCAGGATCATAATTTGTCACACCTTCGTCTTCGTCTCTGTAATCCTCGGATTCCTCGGCTTGACTGAAATTTTACTTTGATTTATGGCCTTGATTTATTGTAGGTACGTAGCCTATCTAGGTGAAGAAGGAGTTTCAAACTTTAGCTTATTAAAAGTTACAATACGCAGATTTGCCTAGGTTGTATAAATGAGCAAATCTGCGTCTCTCTAAATATCAATAAAACGTAATAGGTACCACTCTGATTAATGAATACAATAACGGTAGAGGTATCTATTGATATCAACCCTTGTATGTCCTCACTGCTGGGGCACGGCTCTCTTCCTGCACCGCAGGAAGGTTAGGCCATACTCCACCACGGGAGCCAAGTCCAAGTTGATGGACGATTGTAGGACAGTGACAGGCCTTACTATCAGAAATTATCAAGCCGCCCATAAGGCCTCTGAAATAGTCGACGCTGTTAATATTTTTTACGTACAGTAAATTATTATCTATATGTGTTGGGTTGTGGACGTCAGCAGCCCCAGGCCTCTTACACATGACTGCGTCGTTGGTCAATCAGTATCACACTTAATGACAGGTTCGATTCTTGCTGGCTGGCGCCGTATATTGATTTGTACTAGAGGTGGCCTTTACATGTTTTTGATGTCCTTATTTGTTAACTGTCTCTGCCTTCCCCTCTGGGATACAGGCGTGAGGTTATGTATGTATATATTTGTTAACATAATCATCCTGCGTAGTACGACGACGAGAGTCGCGCGTTTTTTTATTAAATATTAAACGAGTCCAATTACATTTATTAGATAAATCATAATTAGCCGTCTAATATAATGTATATAGAACTAACTATGAGCATCATCATAATCAGCCGGTGTCACTCCACTGCTGGACATAGGCCTCTCCCGAGACACGCCACGGAGCCCGTTCTTCCGCTCTACTCTTCCAGTCACTGCCCATCGCTTTGCGAACGTCGTCGCTCCAACTTGTCACAGGGCATCCTACGATGCGTTAGGGCCGAATCACACCGGAACGGCAGCGGCTGGCAGCGCGCGACAAGGCCGGCAGAGTTAGCCGCTGGCGGCCGACACCTCCCGGCAACTCCCGAGCCTACGCGCCTAGTCCTCTTCATCAGTCAGTTTAGATTCTACATTTCGGCAAGGTAACTTCAAAAAGGTCGCCCGGCGCCGCGCGGCCGCTCGCGGACTCAGGCAGCCGCCGGCATTTTCCGCCGACAGACGCGCGTGGTCGCGCAGCTGCTCGCGTCACCGCGGGCGGCCGCGCGACGCCGGACGACCTTTTAGAAGTTTTCAAGCGATACTAAGTAGTAGTTATTAGTATGTAAATAAAGTTACTCGCCAGTGTACCCAACGGTTATCGGTCCTGCTGCAGATATAACCCACCCACTGCCACTTCAGCTTGCTAATCCGTTGAGCTATGTCAATCACTTCGGTAGTCTAATAATCGTGAGCCATTAAAAACACAAGCACCTAAATTGTCAAATTGGGACATTTTAGCGGCACAAGACCCGTGATTCGCGGCATCGTCGGTAGTCTACTACCTATGCTGATCCTCTTAGTTCAGGACAAGTGATTGCGCTGTAGGTATCTAAGCTGTATCGATGTTATTTCTAATCATCGTCCGCCGTTGCGATCGCTGTGTGTGGCCTATTACAACTACTTTTATGAGACAATATATTACATGAATCATCATAAGTACCTAATGAATGACACTTACCCAACCTGGAGTTCGTATTTTCCGGGTCTACAACGTGCGTAAGTAAGTACACAGCTACAAAATAAGAAAAGCAACAGAGAACGCATTATTGGACTCAATGGCGTAGCCTACGAATAAAATTGTAACAGTGACGGACGTCAATGGACGGAGGTTTCTTTTGGACGTATAATTTGAATCATTTTTTTAGAGATATTGTCTGCCAGTAGCAGTTCTATTTGTTTTATGAAACGCGGATAACGGATGACATGTGATTTGCGAATACATAAAGCTGGCCAAATATAATATGGAGAAACTGGAAGTGATACTTTTTTATTTATCCATCTCAGTCCTGACTTGTGTTATGTAAGCACAACACAATTTTATTATAAAATGTTTAGATACTAAATTTATAGTTAACAGCCGTCAGCGCCTTGATTATGTAATTTTTCACGTAACTTTGCACATGTGTACGAAAGCGTTATGTTCAACTTCAGATGCGTAGGTATAGATAGATATGAGGCGTAATACACATGATAAGTCACATAATCAAGGTGCAGTTGGCCAAATGTTGCTAGTTGCAAACTTGCAACGAAGAAAACATTCTTGGTAGCAAGAGACAGCTTTTAACAGGAGACAGATTTCTTAGCGTATAAGAGACCGAGGGATAGTGATTTAATCAAAAGAGAAAATTCTGAATAAAAATGCCCAATATTTACAATTATTTTATTTTTAAATGAGACAATTGTTTCATCTCTATCACACTTATTATGTACATTTGGTTTAAATAAAACAAACCCTTGAAACACCTTACTGGATAATTCAATAACTTTGTGCATATTTGAGAAAAAACATTTATGTCGTATTATGAAAGACAGACTAATCGATGAAGAGGTCGTAATATGTAGATAATTCTGATTGATCAAGTCGGTGTCTCGTTACTTCCATGCAACCCAAGTTCTCGCAACTGCACATTCGTACATTTAGAAACTATCAAAACTACACGTAAACCTAAACTCCAAAATGCAAAAGGTACAAAATTTCAACATATTTTAGAACTTTGAGTAATCATCAAATGCAATCTGGCTGCAGACAATACCAGCCGTATCATTTTCACGCTTCAACCAATCGAAGGTTGTGTAATTGATGTATTTAAAAAATAACATTTAATTAACGAGACATTTTATAAGAAATCGAGTTTTTTCGCAAATGAACAGTGGACCGTCCCGTGCACTTTCAACAATTTTAAAATCTTTGATTTTTTCATATGAATTAAATCAATCACATGCTGATTATAAAATTTTAAAACAATTAACACTGCCGACATCGGCGAGGGGCAGTTAATTTATTACGTAACACAATTTTAACTTCTTTAGGGCCAACACCTTGATTATGTAACTTTTCATGTATACACTGTGTACGAAAGCGGAATGTTTACTTAGGTCCGCTGTATAGGTATGGGGCGTAGTTTGTATCACCTATAGTGGATACCGTATTTCAGTGCTGTTACGTATCAGCATATCTGATACGTAACAGTAATATTGAGCCACATAATTGATGGCCAAGTCCAGTAGATATTTCGTTTTCGCACACAGATGTATACGTTAAAAGTGACATAGTCAAGACGCAGGTACGACAAAGTCTTATTTCTAGCCCATACATGGAAAAGTAAGACTTCTTCGGAGCCCACCGCCATATCGTTCGGCCTTTGCATCTACGTATTGAGATGGTTTATAGAGCGTCAAATAGCACCTTCACTCACAGTAGATAGATGAAGGGACCACTCGGACGCTGCATATCGTCATACGTAATAAATAAAGCACTCGTTAGAGGTAACAAAATCCACGAAGTTGTTAGCTTCAGCCGACAGGCAATCCCTTCAGCGGTAAAGCCGATTTCACTATTCAAACAAAAGTCGATGAGACTATTAACTAAGAGGATTCTTTTGGGAATGCTTAAACACGATTAGTTAAGGATCACGTCTAACTTGAATGGTGAAATCGGCGTTAATTCGGATGTGTAACACCATATTGCACCTGATCCTGACTCGAATTTCAAGACTTATAGCCCTTAGACACATTATCTGCATTTGGCAGATACTAGCTTATTACAATAACATGTGTACATAATGTACCTAACTTTAGAAAAGACTATGAAAAACTTTAAGAAAAGAGAACTTACATTTAAACATCAGATTAGGCTTCTCTATGAATTATGTTGTGCTTTTTTCCTTTATCACAATTATCATACATTACTATTATAATACATTAACTTTGTCATACATTTTACACACGCCGCAACAACCGCAACCAGATTTTAAAATCATTATAAGATTTTAACATTTCAATTAAAATATCAATGTGTACATTGTACACAAAATTCTTCTAACTAGATCTCATATAAAACTCAACATCATGTATTTGATTGGACAAGTTTGGACACGTGATATTTACTTTTTAGAGTTTGTAAAAGACTTGAAATGAATTTCCCACACTAGCTTCATTCTTCGCAGATTCGCTCAAATGCTGAGTGTATTGTGGAATGGAAAAATTGCACGGATAATAAACTTATTAATTTATGATCAAGATCCGACAGGGTAACAAGTTGTGTGTCATTTTGAAACACATAATTTGTTGACTAGACTCTTAAAAACGTAACAAAATGAGCATTTACAAAACGAAAAATATGTATCTACCGATTGTCATTGTACTCATAATATTAACAAAGAATTTAGTAAAAACGTTCAGTGAAATCTTCGAACTGACAATTAATATTATCCGTACAGTGACTGACTAATCATATAAAATATATCAAACTTAAAAGCTACTTAAAGTTTTCCCCAGACACTATGTCCTAGGGATTTAATAAAACACTGTCAAGAATAGATAGCGAAATCACTCAAAATTAGGAATGGAGGGATACACAAATGTTATTAAAGCAAAGATGGACTTACAACTCGAATTAAACAAGATTGATAAATCTTGCGCTAATAAACTATAGTTAGGAGTGATTTCGCTAGCTACGTTTGAAGTTGCAGTATGTGTATGTCATATGTTCACAATAATCGTCAAATTTATAAAAAAAGGGAATGGGTGCACAATAAAGAATTGACGCGACCCCACCAGGCGTCCCCACAACCACACACAGACATACAATAGATATGTTTGCGACAAAAGCCTATTAAACTCTGAATTAACTTTAAACCCTTGATTCACGATGCTATCCGATAGAAGTGAGCAGACTAACGATTGAAATCATAGAATATCTGGCACGAGTAATCTAGAAAGACATCGGCGTTTTGGTCATATGTCGTACGTTATCGAAAAGGAAATATTGTTTGATAGAAAAGCGGTAAGAAAGCTCGACTTTCAAGCTTGAGAAACATTAAGTATAAAACATATGAACGGCAAGTTTAGATGGTTCTCAAGCCGATGGGGTCTCACTGGCTAGTGCTATACAAAAGTTATTGAGTTTTACTTAACTTATTGAACTCAATAACTTTTACACTATTTTTATTTTTAATGCACTAACCCGTGCTAAGGATATAAGAATAAATAGGTTTTTAAATCAATAACTTTTGTCAATCGCTTTGTAAATTGTCGAAAAATCTACTTTGACTTCATCTCTACATCTAAAAAATGTTTGTAACCACTGGAATGGAAAAAAAATCGTGATAAAAGTAAAAAGAGTGCCTGTCGGCTTCCGAACCACTAAAATTGCACTGTGTTAATTGCAGAAATCAGAAGTATAGAAATATTGTAAGATCATTTTATAGTTTCACCGAGAAAGTTTTGATTTTACCATTCCTTTCCGAAGCAATTGACAAAATGCTTCTTACATTTAAAAATTGAGAACGGTGCCTCCAATAAAAAGTTAACAATTATTATTACTAAGACGAATGATAAAATGGTGTTATAATTCTAGCATGCATGCAACAACAGCATCTTAAATGCAACCATCATCGAATTGAACACTTTCAAGTATATTATGTACAAAGGATTAATCATTCTTCTCCAACGTCGACGCGGCCGCCGAGCCACGCCCGTACCTACGATATTCGAGTTGATATATTCACAATAAACTTACTTAAACTGTACAGGGACCGGCAAAATATGACGGTTTTCGATCATTCTTACAACACAGCGGAACTAATATACACATCTAATTCCTCGAATAAGTGCGAGTTAACTGTTTGAATCGACATTGTATACTCGCTTTATGGCACTGGGGCATGACACGCCAAGTGGAAGTATCGCTATACAGATGAGCTTCCAGGAATGCTCACATCTGTCTACATGTAGGGAGGATATCGAGGAGCAGGTCATGACTAATACCTATGATGACGCGCTTTCTCGTACATTTGCGTTTTTTGGCCTGCTTTACTTCCGTGTACTCTTGTTACTGAGAGCGGCTATGAGTTTCATTCAACTACTTCTATTACTGCTTAAACTCCCAAATTAGTACAGTCATTTGGTTCTAAAAAAGAGGTTACCTAGAAACTTCACCGGGAGTTTACCTGTTTGGCCAGAACGCGTGTTGAACTTTTAATATTCAACGAATAGAATGTAAATTCTTTGCATTGAAATAAGTTTTTGATTTTCGAATTTTAGCGGCTTTCGTAAAAACTATTTGAATTTTACGAAAATCGATTAAAGTGTACGAATTTGTCTCAATTTTACTTTTTAATAAAAATGTTTTTATCGTGTAATCGGAAAGGAGATGTGATCAAAAAATTGCTTTTAGGCGCCATTTTTTCAATATGGCGGCGCGAGCGACAAAGATGCGAGGTGTAAAAATTTAAGTACGGAAAGAGCACATCGAAATCCATAAATAACAAAATCCCGGAAAACTTTCGAGGTAAATCTATCAAATGGCTGACACATTACTGTAGACGTCACTTAGGGGTGGGACCTATACCAGGCGCGTTTGCTACAATCAAACCGCGTAAGCCTCGCACGATTTCGGGGGTATATTTGTGAGCTCGCCCGCCGCCTGCCAACCATCTCGTGAATATCCGATAACGCTACACTAAAAACATCAACAACCTCACGTTCTAATTTTACTAACTCAGACTTTAAATTATAGAATTGTCATGACGTATCGGGAGTTGCGTGTACCGTGCTCGACGATAGCTGGCATTTCATACCTTCTCTCACTCTGCACTTTCATCTAGTCAAGACAGCTAGCAGCGTGCCACCTTAATTTGTCTGTCCGGTTAGGCTTCATACAAGCTTTTTACCATACTCATAGGAAAACTGAGTCAAGTGTGCTCCTCATTTTAGATAGAGCAAGTGATTTCGACGAATTCCGTAGCAATTCTCTAAAGGCCCACATGATATAAAAGAATGCCAATGGGACAACTATAAAGATTATAATCGAGCGAGAGATGAAGCAGAAATTCAAATATTGAATTTCTATTAGCTAAATTGAATGAAAAGAATGAATTTCTTATTGAGCGTGAACAGAACTACAAACCGTAAAGTCATATTTAATTTATCCCTGCACTTTTAGGTGGAACTTTTGTTTAGGTTTTCTCTGAAAAACTGGACGCGGACAAAGGACAGAGTGTGTTACAAAGAAACACTGAAAATATAATTTTGGTTAAAAAAACTATTTGTAATTTTACTGTTGATCCTTGAATTTCTATGAAATCTGCTGAATAACTCAAAAGAAACACATCGTTCAGGCGTAACGGTGCGCTTGATAAATAGGTTTTTAATCATACAAATCCATAACGCGTTGAATACGTTGCGTACATGGGCTCAGTCTATTTATAGCTTAATACACTGCGCTCTACTTCCATCAATAATTCAAAGCAAGTGATGCTGATCAACTTTCGTTGTATCGCGTTCGCGAGTTAAGAGATACTGAAATTACCGATTAGTTTATCCATGTCTCTTGCTCGTCTGTTCACAATCGTTCCCTTAGCCTTGCTCCATCCATTACTGTCGCTAGGGCTCTTTAGATACGAATATGGCACAAGTGTGGTAACTATCATTGCTCAGACTAGACCAGTCGTTCTTTCCCTTACTTACTTCGACAGTGAACTTACTTAGACAAGAACTCTTTAATCCATACCTCGTTGCTATACCAGTAATTAGTTCCCTAACCCCTGCTTAGTCACTCAGGATACGGTCATTAAACCTTATTCTTATTTTGTCTTTCGGGCTAGATCGGTCATTTGTATACCAAGCTCATACTTCCTCACTCGCTCGACTAGACCGAAGGTTCGGTAAAGTTTAGAGAAGGTATCTTTGTTAACCCTCACTTCGTCAATCACTCAGACCAGACCATTCCTTCGTCCTAAAGCTAGACCTCCTTCGCTACCCCATACTCCGTCACCCACTCAGGCTAGACCTTTAATTCCTTTCCTAACCCTTACGTCGTCCTAAAACGAGCCCAGACGCTCCCTCCCTAACACATACTTCGTCACCTGCTTCGGCTAGACCAGTTATTCCTGCTTACTTCATCGCGATAGTCGCTCAGGCTGCGGCGGGCGGGCGCGGGCGGTACTACAAGCGGTCGAGCCGGAACTCGTGCTCGACGCTGGAGTCCGGTAACAAGGAGCTGGGCTGGTCCAGCATGGAGAGATCGTCCAGGTCGAGCTCCGCACGAAGCTGTGCCTCCTCGCCGCCGAATATGCCCGCGTCGAGCTCGCCCGAGTAGTCTGCAGAGACACAGGGTGATGATGATGTTTACACACACCAAACGTATGTGCCATTATTGATCTTAGCGCGTCAATGGCAAACGACACAGAGAACACTAAATGATCTCAACTCAACATTTAGCAACGCGGACTGCGTCATCACTTGCACTCTCCTCTTATAAGCTCCTTTTGAGTGTGGGTGTTAGCCCACTCAGGGCACAGTGAATGGTGGACTCTCCGCCCGATACCGCATCCCCTCCTGCTTCGACATTTACTGAGTATGCAGTAAAAAAAAGCGCGTGTGCAGGATTTACTTGTGAGGATGATATCGATGTGAGGATCATGTAAATCCTGCGGGCCTGCGTTCACCACACTACAGTCGCAGCAGTCACACTGGCTCGTTGACTTTAGAATTTACTGCACGTGCTAGTAAAGGCTAAAGACCGGCTCGTTGACTTTAGCTTACAGTGCATGCCCAGAGATGCGTGTGCAGTAATTCACCTGTGAGGATGATGTCGGGAATGCTGGCGGGCGTGGTGGGGGACTGCAGCGCGGGGAAGACCGGCCCATTGCCGCCCGGCACCGGATCCCGCTCCTGCCGCGGCTCGGGGCGGCACTCGTGGGCGTGTGTGGTGCAGCCCGCACTCGACGGCCGGTGCTGCGGCTGAAACGGCGACGTGCCGTTGTTGCTTGGCTGGAATGGAGTGGGCATTGGCTTAGGCGTCATCGACTGAGATCCTACTGTTTCTGGTTCTCGTTACTAATTGGGTTCTCTTGGAGTGAACCTCATTTTTAACAAGAACCACGCTCAACTTATATCTGCGTGAGATCCGTGAGAGTCGAGAAAAGTCAGTATGGACATTTTTCGTAATGCACCATAGAAATCTCGGTTATTGAATAAAGATGGAAAATAGAAACGAAGAAAACTATAGAGAATCAAGAGAAACTGTGCAAACGTAGAAGATAACCTCTTCCATGTTTGCACTTGGTTTTTTGACAGGACACCGAGGTGACAGCATCTTGGCATTTCTTTCAACTAAAAAAATATTTTATTGCAATGTAACGATTTAAAAAAAAACAAGTATTAATATAATTAAGGAGATATTAACATATATTAATTATTTGACACCAGTCGTGTTCATTCCCTCTTATTTGGGTGTGGGCTTCTTCTAGATTCTACGATCCTCTATGTCACAGCATACGTAAATTAAAAACCTATTTAAAGGCTAAAAATACCACCCATGCCGGGATTCGCCCGATCCGACCCGCGACCTCTGGCTATCTGTGCCAGCGCTCTTTCCAACTGAGCTAATGGGCGACTCACCGGCATCAGTGAAATTTAGAACCTCTTTACAATATTCTCTCTTTACGTTTAGCCTCTAAATAGGTTTTTGAAATTGTCCTTAGCAAGGGTTAGTGCATTAAAAAGAATATAATACGTAAATTAAATATAGTCTCTCACCTGTGAGTATGTGTGGGGGGAATTCGTTGTTTGCGGCGAGTGCGGCGAGCTGTGGTTGATATACGTCGCGTTGTAGCCAGATACCGGGTCGTCCAGCTAAACGAACAATAGATGATCCACGGTTAAGCCCAATTACTGCAGGTTAAAGGATGGTAAAAAGCGAGAATACAAGAACTGCCACAAGTTTTCATAAGACGTTTTGAGAACTTAGTTCAGCGGATTACGTTAATACATCTTTAAAGTGTTTCAAATAATCACATGGTTCGGTTCAGTATGCTCCTAAACGTGTTGTGGAACTTTGTGATAGCCAACCTGTTTCAATTTTATGTTTTGCGGAGGTAAGCGAACATGAACATTTCGCATTAATTTGTTTAGAAATTGTTAACTCTTCTATTTGCTTACAAAGTCTATCAGTTAGTATATTTAGGACTTGCAATATTTATCGATTGCTTACTTCTGCGGGACATTGAATTGAAATAGATCGAACATATAAAGCAGAGTTTTCATCAGATAGACAGAACACGTTTTTTGTGGTCTTTAGACGATCTCTTGAAAGGAGACGCATTCTTGTTTCATTTGCCTGTTCTGTGAAAACCCGGCTTGTGTTGTATCGCCAAACTAAGCGTGAATGGTATAAAATTAAGCAGAAAGTCTGCGAACGTTTGACGATACTGAAGTTCAATAATAAAGCCAATTAGAGGAGATTCACTAAATTCCCATTAAGTAGTAACATCTCCTCTAAATGTCGTACAATAAAGAGAAAAATACAACAAAATTAAATTAACCTGAAAATAAACATACATGACCATCGAAATAATAACAATAATACAGATTTGTAGTTATAAAAAAAGCAATTTAAAATTAGACGAGGCACGCAAGTAACGTTTGCTTTATCTACCTATGACTACACATTGGGAAAATGCGGAGATGCATACACAAACGTAGATAAGTGGTATGTCATAATGTATGAAACTTGATAGAAGTGTATGTTCCAGGTTTTCAATCATTTGAATGCACCCATTGAGTAATAACTAACTACAAAACTAAGTACTTATAACTAACTGATTCTGAGACATGCCTGAGTAATTTTTTGATTAAATATCGTCAAGCATCTGAGAATAATTAAATATATACAAATAATATTGTAGGTATCGTGTGCATTTAAAGTGCTGTACCTACCTACCATGCAGAAATGTGCATAAATAACATTAATAGGAAGTACATAAAAGCTAAAAGACACTAAGTACTGACTATTGATTTCCTCTTAACTGTTTTAAATCCATTGTGTGATTGTTGGTAAATGCATGCAGGCGGCAACTATCGGAATCTATGTATCTATACTGCGTTCAATAAACATTACAAATAAAAAAGTAATACAACCGCGAAGACATTGTGCTTTACCGTGGTGTAATAAATGTAGGGGTTTGGAACTTTGGAAGGGCAAAATCTTCGTCCTAACCGTGTGGTGAAATTTGCTAATCAGGCCGCCAATTGTACTATGTACATTTGTGATTATTTTGTATTTGTTGTTTTTCCAGTGTACAATAAAGAATATTCGTATCTTATCAACGTAAGGGACTCGCTAAATGTTACTCAGGGTGCGCCAGTCGTACGTACTCAGGGTGCGCCAGACGTACGTACTCAGTGAGTTTGTCATTCGGAGAGGCTCCTTATATGCACCCTGGCTATTGGCGGACACACATTATACACGCGCGTACATCTAGCGTGCGGCTGTCTCCTTATGAAGCCAAGACGGCTTGAAGATTATTTAGCCTCTTTGCACGTCACCTGCGCGCCAGCGAGTGATCTGCAAAGGTCACTCGCAAACAATGCACGCTCGAATATTTTCTCTTATTAAATTTTGTGACTTATTAATATTCATATCCATTAAACCCTACAGACGAACTCTTCATTTATGTCAGTGTCCTCTAATAACCGGGTAAATAATTATATTTTCCGCCTGAAGCAAATGGAATCGTAATAGAATCGGGATTCAGATCGCGCACTGAACCGTTTTGCAAATAATGAAGTCTATTCCTTCTTAGTTCTTTCAATTCCAGTCACAGTAAAAAGATTAAAAGATAATTAGGGAACAAACGCCCTTTAGTTAAGTTTGCACTAAGTCGTCTTGTATAAATATGACTGTGTTATTTACAAAAACTATTTCCCCTTACCACAGACTACACTGAATTTGTTCAGGAGTCGTGTTTTTATAAACTTGACTGATAAACTTTTTCTCCGCGCTTCTTCATAAGCCACGTTGTATATATCTTACAATGTTAAGTTTTTAGAGGTGTAAGTAATTCCTCTGTCACGTGAGCACAAAGCGGAAGCAGAAGACAACGACGTCAAGACGACGGCAATTCACGAAGAGTTTGTTGTGTGAACGGACCACTTCGTCCCGGCAAGACAAGCACAATATCTCCGCGTCATACTCCTCGGTGTAGTGTGTAAGTGTGTGATGGGTGTCGTACATTCTCCGCGACTTGGACGTGTGCCGTCCAGCCTGACTCCACGAGGCTCTGCACCAGCTGCGCCCAGTCCTTGGCCAACATCCACCAATGTTACACTCACATAGTCACGTATGCGCGGACGACGCACCAGCGAGCCAGATTAGGATCTATTTTATGAAGCGTACGGATCAAGAAGGAACGGTATTGCAGTTTCCAGACAATACATTGGAGTACTTGCACAAAAGAGGTTTTATTCACATTGGGGAGGTCAACAATCGTGTTTACGGGGATCCATAGGCCTAACCAGCGCATCAATGATAAAATGATCATATCTTCGTTTATCGATCGCATTTGCAAAAAGTAGTCTATACAATCTCTTGATCATGTTAACAGGATCCACGACAGAGCACCTAGGATCGTGGATATGGGACTAAATAGCATTTAAGCCAAAAATGGCCGTTAATATCTCCGTTATTGTTATCTAGACCGAGGTTCCTTGCCCTAGGTTAACGGCCATAAATGCGGCCATTTAGAGATTGTACGGACACTTTTTGCAAATGCGACCTGTAAAAAATATGTTTTTTTCTCTGGGTGATGCTAGTGTTACTCAATGGAGCCCCTTAATTGTCTTCTCTACAACTAACACTTTTCATAACACCTGTCGAAATGTAATTCTAGTCACGTGGCACGAAAACGCGCCATACAAATAACACTCAAACTACAATATGAAGTGTGTATGAATGTTTGAGTTATTTACATGTTATTATTAATATTAAATTTATTACTTCATGACAAAACATGAAAAACCACATTTACACAAGTTCCCCACTGACAAGGGTTATCCCTTTGTAAGGACACAGAATACAGTCTACAAAAGATGCTACCATCTTCCCTTGAGGACCTCGAAGACATTGATAACTATCATCCGTATGCCCCATATAATAAGCTAGCTATACAGGGTGTCTCATTCATATCGGTCAGTATGGGAAAGTCTGAAACTATAAGACATACGAAGATCTGTTCTGAGGAACCATGTCATCGATTTTAATAACAAGAAAAACTGCATTCATACATTTTAAAAAACATCTGTACTCCGTTCGGGAATCGAACCCGGTTGTTTTGAAAAAAAAAAAAAACTTCTATTAATCAAACACTAACAATCAATTGAAAAGCCCACTTAAAATAAGTATGTAGATACTTATTTAAAGATTAAGATCGTTACCTAAACGTGTTGAATATTGTATTGAAAAAGGCGGCGGTCACTTCGAGCACCTACTAAAATAAATTAAAGTATGTGAAAACAATGCATTTTATTCATTTTAGACATCATGTTCCATACAGACATTTACTGCTTAAGACCTACACAATCGATATCTAAATAGAAATAGTGTAGGTTTTTTTTTCAAAACCACCGGGTTCGATTCTCGAACGGAGTACCTACAGATGTTTTTTAAAATGTATGAATGCAGTTTTTCTTGTTATTTAAATCGATGACATGGTTCCTCAGAACAGATCTTCGTATGTCTTATAGTTTCAGACTTTCCCATACTGACCGATTTGAATTAGACACCCTGTATATGGATATGGGCTTTTAAATCAGTCGCTCGATGGTGAGGCAACAGCGGAATTAGAGTCTTAAATAGCAAATAAGCACTCCAGTTTCCCTCGTTGTCAAAATTACCAGTAGATATACAGTGAAACAGTGGTTTGAAAAGGTACAAGTATCATTTTCTGTTCACTAACATTGTGCTTTAGATTAGTGCCAGAACATTTTTGCGTTTGGAATTCTAATAAGTCCGAGATATCGAATTCGTTTCTATTTTGTTTATGCGTGTTTTTGAGATTCCAATATATATATATATGCAAAGAATTATAAAATCAGTATTGTCTTGTTTGGATATTCTCAATTTTTGCAGGGTTTGCTAAGTCGTATCATCAGAAGCATTTATTTGTTTAACATAATGTGCGATTGAAATCTAGTGACAAAAATGTACTTACAACTCCTTGCTGTTCCATCGATGCGATAAAATGTGAAAGGTATCATGAATTAGACTGATTTGTATGACTGTTCAAATGAATTCATACCTTCTAGCAGCTTAGGTACACATTGGTTGTAATGTTAGTCGAAAGTTTGCCTTTAATTTTAACAGAATATGAACACGATACGTGTGTTTATCATTAATCAAACATTCCACAACCTTACATTTTTCATTAGCTCTGTACTGGCTTAAAAGTACTTACGATGAGGGTAGCCACTCACCATAGTGATTTGTCCGAAAGGTTCTAAGATCTGTTGGTGTAAACTGCTATAGTCTGCCCGCGGCGACTCCACGGGACTCCCTGGACTGTGCACCATCTGTAAAGCAATACGAAACAAGTTTTCTCCTTTTCTTGTGTTTCTTATATAAAGATTTAAATAGAATCCCATTATCCAAAACTGTGGTGTTCTGCTATTAAATACTAACAACTGTTACCATGGCGAAGACTTTAGAATCGCTAAGTGATATCAACTGATCCATACATTTTAACGTCGAGGCACCTTCTTCGACTTTTAATTAGAATTAAATTAGCATGAATAAGCTGATATTTTTTTCGTTGCTACAGTTCTCGTGAGTTCAAAATCCGGCCACGTGTTTTTAACTTTAAGTTAATTACATTTGGAATGTATGATTCAGATGATATTGTTTTCGATATTAAGGAGTTACTGCTGTAATAAAAATTGTTTGTATTCGTAAGCAGCGATCCCCATTTAAGTGTAATTGGATCTTTCTGAAACACAGTAAAAAAAGTATTTTTGGGGTATTGTCACACAGGTGCCCATTGTGTGAAAATACCCCAAAAATACTTTTTTATTGCAGCCTGTATAAGGCATAGGCCTTCTTTCGGAGCTTTAGCCATATTGTATGAAAATGGTGATATTTTTTTGGTTTTTCAGTGTTTGACCCATAATATTGTTGAGTAGAACAATGGTACTAAGATGTTTTTTATCATTCGTAGACATACACAATTTATTTGTATTTTTTTGCGATAATTCAACCATTTATCAATTTCAATTTCAAAATACATAAAACAATTCATTTACAGCGCAGTATTCTAAAACACCACGTGTAAAAAAAACAAGACACCATAAAAAAACTACTCAAATAGATCATAAAAAGTCTGTGATAGAAGGAAAGACTGTCGCAGATTATTTTAACTCGTAAAGTCTCGAGTACTGTAGTACATTACACCGCCAGTGTTTGTACAGCGAGTTTTCACTCCTTTTTAAACTGTAAAATATGTTAGGTTTTAATAGAAAATAAACAATTAATAACTTTTTTTTAAGCTGCTTACCGTCGGCGAAGGTATGTTGATATTTGACGTGGAGGAATATTGCGAGGGCGGACTACAGTGGGGTTGGTAGCTGGGCGTCATCCAACTGTGGTCCAGAGGTATGTTCTGTCGACAGGCGAAAGCACAGGTCCAGTAAGAACGACAAACTAGAGTTAACTAGTAATTTAACAGCCTTACTAATAAACTTGGTGTGAGTATTGTATAACTACGCAGTGTTTTGTCTCTTTTCTTCCAACTGAAAATTACATTCAAATGACGTGAACAAAACACTGTAACTATACCAGGCTTATACGGTGTTTATTAGTAAGAGCCTAAGTGTCTTTAAAACTAACGCGGACCCCTAGTCTGCAACGACTATAATATTGGCTTAAGAAAGGCATCTCACGAGACGATTCCCATACAAGCGTAGTTTTAAGGGATAGTGTTTTTATAAATAAGCCCATATATGTTTGTACGAAATTGAAGCGAATTAAAGGGTACCTCAAGCGCCAATTCTCATATAAACGTAACTTGGTTTTATTTTACAAACGATTTAATGAAACTTTACTAATATGTTAGAGGATACTATTAAAAATTTAGAATTGCAAATGAACTAAAAAAATATTTACCTCATGAGACTTTTCATAGAAACTTCTCACAAGGATATTTCATAGCAATAAATTATAACTAAACTACGTTTGTATGACAATTGATGCTTGAGGCATCCCATGTATTGTTTAAGCTTCTCACAAATGTTGACAGACGAGAGGTCTTGTAACATCAGTAAATTTCCCCATTAGTACTAAAGTAATTAGTAACTTAAAAGCGTGGTTCGGTTTTGTATTTTGAAGCCTTAATCTCATAGCTCTCAAGTTGTTGTCAGCTGGCGATCATTGCCATATCAAATTAGTCTAAATGAATTAGTATAAATATCTACAGTTGGCGCGTAAACAAAACAGTGTTGGTAAAAACTACCAAACAAATCACGCAATATCCACATGTTCTCCTGATTGTCAGTGAAAACCTGTTATTAGCTTTAAAGCTAATTCTTCTTTTCTTTGTAAAAATGCCTCATGTATATAAGCTGTTGGTTTTCCAATAAATAAAATAAAAAAACGTTGTTGGAGCGAAGGTGATCTGTCAGGATCGTGGCAAGTGGCAGTACCTGGTCTCTGCCTACCCCTCTGGGATACAGGCGTGAGGTTATGTATATAAATAAAAAAAAAATTGCTGAAACATACCTATAGGTTAGAGAGTTTCTTATTTAACCTACTACAGCCCAAAGTCCTATGATACAATTATGTTTCCGTAATAGTCTGTTAACGCCCAGCGCGAGAATGAAAATTCAAGAATAAACGCCCACCTTCCCACAAAAAGGGGATTGAGGGCTTTGACAACTTTTGTTCAAGGATTCTACTACTCTTGAAAATTCTAGTCGAGGTGTTTTGGGATTTGCGATGTGAAATTTCAAAAATTTAAAAACTTATTTAGAGGCTAAAAATTTCACCCATGCCGGGATTCGAACCCGCAACCTCTGGCTATCCGTACCAGCGCTCTACCAATTGAGCCAATGGGCGACTCACGGCATCAGTGAAATTTCGAACCTCTTTACAATATTCTCTGTATTACGTACAGGCAGCGACATCTGACTTAAGCAAATTGCATTACTTACAGCCCCGACTACCTACTTTGCAGTTAGGTTTTAACATCGGAACGATATCACTGTACCCACATGATTACACTATTTTTATTTTTAATGCACTAACCCGTGCTAAGGAACAAATTTAAAAACCTATTTAGAGGCTAAAAATTTCACCCATGCCGGGATTCGAACCCGCAACCTCTGGCTATCCGTACCAGCGCTCTACCAATTGAGAAAATTCAAAAAATTTTAAAAATATTTTTTTTTTACTTTTTTTTATTAATATGTATTAGAAGTTAATATTTACATATTTGTATTGACATCTGTCCTGGAGATAAAACAATTTTTATTATATTGCCAAATCACAGAAACCGTGGTATCACGAAGCAATTTTCATCAGAGTATGTAGAGAAATTTTTGGTCATTAATATTTAACTAAATGGTAATATAAAAACCGGGATCCCGGAACATTAATCTTCAATAATATATTATTTATTTATTTCATAATAGACTCCGCCCTTACCGGTCTTCCACCTAAAACAGCACGTTAAATAAAAATAATACCACAAAAAAAGAGAAAAATCGCTGACATTAGCATGTTAGAGCCTTACCACAATTTCTGGTCTGCTTTACCACAACCAGGATTTTATACAAAAATAAATAATATTATTTGCTGGTTTAAACAACCATGTTATATCTATTCGCCAACTGTATGTAATTATACTCCGTCTATTCCGATCACGGATATATGACTAAGGCTTCTCCTTGTTTTCACTATAAATCCCACAGAACATAAAAAAGAGTAGAAGTAGCGACATGACACATTAGTACGAAAACCAGTGTAACCAAACTGATACTTATAAACCAAACGCACACTACGAATGCCGAGGTGCCATTGGTAAATAAATTCAATGCCGAAAAGGTGTACATCATAAAAGTTTCAATTACAATATGCACCTTTTTGTAATGTTTACAATGATCAAAGTCAAATGACAATGATGAAATTAAGGTTGACATTTTGTAGTAACGCTACTCTACACTAGATGGAACTACCGCCGTGTCGGACCGAAAAGAACTTTTACCTACTAAGACATAAAGGTCAAAATTGAGAAACAAGTACATTCACAGTTTGGGATGGGACAATGCGAGTTCTAGATTGTCGATAGGGAGAACCTATCGACAAATTATACCCGTACAAACAGTTTAACACATTAATGGCCTAATACGAATACTGGTACTTAGAAGAATTTTTAGCTATTTCTTTTTTGCCTGCGGGTTGACTGGTAGAAAATGCATCTTTTTCACATTATCTTTTTGTGCAATAAAGATTCAAGACTAATAGGGTAAATAGATGCACAAAGAAAACAATGTGGTAAATTTCATATTTTAAAACGTTCTCTTATTTAAAACTAACTACCTTTAACCCGCTGCTTCGCGGGCGTTAGAAAATATAACACGGGAAATATCATTTAATCTACGACTCAATTCAGATCTTTGTCTATCTGTACGCCATGTTTCATACGTTATACTAATTTTATTGATGATGGTACTAATATATTTCAATTATACGCAAGAGTCTAACCTGGAAGTGAAGCACATTTTTTTTGGTATTGCTGCATAAGTGCCACCTTCCACCTTTTTTAGTTATTATGAAGTGTTCATGAAAATGCTCTGAATATATTGTGCTCATCGTCGTTTTGAACCAATTTTGCCTTCCTATCGCTGCCATCCATTTTACTTACGTATTCGGTTTCTTAGGAAAACAAAAACTATTTTCCTAAGAAACCGAATAAAAAAATTATTTTATGCCACACCTGGCAATAAAGTGGCTTTTTCCGCACGCTGCGCGTACGGAACGAGCCGCTTTCTGGCCAAGTGTAGACATAAAAATATGTACACAACACGGGAGGTAATAAAGAAAGCTCTCGATCGCATATTTACGTCCCTCGCTTGCAGCTTGGGCCGCAAACTTCTGCGATCTCGGCCTTTCTACTTAGACGAATTGGAATTTACAATACCTAAGTACCGTTAAGTATGTATGACTACTACGGTCATAGACAATTAATTATCGATAGATTTTTCTCATGTGTGCCCCCATCCGTAATTGAGTAGAATTCAAATTTTGACAGAAACTTCTAGAGAATGTACACTTTCTTCGATGAAAATTTAACTTTATTAACCAGTAAATAAAGGTGGTTTCACTTTCTCATTTTCGGATTGGTTTCCGTGTTCATGTCATTACAAATTTAATTAAAAATACAATGAAATACGTCTTACAGATGAAATGTTACGGCATGATCGGTATATTTTGGTCCCCAACTTTTATTTTAGCTCTCTAACACAGCATAACAAGGCATTTTAATCAAGTTTTCACCATTTTTTCTTTACTAGGAGCGCACGGCAACTGAAGTCAACAAAACTGTCACCGACTACGCATAGGCAATACATTGCTAATGTGAGGCACGCGGGCACCGCCCACTTACGACTTCTACTCTTTTTTTATGTTCTGTGATAAATCCCAACACAGCTTTATTAAAACTAAGATTTAAGAAGCTAAAGGCAACATGCAGTTAGAACAATGTTCTTTACAAAAAATGATGAAACAATCTCCGATATACTAGGAAATTTCTGCATAAAGAAAGCTAACAATAAAACCCAACCTCCCATTGCGTTCAACCAATTGGCGGCTATATCGAACAAATAACGTCTATATTTATAGTAACGCGATAGGCGATGGGTCTTAGATAAATGTACAATATAAATAAGACTTACAGTTTCATTAATAAAGAATGCGATTTGAATTAGGGGTAAACATTTTATCATGCTTTGTCGTTATCTATAACCTAGAGAACTATTTAAAAGTTATCATGCACTTATTTCATCAATCTACATATATCTTGTGCTGGAATAACGGGCTAAACATTGGTTAGCATATATTTCATAAGCAAGTATTAATAAAAGTTGAAATCCAATTATTGCCAGCCACACATTGCTGAAATGTACAGAAGAATATTATTATAAAATGTTAGTATAGCAGGAAATAAAATAAGAAAAATTATTCAGTTTTATCCGTTATCTGAATATGTTAGTCACTTTGTTGAGTAACATGAATAAAAGGTTATAGTTATACAACAGACGAAAATATGGCAGCATCGATGGTATTATAAGGCCCATAGGAAAAGCATTGAAGCAAAAGAGTTCAATCATTATGAATGTTAAATTGAACTAGTAGAAAAGACCGTATGGAGGTTAAAAAAGGAAACGAACCTTATTTTGATGAAGGTAATTATTTGTGTTTGGTACAGATAAGTGGTTCTGAAATAAACAAAAAAATATGGTTTGTGTAAAGAAGCAAAACAAAAACAAAAGTCAAACAGAGGAACACAACATTTTTAATCACTTAACATTCTACACCAGTGTCATTTTAGTGGGTTTCTTTTTGGTGCATTATTTTTCTACACAAGCGGTTCTCTATGGGAATGAAAGTTTATTCAATGTCCGGAACAAACTTTCAGAGATACCAGACGAACAAGACAGTTTACTACATTAAACTAGTGATGCCAACCGGTTTTAAGAAAACGTTTTTTTTGCAAAAACCGTTAATAAGCGTTTTTTTCCAAATCCAATCCAATTCTGTAATGTAATTTGCAGAGTGCCTCGCAGCCAAAAGAAAAAATACGTTGTTTTATGAAATAAAATCCTTATTATGAAACCAAGACAAGTATTGTACACATTTTTATTTTCAATTTATATTTTGGCAACCTGAGTTTACGACGTTAACCTGGTTATCGTGTAACCGGTATTTTCGTGCTGAGCAATTGCTGCAGTTTACCTGTTTTTTGCAACGAAATGATAGTTTTATTTAATAAGATATAATGACATACACAGTCAACTTAATTTCATCAATGAATTTAGGTACATCATTTTCTATAAATTTTAAGACCTTTTAGAAACATCGGTTAACATCACTATTCGTAAACAATAAAATTACACAATCGATATTTCGCTTCAATCAATGGCAATAGGTACCTAACTGAAGCATGAAACGTATCCTTCATTAAGGCACAAACTTCGAATACAGAAAAGCATGCTTCATTCAGGAACTCCACGAACTATTGTAGTTACCGGAAAACCACAATGTTTGACCGGTGGTAATAATTCCAGCTACATACAACTACACGACTTAAACATACATTCTAACAGTTTCAGGCATCTAAAAAGCTTTCGGGACAAAGACAATTCCTTTTCTAAAAAAAGAAGGGCTTTCTAATTTATGTCAAACTTAACAAGCCGCACCACACACCTTATGTGCTATCTTATGTGCTACCGTCTTTAAAATGTGGATCCATCTGCGAACAAACTGCTATGCAATTTGGCAGAAACCACTTCTGTATTTTATTTGAATAAACATCTCTAATCAATCAATCCACCGTGCATTCATAATATATTACGCTGTAAACACCTTGTGGAAATGTTACCACAAAGAAACGTTTTCGACAAGGTGGATTGTTTATGTTTTTCAAGTTTCTCACCATTGACTACACCGATTTTTTTGGATAGAGGATAAGAACTCCCTGGGGTTAATATCATATCTGCTCCAAAATCATATTCGCTTGTTTAAAAACCAACAACAATTTTTACCGAAAAAATGTCGCCCACCGAAAAACTGCTCTTTGCGAGAGACAGTTGAGCAGCTTTCTCTTAATATCATGATCAGTAACTTCGTGCTAAATCTAGCCTAATTTAGACCGTTCATATTACCTATTCGTTTACCAAATGGGTAATTCAAAATTTTAAAAACGATAAGCCTCTACTGTGGAGATTCTTTTTTCCTGTATCCTATAATTTAACAACGAGCTTAGAGTTAATGGTTACTATTCACTGAGCGTGCAACACCTAAGATAGTGAATTATAGGGGTTAAAAAAATTCGGCCTTTTCGTTCTTTAAAATTAGAATTACATAAATTGATAATGATCCAAGGCTAACTGATATTTGACTCGCGAACTCCCAGGCGCAAAGGCCCAAATGAGCTGGTATCGCTTAGTCAGCTACGGTCAATGATATTTGCTAATATGGCCTAGAGGCATATTCTGTGAAGACAGTTAACAGAACTGATGGAAACGCGCTGACTTTGACAGTTTACAACTTTAACACGACAAACACTTGGGGCGTTTGTACGAGCGAACTTGAAGCGGCAATAGAATAAAAAAGATTGTCAAGGACAGCAGCTTACATTGGTTCCATGCACTGTTGCATTAACAGAATTTGGAGCCTGAAATGCAGCTCTACCGGCGCAAGAAAGAGAATATTATACTCTTCTCTTCAAAGAACGACTAACGGGGTAAGGGTGCATGCATTTTGTGTGCGCTACGCCCCCACCTGGGTGTCGTAAATGGCCGCGGCATGGATGGCGTCGTGGGGCGCCAACGAGGGCACGGTGGCGCCCACGGGGGAGCCGGACGCGGGCGACAGGCCGCCAGTGGCCGGTGATACGCTGCCGGCGCCCGGAGAGACCGCGCCAGGTGACGTCGGGCTCTGCTGGCGGAACCGGCCGTTCGTTTACTCCTACCATCGACTGGGACCAGGCTTACAACTTTACCCGCTACCTATTAGTGTTAGACATACTTACTTGTGTAGCTGAGGAGCATTCATGATAGTGCTATAGCCGCCGAAATAGGTGTGCCCCGTTTGGACAAAATCGTGTCGGGTAGACTTATAAAACACATTGAGCTCCTGCATTTTAATTAATTAAAACCAGTAAAACTTTGTATAACATCGAACTTAGTCTTCAAGCAGTCTAAACTAGTTGTAACAGTGGTAATAAAAGTTAAAAAACATAAACATTGGGTAAAAACAAGTGATAAAATTTGATCAATATATCGGACCAAACCTAAGCATAAATACAGTTACAAAGGAATAATTAAGTGATATCACATAGATAAAAGTGCCAAAGTATCTGAGTTCAGTGAATAAAAGTTAAACTTCATTAGAAATTGTTCGTAAATAAATATAATAAATAATCGACAAGTACCTACGGTTTCTGAGCTCATGCCTGTCTTCCAACTACACCCGTAATTTCGTACTCTAGAACAGATTTCGTACCCTATGAGAAAGACGGGATTCACTAGCGTCGAAATGCACTAAGTACGAGGCTTAAACTTTAACCGATACTTACTAGATGAAGGAATTTATCGCTAGAAATAGGTTTGAAGAAAGTGGAACATGAATTCTATAATGCGCTTCGTTTGGTGCTGATAGGTCCTTCTTTCATCAGCACTTACTGGCTGCTCGTACCTAAGGTTGGGCAGCGAGTCACCCGGCAAAAGTGGCCTATCTCAGACCTGGTTAGAGCGCATTTAGTGCTCAACCAAGCCGCAAGGCAGTTTGCAGTGTAGACAATATATATGTATAGATAAATACATAATAAATACGGGCTATAACCAAATCCCTGAAAATAACGTATAACAGCATCTGACTTTTTTTGTGATTTAGAAGTTTTCTCATAGTAAAAGTTGTTCACATAGAACCTCCCATTTCGGACGTATACAGGGATTTTGTTACACCCTGTATTTATTTACCTATCTGCTACACCCAGTAACTATACTTACAACTTACCAGAAGAACTTTGTATCACCCCGAAAGAAATTAAGGTAAAGTTGAGGATAGTGAGCTGCAAGCTTCTTGAAGGAATACTAAAACTCGTTTAGTTCAGTGCGGTCAACCCATTCGGTGCTGATAGGTTCTCGTTCCGCCGACACTCACCGGGTGATGGTAATGCGGGGTAGCGGCGGTCCGGTGCGGCAGCGGCACGTACGCGGGGTGCGGCGGCGGGAAGTGCACTGACGTGAGGTCGGGCAGCGAGCCACCCGGCACCTGGAGGTCGCCGCATGACAGGCCGCCCCCGCCCCCTCCACCTCCGCCGCTCTCGTACACGCTGGGGGACAGAGCGTCATCATCAAGGCTTGCCATCGACACGCTAAGAACATCATCATCAACCCATGATGCCGTGGGCATCTGGGCATCTCACAGCACAGACCTGAGCCCTATCCTTATTATCACACATCTCTTTATACTACGTTATAGATATATACATACATAGAGGAAACTTTATTAAAGAACCAGAACAAAAAGAACTATGAACTCTTAAATCTAAGTGATAATAATGTTTAAATTTCAGTGAGAGATGGCATTAGGGGCAAAAGCTCCAAATGTCATCTCTCACTGATTTTTTTGGATTTGCTTCGTTTTTTTCCGCAAATGCCACTCACCGTCTCTTGGCTACGCTCATGGTACCTTGCCATCTGCGGTCACGAACTTTTCGCCGACTCAACAATTTCGTGCGACTCTCAGGCTGCCCCCTGACAGGGCATGTTAGGTGCGAAAGACTACGTAGTTGACGGACCAATGGACAGCTAATGCGGTGTACAGTAACCAAATGAATAAGGATGATGTTTTATATCAAATTGAAACATCCAATAAAATTTGTGAATTAAATGCAAAAGTGAAACTAGAAATATGCTGTTTGTACCAGTAACGTGTATTATACCGTGATTATACGTAGACAAATCATTGTTAAATTATACGTAGATAATAATACTTGTTATAGGATTTATTGCAGTAACATGTTTAAAAAAAACTTACTTGGTGTTGTTAGGTATTCTAGGGATTTCGCATGACGATCGCGGCCGGCTGTTCATATTCACACCCATGTTCCCTAACGCGTCCAAATGTATGTCAGCTGGAAACAGAAGCATGCCAACATTACAATAATGTTATGTATGAATGTGGATTGCTTTGCAATTGGTGGTAACTACGGATGCCATGCGCAAAGTGCTTCGGTAAGAGCAGCAGTGTTGCGCAATCCTGAAGGATGAAGCACATCAACGCGGTGGGGCGGTCCTGATCATACGTCAAATATTACATACATACATACATACATAACCTCACGCCTGTATCCCAGAGGGGTAGGCAGAGACCAGGGACTGCCACTTGCCACGATCCTGACAGATCACATTCGCTTCATCAACGTTCATAAGTCGTTGCATGCACGCACGCCGGTTCCGTGTACTTTTTATCTTTCCCTTTGCTAATACATCCCCTATTTGGTCGATGTAAATCCATCTGGGACGTCTCTTACCAGCCCTTCCCCTCAAATTCGCAATATATTTGTTTCGTCAATCTTTCTTCCTTCATCCTCTCCACATGTCCAAACCAACGCAACATTCCTTTCTCAATTCTAGTCACATCCTCTTTCAGTCCACAACATTCTCTAATCAGACTATTACGTATCCTGTCATTCAAAGTAACACTACACATACTTCTCAAGGACCTCATTTCAACTGCATTAATTCTACTTTCTTGCTTCTTTTGCCACACCCAAGTCTCGCTACCATACATAAGTGTTGGGACCAGAACGCCACTATGAATAGCCAATCTAGCTCTTTTGGAGATGTTTCGGCTGCACACAATGGAGTGCAAGGCACCGTTTACACAATTTCCCGCTTTTACTCTTCTTTCTATATCACCTTCACACTTTACATCCCTCGTAAACAGGCTCCCCAAATAGACAAATTATTTTCAAATATTATTTCAAATAATATTTTCAAATTCTTTGGTCAAATATTACAAACAATTTATATGGACAGCCATCACATTGGTGTTTCATCTTTAAGTTCAAAGTCGACGGAAATCTTAGCGTCGTTCAACGTCGAACTGCTGCTATGAGTGGGATTCCTTTTTCATTTATGTGTTCTCAATTACAAACACTTTCAACCTCTATTTATCTTAGCAAGTTACCCACTGCTGGGTATCTGGGACCTTTGCGCCCAAATGGCGTTTCTCGCGGTCCCTTGGTATCTTTCCGCCGACTCAATTGTCGTCTGACCTACGGACTGTTAAGCAGGTTGTCGTTTGTAAATAAAAACTGGACTATACTTATTAGTAACAGGGTTTACTTATTTGTTTTTTTTTTCCAAAGAGTCCGACCCAGTTAATCCTGTCGCAAATTAATCATGTGTAGTGAAAGTTTTAGTTCAGACTATACTTGTATAGTGTGGCGAGCACATGTCAACTCTGCGCGCGCACTACAAACTCCGACAGTCCTGCATCGCGCAATCAAACTGTTTCACACTTTGTTTCACATGACATACCATAAATATAACGTCTGACTAACAACAGTCGGACCGGCCACCCCCAGGCATACGATCTGCTTGACGGGAAATTTCCCTTTATAGTGGAAGAGCACGATCACCCGCTCTTCCCTATATTATAGTAATAGTCTCGCGAGGACCCATTCTAAGTGGCACTCACCTCTGCGGTGATTCTGATGTTGATGAGCGTGTGGGTGGGCGTGGGAATGCAGCGGGTGGTGAGGCGAGAGAGCCGCGGGTGGCTGCTCAACTCCGCATGACTGGTGCAGCGCTGAGTCGGAGTTGGTGCGCCGCCAACCGCTGTCTTGGGGCGGACTGGAAGAGAAAGTGGCTCGGTTAGTCAAGTGCAAGTTTATCGATGAAAGAAATATTCCTATTGTTCAAACCATAGACATACGCAGACCGTGTGTCGAGCAAACATCCGGTCAAAAGCGGGACTAAGCACACATTACACAGCGTAACGTGAATTTCGATTTCGAAAAAAAAGTATGACGTATATTTTTTTCTCATAGATAATGCTTAAACCCGTATGTGGAAAGTAGAATGGACATTCTTCCTTGTATGACACTGATTTAGCGGAGATTGCGTTATTGATGCGCGTAAGGGGTAAATTTGAGAAAACTATGTAAGCCCCGAAATTTTATAAGACAAATTTGAGAAAGAATATTATAACAGTTGTAAAACACAAACTCAATTTGACATGTTATTCCATTATAAAACTAAAATACTGATTACATACGTAAAACCGACAGATTCTAAATTTTATACCTAAATGGTTTATTATTAGTTGTCAACTCTAAGAAAACCCCGGAAAAGTACGTGTCGAGCTTTACGAACCCTAAAATAGGGTTCCGTAGTTGGTTGTGCATATACGCACCTATAAAGAGGGGTTTTGATGGTGTATCGGAGTTTATTTTACTTATATTACCTACTTACTTATATTACTTGCAATGGTTAGCAATGATAGTTTTCCTTTTAAACTCATTTTATGTTTTACTGCAATGATTTTTTTAACATTTTATTGCAGCAACCGTTTAGTTGGAAGAGGGAGGTGGACTGGGGGAAACACTCTACTCCAAAATTTGTATAGCTCTGCTCTACTAGATATTTCATCTGTAGTTTGTTTGGTTTTGCTGTTGTGGCGCGCTTGTTGCGTAAAAATAAACTTACAAAAAAATAAAATTACAGTAACTGCCATAGGATCGGTCGAATTAACCTATTTAAACTTTTAATTTATTATATTATATATAAAATAAATACTTATATAATTAGAAATTTACATATCTATACATATATGTATATGTATGTGTATCTATATATGTATGTGTGTGTGTGTATGTGTATATATATATATGTGTATGTATGTATTATTGTATATATTATTTACTTATTCATTATTTTTCATAACTATCTATTGTGAGTCTTTTGTTTCTTACTTATCTTACATATTAGGTGCCGACAGAATATCAGCGTTGCAGAAGGTATTCCTTTTGTGACAAATGCTGAGTCGGGTCCTTTCACAAACGCAGTGCACTGATATTCCTTGCATGTTTCTTTTTAATCTAAAATTAATAATCCTGTACATTGTTATGTATATTCTGTCATTGTACTGTGTTTTTAAGTGAATAAAATTATTTCAATTCAATTCAATTCAATTCAATTCAACAAAAACGCTTAAAGCGTGTAATGTCCAAATGGATCCATAACACGTTTCTCTACTCAATATTTTGGAATAACCCCACACTATAGAATTGTAACGGTGCAAACCTTTTTACACCATTTCTTTTTAAACTCTAATCATATGTAGCATTTTTAAAATTTAAAATTATGTACGTCACTCATTTTTGAGATTTCCTTAATTTTTTGGCATTACTACTTCACATTTCAACTTTAGACCCGACTACATAAATCTTCCTTTATCTGGTTATTCTGTTTTTTATCAAGTTTTCTGTTTATATTATAAATAAAACACGTTATAAATAAAACACACAGTCAAAGTAGTTTTAGTTTTATTATTTAAAAAATGTTCAACAACTTCACAGTATAAAGAAGAAAAACTATTAATCGCCAATTTAGGTATAGTGAAGGTAACAATGTCTATGCCAAGTTTCCACTTTCTAGTACTAATCGTCTTCTAAACTAAACCCCGGGACACACAGGCAGACGGACAGACATGATGAAAGTAGAAGCACTACTTATTGACATCGGAAGCCTAAAATATTATAAATTCGCTCATTGAGAAATTCGAATATACTATGAAATTCCTTATGTCGATGGCACCAGGAAAAGATACTGTAAAATCAATGTATTGTAACAGTTGAGTTGTGTGAATAACCTATTATTATTAAATTCGTACAAAATAGACATTCCATTAATAGTGTGTATAGCGTGGAGGTTAATGTTAATTCAGTAATCACAAAATCGTATTTGTTATGCAAATACAACCTGATCAATGATCACAGCCTGTGTTAAATATTGCAAATAACTTGGTCAATCTATTGTTGTTTCGTTAGTTATGTAAATGTAATCATTATGTGCTTTATTGTGAGGTGAGGAAGGAGGCAAATATCTTGAACCGATCTACGAGATTTTATTACCTGTTGCATTTACCATAATTGTGGGTATGCATTGCCAATGGACTGATCAAATAGGTTTTGGACTGGAAATATTGTCGTGAGCACAAGCGGCACGAGAGAAGGCCTATGCATTGCTGTGAAAATGATACAATTAATTAAGCAATCGACTCTAGTGTAGTCTTTATGCCATTTTGTTTTTTTATGTAGCCTATAAACGTCAGGGCATAGGCCTCCTCTCAGAGAGAGAGAGAGACAAACAGAAAGAGAGACAGAGAGAGAGAGAGAGTATAAGCTTAGTTACTAAGCGTGCCCACCGCGGATTGGCAATTTCAAGCGCTGGGGTATTTCAACACCTCAGACACTCAGGTTTCCTCACGATGTTTTCCTTCACCCTTAGCGAGTGATATAGCTACTACAACTTGGAAAAGACATTGATACAGTCCCGCACTGGGATCGAACCTGGGTCTCTCGCTTTGTTCTACCCACTGGGCTACCGCCGCTGATGTTAATAGCCTATTGTTTGAACAGTGGCAATCGATTATCACTTCATTCTCCAATTCTGTGGCAGGCCGACGTGCATAGAAATGTGTGCTGTACTGCTCCGCCGAAGGTTTTAGACACGCAGCCGCCCGTTTTTCATGCCGGCCGGTGGCGTGAAATCGTAATCGGCGTGAATTTCCTTTCATTTTGAATCATTAAAATTATTAAATGCCACGCGTTATTAAATAACAAAAAACCTTATTTTTAATACAAATTGACCGCATCAAGTTTCAAGATCATATGAAAATTAAAACATTTCATTTTCTTAACTTTTACTTGCTGCAGATGTTTAAGTATCGATTTTTGCGTTATTTCAATAACACGTACACAAAAAATCTATCAAATGATGTATCTGCGTGCGACAACTTTTTTTTACAAAAAGCTTACCAATCACTAATTTGCCGCGCCGCCGCCGACTGATTTTAGTCATCACGCCGCAGCCGCCGAAACGAAACCATCGGAGCGGTAGAGAAGGCATGCTCTGGGTCGAATGAAGGTCATTTGATCCCTTATGCAATCCAAATATATATATGTGCCGACTATGAAGAAGGTAGTCGAAGGACTAAATTTCTAGCAGATTCAGTGTAAAAATGTAGCACGAGAGGGAAGTGTTATCAACACGAAGACCATCCTTCACCAGCCGACCACCGAAACCCCTATGACGCAAATTCACTTTCTTAAAAAAAAACCAATAAGGCCAATTACCTATCGACTAGTCTCTACAGTGTGGCTTTATTTTAACACTAACGTTTAAGAGCTACTATTAGGACTAGCTTGGCGATCATCTTGGGACAGCTGTGTAAGGTTGTATAACTTTTATAATAATAAATAACACTGGAACGACTTCAGGTGTGGTTTTATTTGTATTATAGTATTAGATTTAAGACTTGAGAAAAGATGGTCTGAGTGGAGTTTTTTTTTCCCGCTGCCTTTTTCTCCACTACATTACGGCCCGAAGGCAGCGGCTTTCACTTTCATGTTACATTGTACTTTGACATTCAGCAAACAGAATGTAAATTCTTTACGTTGAAATAAATTGAATTGAATTGAATTGAATTTGTAGAATATTTTAATAAAAAAGAAAACTGGATAAAAACGGATAAACGGAGAAGCAGGTAAAAAAGTCTGATCTGGTCAAAGGGTAAAGTAGTAGTGATGTAAAATGAGGGAAATCGAAGAATGTGTGACGTAATTTAAATATTTGAAAATGATAGATAGAAAAAGAAATAAAAATGGTGTGAAGAGGTTTGCACCGTCACAGCTGTGCTGCCGTAGGGGCTAGCACAGAGGATGCGGACGTTTTTGATCACCTTTGAAATGAGGTGCTGCTGTAGGGATTGATAACTAAGGAATGTTGTGTTGCCTTAGGGATTTATTACCTTAGGAAGCTACTAGTGCTGCTGCAGAAATTTATAACTTCACGAATGTTTAGACTACCTTAAGAAAGTAGCGCTGCTGTATTTGTTACCTAAGGAAAGTAGTACTGCTGTAGAGATAAATAACTTTACGAATGTTGTGCTTCCATAGGAATAGACTACCTCATGAAATTAGTGCTGCTGTAGAAATTGATCAGCTTAGGAATGTAGTGCTGCCATAGGGATTGTTTACCTTATGAAATTAGTGCTGCTGTAGAAATTGATCAGCTTAGGAATGTAGTGCTGCCAGAGGGATTATTTACCTAATGAAATTAGTGCTGCTGTAGAAATTGATCAGCTTAGAAATGTAGTGCGGCCATAGGGATTGTTTACTTTATGAAATTAGTGCTGCTGTAGAAATTGATCAGCTTAGGAATGTAGTGCTGCCAGAGGGATTATTTACCTTATGAAATTAGTGCTGCTGTAGAAATTGATCAGCTTAGAAATGTAGTGCTGCCATAGGGATTGATTACGTTAGGAAAATAGTGCTGCTGTAAAAATTTATCAGCTTAGGAATGTAGTGCTGCCATAGGGATTGTTTACTTTATGAAATTAATGCTGTGTAGAAATTGATCAGCTTAGGAATGTAGTGCTGCCATAGGGATTGTTTACCTTAGGAAAGTGGTGCTACTGTAGGGGCTAGTGTCGAGCTTGCGCTCAGCGGGGCGGCGCATGGGCCCCACGGAGGAGGAGGCGCGACTCCGCGGCCCCTGGGAGCGGGAGGGGCTAGCGCCGCCGGACCGCCCTCCGCCCAGTCCGTACTGGGTCGCCAAGGACGTTTCCTCCGGCTGTTGGCAATGAAAGAAGGGGGAATACCAATGAGAAAAGTTTAGACTTAACTGTAAAAAGAAAAAAGGCAAGTTGACTACTTAAGACTGTTCTTACGAGGAGAATGCTGTCTCGCTCGGTCGATTGAACATTTTTAGCGATTGAAATAAAATGAGTACACTTTTTATTCAAATTATGCGAGTGAGGCCGCATGCTCCACGTAAGAACAGCCTTAAGCGGTTCGTCAGTCAGTAACTCTGTCCAAATTTCATTAATTTGTTAGAAATAGTTTTCTGAAATTCTATATAAAATAGTACTTGTTTCTAATTATAATTATAATAGTACTATATAAATTCACTTGTTTCGGAATTCTCTAATTTTCTGGATAACACTTACTATGAAATGTCAAAAAAACACAGCTATTTGCCTAATTTTCCAATCTACCATGCAATGTAAATTTTTAATATTCTAAAAACTTTAATCTATATATTTTATAAATTCTAAAGTGATGATCTGAAGCTTAATGACAACAGAATTATATTTTGATTTATCAATAGGTGATTGGACTTAATAATAAGAAATACTATTGTTGCCTTGTGGTATAATAATATTTGATAAATAATTCTCCTTCACTACACACATCTGTAGGTAATACATTAATATATATTAAGCAAGAACAAATGCAAAATTAAGTACAGAAATGAGCCATTTATTACAAATATAATTTATCTTGACTCTTCTCTAACTGTTCCGAGGCTTTGTAATTGTAAATAAAGTTTGCATCTAGGAACATAAACAAAATATATATATACATAGATAGACAACACTTTACATTCAGCATGCTCTATCTAAAGATCTTAATTCCAGTAAACATATACTGTGGTAGTAGCGGTTTGTACACCGGCTTCTCCATTGGGAGTTCATGAGTTCCCAGCATGTACTAATGACTTCGTTTTGTAAGTTATGTACGTTTGTAAAGTTATAGTACTAGCAATACGACTCGCTAACTGTGAAGAAAAACATTGTGAGGAAACCTGAGTGTCTGAGGTGTTCAACTGCCTCAGCGCTTGAAATTGCTAATTTGCGGTGCCTGAAATTGTCAATCTCTCTCTCACTCTCTCTCTCTCTCTGAGAAAAGGCATGTGCCTTGCATTAGGATATATAGAGGCTATAGGCTATAAAAAAACATAGACCTCTTAAGGGTTTTCAAATAATTTCTAGCAAAATCACTACACTATGGAGAATCCGAAAATTATTATATTACCCGGTAAGATAAATCGGCCGATTCTTCTAGAAAACAATTAAAACTTAAAGAACATGGTAAGCAAACTGTTATTGGCAATAAAAATGTGTAAAATGAATTATAAACCATCCGCTTATTGCTTTCTAATATATTATAGTAAATCCAATTAGAGACCTATAGGGATTGCATAGAATTGTCTAGAACAAACAAGACACAGTGATCATGCTTGAAATGCGCTACGAATCACTGAAAGACCACAACTTTACCTGTTTAAAATGAAACTAAACCAATTACACTAAAATAAATAAGTAGGTATCGTTGGGGGGTAACTATTCCATGACTAGTTCTAGCTATAAAAAACATACAAGTTGAAAACTACAACCAATACTAATAGAACTACTGCTCCAGTACTGTACTGGGGCACCACTAACATGCATCAGGAATTGTAAGACTATTTACACTAAAAACAATTTTAATATTTGTTTACACAGTGACCATATGAGGTGGCTTGCTTGCTGAGTATGTCATAAAAAAATAGGAACTTCAAACATAGCACATGGCAAAGTTTAATGTAAACATAAATATGTCAACAATGCCTTTAACTCGACTTCTATTCTGATAAGAAGTTTACAGCCAATCATGATTCAGTTCATGTTTAGGTGATATAACCAATTCACATGTATGAACAGTGATTATTAATATTTCATTGATTCCATTGTGTGTACATAATAGTTTTTGGGTTTTAAAAGACATCCTAATAAGGGTATTTACCGAGTATACAGGGTATTTACCAAGTATACAGCCAAGTAAATATGGCCAGGAAGTATACAAAATCATAACACGGCCAGCTACAACTGCACCACTACCACAAAATACAAATAGCAAGGACTACAAAAAACTAAAATAAAATCATAGGGTCACATTCAATATAGTAATGGAACCTCTGTATTCTCTGGCTCAACATTGGCGGCTTGTGGTGCAGCCACATTTGGCAAAGAACCACTGCGATAGGTTCCCAGGGTTTGCTGTGCAGGCCTGAGCGTTGACTCAGTTGCTACCATCTCAGGGGGTTTGGCTCGAGCCTGTTTGCTACTGGGGTTCACCTGCAACCACATCATGGCCTTGCTCACTTCACAATCACATGTTGCAAGATAGATGTGTCTATATAATTTGCTTGAAAGACCTCTCTATGGTTAGGGTCACTATTTTAATGTTGTAATGGCATTGATATTTGCCATATATTATTTGAACAGCTTACAACCTTGTCTTCAAGCTAGAGGCATGTAGAATGGTGTTTACAAGAAGAATGTTTTATGTCAGTAGGTAGATGCCATACATATTACATACCCAGGTAATATGCATTGTTGTTGTAGGATAATACGTGAAATAAATAATGAGCACAATAGTGAATTCCGACAATGACAACTTCATTATAGATCAGGAGTACTTGATAGGCGTAGTTTTGCTATTGAAAAGCTTTTGTATTTAAACAAGTGCTTAATTATTCAGACTTGGTTACTTCGTCGCAATAGAAATATAATGATTATTGTTTACGTCGGACACATTTGACGGCCAGGAAGCGATTGCCTGAGTAAATAGGCGACATACCCTATTGGTCGCGGCGGACACTTCTTGCATAATCTTTTCGAAGGCAGCCGTCTCCTCGGCTTGTTTTTGATTGTGGAGGGCTATTTTTTCACTAAACTTTCTAGGGTTCGCCATGTTGGCTAACAAAAGTTAATATTTCTCTTTTTACATCACAAAAATCTGCGCTCGTATCAAAACGCTCTGTCGCGCTTGCTCGCTGTGACAGATTCGGTGTTGCCATTGCCAATGCCAATATTATTAACTCTTTTTAACCGAATACGAAGATGTGTAAAACGTTACATTTTGTTTTAACCTCGGAACAATAATAAAATTGATGTGAGGTTTTTACAGTTAATAAAAAAAAAATTTTCAAGTATTTGAGTCGTAGAGCTCTATCTACGATTTGAGTATTTGCTACGGATACCAAATGTGTGACTTTTTCTACGAATGCCAATAGTAATGCAAATATTGTGTGTTTTAGTAAATAATTTTATTATAATATGATGGTGTTACTATGTAATGTATTTTAATTTGGCGCACGGATACCAAAGGTTAATTTTCCATGAATATGGCTTTTTCTGCGTATGCTAATCAAGGAAAAGGAAACCAAAGCACTACGAAGCACGTATACCAAAAGTTAGTAATAATATACCTACTTTTTCCGTGTAGGTATGCTAATCAACGAAACCATTGAAACTATTATTCTAAATTTGGAGCACGGCACGGATACAAAATAGTACTTGGATTTTTTTTAAAGGATTTGCTTTTAAATAATAAAAGTTAATAATTTTAAAAGATTAATTTTAGGACTTTTAACTCATTGGCTATTGCTTATAATTTCATAACTAATGTTTATAAAAAAACTGATGTTTATACGTATTGTAATCTCTTCTCATACTTTTTCGGTAAAATATTCTAAAATCGCACCATTGCACCATTTGCACCGCGTCTGGGGCATTATTATGTAAGTATCCACTGAGTTGAGTGACGTTGAGCTACTCCGGCTGTTATTTGCATACATTTTTTGACACTTTGTTGTCTAAATGCTTCACTCGATAGAGTGGAATGCTACGTAATAGAAGGGCTGATCTTCATACACTCATACAGACATGCATGTAGCCACAGCATGTAGCGCGGCGCGTCAAGTAAACATTCGTGCTGTCGGAACGTAACAGAAAAAGCACAGACTATTTTACAATATATGACAAGTTGTGGATAAGTTCGATATCTCTATTCTTTGGTGTGTCAGTAATTTCTGACAGTTTCAAATCAAGACAAAAATGTTGCTTGCGGCGGTTGGTTCGTTATAATTTTATCCTTGGCATTTCTGTGCATAGGTAACAAATGTCCAATTAATTTAAATCAGTGTAGGTGCCGTGTGCCTGATAGACGTCGCTTGCCGACGTTTCGTGGACCACGATGGAAGAAAAATATATACTAACATTAGATATTGGCACGACTACAATTCGCTCTTTTATTTATAATTCTAACGCTGAAATTGTAGGCAAAGCGACTGATCAGGTAACTATTGTTGAATGAAAAGCTCTGCCACTTTTAGTCTGAAGTGTTACAACCAGGATATTGCGTTTCTTACAGGTTGTTCTTCAGTACCCCAGTCATGGTTATGTTGAAATAGATCCTGATGTATTGTGGTCAAGCATAATAAAAGTTGTGCAAAACTCATTAAAAGGCAAGTTACTGTACTTCCTATTTTCGTCAGCGTAAAAATATTATGCTTGCTTAATTTTAAAAGTATTCTAATATCACTAATTAATAATAAATCTTTTTTCCTTTAATTGGCACATCTTGACTATGCATGTAATTGCCCAAAAAAAGTTATTGTTGAAAAATAACTTTTTTGTAAGTCAGAAAAAATATTAATTTGTTTCAATTCTATTTTAGATGCCAGTTTATCTCCAGGCCAAATTACTGCAATGGGCATATCAACACAGCGGAGTACATTTATAACATGGTCCAAATCAACTGGACAACCTTTTCATAATTTCATCACATGGAAAGATTTGAGGGCTGATAAGTTAGTTAAACAGTGGAATAACTCATTTATTTGGAAAGTATGTTTAGGTCACATACCTTTCTATTTTAGTATTAAAGTGTAAAATCATTGCTTCTGTTGCATCAGTAAAATAATGTAAATTATATTTTAAGCAATAAAATTATTCTAAGTTACACATCTGATAATAACAATGTCGTAGGTTATTAATATTGGTAATTAATTTATATTTTCGCAGCTATTCAAAGCTGGCTCCTATGCTCTCTATCTTTTATTGCGAAGCAGAAGATTCAAGGCTGGCAGCTCCTTGAAACTGATGAATACTCAGGTATGTTATAATGCACCCACTAAAATAAGTTATCAAACTTTTACAATTGCTAACATGGTCTTAATTTTTAACATCAACATTGTCTGGCAGTTAAAAATTCACTTAGTTGTCTATAGTTCCTTTATTTATCCTACACCACAATTTCTAAGTTTATAAGTTCTTGTTGGTTGGCTTGAATAAGAAGTTTGGGTAATAAGAATAATGGTTACTATCCCCTTAGAATAATAATAATATAGCCTTTTTTTCGCTCTTTACAATGAATTACATACATATTATTCTTACATAAATTTATAACTTTAAGTTACATTTGTTTATTTAATCTCTATTTATAGATAATTATTTATAAATTATTATTTGTTAGTTCTCCACTTAATGTTCTAATTTAATTGAATTGAGAAATTAATTTCATGCAAATTTGCCTTTGGGAACTCCGGAGTTACATATTTTTTTTTAATATTTAGAGCACCCTTATTGGGCGTAGGCCTCCTGCAACTGTGTCCATACATCTCTATCTTGCGCTATGCGTATCCACTCTGGACCTGCGATCGACTTTATGTCATCTTCCCAACGCATGTATGGACGTCCACATTTTCTGTGGCCCCCTTCAGGGCCTTTCCACTTTGTCACATTCAATGTCCATCTGTCATCTTTAAGCCTGGCTAGATGTCCCGCCCATTTCCATTTCATTGTCTTAATAAATTTTGCAGCGTCTATGACTTGCGTTTGTCTTCTGATGTCCTTATTTCGTATTTTATCTCTCAGCGATTTTCCTAACAAGCTACATTCCAAGCTCCTCTGACATACAAGAATGTTTTCTATTGCATTCTGAAATGAAATGAAATGAAAAGGTTTTATTCAAAGTAGCACAGAAACTGCGGCTTAATGAACGTTACAATTCAAACTAGGTGTCCATTTCAAAATCTAGATCATTTAGGAGAAAAAATGGACAAAAAAACTCCTAACTTAGTCTTTTCAAAAGTCCTTAATTAACAAAGTTTACATTATAAACATAGAACTCATACATTGTACTGGCTTTCATTCCAGACCTCATTGTCATCTAAATAATCTTTTATGTTATAGTAGCCCTTTTGGCACAAAGTGTGCTTAACATATTTTTTGAACCGCGATTCAGGCAAGCTTAATATATCTTCAGGGATTTTATTATAGAAGCGTATACAACGCCCCATGAAGGATGTATTAACCTTTGCCAGCCTAAATAGTGGGAACAAAAGTTTATGTTTATTTCTAGTATTTACATTGTGTTGGCTACCTAAAGTTTTAAAGTTACTGATATTTTTCCTAACGTACATAATGTTTTCATATATATACTGACTGGCAACTGTCAGGATGTTAGTTTCTTTAAAGAAATCTCTTAACGAATCTCTACTACCCAGCCTATAAATGAATCTGATCGCTCTCTTCTGCAAGACGAAGATGGTCTCAATGTCTGCTGCCCGTCCCCACAGCAGTATGCCATAGGACATAAGACTATGGAAGTAACTAAAATAAACAAGCCTAGCAGTTGCGACGTCAGTTAGTTCCCTAATTCTTTTGACTGCATATGCTGCTGAACTAAGCCTATTTGCTAATTTTTCTATATGAGGACCCCATTGAAGCTTTGCATCAATTGTGATACCTAGAAATACAGTTTCATTCACAAGGTCTAATTTGTCATTCCCCAGTAAAACATTGCTGTCTACCGTTTTGACATTTGGAAGAGTGAACTTTATACATTTCGTCTTTTTTGAATTTAACAATAAGTTATTAGAAGTAAACCAATTTAGTACCCGAGAGAGAGCATTATTTGTATTGTCAAGGTCATTTTTTTGTCTCTTAATTTTAAAAATAAGTGACGTGTCATCTGCAAATAATACTATCTCTGACATATTTTGAACCATGAACGGCAAATCATTTACATATACGAGGAAGAGGAACGGCCCCAAAATCGATCCTGTGGCACTCCTATCCTGACCTCTGACCCTGAAGATTTAGTTCTATTTATATCAGCTCTTTGAACTCTCCCTTCTAAATATGATGTTATAAGTTTTAGGCTATTCCCGTTTATACCATAGTGCTTTAATTTTAAAAGAAGTGTTTTATGGTCAACGCAATCAAATGCTTTCGACAAGTCACAGAATACGCCTATAGCATCCTTGCGCTCTTCCCATGCACTAAATATATGTTTAACTAACATGACGCCGGCGTCCGTTGTAGAGCGCCCTTGCGTAAAGCCGAATTGCTGACCATGGAGAAGTTGATAGTCATTGAAATGAGTAAGCAGCTGACCTAGAACTATCTTCTCGAATATTTTACTCAAAACGGGTAGAACTGAGACTGGTCTGAAATTTGTGGGATCTTGCTTATCACCACTTTTAAATAAAGGAACGAGCCTACTATATTTCATTAGATCAGGGAATATACCCTCATCTAAACATTTGTTAAAGATTTTGGCTAAATGGGGTGCTAGGGTATCGATTACTGAGCTAACTACTGTTACTGACATACCCCATAAGTCCTCAGTTTTTTTAAGCTTTAGCTTTTTAAACGATTTAATCACGGTATGGGCTTCAATATAGTCGAACGAAAAATCGTGATGGCATGGGGGGACATTGTCTTTCAAAATACTTTCAGCAAGAGCTGGAGAAGAGTCTAAAGGAGCTGTCGTTACAATTGGAACATTTGTAAAGAACTGTTCAAAAGCCGTAGCAATGTCTTCATTTGAGGTAATTAATTTATCATCTATTTTAAGTGAAAGTTCGCGATCTCCTGATTTGGATTTACCGGTTTCCTTATTTATAATAGCCCAAATTGTTCTGGATTTATTAGACGATTGAAGGATTTTTGATTTTATATGCTCACATTTTGCTTTGTGGCAGACGGCCTTAAGTAATTTTGAATATAGTTTAACATACTGTATAAAACTGGGGTCATATGTGTATGTTTTTTTCTCATATAGCGCATATAGTGTGTCCCTACTTTTTCGGATGCCGGCAGTAGCCCATTCACTAAATGCTACTTTATTTCTTTTTGATGATAACTTTTTTAATTTAAAAACTTTTTCAAAACTACCTGAAACAACTTTGAATAAATCTCCATAATGAGCATTTGCATTAAGGGTCTTATAATTTTGTGTAGGTAAGCTACTTTGTATGTAGTTTCTAAATAATTCCATCTTTTTTGCTGTAATGGGCCGATAAATTATATCTTGCTCCTTTTTTTTAAATCTGCTTCAAAGTGGACAATTTGACCATTGTGGTCTGACTTTAAGCAAGTTACTGTAGAACAATGCGAAAATTCACAGTCGCAGAATACATTGTCAAGACAGGTGGCTGTGTTTTCGGTAATCCTAGAAGGCTCTAAGAAAATATTAACTAAATTAAAAACTTGAAAATTAATTTTAATTTGTTATTTAAAACGGAGTCTACCAGCAAGTCTATATTAAAATCTCCACATACTATAACTTTCTTGCTACTACTTGAAGCTACCTTTAAAACATCCTCTAGTACGGATTCAAATAAACTGTAGTCACTGGCGGGGGGCCTGTATACGCTTACTACAATATGCTTAGCCAGTTCAACACATGATAGTTCTACAACTTTTTCAACAGAAAGTCTACACCATTTTTATTTTTAATGCACTAACCCGTGCTAAGGAACAAATTTAAAAACCTATTTAGAGGCTAAAAAATTCACCCATGCCGGGATTCGAACCCGCAACCTCTGGCTATCCGTACCAGCGCTCTACCAATTGAGCTAATTTTTAGCCTCTAAATAGGTTTTTAAACAGAAAGTCTGCTAATATCTTTTCGTTCTTTATACTTCAAACTACTATTTACTATTATTAAAGATCCACCATGCAATGCAGACTTTCTATTAAAGCAACTGGCTATTTCATAATTATTTACAGAAAAAATCATTTGGGACTCTAGTAGCCAGTGCTCAGTTACACAGAGTAAATCTACTCTATGTTTTCTAAAAATAACTCTAATTCTAGTAATTTACCAGAAAAACCGCCCTGTAAATTTTGATTAGCTAAGATAAGTTTTTTTAAGGGGGGCTTTTCTGTGGTCTGCGCTGGTAGTTTAAATCAGCAGTCAAGCTTAACCTACTTATACTAGGTTTTTTTAAAACCTCAGAATACAGAGGTTTGAGTGTAGAACTTCTACAGTTAGCAACTTTAGTTGGTCCCTGTTTTATTGTCTTAACAATAATGGGGTCATAAATATTGAATGCCAATAATTTGGCAATCTGTCGTTTCGAAGAAAGAGGCACATGCATGGTGTCCCTAGTCAATATAAAGTTTTGAATAAAATTATTCGTATCAAAATATAATACTTTGTCTCGATGGCCAAAGGTCATATTAAACAATAGCCGATTTAACTTATCTAACCGGGCATTTTGTGTCTCTGACAGAGTTTTTGAGTAAGGGAAAGCGCAAATTACAATTTTTCTTGCTTGAAGAGCAACTATAGAATCAAAATAATTTGTCAAATCTTGTTGCTGTATTCCTGTGCTGTCCCCTATTAATAACACAACAGTAGTATTATTATCATACTCCTTACTAAGCATGCAGTTAACTATTTGCATGTAAGATGCATAGGGCATACATATATTTTCAACATGTTGTTTTAAGTTATTTTGTAGTCTACTGCCTAAACCTAAACCTAATTTATCTGAATAGATAATGGTTTTGTACTGGATGTCACTGTCAGGAACTCGGTAGCTGGTGGGTCTAGACTGCGGCTGTGCATCCAGTATGGCATCAGGGGTCGGTGTTGCACTGCGCTGCTCGTTGACTGGAACTGAAGAGCTGGTCGGTCTATTAGGTGATACTCTAAGTCTGGCATCACAGGTCATTGATCCACAGGTCTCAGCTGTCACATTCGGTGTTGCAGGCTGTCCACTTAGCTCACCCCCATGCTGCTGTGCCGTATCCAGCTGTAAAGTGGCTGGTATGTTGGGCATGCTGCACGGTGGACATAAGCCTAGCTTCTTACTGCCCTTTTCACTATTCCGTGGTTGCATGGAGCTCTGCTGTAGAGGGGCTGTTTCTCCAATCACGGCTAATGGTGGATTTAAGGGTAGCAAGCTTGATTTGCCTTCTGTGTCTTCTAAGTCCTGGATAAAGTTGGACTCAATGCATTCCAGGTTGTTCTTGCTCAGTGCAATCAACTCGTTCATCGATGAAATGCAGTCACAGTACTGAGTTTGCATAGCTGAGTACTTGCAGGTGATGTCCAGCAATTGAAACTGCAGATCTTCAACTTGTAGTTGTAGTTCGGCCATCGCTAGCTCGTGGTCGACATTGTTGGTGAATAATTCCTTCTGACATTCGGCCATTTCTATTTCTAACCGCAGTTTTTGACGGTGAATGGGTATACTTTCTATACTCTTCCGGCTTCGTTTAACGAGTTTCTGAACCTTTTCTATGTACTTTTTTGTTTAATGTACTTCTTAATTTTCCTTACACTGTTCATTTTTATACTGCTGCTACTACTGGCTGTAGTTAGGTCGACAGTTGGTATCCCTGTGTCACTCATGACTTCACTATACAAAGCCATGGTTTTAGCACTCTCTTTTTGTTGTTCCTGCTCACTTATCTGCTGAAGCTCGTGGTGTGCCTCAGCAAGCTGGTGTTCAAGTGAGCGTATACGTTGTAATGCTACATCGTGGACATCATGGCATTTGATAAATGTGTTGACTTGATGTTGCAGCTCATCGCGCTGGGCACTTAGGTCTTGGCATTGGATATCCAACTCATTGAGCTCTTCTTTGAGCGCCGAGTTGGTTTTGTTTTGTTGATTCTTAGTGAGTGTCCATGTGTGGCATCCATATGTAAGACATGGCAAGATGCAGGTATTCATGACATGCTTTTTGAGGTGTAATGAGAATTTCCCTTTGAGTATTTCCTTGTGGGCCCAAAACTTCTTCCAGGTTATCGCTATTCTTCTTTCAATTTCATCTACATCTCGCGTTGGTTTGTGAGATACTTGTTTGCCCAAGTTATCAACATATTCAATCTTTCTTGACTTTATCTTTATTTCAATGGGTTCTCTGTTTGTTATAATCTTTGTTTTATCGAAGTTCATCTCCAGGCCCACAGTGAGACTTTTCTTATGAAGATCTTCTAGCATTTCTTGTAGTGTTGATGGGTTTTCGGCCAAAATTACTATATCGTCAGCGAAACGCAAATTTGTCAGACGATTCCCGTTTATATCGATTCCTTTATCTTTCCATGGGAGATCCCTCATCATAGATTGCAAGACAGCAATGAACAGATTTGGGGACATTGGGTCACCTTGTCTTACTCCATGTTTTATATCTATTCTTGGTCCCTTTGTCTCAAGCTTAATTGTGCTAGTACAGCTTGTGTATATGTTTTTGATGATGCTTATGTATTTAGGTTCTATGTTTTGCTTCTTTAATGCATTCCATATTGAAGCATGTTCAATGGAATCAAATGCTTTCTTATAGTCTACAAAAGCCAAGTATAGTGGTTTCTGAAATTCTTGATATTTTTCGACAATTAAGGTAAGACAGTGCATATGATCTATTGTACTGAAGGTAGATCTAAAACCGGCCTGCTCGCTAGGTTGATGTTTGTCTATATCATTGCAAATTTTGTTTAGTATGATTTTTGCAAACAAATTATAGAAATTTGAAATAGAGCTTATTGGTCTATAGCTCTCGATTTTCTGGGGATCACCTTTCTTGTACAGTAGAACTATTTGTTGAGATTTTGTCCACTGTATTGGTACTTTTTCCTGAGACAATATAAGGTTAAAAGTATTTCTTATGTGTTCTATCAGTAGTGTTTTTCCCATTTTAATTTGTTCATTTGTTATTTTATCTTCTCCGGGACTTTTTAAATTTTTTAGTTTTGTTATTTCTTCAAGTATTTCCTGATGTGTGAGTAGGATAGTGTCATTTCCTGTTGTTATTTTGTTTTCTTCATTCATACCATCAGTTTCTGTGGTAGTGTATAGCTCTATAGAATGTTGTTGCTATCTCCGTATTTTTTTGTCTTTGACCGGTAGGTTTTTCTGTTGTATCCTTGAGTTCCTGTATCCAAAATCTCCCTGTTTCAAGTTTTTTGTATGCACTTTTTGCGCTGCCTTTTTCTATAAGGTTTAATTTAATGATGTTGGTTCTGTGCTTCATCTCTTTATACATTTGGTAATTTTCTTGTGTAGTTTTGATAGGTCTTTCTTGTCTGTCTTTGTCTTTGTTAGTTTTGTTTGTAATTCCTGTCTTTTTTAAATCAATTCTTTAGTATCAGCACTTAAAATGCCTTCGGTGTTCTTTTTCTGGTTTTTATTTTGCCCTGTTAATTTTACTGCTTGTTTAACGGCATTCTCAATTTTATCGTAATAACGTTTGAACGTCTTCAAGATTTTCCACTTGTTGAGATCTAGTTTACGTAGTTGTGCTATGAATCTGGTTTGTTCTTCTTCCGTTTCAATATTTATTTTAGGGGACCCATAACCAGTTCTTTTCTTTTTTGAATTATTAACTTTCATCTTGCATCGGATTAAGCGATGGTCTGATCTAAACATAAGTTTGTTTATTACATCTATGTTTTCTACAGCATCACTGAAGTTCTTTAAAATGTAGTCGATTTCGTTTCTAGTTTTATTGTATGGAGAGCACCAAGTCCACTTTCTACTATCCTTTTTCTTGAATATGGTATTTACAATTTTTAGATTATTCTGTTGTGTAAAGTTTATTAGTCTCTCTCCTCTTTTATTTCTGGTCATATAACCATATTTTCCTGTAATCTTGTTTTCTTCTATTCTTGGCATTCCTATCTTTGCGTTGAAGTCGCCCATCACAATTAGGTTCTTCGCAGCCTTAAGTTTTGCAGTGTCTATATCTTCGTAGAAGGATTCAATTTCTTCTTCATTTGCTGCTTCTGTTGGTGCATATGTTTGTATGATTGAAACGGGGAAGTTTGGGAATTCGAGATTTAGTAGCGAAACTCTTTCTGATATGGCTATATATTCTTTGATGTATTTTTTGTACTCTTTCTTTATAAGAAATCCTGTTCCAAATCTTTTTGCTTTGCCGGCGTGACAGAAGATGCTCCAATCCAATTCTATTATATGTGTGCCTTCTCTCCTGACCTCAGACAATCCAATAATGTCCCATTTTATTTTCGATAAAGCCCATTTCAGCTCTAGCATTCTTTCTTCTGTTGATAGGGTTCTGACATTGAATGTTCCTACGTGTAGAACACTTTGTTGGTACAGTTTGCAGGGTTTTGGTCTACTGTCCCCACGGTGACCAGCCGGGTTGGGGAAGATTCTGTTTTCGTTTATATTTGAGTATTTTAAATGTTTCTCTTCGGAGTTCCAGTTTACCTATGCCTTTTTTTTTTGGCTTCATTAACAGTGTCCATGTAAGATCTGGCACGCATGACCGCGAAGGCATCTGTTTTGTTAATTTTAGCTTGGTGTATTGGAGGGCCACTTGGAGCTCTTTCCGAGTGTGTGAGATGTTCTTTAGGGCTTGGTGGGGATAGTGCCCTTTTGGATCTACTACAACCTGGAGTTTGATATTCAGATGTTACTAGTTGTACACCTTGCTTTTCTTTGTTTTTCTCTATAACGACGAGTTTATCGTATTTAATGTACGCTTTGTTTCCTTTTTCTTTTTCCTCTTTCACAGACTTCAACAATTTCTTTCTTACACTATTTTTATTTTTAATGCACTAACCCGTGCTAAGGAACAAATTTAAGTAATGCAATTTGCTTAAGTCAGATGTCGCTGCCTGTACGTAATACAGAGAATATTGTAAAGAGGTTCGAAATTTCACTGATGCCGTGAGTCGCCCATTGGCTCAATTGGTAGAGCGCTGGTACGGATAGCCAGAGGTTGCGGGTTCGAATCCCGGCATGGGTGAAATTTTTAACCTCTAAATAGGTTTTTAAATTTCTTTCTTATTTCAAGTATTTCCTTAGGGTAATCTTCTTCCACGATGACATTCTTTATCAGCCATTTGTTTTTAAGAATCTCTAGTTTTGTGTGTTTGGTAACCAGCCGGATGAGGACTGGTCTTGATTTTTCACCTTTTCCTAATCTTCTTGCAAAATTGATGTCTCTTTTTTCAATATCTATTTTCGTATAGCTGTTTATTAAGTCTATGATTTTCTCCACAAGATTTTCTTGTTTTTCCTCGCTGACGCCGTACATAATTATGTTGTTTTCTTTATAAATCTTTATTTGTGATTTAAATTAATTATCTAAGTTATTCAATTCTGCTTTCAATATTTTGTTCTTAGACTCTAATTCATTCATTCGCCTGCCGTATGCTTCTTCCATCACATTTTTTTATGTTTATTGTAATTCCCCTTAAAACAAGCATGAATATGTTTAGAAAAAAGGATATAAATATGTTTTCCTAAAAAGCCTATTTAGAGGCTAAAAATTCCACCCATGGCGGGATTCGAACCCGCGACCTCTGGCTATCCGTGCCAGCGCTCTTTCCAACTGAGCTAATGGGCAACTCACTGGCATCAGTGAAATTTCGAACTCCTCTTTGCAATATTCTCTGTATTACGTACAGGTTTTAAATAGCTTTTTTAAAATTGTCCTTAGCACGGGTTAGTGCATTAAAAATAATATAATATGTTTTCTTGTCAAAATTGGGATCCACTGGAGACTTCTCTTATTTCCTACGGCTAGGCTGGATAACAATCCAAGTCAAGTCAGTTTGTATAACAACTATTCATTAGCATTACAAGTGGGATTGGATAAGAGACACCATGATTATGCACCATGATTAGGGAATTCTAAAATATAGCCCTTATTTAAAATTAACCGTAATCCTGTTCAGAGTATTTTTAGAATTCAGAAAGGTTTGCTGGAAGAGAATGCTTCTTGCATTAAGCACGCCTTTGTGCATTTACTCATATAATTAGTGCAATACAGAATTAAAATAAATAAAATATTTTCTATCTCATCTCGTCTCAATAACTGCCAATATAATTTGAAATAAAGTATGTACCTTTGCCAATAATAATTGGTTAGTTGATGCAAAGTTAAGATAAGGTTGAATAGAATGAAAGTGGCTACTAATACGAAAGAACAATATAATAGTATAATGTTAATAGTAAGAAGTGGTCTTCGCTTACTGGATAGGTCTTCTTTCAGACAACAGTGCGATTCAGCTGGGCTTTACAAAATAATGCAGCTTTAAAGAGTGCAGTGGAGAATCATGATGCAATGTTTGGAACACTGGATACTTGGCTGTTATATAAACTTACAGGTAAATATTATTATATTCCTTTTATGTGACCTCCAGAACATGGGTGGCCCCGGCTGCATGAATGATCTTAAACAATCACAAAGTTTAAGTAACATAGTTTGCAATCAGCGCATGGGTGACCGTCTAACGCTAGTGGCATTTCACCGAGCGGCTCCGTGGTTCGCTAGGCACGTTAAGCAGTTGGTGTCGGCTCCTGGCAGATGGCAGTCGTTAAGCCAAGTCAGAAGCCTTAAGGCGGCTTGAAAACTTCTGACACTAAGAGCAGCTACTAGTCTAGCAAGCCTCCACTAAATCGAACTTGGCCCCTAGGGTGGAGTATGGCCTATACCTTCCTCTGGAAAGAGACCCGTGCCCCTCGGTAGGGACCTCCCTAGACCAAGATTTTGGTTCGTTTGCCATCTGTGACCACTGCGGAAAGAATTGTCGAGATCATCCCACCATTGTCTTCTCGGCCGCTACCGTTTGCGGTGACCGCCGCGGGGTACCCACTCGGTGGCAAGTATCCTTCACCTATTCGGGTAGTTGCGGCTTACGTGGCCGGCCTAGTTCCATTTCAGTTTTGCGGTCTTAACACCCATATTCGCCATGACCGTTTTGGAGCGCAGTGTCGTATTCCGGACACGATCTGTCCTCCAGACGCCCACTGTACTCCATCGCTCTTTGGCACCCTTCAGTTTCGACTTCTGTTGTTTAGTCAGTGACCAAGTCTGTGACAGTGACCATAGGTAATGATCGGCAGAATACACATGTCGACGAGTTTCCGCTTCAGAGAAAATGGAAGGTTGTCCTTCATGAGATCTTTCATAGAAACGCCTGGAAGTGTTTCGAAACGGTTCGATTTCTTCGAAGTTTTCGAAGCTTATGAACAGGCCCACGTAAGAGTACTTGCCGACATAATGTATTATCTGACGTGTGTTTTGGGCATACTCATTAAAAGTCCAACCAGGCTTGCAGCGAGGATAGCCGAACTGAGCAGTTCCAACATGCTTTCGAGTTCTGTTGCGGTCGAAGCAAACAGAACAGGTACAGGTATATAATTTATACAAGAAATTCTACAAGTACATGAGACCCATACTAAACTATACCCATGTTAAAATATATGGTCTTAATTAGGTGATCCTGTTGCATGGACATAACATGTTTCTGATTGAGTAGAATCTGAAGTGGATATCACATAGAATTCTATAATTAGTAATTACACTACATTACATAAGCTCATGCCTGTATCCCGGAAGGGTAGGCAGTGACCATGTTATGTCCCTTGCTTTTCTTCAACATTAATTGACGAGCCTATTTAACTACACAAGTGTAATATGGCACTTAGATAAGAGTACTTGATCATAGTTTTATCTGTGTCTAATTACATAATCTATTAATTTATCATAGCTTATTGCCTGTCCAATTAAGCTGGTGATGTAATAATAATTCATATCTCTGGATAGTCTTAACTCTTATTATGAAGGGTTATTCTTTGTAATATCATAATACCTAGTTCAAGATCAGGTCGCCTAAATTATTACTTTCCTTATAATGGACGTGATACTGGTTTGAAAATGTAATGGAAGGTTGCTATTTACATCCAATACATAAAAATATCATAGTAATAATAGCAATAAAATATCATTGTGCTTACTTCTAGTAAACAAAGGTACTTTATCATCTTTCTTTCACAAGCCTTACAAAATACAAACATTGTCAAAGTGCCAACAGTGAATTCGGTGGCAAACGAGAAATTGCTCTTAAGGTAGCCCTTAATCGTATACGCCATAAGTGCGTATATTGAATAGAACTGCTGTATCAACCGGAATCACTGATGATGACGCTCTGACCTGTTTTCCTCAGTAGGGTCAATGGAGTTAATTCTCAATAACTCTTTTGTCTTCGTGACTCCAAGACAGATTACAGTTTAATGTCACGTTAAGGATATACAAGGACATTAAACATCCTTGGGTTTATATCACGTCTGTGTTGTTGTCTCGCTCGCACTATCTAACGTGTCGTGATTGTATTTTGATAAATGCGGCCTGAGGATTTGCTATATGATAAAATTACGGAGATTTTAAATCTATGACGACCTCTGTGGAGTAGCGGTAGCGCGTCTGCCTACCATGCAAGAGGTCCTGAGTTCGAATCCCGGCTTGGGACAAAAAAAAAACCCAGGTCTTGGATGTTTGCATGTTTGTGATGTCGTTGTTTCTGGTTCCCACGACACAGGGTATCCTAGTGTGGGTGCCAGAAGCAATGTATGTGCTTGTATGTAAATGTTATGTTTTTTAACTATACTTAGTTTTTAATAAAGAAAATTGGTCCCCAAATTATTCATTTTAGTATATTTTTTTCTTAATCAAAGACTGATAGTCAAAATATGGCTTAAATGTCCGTAATTTTATTATGTAGCAATTTTTCTGACCACATTTATGCCAATAGTATGCTCATAATATTAATTTAAAATGTCCGAACGTGCGAGCGAGACGGCACGCCAGACGTAACAGCAGCCTTAAGACGAAATCAGACTATTTACAGAAACGTTTACGGCCTTATTCCAAAACGCGGTCTAAATTTAGTACTGGGATTGTTACCAGGTTTAAACCATAGACCAAGTAAAATGTTATTACAAAACGAAGTTTATCGCTACGTCAAGGATCTATGGTACTAAAGTTAAACTTCTGATACCCCTAGTTTATCTATGGACTAACCTCCAAGTTGACGTTTGAATTTGTTTGGTTTTGTGTGTGTGATAGATTGCAATAAATAATTGATATTATGGACGCCACTGATATGATGGATTTCGATGATTTGGACGATTAGGCCATGATTTGGACTTCGTCATCGTGTGAATCCCTTCAAATTAAGTGACGAAGATTTTCGATACAAATATAGGTTCACGTTTTTCTTCAAATGTTCCATTTTATTATTATAATAATCAACAACGAAACCGCCCAAAGTTTAAAAATTAATAGTACCTATTCCCAGTATGAAACTATCAGAAAATTTTTGACGTCTCGGATTGGCGCGCGCGCTCGAATATTTCACTCCATTTCACACGAGAGTAGCCATTTGATTATAAAAACGCTTCAACAACAATATAATAATTAAAAGTGCTCATTTTAGTTAGATTGGAACCTAAACAAAGAACAATTTACGATGTATAGGTATTTTAAACGCAATAATGAATATTTTTGCGTTTAAAATGTGAATATTATATCCATTTAGTGAAACGGAACGCAGCATTGAATGAACGTTGAATGAACGAATCAGTGAATATTATTTGAACCATGGCTGATCCCTGGTTTAACTGATCCTCGAATAGTCTTCTATTTGTAATAACGACACACATTTGATCTGGGTCTAACTTTGATACCGTAACAATCCTAGATCTTTTAGTCTTGGTTTAAACCAGGACTTATTCAGGTTTTTATAATAAGGCGGTAATGGTTCATATTCTCTTCCATTTCATGATTACATGATCGAAATTGTGTGGTGAGAATTAACGCAATTGTATGTAACTTTTTTTTAAATTGATAGTTTATCTTGGGAGACGTATGTCACGCAGTTCACAGACACCGGCTGATTATTATGATGATTATTATGACTTCTTTACATAATTTTATAAAATTCTTGCTTATAGACCATAGCAATGTCGCCTAGCTCCGGTGAATAAATGTCGTATGTATTCAAAAATAAAAAAGTAAACAAATATTCGTGGACATATTACACAGATCTCGTTAGCCCTATACTAAGTACAACTAAATGACTTGTGTTATGCTTACTCGACGATAGATTTAATACAATAAATACATAGATAACATCCAATACCCGAGACGAACTAGAAAAGTTCGTTTTCCTAGTTTGACTGGCCGGGGATCGAACCCGAGACCTTCGGTTTTACAGTCAGCGCGCCAAACCGCTGCGCCACCGATGCCGTCAAAGTAAAAAGAATGTATTTTTAACACTGGTTTTATACTGTCTATAAAACTGCGCCACAACTCTTTGTGCAGCAAAACAGCAAACGCTGTTGTAAAAAAAATCAAAAGTTGTTGTAAATTAAAAGCTTTTTAGAAATTATACAATTTTTATTTTTAATGCACTAACCCGTGCTAAGGACAAATTTAAAAACCTATTTAGAGGCTATTTTGAGTCGCCCATTGGCTCAATTGGTAGAGCGCTGGCACGGATACCCAGAGGTTGCGGGTTCGAATCCCGGCATGGGTGAAATTTTTAGCCTCTAAATAGGTTTTTAGAAATTGTGCATATAAATTATATTTATTTAGGAGCGCAAACAGTTAACATTAAACTCACACACCTAAAGGGTTTAGCGCGCTAGATTTCACATACGAGTATTAACAGTTTAATATAAATTCAAACGTCCTTGCAGCTCAACGGTAACACAGAGAAAGCGAAAATTTACGCTGTGGCCACAGCCGAAACATAAAAATTACAATGCTTTATTCGGTTGCCAAACACACGTAGCTAGGTATAACAGTTAATATTTCAATTTCTGTTATGCAACCTTCCGTTTCGTCTCTAGGCGGTAAGATCCACATGACGGACGCCTCATCCGCGTCGGCGACGGGTTTCTTCGACCCGTTCACGATGCACTGGGCCGGCTGGTGCTTGGGGCTCTTCCACATACCCCCTGAGGCCCTGCCGCCCATTGTGGACACCGCCGGAGAGCATTTCACTGAGACAGACGAGAGGATATGGGGACACGCGATACCGATACGGAGTTGTGTGAGTAGCTTTTAAGTAGCTGGAGCTGTCTGGGCCTAGATTAAGCTACTTATCATAGATACATACTAAAAATATTTTTGATCTTGACTGCTTCGTTGATCTAGCCGTTAAGGCGCTTGGGTACCAATTCGAGGTCGTGGGTTCGATTCCCATTGGGGGCCGCCGTACATTTGTACAAGAACCCTCAGTTTGGGTGTATTTTCATGTTTGTGACGTCCTTACTTGGTTACCATGGTACAGCGTATCCTTGGGACCAGGTCAAGTGGTTATGTTGTGTAGACATTATTATTATTTAATCTATCGCTCGTAGCCCCGGCTGCGGGAGTGATCTTAAACGATCAAAGCACCATAGGGCGCGTTCAGTGCATGGATGGGTGACCGTCTATGACTTTCGCTAGTGCCATTTTTCCGAGCAGTTCCGTGCTTCGCAAGGCACGTTAAGGAGTTGGTGCCGGCTGCCGTCTATAGATGGCAGTCGTTAAGCCAAGTCGAAGTCCTTAAGGCGGCTTGCCCCTCCAGACTTGGCCCCCGTGGTAGAGTATGGCCTATACCTTCCACAGGGAAGAGACCTGTGCCCCTCGGTGGGGACATAGAGGGTTGATGATGATGATTTAATCTATTAGGTCTGGGACATGCCGTTGTAGTTTAAACCTGCATGCATGAAAACTGTTGTAATTATTAATTATAATAGTAAGTAGCTGTATTTAGCGTTGTTGATTGCATCTAAAAATACAATGTTGTAAATAAATCTAAAGATACATTCAAAAATTTACATCTTTGCCAATTTATTCTGTTGCGAGATTTGTGATAGTCATTTAACAAGTTTTTTCAAAGCAGTTAAAATAATAAAACCAGAACTACCAGCCAACTTTCCAGTTATGTTTATGACAGTGCGAACTTAAGTCTAAAGGCGTAAACAACGGCAATAAATTATTTTGTGGGGGAAAACCTGATGAGAGCCGAGCCAAACGTTACGACTATTAGCCGTTTCCTATTAACAATAGTACTATATGGATTCAGATAGATCTACAGATACCTAGTTAAAAAATTTTTGAAGCGCAGTAGTACGTCGGTCTCACATTCGGGAGGTCGCGGGTTCGAACCCAGACATGTACCCAATGATTTGTTTTCTAATTTACGTATGTTTGTTAACTTGTAGCAATGAATGAATGAATGAATGAATGAATGAATGAATGAATTGTGGAATGCAATAAATGATTGAGTATTGAATTTTGTTTATAGTAGCAATATCACTCGCCAACCGTGAAGGAAGAAGTCGTGAGGAAATCCTAGTGTCTGTATATAATATACCTCTAATATAATACCTCAGCGCTTAATTCGTAAATTGGCCGAACTAAGAGGCTATGTGCAGAAATATGAAATCTAACTAGAAGTAATATTTTAAATTAGACACTTATTACTATGTCAAATATCCTATTGGCAGGCTTCCATCGATGGATCCGTTACAGGATACGGCCATAAGGCTTTTATCGGCATGCTGTAATACATCTACTGGCACAGTTTGCCCGCAGCTACATTCTTAAATAAAAAAGACTAGGCACGGACTATTCAGTAGACAAATAATCAATAAAAAAATAATGGAAAAAAACAACAAATAATCATGCACGGTTACAATCATGAAGCCTGTAACCCGGAGGGGTAGGCAGAGATCAGGCTAAAGTTTGCCACTTGCCACGATCCTCAAATCAATTTCGCTTACTTACCCACCATTAGTCGCTGCATGCACGCATACCAGTTTCAGATGTAATGCACAAATGTAGGCACCTAATTTCGAAATAATCGTATTTAAATAGGCTATTTGACAAGTTTCTGAAAACCATCTCAGATGTTCGTCAGTGTTAAATGAGCCTTCAGAAAGTGATAATTCTAAAATCTTTCCCGTATTTATTCATAGAAAAGCAAACAAAAATTCACTTTTAAAATACGCCGCCAAAACGCTCTCTTTGGCAATATGGCGTCGCACAGGAATTAGTGACGTCACAATTTGACAATTCAATTCACACCCCTAGCGATGACGGTTGTTGAATTGTGACGTCACAATAGATTCGACCAATCCAGGCCGTTTTCAATAAAATTGATGCAGATACGAAATGATAAAGTTTTATCTTGATTTTTTGGTTAAATCATTCGATTTTTTTCGGTTAAAATGGCATAGGCCGGTTTAAAAAAATATTCTTTTTACGAATATGTATAAATAATACTTTATTTTTCACACTGTCAAATAGCCTATTATGATTGATTGCATCTAAGGTCACACGAGAAAAACTTAGTGTCTAATATTGAAACTGACTGCCTTTTACCACGATGGCAAGCTAAGTTTCCAGTCCAATCCACTCCATATTGGTCCATTGCTAGTTATAAGCCGCTCTAAAAGGACTGTCTGTCTTCCACCCTCTTCGTTTAGCTGCTACCAAGTCAGCCTCGGATCTTCGATCCGGCGAGATAAAACTGACTTTACAGAGCTCGGTATAGAGCTAAGGGACTCTGGACCCAGTTTAAAGATAATTACCGTTCAATTTTAACCTGACACCATTGTTTTCTTTCGATGCCGAATAAGAATAATTCTATAATATAAAAATGAATCGCTGAATGTGCTGGTAAGCGCAAATCTCGAGAGCAGCTGCACCGATTATGCTAATTCTTTTTTTAGAATATTCCTTGAAGTACGAGAATGGTTCTTACGTTGAAAAACAATAAAAAAAAATAAAGAATCGATGGTAGGCGGTACGAAGTTCGCTGGGTCCGCTAGTAAATAATAAAAGTTTATTTTTTGCACACTTTAAAAGTTACAGATTTATCTGCATACACTGTTACAAAGTACTTACAAGTAATATTTGGTTGATACATTGTGAACACTAACGTCTAAACCGGGCCTGTGTCTTAGACGCCAGTTCCTTCCATTGCATCAGTTTACATAGAGACAGACCTAGGGAATCGCCATAACCTCTGTCTGTTTTCCAGATGGCAGACCAAACTGCTGCGATGTGGGGCGCCTGCTGCTTCGACGTGGGGGACGTCAAACTGACCATGGGCACAGGGACTTTCTTCAACATCCACACAGGAGGGATTCCCCACGCCAGCGCCTCTGGCTTGTACCCTGTCGTGGGATGGAGGGTGGGGGAGGAGTTGGTGTACGCTGCTGAAGGGTCGAACAATGACACTGCGTCAATTATCAAGTGGGCGCAGAAGCTTGGTAAGTATTTTTTTTTATTACTGATTATCTCGCACCTGACCGTTGTCTCACATTGGGCGCGTTTTTTATAAACAACAATTCATAGATTGTTATAAATACCAATTCGATGTAAATTGCGGAGTCAGAGCCAATTAGTCATCCTACTTGTTAATCTGGGTTAAACTGGGCTATACAATGTGTATGGATTTGTCATAGTAAATCATGAATTGTAGTTCTATGAAATGGGGCTCTGATAGTAATAGAAGAGGAAGTTATATGTTAGGTACCTACATGTTTGGCTGTTGGGTATAGCCTCACCAGACATCAAACAAATACATTTTTGGAGTGTCTTCGTCCGACGAGTGGCCTAAAACATATACATATATAAAATAATATCATTATTTATCTAAGAAATTTTTAGGTATTTATCAATAGATATGATATAGTTATTTCTTTAACAACTTATCGGAAATAACTAGAAAAACGCGTGAAAAAATTATCACGTGCGCCATACATTTTGCTATTTTGTACGTTTGTAGCAATTTTCATATTGAACAGGTTTACTAAGGGAGATAAATAATAAAAAATATGTTATGATAAATAATTCATTTTATTCATGTATAATTGTGTGTGTGAAAATTATTTATTTATTTATTTATTTATTTATTTATTTATTTATTTATTTATTTATTTATTTATTTATTTATTTATTTATTTATTTATTTATTTATTTATTTATTTATTTATTTATTTATTTATTTATTTATTTATTTATTTATTTATTTATTTATTTATTTATTTATTTATTTATTTATTTATTTATTTATTTATTTATTTATTTATTTATTTATTTATTTATTTATTTATTTATTTATTTATTTATTTATTTATTTATTTATTTATTTATTTATTTATTTATTTATTTATTTATTTATTTATTTATTTATTTATTTATTTATTTATTTATTTATTTATTTATTTATTTATTTATTTATTTATTTATTTATTTATTTATTTATTTATTTATTTATTTATTTATTTATTTATTTATTTATTTATTTATTTATTTATTTATTTATTTATTTATTTATTTATTTATTTATTTATTTATTTATTTATTTATTTATTTATTTATTTATTTATTTATTTATTTATTTATTTATTTATTTATTTATTTATTTATTTATTTATTTATTTATTTATTTATTTATTTATTTATTTATTTATTTATTTATTTATTTATTTATTTATTTATTTATTTATTTATTTATTTATTTATTTATTTATTTATTTATTTATTTATTTATTTATTTATTTATTTATTTATTTATTTATTTATTTATTTATTTATTTATTTATTTATTTATTTATTTATTTATTTATTTATTTATTTATTTATTTATTTATTTATTTATTTATTTATTTATTTATTTATTTATTTATTTATTTATTTATTTATTTATTTATTTATTTATTTATTTATTTATTTATTTATTTATTTATTTATTTATTTATTTATTTATTTATTTATTTATTTATTTATTTATTTATTTATTTATTTATTTATTTATTTATTTATTTATTTATTTATTTATTTATTTATTTATTTATTTATTTATTTATTTATTTATTTATTTATTTATTTATTTATTTATTTATTTATTTATTTATTTATTTATTTATTTATTTATTTATTTATTTATTTATTTATTTATTTATTTATTTATTTATTTATTTATTTATTTATTTATTTATTTATTTATTTATTTATTTATTTATTTATTTATTTATTTATTTATTTATTTATTTATTTATTTATTTATTTATTTATTTATTTATTTATTTATTTATTTATTTATTTATTTATTTATTTATTTATTTATTTATTTATTTATTTATTTATTTATTTATTTATTTATTTATTTATTTATTTATTTATTTATTTATTTATTTATTTATTTATTTATTTATTTATTTATTTATTTATTTATTTATTTATTTATTTATTTATTTATTTATTTATTTATTTATTTATTTATTTATTTATTTTTCCGTATGCCACGCGAACGAAGTCGCGGGCTATGTGACAGCTAGACTCATATGTTTTGTAATCATTATTCCGCAGTTTACTTAAACTAACGATTCTGTAACCTAGCACGAGAAACTCCACCCATAGCCCTTGGACTTGTAATAAAACTCGTTTCTACCGGGCCACAAGGTCGAGGTGGAAGTACATCGCAGAGAAACCATTTTTTCCTTCTTGTTTATACGAGGTTATTATAATCACACCACCGTGTATCAATAAGGATGTATAGTTCCTTTAACTAGCGTGATGGATGCAGTAAAAATGCTATTTTGAAACAATACGACTGTGTAAGATTCACAAGGCAGTTAAAGCAATGATGATGTGGGTTAATAATAATAATTTCCGCATAACACGAACACTACAATCTTACAATACTGTCTTACAATCCTCCGCCAACCCGGACTTGGCCCCCGTGGTGCAGTATGGCCTAACCTTCCTGCGATGCAGGAAGTGCCCCAACAGTGCGCCAGCCCGGGGACATACAAGGGTTGATAACGAACGAACACTAATGCCCTTGTCCCAAACCAGCTACGATACTAGGGTACTATGGGTACTAGGAACCCACTACCACCGGCATGGTAATACTGCTATGCCATGATACCGCTAGATCAACGAGGCAGCCGGTAATACTTTCACGATAAGATACAGATGTACCTAGGCCAGTGTTCAGACCCTTATTTTATATAGGGTGAAACAAAATGCATATATCCGCCAGAAAATGGGAAGTTGTATTAGTTTCATTTATTTAAGTCAACGATGCGAATGAATTAATTGAATGAAAACTTCGAAATAGCCAAAAATCACCTGAACCTTATATTTTAGATAGATAGGTACATAGAGAACTTCTGATAGTAAGGTTCGCCACCGTCTTACACTCATCCACCAACCAGGACTTGCCCCCCGTGGTGGAGTATGGCCTAACCATCCTGCGATGCAGAAAGAGACCCGTGCCCAAAAATGGGGACATACAAGGGTCGATCGAATATATAGAGAACACTTTATTATCGACCTCTGTGGCGCAGCGGTAGCGAATCTGCCTACCATGCGAGAGGTCCCGGGTTTGATCCCCGGCTGGGGACAGAAAAAAAAACACCCTTCTTGGATGTTTGTGATGTCGCTGTTTCTGGTACCCACGACACAGGGTATCCTAGTGTGGGGCTAGAAGCAATATTTGTGCCAATATGTACGAGTAAATGTTATGTTTATGTTATTGCACAGCCAGAAAAAAGATTTATTTAGATTAACATTCACATATTTGCTTTATCTTCCAAACTCCAGGTCTGTTCGAAAATCCAGAGGACACGGCTGACATAGCCAACTCGGTGGCGGATTCAGACGGAGTCTGCTTCATACCCGCTTTCAGTGGTCTTGGGGTAAGTTAACCAAACGTGAAGTTCCACGGGAAATGGTTTCTTGTGACATGTCACGTGTTGTTTAAAATAATGAAAAATCTCAAAACATTGATACTGATGAAAATGTTATATTAAAGGGGTCAGCCATTTTTTCGTATGCCTAACAATTACCTATCTGTTAATCAACTGTTAACTTCAGTTAACAGCAGATTAGGTACGAGAAACAGGGGGTAAGAACTTCAAACTTTTGCGATTGGGCTTAAATATTGATACTGAATTTAAGGATTTGATTTTTTTTTTCTTCTCTCTGGGGCGTACAAAAAATTTTTAATGTAATCTGAGCATGTTTGTTCAGTATCAGCATTATGAGAATTTCCGTTATATAACATTTTTTATTTTTCATATACAATTATTAGGCGACATTCTTTTCTAGATTTTTCGAAAACTAAAAAGCAAATTGAGCAATTTAAATAATTTCAATAGAAAAGATCGATTCGTTACTTGTATAATTATTGTTTTTATTCTATAATATAAAAATGAATCGTTGAATGTGTTGGTAAGCGCAAATCTCGAGAGCAGCTGAACCGATGTCGCTTATTATTTTTTTAGAATATTCCTTGAAGTACGAGGATGGTTCTTACGGAGGGAAATATAAAAAAAATAAAGAATCTACTGTTATGCGGCACGAAGTTCAACATTCAACAAGACACATAAGAAATAACATCTACAATGGCGAGCTTATCGATGTTTAACCAAGATCTTCATACGATTAGGATTTCTATTATGTAGAACAGTCCCTGCTTAATAATTGTAATAGTATCCGCCAAAAGCTCAAGTCACATGATAAGAAGCTTTTGGAATTTTTGCTTGCAAGTTTTTCCACGATAGAAAAGTTTGACGATGCTCTAATACACAACTTTTGTTGTTGTTGAATATACTTAGAAGGAAACACTGAGGAGTCAAATATAGTCTGTTAGCTTTTAGAATATCCCTCGGGCTCTAGAGTAGGCTTCGGTTTTCACCAATTTTCGCCGGTTTTTTTACTGATGATCGAGTTATGATTTCGAAATTAATTGTCATATTAGTTCAGATTTCGAAATTACGTGTCAAATTAGTTCCGATATTTCTATTACACGAATATATCCGATTCTATCCGATAGTAGCCGAGGTATATTCTAAATGCTAACAGACTACAAGCGGCGCCATCTTTATTCCCCAACTCAATCCAATTGGACTATAGAATTACGAGTAGCTCCGATCGTAACTAATAACCTACAGAAAATACAACAGCGCCATTAATAAATCAGCCCGTTTTCTCCACTGCTGGACATAGGCCTCCCACAAAGTATGTAACTTCCTTCTTTACTTCAGCGGCTACCAGCAATCTATCTCAGCTCGTCGGCGTTTGCTAAGTCGTGGTCGTTACGGTGGTCCAAATGGTCCTAGGTCCTCTAACGTCTTTCTCTCTAAGCTAACCTGTACGAGAGTGGTAAGGTTATCTCTCTCGTACAACAACAACATCTGTACGAAAAAGTAAAAAAAATAGCTATAGCGGAGGAATGTAAGGAGTAAGAAGTCCAGGGAAAACAAAAACAAACTCGGAACGAAAAAAGGCACGGACCTAGCGTCTGTGGAAACCGATGTATTGTATTTTTTTGTAGCCTACATACTGCTGGGCACAGGCCCTCTCTCAGGCCGGTAGAACACTGGCTTCTCAATCGGTAGGTGGTGGGTTCGAATCCCGGCAATTACCAATGACTTTGTTTTCTAAGTTATGTACATTTGTGAAGTTATCGTAGCAATACCACTCGCTAACTGTGAAGGAAAACATCTTAAGGAAACCTCAGAGGTGTTCAACTACCTCAGCGCTTCGAATTGCTAATCCGCGGTGGGCACGCGTGGTAACTAAACCTATTTATGACTCGCTCGTAGCCCCGGCTGCCTGAATGATCTTAAGCGATCACGAAGGTTAAGCAACATAGGGCGCGTTCAGTGCGTAGATGGGTGACCGTCTATGACTAACACTAGTGGCATTTTTAGAGGGGTATCGTGCTTCGCAAGGTACGTTAAGCAGTTGGTGCCGGATACTGTCGATAGATGGCAGTGGTTAAGCCAAGTCAGAGGCCTTATAGCGGCTTGGGAACTACAGTCAGTAAGACCAGCCACTAGTCTTGCAAGCCTCCGCTAATCCGGTTTTGGCCCCGTGGTGGAGTATGAGACCAGGGATGAGACCCGTGCCCCTCAGTGGGGACATGATGGCTTGATGATGTTGATGATGGTGTGCAAAAAAGAGTATTAATCTAATCTAACCTGTCCCTTTTTCATCTTGACAGGCCCCATACAACGATGGCACGGCGGCGACAGGCTTCGTGGGCATGAAGCCGACGACAACGAAGGCGCATTTGGTGCGTGCGGTTCTCGAGTCGCTGGCCTTTCGGACGGTACAACTGTATAAATGCGCGCGCGCCGAAACACACTTCAACTTTCACACTATAAGGTTTGTGATATTATTATGACGACTGGTCCGGTTAGGCCCCTTTTTCGTAGAACTACAGTTCCGCGCGCGGTTAATCGGTTCCCGCGCCCGCGCAGCGGAGCCCACCTATCCGCGGTTGCATGCGCGCCGTGCGGTGGGTAACACACACGTGGCACACGCGTTTGTTCAGGGACTAGCAACACTGCGTAATCCGGCCTTTGCCACGGCTGGCCGTGTCGTACCCATGGTGCTCAACCGCATATCCACGCGCGTAGTCTATACACAATTTATTTTTATAAAAATCGGTGAAACCGATTCGAAGGAGTTCGATAACAACCACTGTGACACGAGATTTTTATATATTAGACTAGCTGTGCCCCGCGGTGTTACCCCTAGTTTATCGATTTTCCCATGGGAATGAGATATTTTCCCGCAGAAAAGGATTAACACTTAGAATCCAGAGTGTCAGCTAACTCCGTACCAAATTTTATTAAAATCGCTGCAGCCGTTTAGAAGTGCAGAAGTAACAAACTTACACACTCACAAATTATCGTCTTCATACTCGTAATATTAGTGTAATGTGATTAGTCTGAAGTGTGATAGTGTGATTACGGACCAGAATAAGTGACTGTTCCGTGTGGATGTAACGTTATCTTCCCGTTTTCAGCCTGGACGGTGGCGTGTCCAACAACGACTTCATCGGCCAGCTGGTGGCCGACCTCACCGGCCTTGTGGTGGAGCGGCCCGTCAACGTCGAGATGTCCTCGCTCGGATGCGCTCACATCATAGGGCTGCATCTGGGTGAGTCCAGTCACCTGATTACCAATACTCTGTAATGTTGCGTCCTACTTTATAGATATATTATCGATCGATACCAACTCTTATTATGACTCCACTGCTGGGGCACAGGTCTCCTTCTGCAGGAAGGTAAGGCCGTACTCCACCACGGGGGCCAAGCCCGGGTTGGTATAGATAATAATATTATATACATAGATATTTTATATATGAAACTGGTCTAATCGCGATTATTGCTGTGTTATTTCGTGACCCGTTTTATACCTATTTGTTTTTTTTTTATTTAGCCTCTTTTGTGTCCCACTGGTGGGCAAAGGCGTCCCCTGCTTTTTTCTATATCTCCCTGTTTCCAGACCTATACAACTTTTTTTTTTCACTTATTTATTATGTTACACATGTATCTTAAAAAAATCATTCGCCATCCTGCGTGGCCATTTATTGGCGAATTTTAGCGGACTTCTTATTTTATTTCTTATGCTAACGTGGCAATACAAGTAGATAAGTTTTATGGAATTCAAATAAGCTTAAGTGGCAGCACAAGTCCGGTTAAGTCTTCTGTATTTGACTACCCTCCTACCCGCCCTACGCCTTAGAGTACAAAGTATACGTAGGTATAGAGAGGACATCCCGACTAACCTTTACGCGGCACGCTTTGAGGTATAACTAACAGCAATCCATTTTAGGTGCGTTAGTCCACGACGAGCGCTTGCCGCGTGAACACAATTTCGGATTCGGAAGTTACGAAAAATACCTAGATGTTGCATGAAATAAAAAATAAACCAAAGGAATTACTTTTAGTTAAAAAGTTCTGCAAATCTCTTCACGGAACCATACTTACCAAATTATTTTACTTTTTTTGCCCTGTCACAGCGGCGGCTAAAATGGCGATCATTTCATAGATTAATAAAAACAGAAGTGATCACTTACGTCCATCGTACCAATGACGATATTAAAATATTGTTTAGCGTGTTCATAATTATATTTTTTATGGCTTAAGCCATAAAAAATAGATCAAATATACTCAGAACATCCGAAAATACGATACCGATCCTTACCTTTCATGAATTCATTGAAATGAAAAAAAATTGAGAAAGGAAAATGAACTGTGTTGATGTGAAAAGTCTCTTGTCTTATTTCCTTGTGATGCCTTCACCGTAATGCGATTATTATGATATTTTAATATGTCCTCATAAAGGTGTCATCTTATTATAATTAAATTTTTTAGCTCTCACGTTATACGCTGTATATCAGATATGTGGAAAGAATGTTGCTTTTGATTTTATCGCTGATATTAGTTAGAGCTATAGTTCAGACCACCAACTTAGTCAGTAAATTGACAGATAGAATTATCGTGTTAGTGAAAAAGAGATGCCAGCTAAAATAGTGATGTGCTTTAGTCGATAGATTTAACAACATAATCAATTATTTTCTTAGTATTGTCGTTGATGACAAATCACGGAAGTATTATTTATGAGATAATTTTAACAGGATGTAACCTGAATAATTTAAAATATTCTCATGACATAATCTCATTTGTTTCTTTATTCTGCTTAATCCAAATTTAAAGCCTGATGATTGGCAAGCCTGAAAACCCACTATTAGATCATAATATAAGTACAATGATTAAGTTACACTAAAATCTACAAGAAAACAAACTAAAAATGAGAATTTAGGTTTATTTCAATTATTATTTTTTTATTATATGAAAATCAAATTGAATTTAGAATAAAATATGAGGTTTTAGGTTCTATACTTTTATTCTCAATCGGACGTTATTAACGTAGTATCTGAATCGCTTACATGAATTATATATGTATCTACGACATCGTCAATCAAATGATCTAATTTCGTCATTTTATCTTAAACTTTTTTCATGTATAGAGCATATGAAAAAAGTTTAAGAGGCCGCCCAGCGTTGAGATGTCACCAAATTTAAGCCATCTTCAAATAGTTTTTTGACTTCATTCATTTTAAAGCTTTTATTGTTTCTTCCGACATGACCCTTGACTTGTGCCCAAAACAATTCAATTGGGTTTAATTCGCAATGGTAGGGAGGCAGTACCAGAATGGTGACACCATACTGAGCGTCAAATTCTTCCACCGCATATTTTACATAACCAGTTTTATTTTAATTATATTCTTTTTAATGCATTAACCCGTGCTAAGGACTACTTAAAAAACCTATTTATTTGTAAAAATTCCACCCATGCCGGGACTCGAATCCGCGAACCTCTGGCTAACTGGCTGGCGAGATTTAAGAATCATGGTTGTAATATTTTTCTGGTTGTGCAATAACGTGTTCTCTATCTATCTCATCTATCTAACCGTGCCAGCGCCCTAATAGGCGCCTCACCGGCATCAGTTTTATTTTATTTATTACACGATAAACAGACCGTTTGGATATGCCCAATATTTGAGCAGTCGTTGAAACACAATCCTCTTTTCTCGGCATATCATACGGTGATTCAGAGCTTTCTTTTCCAAAAACATAATTGTTTGTAAGTTTTCAATATCATTTCAATCTTTTAAGTGATTGGCGCCTCCTATGTTTTTCTCAGGGAAAGGTTTAATGTTTTGAATAATAAGAACACATTCAAGCTACTGTATTAGAAACGGAACTGAGGCACACACAACATTTTAGGCCAAACTGGAATTGACGTGAAAGATGGGTGTTGCGAACAACCAAAAATATAATATCAAAGTTGGCAATTACCACATTTTCTAGTAAAGAAAATTAAATAAAAGTGTTCAAAGTTATATATATCACTAAAAAAGTTTGTATTCATCAAGCTTTCGTGAGTTGTGGGATAAATCGATGATTAAAAAAGAATTAAGCTAAGTCTATATTTTATGTCGATTGTGTACATCCCTATTATTTTTCTGTCATAAACTGGTCACATCGCAAATGTCAATTTACTGTCTAAGTTGGTGGAATTGATTATAGTCTATGCATATAACGAATTTAAGGGTGAGTGTAACTTCTGTAAAACTGGTTGATCTATGAACTGCTATCAGTGATACCATTGAGGTCAGTGTTACTAAAGTGGTTTGGTCAACACCATACAAATATCAGTGTAATAAAAAAAACTGACGATTTTTGTCGAATCCAATGAAGAATGTTACTAGGTATGCCAAATCGCTTGAAATGCTTGTAGTCAAAAATACCCAGTAGTTTTGATTTTATAGGCATTCAAAGTTTAGAAAAATATCGAGTCCCGCTAACAGTCACATGACCGCTTGTGACGTCATGTCACAACGCGCCGCGCGGCACTACTAATTAATCAGGAGATTTTCTGATTTTAAGCGCTGTCTCCTGATCTACTGTTTTATTTGTAGAATTGAGTAAACTCTCCTGAATTTTGACAAGTAGCCACTACATTTCTGCATATTCCACCTTTGTTAGGTTATTGAACGAACATAATATGCTCAGATACAAACACAAATGGAAATTACCGGAAAAAGTAAAGCCCTATTTTGTATTGCACACGTTGACTTTGAAACCTCAAGGAATGTTGATGTGCATGAAGTAGTTTATAATAAAAAATATTGTGGTGAAGTTTTGGAAGGAAAATATTTTTGACAAAAATAATAAAATATCATTATCCTAATGTAATATAGTTTTATTAAAACTCTATAAATATCCATATTTTTCGCATTTTAACGTCTTTTGGAACTATAAAAAATAACTTTTCCGGCGAATTAGTAGTTGTATTTTTACATTTAGGCACAACACAATGATTTCCTACTTTTTGGATTGGACATTTTTAAAAGCATTTAGGTATAATTTCGACGGCACGGGCGCACGACTACGAGCGGACTGAGTGAGCCAGACTGAGCGTGTTGTGCAATGACGTCACAGCGTAACCGGCGGCCCGCGTCGTACGGTTACAACTTGTTTTACTTCTAAATCGGAAACTAATTAACGTATCGAAGTAATTCTTTCACTAGTATTTTTTATTTTTGACAGAGAATATGGAGTGCTAATAATCAAAATTAGTTAACATTCTTCATTACCTAATCTGAAAAACTTATTTGGCATGGAAACATCAGTAAAGGTACACATTTTTTTAAATCCACAAACATGATATGAATTGAAGGGTTTTATCGGGGTGCTCTTGAATATCACTGTTGGCAACATTGGTTATTGTATTGTGCGACACAAAACTTTCAGGAGCATTATACATCGCGGGCTCCGTACCTATCTTCTGCTTCTTCTTCTTCAGGCCATATGTTAGTCCACTGTTGGACATACCTATCTACTTTCCATTAATTATCCCTGCGTATCGAGGTGGAACCGGACTTATCCAGACTAATGTGTGTTATCGGTATAATATCTGTAAAGGTTATTTATTGTTACAGGCATCTGGAAATCCAAGGAGAAGTTGAAATCTCTACGCAAAATCGGCTGCGTGTTTTACCCACGACCTACCGTTTGTAAGGCGTACGAGCTTGCCTTGGAGCGATGGGAGGAGGCCGTCAATAGACTATGCGGTTGGTACACAGACAAGAAGTCACAGAATCACTCCGCCGTCGCAGACTCGAGCGCCACAATCCCCACACAGAGCAGCTTCAAGATCCCGCCCGAGAGGAACCACAGTTTCAGCAAATAGCGGTGGCTTTTCTTTTTGTTTACATTCCTTGCCGCGTGCTTGCCAATTTTGTTCAGGTGATATTTGCCTTACCGATCACCCCGGGACTCCGTTTGTTGGTATGTTCGTAAGTTATTGTTGTCGTAGCTGGTTTGGAGACGAAATAGTGATTCTTCCAAGCATTCAATTGTTGAAGTTTTAACAGTTTGTGTTTAGTAACAAGTTTGATTTTCAATTACGTGATTCACTGTAGGCTGCATTGGGTAAAGCTCTGTTCACTTCACAACGAGCCGGGGATGTATGAGCGCAATGGTAGACATTAGATGGCTTATTGAATGAATGTCAAAGACAGGGGTCGAAAAAACCACAGAACTTAAGAGGCGTGACGACAGTATCAAATAATCAAAGATTTAACGACATTATGGGAAAGTACATATTAAAAGGATTTAAAAAACTGATTTAGTCTTATAAAAAAATGAGATTACCAATATTTTCAATAAAATAAATGATTACTTGACTTAATTACTAAAACAGCAATGACGTTACGGCGCGTGACGTTACGCTTGAGTAACATTGGTAAACTTCCTTTGACGTTTGATGTTTCTTTACCTGGGCGTGACGTCAGATTCGACGCCATGACACTGTGACCTGGTTTCCCACAGATTTATAATTATTTATTTTATTTTACATTTTTACAAACGTAACATTCTTAGTTACACTTTAACTTTGTCAACTTTATTTACTGAAGTATGAACTGAAGAGTGACTGAAGTATAAAATAATCTTTCAAAACATGGGTTCTTAAAAATACAACAAAACAAAACTTAGTTTATGCATCATTAAAGTTTAAATGCAGGAGTTTTTTTTATAAAACTGCGTACGCCTAAAACAGATGCGTGTTTATATAGACAACATCTCAGCATCATTGCTATTTTACAGATTGCCTGTTTATGATTGATAGTCCTTAAATACTGTTTTGTACGGTCCCCGTGATGGCTAACGAGTCGTCAATTATCGCCCAGCTTCACCTTCAGTCTCTAACTTTCATGTCAAAGATATTTTGCATTCAATTCGTGCCACTCAAACGTCGCCGGCACGTGGTAAGTGCATACGCCATAAACTATGATTATCCGTGCTCTAAGCGGCCACACAGGAGGGGCGCGGGAAAGACGCACAAAAGACTTCATACAAAATGTACTGAAGACAGTGGGCGAGGGAGCGATTTCCACCCAACGCGTCGCGTCTTGTTCGCGCCCGTCGCACGTCCCTTCTGTGTATAAGATGGCTAACTCGGTTAATGATGGTAAAACGGCTAATGTGTGTGCAGTCAGAATTTGACAGTTGTGTTTAAATAGAATAGACAATATGATAGAGTATGATGTCTCCGCTCGATAGTAAATAACAAAGAAGAATGGAGCATACTCAGATCCTAACGTCCTGTAGATTAAAACGAGTTGTCTTGCCAGCCTAAACGCTACGCGTTTATTTTTTATTAGTATGATTTTAATGTTTATACGGTTTTGGATTGATTTTTTAAAGGTGAAGGGAACGAAAAGTATACGTAGCAGCGTAGTAGTCATAAGAAAAGGTCCATGATTCCTCGGTTAATAGGTTGTACGTACAGTTTTCTCCTTAACTTGAGGATCCCAAGGATGACTGAAAGCCCATATCGCAAATTGCATTCGTTGACTGATATGTCTTGCCAGCGTGAACTTTTTACATTATAGTAGAAAAATACCAATTTGTCGTGTATCCACCGCTATGAATACATACAGGTGTTTCGTGTATGTTTATAATGCTCAAAATTATAAGACTGTAGGGTTTATAGCTGTGACGTTGCGTGGTAGGAAGTACATTTTTATTTTCCCTTATTTGACAGGGTCCGTAGATTGTATATTTTATTAGGCGCATTCCGTTTTGAGTAGCTTATATCCCTATTTAGACGTAGAAGTATCTACAGAACTTGTGAGATAAGTGCAAACAGCAATTGTGACGTGCAATATGTTTTATTTTATTTTATATGCCATGGGTGGCGTCAATTTGCTACTGTTACGTTGGTCATTTAGAACATTTGCTCTATCATACTTCGTACAACGCAAATATAATTAATCTTGTTCTTGCTCTTGACAAAGGCTGAATTTTCTTTGCTGATCAAAGCAAGCGCTGTTTTGAATCACCGAATAATGACCCACTCTGTCATAAAAGCATTAATAATAAGCGTTTATTGTAAGCTCATTGACCAGTCGAACTTATAGATTTCATAGTGAGATTTCGAAATAGTTTGTTTCGTTAGCTGTATTGAACTGTTTACGCGTATTATTATTATTTTTCGTTTGACTATTTCTGCTAGTCTTTCAACGAAATCATAAATATATCAATGAGACTTAAGTTACTCATGTATCAACGCATTCAATGCTTAATTATAATGTATCATTTTACATTAAAATTTGTCACTGCATAAGCGCATTATGCAGACATTCAACAGGGCAAGAAATTTTCAAAAGATGCAATATATTTTGATTGACTGTGTTCTGTGGAAGTTATTACTATGGTGTGTTGTAGTATGGTTCGGTGTAAACGCAAGGGGGTTATTCTGCTCAATTATACTAATCACTTTGTTATGGGAATAAGTTTGAAAGTAATAAGACTAAGAAATTTCGATAATGTTAGGAGTTGTTCCATATCAAATCTTGATACTTCTTAGCTGTGCTCTGTAGTAGGACGGATGTAGAACTTCCACTACAACGCAGAAAGACTAGAAAGAGAAAAGTGATTTTTTAAATTCAGTACGCGGCAGTAGCGCATCTTCAGAGCCGAGAGGGCGTGAGTTCATATTTGACTGGTTATAGTAACTTTGATTTCGGAAGTTGTGAATTATCAATACTATTTCCTAACTGTGTAGGAAAACATCATGAGGTTCACTGAGGGTTGAAATCCCTGACCCGCGGTGGTTATTAAGCCCACACTCTCTCTCCGGGAGAAGGCCTGTGCCCTAATAGTGGGACGTTTATAGGCCACATAAAAGATCGGCATTACCTGCAGGCTGTGACGGCATAGTTTGAGCCCGATTTGTGCGTTTTTGTACCACGTGACTATATTGACTTTTCCACAGGTTATATCAAGAACGGTATTCGTAGTACAGAAAAAAAACTGCCACGTTATTTTATCTCTTAACATGGCCTTTCCTCTTATCCGATGTCAACCCTTGTATGTCCCCACTGGTCTTTTACTGCATCGCAGGAAATCAAGTCAATCAAATCAATTCAACGTAAAGAATTTACATTCTGTTTGCTCAATGTCAATGTACAATGTAAGCCGCTGCCTTCGGGCCGTATTGTACCTAGTGGAGAAAAAGGCAGCGGGGAAAAAACTCCACTCTGACCATCTTTTCTCAAGTCATCTTAAACCAAATACGTGTACAGTCTATTTATTCTTACTTGTCCAATTTTGTAAACAAGATTCTACCCTTCAACTGTAACTTTTTAGTCCAAAACTGACATATTTCCATAAATGAAGTAACTTGGAACTCTCTTTTAGATAACACGCAGCTAATTTTATAAACATAGTTCGTGATAGTTCATGAATTTGCGAGAAAATGTCTAGTTTAGGAATCTAATCTCAATTTTAAGGTTAGAATCTTATTTACTAAATTGAACAAGTAAGAATAAATAGACTGTACCTAATAAGATTTCATGAAAGATTTTCTTTCCTCTGTATTTAAATATTTTTAGTGCAAGTTCTCCATTGAACCGGACCATTCCGCAACAACCCTATATTTCGATGGTAAATAAAATGAAAAGATACTACTGATATCGTTCAAACAAATCACAGTATTCTTGTAGTCGCATCTCGCAGTTTTACCAAATGACATTACCCATTTTCCTATATAAGTAGTATAATTTTTTAGATGTACCAATGTACATGAATTCTTGTATAATTTAAGTAAGTACCTAATTAATTAAGTACGTTGATAAATTTAGCACAGAGAATTTATCTAAGGAACAAAATTTTATCAATGTTTTTATATGTATATTATTTAGATAACTCAAAAATAAAGTCGATATAATCGAGTATATTAATATTGTTTCATAATAGATAAGTATTCAATCTTTTTAATAAAATTACTCTGTAGTTAAACCAAGGAGAATTAAAGACATATAACATACTTTACAAATATAATGAAATGAAACTGGCTTGATCCGGTTACTGCCAGTTGTAGCGGAGCGGTAGAACCACCGGCTCATATTCGGGAGGTGTTGGGTTCGAATCCCATCATGACTTTTCTTTCATTTGTGAATTCTTAGTAGCAATACCACTCCCTAAGGATGAAGTAAAAGATGGCGAGGAAACCGGAGTGTCTAAGGTAATCACAAATAAGAAATAGAAATCGTTTATTGACGTATTAAGACAGGCTCAGCATTATGCAACCCTGTCAGCGCAGTGATCTTGGCTGAGCTGATTTTCTGGTTAGTTTCTCCTTTTCAACACTCAAGACAGGTTTGCTCACGATTTTTCCTTAACGGTTACCGAGTGTACTGCCACTATAACTTCACAAATGTACATTAGGTAGAGCGCTGGCACGGATAGCCAGAGGTTGCGGGTTCGAATCCCGGCATGGGTGAAATTTTTAGCCTCTAAATAGGTTTTTAAGAATGTACATAATTTACTAACGAAGTCATTGCTTTAGAAATACCTCAGCGCTTAAAATTGCCAATCCGCGATGGACAAGTGTGGTTATTAAACCCATGCTCTTTGTCTTCATAATTCTTATTCACTATATTCAGAAAGCCGTTCCGTCCATAGCTCACAGATTTGGCGCGGCAGTCATGTAGTGTTTAATGAAAATCATTAGGCATTTCGATATTTGCGTGTCCAATAAAACTCACACAGGTAAACAACAAAAGACACGACGTAGCCGGTCAGTAGTAAAGCGAACCCTATGCGGAGGTCCGAGAGTTCAATCTTCGCCGCGGGCCGGGGGCTATTTCCGCGGACCTTAGACTCGGGGATGCGGAGGGCGTATTGTGTCCACATGTAGTACTTGGCCGGTAAGCCGGCTTCTATAATGCGCTGCATGAACAGTTGGAACTCGTCTTCAAACAGGAAACCTGAAAGAAGGGTTTGAATACTTACTTTTTTGGGGTTTAAAGGCTCCCTAAACCAAAATCCAGGAAATCCATGAGATCCTGATATAGAGTATCCAGGTTTAGTCGCCAAGTAATAATGTAAAAGATTTTGAGTGATGAGATGCAATAGTCTGAGGGAAAAAATCTCAAAAAGTAAGTAAACCGTACCACGGGCAAAGAGTGAGTAAATCCATGACACTTTTCCTAAACTAAAATTTTAGTCTAGTCACATTAGGGCAAGATGTCACCTTACGACAGATGCATATAATTATGCTTGATAAGGCCGCCGTCTCTACTCTAAGGGTAAGAAATATCTGGGTAAGTTCCTTTTTTATGTACAATAAAGTGTTCTCTATCTATCTATCTATCTATGATTGATGGTTATACAATGTTATCACTTTCGCGGACGTTTTTAAAATCTATTGTTCTTTTAATTGTTATGTATGCTATAGCATCCGCGCGTCCGCGAAAGGGTTAAAATGACCGTCTTATCACTCACCATCAGTGACGATATACGCGCCAGAGTAGCACCGAAAGCAATCATCGACAATCGACAGTAAGGGCTCTCTGTTCGCATTACTATATGACATAAGTATCTCCAAAGTTGCGTCGTCCCTCCTCGACACCACCGCTGTGTTTTCTGTCTCGAGAACCATCTTGAATCCGCGATTTTCTTCAGGCCGCAAGTACAGGTTGTCTCGGAAAACCATTTCTTGAATCTCGTTGTAAGGCGGTTCCATGAGTTGCTTAGCTGCCTGCGTAATATATACTTTAATTCCCATCTCGTGGACTTGTTCCAATGTCTGGATTTTAGGATAAGGTATGCGAGTTGCGAACACGAAGTTTGCATGACCCTGTAAGATTTAACCTAAGTTTTATTGAAATATAGGTGGCCGTGTTTGATATAACTAAAATGTGGCTTACCTGAAATGTAGCTACGTGTATCAGAGAATAAATTAGACAAAGGCCCTTTAAGAAATAGCATGCCGGTTTCTTCCCAATGAATAACCCTAAAAATCCAGTTAACATTGTGTCCCATATGTGAAATGATAGACTTTGTATCTTCAAGTGTCTGTAGCCTAAGTATTTTGTCATTAGAATGTTGCTGATCCATGATGAAAATCCCAGTAGTATCAACATCGGCATTATATGCAACCAGACTTTGAGTTTATAGGCTTCAACGGGGAAAAACCACACGGGTCTGTCATTGGGTTCCTTTGCGAAAATGCAAAGACAGTCCTTTCCGATGGCATGCAAGAACGATATCCCGCTATTAACATAGGGTACCATGAATCTTGAGCTAAATGATATATCCACTTCGCCGCGTAGGACGTTTCCTAAGCTGCCCGTGACTGTACCATCCGGCTGTTTATTACCGAAGTTCTTGCTGCCAGTCAAGGAAAGATTAAACTTAAAGTGTTCCACAAAATTGGCCATGATTATGCCGTCTATTCCACAATATTTGCGGCTATATTGCGTCTTAGGAATAATATAGTATTTTAAATTATCGCAATTTTTTATGGCGGTCGGAAATCGTTCGAAAAGATTCGCCCGTAGTGGATAACCTTCAGTCAATAGCTTGGTTTCTTCTTTTACCGCCATCTTTGTGATCATTGACTCGCGAGCAACCATTTTTACGGTTCGGTTGTACAGAGGGCGCCCCGATGGTATTTTTTTGTCGTACTTAAAAAGTATCCCTGGGCAAACATACGGAAGTGACAAGCTGACGTAAACAATACGGAATTTGTGCCATAAATAATTTAGAAGCGTTTCAATCTTTATCAGCAGATCTTTATTTATACTTCCGTCCTTGTAGCAATGGTATATGGGATGGTGTGTAGTTATTATTATGTGGTGGTAGGACCACTTTTTTTTCAGAAGTTTCCCAATCGGATCATTGAGTATATCTGGGTCAAGAATATTCATTACAAGTAAATAATTTGAGTGTTTGTTAATCCATGTAAGAATGACATCTTTAGTAGAGTTTATATGTGGATTATCTCTAGTGAAAATGACCACAGTTTGATTATTGCCGTAGCAATCTTTAATTATGCATGTCTTCATTGCAGTGTCAACGTCCTCTAAGTCCAGTATTATAGTCTTAGTTTTATTCGTAATGCTTGATAGTGGAAATGTACACGATTCTTGGTCAGTTAGGATTTGTATACTTGTACTCGCTCCTGAAGCCAAAACAAGATATGTTAACAAAAAATATATTTTATGAAAACTCATTTTATTGCTGGAGCAAACGGCACTTCGTTTAAACTGGACACTAATGAATGAAGTTATGTAGAATAGGATTTTTTTAATCTCCTAAGTAAAACGTGGTAAAACGAACTATCAAACAGATGTCATTTTAGGAACCTATGGTTGTCAAACAACACTACTCTTATCTTAGACAGTTATCAAAATGTTATTTACCCAAACATTCAACAGTTTGTCGAAGTTTCTTTAATGGTTTCACGTGTTTATTTTACCTCGGTCATAAAAATATCACGGCACTGCGCTTGATTGAATTTCCCTTAGAAATTGTTTGTTCCTCGCAGTGATTTGATCGTTCATGATGTACATTATATTAACACTTTTTATTTCAAGTGTTTTTTGTATTGAAATTGAAAAAGGGTGTGACGGCAAATGGAATATAGAGTACTTTAGCCGCAATCCCAATATCAAGCACATTGTCATAATAGATATGTCAAATGAAGATCATAATGAAAATCACGACTGTTTTTACAAACGCATATCAGAACCCGGCATACCAATAGTTACATTGTTTGATAAGAACAGCGTAGATGATAAAGTTAACAAAGTTGACTTGGATGCCGTAAAAAAAGCATATCTCTATAGAACGAGTTCTATAGCGTTTATGGTTTTAATGCCTTACCCTAGTGTTAGCGATATTGCACAATGTAAATACATAACCGTACTTCGCAGACACCCTAAAGCATTGATCACGTTTGTTGTTTACAAAACTGAGGACCTGCTTTCGAAACCTCGCGTTGAATTTGAGGATCAAATTTACTTCTTCGTCAACTATGTCCTCACGAAGCTCAAGTTCATGAATGTTGTGGGAATTGTATTGGACCCCAATCTTCCTACGTACTTTACATATGACGTAGACAAATTCGATGCCACACGCTACACGTGCGGCGTAAAGCTATCGCTAAAAAATTTTCATTACAAAATGTTTATACAGCAACGTCAAAGGCTCATTCAACATTACCCAGTGCGTATAACGACGTTCAATAGACTACCTACCAGCATACAATTGACAAAATTTGGAACGCAACACTTTGCAAGACGCTTAGTGATTCAACTCTCGGGCAATAAAGTTGTTGGCAAAGACGGGCTCCTGATAGATGACATCGTAAAACATTTTAAATTTAATCCCATTTACCTCCGTAAGCCTGGCATCCAGCCCTTTGGTTCGTATTTGACTAACGGCTCCGTCAATGGCGTACTCGGTGATGTTATGAAGCAAAATATTGAAATATCAAGTAATTCTCGCTTCATGACATCTTATGGCGCAGATGATCAGTACTATTATTTGGGATACAATCACTTTGATCAGTTTTGCGCGCTGGTACCGACAACTGAAAAGGTGCCGATATGGATTCAGGTTTTAAATATATACAGCAAATTGACTTGGCTACTTCTCAACCTCGTTGCAGTTTTGATATCGATTCTCCGTTGGATCCATTTTAACCTCATAAAGAAACGAAAGAAATCGCTTTTCAATGTCCTATTCGAAACGTATTTATCGGTAATTGTTCCAATCAGTAACTTTCGACATTCATCGCAACGAATCTTCCTCGCAGCTAACCTCATTATCAGTATTATCATTGTGCCTATATTTCAGGTAAATTACCTCGATAATGTAAATTTTAATAACGAAATATTATTTTTATACGTGTTACAAACATTAGCCTTTGCGTAATGAGATGATTTCTACAGCGACAACTCCACTCATACTAGAAAGGACCACTCGGACGCTGCAGCGCCTGTGACAATGTATTTAGATGGACTAGGCTTGCCCAGCACCTACACCATCCTGACAACTTAGCCGGCTTTGCCCAAAGAAAAGACAAGCCAATACGTGCGGAGCCAACCAAGGCGCGGGTTCCCTCACGATGTTTTTCTTCACAGATATTGCAACTACAAATTCGCAGATGTAACTTTCAACATAAAAATTCCCGCAATGGGAATCGAACCTGGGCTTCACGCTTCCGAGTCTAATGTTCTACCTACTGGATTACCACCGCTTATGTGCTAAAACCTTAATTCTATTGATTAATTTAATACTTATTAATTAATGATTTTTTAACTCATTAATTATACATGGTGACTATTAAGAAAACTCCGCTATCAAGATGCTTTTATTTTTTTATTATTTCTAGGGAAACATTCGATCCTCATATACCAAAAGGAAATACTATTCGCCAATTGACACTCTGGAATCACTGGACAAATACGTTACGAAGATTTTTCTACCGTTTGTGGACAGGCGCTTGTTGTTCCCAATAATTGGAATCAGTGAACTTTACGACAGGCTGGATAAAAAGATCGAACCTATCAACTTTGACTATATACGGTACATAATGGACGACCAATTGAAGCCGGGCCAGGCTATATTTGTTCTGAAGACAGACGCAAAAGTATTGCTGAATTTCGTTGAAAACTCCGCTTCCCGTGTTAGCGTTGTGAGGGCATGTCCACGGGAGTATCTGCTTTCTTTTATCTGTAGTACGGGTAAGTAATTCACTGTTTACTTTATAGAAAATCTAGTAAATAGGTAGGTATATCTTTCAGGCAATCTAAGAAAGAAATACAAAGGTTTAGGTACAACGCAGAAAAAATATCAGGGTATTAGTGTAGGTACAAAACGATTCGCTGAAACACTTCAAAAACGCTGAAGCCTGCGGTAGAGTCTTTACAAGGGATGTTTGCCACTACAACCGTTTACCACTGACTATTATATATTCCGTGTTTTAAGGGAATCGTGTTTATATACATAACACCATAGATAGATAGATAGAAAATTCTTTATTGTAGGTACACAGAAATTACAGTAACAGAAATAATATAAAAATATAATACAATAATTGGCGGCCTTATTACTAAAAGCAGTCTCTCGACTGTACTGACTAGACAGACTAGACGACTGTCACTAAAGTTGACAGCAGATCAAACTTTACATTTTAGTTGCAAAAAATGTGCAGTCTATACTTCATATTATCTTTGTTCCTACAAAACTGCGAATTAGAATTCATCTTTCACACATTACAGATTTCCCTTGGGCCGAAGAAGTGGAACTAGTTACACATCGTCTCGTAGCTGCGGGCCTTCCCACTTGGTACTATCGGATGACAGAGTTCACGGTCCGACTGATCACGGCGAGCCGACCGCTGGATCAGGCTCCGCAAACTCAGGCGTTGAGCTTCTACATTTTGTCTGGGCCGTTTTACGTTTTCGCTGCCGGTGTTTTCTTGTCTATTGTAGTGTTTTTTGTGGAAATAGCATATACTTATAACAAGATTAAGTGACGTTCCTATTCTACTCTCGGCCTCGGTGGTGGAGCGGTTTGGCACACTGACTCGCGAACTTACGAACTTCTCTAATTTGTCTCGGGACTTGGATGTTATCTATGTATTTATTGTATTAAATCTATCGTCGAGTTAGCACTTATAACACAAGTCATTTTGTTGTACTGTAACGTTGCAAACCTCTTTACACCATTTTTATTTCTTTTTCTATCTATCATTTTCAAATATTTAAATTTTGTCACTCATTCTTCGATTTCCTTCATTTTTCATCCACTACGACTTTACCCTTTGACCAGATTACCTGCTTATCCGTTTTTATCCAGTTTTTTTCTGTTTTATAAAATATTATACTAAATCTACAATTAAAACCACATCTGAAGTCGTTCCAGAGTTTATTTATCATTATAAAATTATATAAAACGTTCCACTGGCGCCCAACGATAATAACGAAACCCAACGTCACCCAACGGCTTGATACGCCGAGACGACAAAGCCCACCCACCGCGACTACGCTGCGAGTGCGAAGGCAAATACGAGTACGATTACCACGATTATACGTGTGCACAATCGTCGAACTGCTGCTGCTGTTTCATACCCACGACCTCATACATCACAGACGCATCCCTTGGAGCTCCCCAGCCTTGCTCAAGGGTTCTGTCGGACTTCTCCGCCGCCCCCAACTTTACCCACCAACCTCTTCCAGTTCTGAAGACCTGCAAGATTTTTTTTTTGTTAAGTGTTGTTAAGTGTTTTATAAATAAAATATTAAATTAATTTTAAAGTGCGACTTGACTTCTGGACCACAAGGTAATTCATCATAACTACTCATTGACCATTCTTCACTAACTAGATTCACCCATAGTAACAAATTTTTCGGCCCTAATAAAAGTCCTATTCTATCTATCTGCACCCCACCTAACCGAAACATACCACAGTTAGAATACACCAACAGTATACAATCAATAACTTCTACACGCATTTATCAGACAGTTACACAACCACAGGCTGCTCACTAGCAGTTCCATAGACCTCGGTAACCTGGAATTTATAATTCCAGGTGGGACTGGTTACTAACTTACGTTGCCTCAGGAGAGTATCCTGGGTAATTACACGTAGACAGCCTAGCTTTACCCTCTAGGTCTTCGAGGCCGACTCGAAGGTAAGGCGAAACTGCACTCATACAGTCTATTGATAACAATATTATATTATTTAAATTTAAATTATAATTATTTACAAAATCTTTGCAAACCAAATTTGTAGACGTCAGTAATTCTGACACCATTCATTGTCATAAAATTTTTCAAAATTCAAAACAAAACCTCCACAGGTTAAACCTATAAGGAACTCTTTGGCAATAAAATAAAAACTCTCACCCTCACCCCATCCTTACCTCGTTATTAAAATAACCTCTTTTTCTATAGTATCCGTACTCTTTTTAAATATTTAACTGACAACTTGTACAAAACCTACCAATGCCACCTTTTTATAGTTCTAATTTATTCTGTATAATAATCACCACATTTACCTTTTCGGACACATCTTCATACTATTTGTCTATTTATTTATTAACTATATTTAAACTACCCTTACCTTGCGTATCTCTAAACCTTAAACTTAGAGCACCTTTTTTAACTTACCTATCCTTTAGTGCTTACTAAGCACACTTACACCACTGTCCTCCAGGCCATTTACTAACCATTTTTTTTAGAACATCCAAACTTTCAATCAGGTGCGGCGACAACACGTTAAATAAGCCTAGGTCAACTAATTTATTTATCAATCGCGTTATCTAATTAAACGCGTTACGGTGTTTACCCCACCATAGCTCTTGAGAGCACTACTACGACGGATTCTACCCCGTCGGGTACTATGTACCCAATATTATAAATATTGTTAAAATGTAAATAACTTTCATAGAGCGGATTGTGACTCAATAAATAAGCCTTACCACTACCGAATACCAGCGGGTGGTAACTGGCTAAATAAGCCTATTACTAATTTAGGCCAGTTTCTGGATAAATCTAATTAATAAAAATAGATTTTGTTGAGTGAACGTCTTCACCTTTACTGTAGTTGAAGACAATGACAGATGATGCATGCTAGGGATGAGTGGTAGATGATGAATAGAAGTGGAACTGCCTAATGTAAATATTCATTGTAGATATCACCCCACAACTTCTAATTTTTTTTTTCATCGCCCATCTTTTATATTTTATTTTATTTTAATATTTAAGAATAACTAAATTTATTTACTTACCATCCCACATCCCCGACCTTCATCGACCTTACTTTGGATTCTCGACTTTAAATTATAAATTAAATAATTTTACTTGACAATTTTTTTATAAAAAAAAATTTTTTTTAAATATATTTTTTTAAATAAATATATTTAAAAAAAAATTTTTTTTACCGGTTGCCCCCGGGTAGTGTAACGTTGCAAACCTCTTTACACCATTTTTATTTCTTTTTCTATCTATCATTTTCAAACATTTAAATTTTGTCACTCATTCTTCGATTTCCCTCATTTTTCATCCACTACGACTTTACCCTTTGACCAGATTACCTGCTTATCCGTTTTTATCCAGTTTTTTTCTGTTTTATAAAATATTATACTAAATCTACAATTAAAACCACATCTGAAGTCGTTCCAGAGTTTATTTATCATTATAAAATTATATAAAACGTTCCAGTACTTAGTAGGTATAGGGCTTACGAGATCTGTGTAATATGACCATGGATATTTGTTTATTTACTTGGAGATTCGTGCAGTTAGGCGTCTTCATTAGAACGCTCCCTATGCCAAGTGAGGTGTCAATATTAGGTGCCTAACCTACCGGCCTTTTGGAAGCAGAGTGACCTTAAATTGTAAATCCTTTTAAAACCCTCTATAAATATACACAAAATGTGCATGCTCTGTGAATTATGTTTGTAGATACCTCTAGAGCAGCAAAAAATGTCTTTGTAACCTCGTGACAAAGGCTTGTTTGCTGAAAGTGTTAGAAACCGCACTGTGTTATTTCATATTCAGTATCGTGCTAACACCCCATGTAAGGCAACATAAATGGAAATTATCACCTCTTATTGTGTTTTCGTATAAAATGTTCCATTTTCTCGGTCTCACATGTAGTTAGACTAAGGCTTCAAGTCATGGCGCATTACATTGTATTCTTCTTTACATTGATCGCTATTAATGTCGCACAATGTTTCGTAATGAATGGGATGATCTTGAACCCCGAAGTTCTGAAGACAAGCTTTGGGGTCCGCGTGAAAGGGAACGATTACGTTGATTACAATCCAGATGAAGGCAGTGAAGATGTGATAATATTGGAGGTCCCAGTGCCAGCTTTGGCCAACGTCACTACGGTAGTGGAGATCAGTAATGCCGAGATATCGGTGGTGCGGGAAGGGCCTCAGAGCTTCGAGGTGGTTACTACTTACGTTCCTGAGTCTGTAAATAGTGTTAATTAAGAATTATACCTAATGTAATTAATCGTATTGTAATATCACTGTAAGTTAAGAATGTTAAGTCAATCAAAACTTATTATGTAGTGTAAATGTACGGTTTGGATAGTTTTAAATATGAATAAAACTGTTATTATGCACTATTATTGCCTTGGTTTTGTTTCCTGGTGTTAAGTCGACAGAAGCTTGACCTTTTACATTTTCACCTTTAACGTAACTAAGGAGAGTACATGAATATTAACCACATAGTTGTTAACCACGATCTGTGGATTGTTTATAAGATATTCTTCTGAATTAGTAAACGAAAAAGGTACCAATAGAAAATCAAAGTACCTACGATTTTAATTCTGATACATTTGCGATAATATTGGCAGGAATTAATGATAAGGAATTAAGGTTTTTGAAGAATCTTGTAAGGGATATAATATGTTGAGTTATTCTGAGATAACAATAATAATAACATGACATAAATTCACGCCTGAATCCCGGAGGGGTTGGTAGAGACCAGGGCTGGCCACGCTACGCCACGCTTGCTTGGTATAATTTATAACTGATAATTGGTATAAATTCCACATACAATACAATCGCTTGTCCTGGTTTCGAATTAGGATATCCTGTGCTATCGTAACTAGGCAAGAAAAATAAACATGACGTCCTTGCCTGGTGCTTTCTAAAACTCAAGTACGGCGGCCTTTACGGGGAATAGAATCGACGACTTTGATTTGGCAGTCAAACGTGCTACCGCTACACTAACGAGGCAGTTAAACAACTCAGTATGTGTATTAAACATTTATTTGTAAGTATATAAAATTATTAGGTGCCAATTGTACCTTCAGTATTTACAAAATAAAATTAAAAGTGGGTATTACATTACTAGACGTAAATACAATATTATAAAGTAACAATTTTACGTAGGTATCCACAACATAACTTAATCACAACGTTCATTTCCCGACCCAAGTGGGTAGGAACTTAATTCGGCGGCCGTCGAAGCTGGACAGGCCGCTGTCCAGCTTCAAGTTCTCGAAGTCAGCCAGCAGGTCGTTGCTCGGGTTATCACCGCGTAGCGCCGATCTCTTCACAATGTCATGCTCCTTCGTAGGGGCGTCAGTTGCAGCTTCTGTTGTAGACTCGTATCTGAGAGGGATGACGACTGGAACCTCAACAATCTCTACGAACGCGACGTAAGTCTCATTTCCCTTGGACGCCGGGGTGTCCTCAGCTGACTCGAGTTTGTCAAGCGGCGCAGCGGCGGCGCCGGCGATGATGGTGAGCGAGAGAAGGACAAACAGTGTGGAAGCCATGTTCTTGGTGGGCCTCTGGAAACTTCTCCGCTTGAAATAATGGGATATCTCCCAACAGTTGCTTTTGGTACTCTTGCGTCTGGTGGCACAATGTTTTTGGTTAAACTGCGTAAAGTTAAACGTATTTATACTGGATCGGACGTAATTGTGCTAAAAGATATGATGTCCAGAAATGGTATCATTGACGCATCTTTGGTTTGTTTGCGTATTTTATTTCGTTTCTCGTGGGTGGTAATGGAAATGGTAAATGCATTCAATAGCAGAGAGACCGTGAATGTGTTTTGTTGGCGATTTTTGTCCGAGAAAACATCTATAGATGTTGATGTTGACTGAAAATACGTGATTTAAATGTCCTTCCGTGTATTCTATTATCTTGGTACCGGATTATTTTCGGCATTTGTGCGTGACTACGTGACAAATCTATCGTAGTCATACTTGTCTTTCAATGTAGTAGCGATTCTGATCATAAAATACTGCTTTTAAGAGATTAATAGATTGTACAGGGTCACTTCTAATTTCCGGGAAACAGTATTGGTGTTTTACAAAAAGTTTAGGTCTAAGTACTTTTGTTTAATATTCGATTTTTCGGAAAAAAATTAGGTAAGAATTTTCGCGGCTTATCTGTTTTGTAGTGGCGCTGTTTGACAGATAGTTCTTAAAACCTTTGTTACATTATATAATAGACATTCTTCGGTAGACATTTATTCGACAATAATTTACTGAAGACTGCGACATTGGTAGAGCGTGCAAAACGCAAATACAAAAATCCTGACGTTTTGAAAAAACCTGAGAACAAACTGACAGCAAAGTTGTTGTAAGGCACAAACTCTAATTGGGGTATCTCAGGAATTGTGCACAACCCAGAACTACCCCGTATAAGAATATCGTAAAGCTTTGACATGAAGCTCTTCCAACCTGTAGAGAAAAAAAAACATGTTTTTGGGGTTCCGTTCCCGAAGGGTGCCGATTTTACAATTGATTTTAAGTTTTAATGAGTCATAGGCCGGTATTACAGAAGCGTACTCAAGCGCCAATCTCTACTTAAGACTAGTTTTGAGTATGGATTTAATTTTAGAACGTTACTTGAGTCGAGATTCATCAAGCGCGACTCAACTGAGTAATAGCTAATTCGAGAACGATACTTGGGTAGCAATCTCTACTTAAGTAAAGATCAAATCTGTATTTACTCAAGTGAGGTCGGAACCACGCTTGAGAGTCGATCGGCCAGTTATTATAGTTGTCAATTTGGAATGTTTATTGCAAAATTCATATATTCGAAAACCTTGATCACTATGACGAAATAGTTAATGATAGCAGCAGCCCCTTAGGCATTTAAGGGACGCTGAAGACCCCTACTGCATGGATTCTAATAAGTGTTTATGTGCGAAAACAATTACATTAATATTGGGGTGGTTTCAATGAATAAATTTCACGCAACACAATCACTTCGCGAGCGCTTCCGTGCTTCGCAAGGAGCGTTAAGCCGTTGGTGCCGGCTGTCATATAATGGCAGTCGTTAAGCCATATCAAAGGCCTTATAGGCGGCTTGATAACTTCTGACTGTAAGACCCGCTACTGTCTTACAATCCTCCACCAACCCGGACTTGGCCCCCGTGTTAGATTATGGCTTAACCTACTTGCGATGCAGGAAGAGACCCGTGCCCCAGCAGTGGGGACATACAAGGGTTGATAATGAACACAATCACTTCACCTGGTCCCAAACTAGGATATCCTGTACTTTGATAACCAGGCAAGAACGTCACAAACATGAAAGTACACCGAGACTGTGGTCACTTGTACAAATATATAGGCCCAAAGTGGGAATCGAACTCACAAGCTCGGTCTTGGTAACCAAGCGCCTTAGCGGCTAGGCCAACAAGACAGTCACAAAGAGGAATAAATAAAATAATCAGTAAAACAATCTCAGCTTTTTTATTGCTCACAAATTTGTAACATAATTGACACATATTCTATAAATCCGCTGTGTTGAAGTTGAATTTTTATCTTCCTCGAGGAGGATCCTCTCCACTGTGGTGAAGTTGAAGTTTTGTGTTCAACGAGCAGGTTCCTCTCCACTGCGATGAGGTTGAAGTTTTATGTTTACCGAGCACGTTCCTCTCCACTGCGGTGAGGTTGAAGTTTTATGTTCAACGAGCAGGTTCCTCTTCACTGCAGTGAAGTTGAAGTTTTATGTCCAACGAGCAGGTTCCTCTGCACTGCGGTGAAGTTGAAGTTTTATGTTCCATGAGCAGGTTCCTCTCCACCGCGATAAAGTTGAGTTTTTGTCTTCTACGAGGAGGACCCTCTCCACTGCAGTGAAGTTGACTTTTTATGTTCTACAAGGAGGATTCTTTCCACTATGGTGAAGTTCCTTGTTCTCATTTTTTCACATCTTGTTTCAAAACAGCGATGTTCAAATTAAACCACACCGACTATGTACAGATATTATTAATTTAATAAACTTAAATAAATAGACAGACGTCAAGAGAATTATTTATCGACATTTGTTACGTTCCGTTCTGTACTCAAAGCGAATAAATAAACAAGAAGCGTGAACGTTTTTCTTCCTTTAAATATACGGTTCATTACAAACTAATAACTAAATAAAGAAACTTTGAACATTTTATTTACGAATACATAAACATTATTTTAGTTTCCTCTGTATATTTGACATAATTTACTAAGTTTCATCGTTACGTTTATGTAACATGCGTAAAACGGAATAAAAATCAACACTTGTATTTTTCTTGTCATAGAAAACAAACTTTGATCATAGACAATCTGATTGCAGTTCTGAATCTCTACCTAAGCAGTGATTGGCTGATCTCTACTCAAGAACTGTTTGATAATAAAGGGAGTGCTTGAGCATCGATTCAGCGCTCAAGTAATGATTGGGCGAGCTGAGATCAATCTGTGCTTGAGCATCGTTCTGTAATACCGGCCTTAGATCTGTATTTAGCATTTGTATTTAAAAGAATCCGAGAAGTAATTGCCGAGGCGTCGACGTTGCAAGTGCTAAGCTTGTGTATTTCTGTTACTTTCCTAGTATTACCTGTCTTGTGGCAACCCTCCTACTCTACCTTTATGGGGTCGGGTAGCAGACATTGATACCATCTTCGTCTTGCGGAAGAGAGCGATCCGATTAATTTATAAGATAGGCAGTAAGTAGGGATTCGTTAAGAGATTGGTTTAGGAAGCTAACATTCTGACAGTTGCCAATCGGTGTATCTATGAGAACATCATGTAAGAGCGGCCCATGTTATTTACTTACTGTAAGAGCGGTCCGGCTGTGGAATGAGCGGTTTCTATAAGGCGCTCCCCATCTCCTGCTATATTTAAATCTAAAGTAGTAGAATTCTTTCTTTCCAAATATATTTTATTTTCTTTTTGTCTGTAGGTATGTCCCATTTATTGTTCCTATCATGCTTGCTATCACCTATAACTTAATGTTTATGTATGTTTATAATAGTATTTTATTATGAAAGTTTATTTTATTACGTATACGTATGTACATTAATATGCGGTGAGCACCAACTACTCGTCTCAACGTCTCCTTCTGCAATCTTTCCGATGTAAGGTTGCCTGGAAGAAATAACAGCAATAAGGCCGCCAATTGTACCTCTTCTTTTGTAACAACAGTTATTTATTAAAACTGTTTTTATACGGATTTATGCTCGTTTATTACATTTTTTACAATTTTCCAACGTTTCGGCACTTTTTCAGGTGCCGTGGTCCCGGATGACTGGTCCCGTCATCCGGGACCACGGCACCTGAAAAAGTGCCGAAACGTTGGAAAATTGTAAAAAATTTAATAAACGAGCATAAATCCGTATAAAAACAGTTTTAATTATGTCTACTGCTCGTGTTAACCTTAGAAAATACTAAACAGTTATTTATCTTCTATTACGTTATACTCTTTAATTATTTTCTGGTGTGTACAGTAAAGAATATTCTTATATTATCATATCTTTCGTCACAAGAAGTATCAGGCTCTGTAAAACTGTAGGAACACAATGTACCTAAACATTAGAATAAACATAGACTTTCGTTCCCAAGATTTACGCTTATATAGGTCCATCCTTTACGATTCTGCAACAAAATCTCCGAAGACATAATACTTAAGTTTGCCAGAAACGTGCTTCAAAATAGTGTGCCTAGTTGTGCCGTCCAAAGGGTCTTCGAACGGCTGTTTGTTCCCAATCCAAAGGGTCTATGTTGCACTTTTTCATGTGGCGCTTAAGTACATCTTTATACCTGAGGAGTTATCTGCCATGCTTACGCCTGCCCTCCTCAAGTTCAGAGAAAAAGATGCACTTTGTCGTACGTTGAACTGACATTCGCGATACGTGTCCACTCCAACGGAGTTGCCGCCGCATAAGATAAACTTCAATGCCTGTGATATTGGCCTTCTGCAGCACTTTTGTATTTCGTATGCGATCAGACCAACGGATGTTCAGAATTAACAGGTTACTTACACGCGCGATGATTATTTCTGCGGAAAATGGCAGTCTTTACGCAAATAATGGCTCTATTAGTTTGCAAATTTTGTCGCTCTTTGTTCTAATAAATTCTGTTTACTATTTCTATTAGCACGCTGCCTGTCGTCCCTGAAGTGTTAACATGGCTATAGAGGGACGTTTATAGTAGCTCTACGAAACTGATAGACAATATGAAAGTCCTAGCATGTCAATTCTTAACAATCTCCGAAAATTATCTGCAACAGCTATTGCTATAACTAAGCCTATTTGTGTCCTACCTTAATTTTATTTGGGAAAACGTTTTATTAGCTTATCGAGTTCAGTATTTTCTAAGGTTAACACGAGTACTAGACATGATTAAAACTGTTTCAATTAATAATCAGTATTTTTAAGTTCATGTAAAATTATTGGTTTATAAATTTAATTTTAACTTCAATTACTAATAATCAATATTGTTGACTTTATATAAAATAATTGGTTTGCCTATTTTGGAACGTAACTTCATAATTAACTTTGGAATTTTTGCCGAGGGTAGTAAAATAACCGTTAATGCTTTCTAAAAGACGCCTGTCACCTCAGTCATCCGAGACCACGGCATGCACCCGAAACGTCGGAAAATGTAATAAACGAGCATAAATTCGTATAAAAACAGTTTTAATTTTATCGAGTTCAATTTTTTCCGAATATAACAATCTTATCTGGAAGAAATCACTTTTAGTGATAAGGCCGCCGTCTGTACTCTTAGTTTAAGAAATATCTGTGTAATTTCCATTTTTATGTACAAGAAAGTTTTCTCTATCTATCCATCTATCTTGTTATTAATCTTCCTATAAATACGTACAAAATAAATAAAGATCGTAATATCCTGGATGTGTCATATAATTGACAAGCAAACATCGTGCAAAGAAGGCGTCAACAAGCACTGTACTTAGTTTCCAGAAACATAATAATCACTAGATTATCTACAAGTATTTTGCTGAAAAACCGTGCGTCAATGCCGCCTCTACAAACAAAAGTAACCACGCGCTTCTGAACAGATTCAGTAAACATACCCCCTAATGCTTTGTGCAAATCTGCATTTCACTTATAAAGCCAATTCCGCGAACGATCACCAAGTATTCGCTAAAGCAAGTTCCAAGTGAAACAATATAGGACTCCTAAGTCAAGATGCAGTCAATAACTTTTGTCGTCGCGTTCGCGGCGTTGTTGGCGCTGTGCGCTTGCGCACCGGCCAAGGAGGACGTGATCGAGAAAATCCCGCAAAAAGTGGAAGAAACACCATTAGTTATCGAAGGCGCAAGTGCGGTATCTGGTGTTGCGGTAAAGGACTCTGGTGCTGGTGAGAAGACCGCTCATGCCGTCAGAGTGCGCAGAGAGGTAGCTGGCCACGAGAGCGACCTGTTGCCTTCGGGTGGAGAGATCGAGGCTTCGCCCTTCGGAGAGTCCTCTCAGCTAGCCGGCCATGGGCGCATCCGAGTGCTGCCTGCCTTCCTAGGTTGATAGACATTTTACCTCTAAAGATTTGGACCGCAACGATAATTCGCATTGATTTATTCTTGAAGTAGATTTAAGCTGTATTTGTAGAAGTATATTTAAGTCGTATTTGGCAATACTATGATTGAGCCCAAAGATGTACCTATTAGATGCAATTAAACAAGAATGTTGTATTTTATATGGATAAAAAACAAGTGGTACTTAATTACATTTAGTATAACTTATGTACATGCCTATAGACTCATATTTATGTCTTTGCAATAATAAATTGTTTCTTTATACCTACTACGTTGGTTTCAGTTGGCGTGACATCATGTTTTGTTATTACATTGGTTAATCACTCTAACTATTGTCTTAATTAGAAGTCTGCCGTGAGTTATTTAATAGGCTATATATGGGATGGAATCTAAACACTGTCACATTTGATTATCATCCCTCCTTAAGTCAATAATAAACAAGACCACTTGGAAAAGCAACATGAAATTGTCTTTGACAATTCTCGTTATAGCAAGTGTAACATTGGCCATCCCATTTACTTTTGATGAATTGGAGTCCCCAAAAGTGAAGAGATATATATCTTTTGACAACGAAGTGTTAGATACGGCGGAGAGCGATAATGAATACGTCTATAGACCGCTGTTTTCGTATAGGAAAATTGAGCATAGCAAAAGGCGATTCAATATGTACAACTCGTTCGCTGGATAATTGAAGTAGTGAGTTCGAATGAACTTTATGGGCAATTAGGCCCCTAGCTGCTCAAATCTTAGATTCGTTAAAATTATAACAATCAATTTGGCATGGCGTTGTGGAAAAGCGATTTACCAGTCGACGGCCGCTCGTGGGAGAATCGTGAAAATGGGGCCTGAAGTCGCAAGGATTTTTGGTTTTGTGCTTCTTGTAAGTATATTATTATACTATTTTTATTTTTAATGCACTAACCCGTGCTAAGGACAAATTTAAAAACTGCCAATTGAGAGCTCAATTGGTAGAGCGCTGGCACGGATAGCCAGAGGTTGCGGGTTCGAATCCCGGCATGGGTGAAATTTTTAGCCTCTAAAAATAGGTTTTTAAAAGTAGATTATTGTTTTTTTCTGGTTGTGCTATAATGTGTATCTATCTATCTATGTAGGCAGGCGTTCTCTCAGAAAGAGAGAGTTTGGCTTAATTACCACGCGTTCCCGCCGTGGATTGGCAATTTCAAGCGCTAAGGTAGTTGAACACTTCAGACACTCAGGTTTCCTCACGATGTTTTCCTTCCTCACATTTTTATGATGTTTACATATTTTTGTCTCAAAGAAACGTAAGTAAGTATGTAGGTATGTAAGTAAGTAAAAAGTTCTTTATTAACTAAAATACTGTATCACAGTATCAGAACATTTACGTGAATTTTCGTAAAAATGGCACAACAAAGACGAACAAATCAAAGAACTTTTTTAGTAAAAAAAATATATTGTTCAAATGTTTCAATGCCGCCCGGATTGTGATTGTAGGTAAATTGCAGCTATTGTACCTACCCTGTTGGTGCTGATAGTTAGCCCTTATGGCTTTTTATTTTCTAGATCTGTTTCGTTTATGTCAAAAGCAGTCTTTAATTCCGTAATTGTATTGTCTGTTTTTTAGGTGTCTCTAGCGGCGGCTGGAATATCCCCCGTTCACGATTTCAAGGCGAAAACCATCTTTAAAGATGAAGTAAGTGAAAAACTATCAATGAACGCACCTTATCGTGTTTTGCAACACTTGGATAAAACAATCTCTAAGACAACGAAAAACGTGACGCACAACCCAAAAATGGAGGAGACCCTATATCAGATTTCTAAGGATTTGGTCTTTGCTATTTTATCTAAGCTAGAGATTCAGGATAAAATAACGAGGATAACCAGAGAAGCCTTGGAAGCACCAGGAAAAAATAAAGGTGTCACCGCGATCGAGACTAGACGTATTTTGGATTACATTTCAAGAACACTATCAACAAACATTTTGGGAATCACAAGGCAAGCCACGGAACCAGAATTGCATCGACTTGTCTACGGGCTGGCACAAGTGGCTGCTGAAATATCCATCGTTTCCGCGCTAAAAGACATTACTTACGCGAGTTCATTGTCCAAGAAACAATCAGTGGACTTGTCTCTACGGAAGAAAAGATCTATTAATGACAACGAAAACAAGTTCAAAATGAACACTGCCTCCCCACCAGTATCCACAGACTCCATTTACAACGCTATTCTCAATAAAACTGATATTTCCACAAAGGTGAAACACAACAGCACCGATTTGAATCGGTTGAAGTCTGTACCACTAGGTATATCCAATCCTTACCACGTGTTCAATCCAAACGATAAAATACCTGTACAATTATATGACACAAATCCGACAAAGCTGCCTAAAAAGGGCTTTTTGAATCAGACAGCTCTAGATATGGACAAGACAAGAGACCCGAAAATAAATGAAAGTGAACCTATTATTCTTGTCCATAGAGTAAATGGTACACAAAACAATATAGCTGACTCTCCGACTTTAGACAACCTGGAGGCCAATGCACCAGGTCTCGTGGACGAGTGGCTCGGCAGCAAAGAGCTGAGTGCCCGAGCTGGTACACTGAACCCAGATATTGTCGCCGAAATGGAATTGGAACAACAAGAAGGCGAGGAAGAAATGAACGAGAAGAGGCAAAAACAGAAGTTTGAACGACTGGAAGCTAAAGCCAAAAAGGCTATACTTTACGCGGGCGATGTTGCATACTTGACCGCAGCCAGTGTAGTTGCTTTAAGGCGTGCCTTGACGGCGTCGATTGAAGTCCAAATGTCTGTTCGATTCGCCAAGAATGGTATGTCCAATCACCAAGACCTGATGATGAATCTGGCCAGAACGGCGGCCCAGCAAGCCGGCAAAGAAGCTAAGAGCGCCTCGTCCAAGTCGTTGGCTTGCGAACGCGTCGTCAAACTCGCCTTGAAATACACTGCGCAATCTCATGGCGCTAAACTAAACCATATTGCAAACAGAATAGTGATGGATACGTTGCCTTTGGGTATGCTCGCTAAGTCTATGGCGTTTGTTGCTTCGGATATTGCGATTAATTCTCTATACCAAGCTACAGATGTTAAACCTCCTTCTTAAATTTGTCTTGAGATGTAAAACGTTGATAAATAAGAATGGAGTTTTGTTTTATTACACTGTACTTGGAAATACACACCTATCAGCAATAGTACAAAAAATATTCGTCTTATTATTAAAATAACAAATCAACACACACTGAACCAAAATGATATTCTTCTCTTATTCTTCAAATGAATTACGTAACGATATTATTAGATATATTTACGTATTAAATTACTGTACCAAAGAAAATTATACAATTAGCGCGATTCTATAGATCTATACCAAATGTTTATATTCTTTTTAATGCACTAACCCGTGAGAAGGACCATTTTAAAAACCTGTAAAGAGGCTAAAAATCTATAATATAAAAATGAATCGCTGAATGTGTTGGTAAGCGCAAATCTCGAGAGCAGCTGAACCGATTTCGCTAATTCTTTTTTTAGAAGATTTCTTGAAGTACGAGGATGGTTCTTATTAAGAGAAAAATAAAAAAAAGTAAAGAACTGTTAGGCGGTACGAAGTTCGTTGGGTCAGCTAGTCTATAAAATAAAAATAATTCCCCGAATGTGTTCGTAAAGCGGTACGAAGTTCGCTGGGTCAGCTAGTGTAATATATAAAAATCTCATTGTTTGTTATCGAGCTCCTCCTAAAGGCTTCACCATTTTTTAATTTTTTGAGTATAATTAGTGGGTCTGACAATAGATCATAAGCTAATAAATATTGCAAAACAACGTTTGCGGGGCCAGCTGGTAGATATACAAGAAATTCATGTAGTTTTATTTTGAATGGCGTGAAAAATTGACTTTAAATTTAACCTAATCTAACAGACCATAATAGTTTTTTAGGGAAACACGAAGAAACTATATTCGGAAGAGATTTTTCTATGGGATTTTTTATAAATATAAGACCTGGGTCTCCGGGGTATAAATATGAGGACTACATTAGACCGGCATGCTGTAAGTAAATTCCTTTTTTCTTCTGTGCTAAACTGTAACAATACACTAACCTAAATAGAAATCATAGGCTATCTAAGTAATGCTAAGACAAGATAAGAATATTCTTTATTGTACACCAGGAAAAAACAAACATAAAACAATTACAAAGACACAGTACATTGGGCGGCCTTATTGCTTACAGCAATTTCTTCCAGGCAACCCACGATGGAGTGTTGCTGAAGGAAAAGTGTGACGTAAGTATCTAACACAAACTCATTTAAATTTATTGATGAAACCGCGCGTTGATGTCTTTTATAAGTCCCCGCACCCATTCAAAAAAGTCAATGCGAACTGACAGCGCTCAAAATTGTTCAAAATATTATGTTATAATAGATAATAAAAAGATTTATAGTTTGTCGAAAAATTCTAGAAACTGGAAGTGAAACGAAAGTTTGTCAAACATTTTCCGGTTAGTGCTATTAAATATCGAAAATTAAGACCATTGACTACCTTTGATTAAGCACAATAATATTTTTAATGAAATAACTGTAGACTGTACTGTTTTATTTTTATAATGCTTTTAAGAGCAGGCAATTAACTATCACAGACAAGTCTGAGCAAAATATAAAGAGTACTTTAGTCTTTACACTTTTTGAACTCGTTATAATAGTTGTTGTAGTGATTTCATTGTGCATTTTTGTGTATGAAATAGTAAGTATTTATTTTATATTGCCTGTGATACTGCTGGAAATTGCCTTATAATACGTTCGCTGAACTAAATTTACTTTCCGACATCGTAGCTCCATCTTGTTACAATCGTCGTGAATCCGGTAGATGTAATTCCAGTACCATATTTGCACCAAGCTCCATGCTTACTATAGTGCGTGAGGAACTTGGTACATTAGTTTTAACTGTGACAGAGAGATGGAGACACCAGCCATAGTTAGAATATTTTTGGGCCTTAATCGCGTAGTAATTTATTGCTATTGTACCTTTTTTAAAAACATATTTAGAGGCTAAAAAATCCACCCATGCCGGGATTCGAACCCGCAACCTCTGGTTATCCGGGCTGACTTGTATCCATTGAGCTTTGGTTCCAAACTGCGAAACATGGCTAGTGTAATAACATATTTTAAACTTTCGCGACTTGAACACATAGTTAGAAAAAAAATAAGTAAAAAATAACCCGCGACCTCTGGCTATCCGTGCCAGAGGTCGCGGGTTCGAATCCCAGCATGGGTGGAATTTTTAGCCTCTATAGGTTTTTGAAATTTTCCTTAGCTCGGGTTAGTGCATTAAAAAGAATATAATTATTTTACTGTTACTTATTTTTTACTTATTCTTTTTTCTAACTATGTGTTCAAGTCGCGAAAGTTTACAATATGTTTTGAGTTATGAATGACACTAGCCATGTTTCGCAGTTTGGAACCAAAGCTCAGTGGATACAAGTCAGCGAGGCCACCGCAGGTTTTGAACTAGATTAATTTATTATTTATTCCCTTTGTGCGAGTTCTGCATGCGTTGGCAGGTGCAAGGTTAATCATATATTTAAATACTTACATATAGCTTCCTCTTTGTTATTACCTCGAACCAACTGGAATCGCGATTGTCATGCAATATTTGGAAGCAAGACCTTACGTTAGAGCGTGAAGCATTTTTTAAATATTTTTAATGACATAAAAAACTGTTAATCACTCACTAACTGACAAAGGAAAACATCGTGCGGAAACCCGGCTGTCTGTTTTAAACTACCTCAGCGCTTGAAAATGCCATTCCCTCTTTTTCCGAGGAAGGCCTGTCCCTGTAGTAGGACGTATATATATATATATATATATATATGTAGAACACTTTAGGCTCGCAGGTTTACTCACGATGTTTTCCCGCTAACTTAGAAAACAAAGTCATCGGTATATGTCACGATTCCAATACACGACCTCCCGATTGCGAAGCCCACGTTCTACAGCTGCGGTACCACCACTCATGATACATATTATTATAAATCTGAGAAAAAATACATAAAATAAATAAATATTCATGGACATATTACACGGATCTCGCTAGCCCTATACTAAGTACTTACAACTAAATGACTTGTGTTATAGGTGCTAAGTCGACGATAGATTTAATACAATAAATACGTAGATAACATCCAAGCACCCGAGACAAACTAGAAAAGTTCGTTTCCTAGTTTGATCCGGCCGGGGATCGAACTCGAGGCATTCGGTTTTACAGTCAGCGTGCCAAACCGCTGCGCCACCGAGGCCGACATAAAACTTTTTTTTATAATAACATAACTCTAAAATAGCGTATTTGAGGCATTTCGAATTTTATAAATCACCCAGTGTATGTACATTGTGTTTTGGCTTCCAAACCAGGATTCCGCATGCTATGTGCAGCCAGGCTACTATTGTAGATACATACGCTCACGTTGTTGTTAGTGTTGTTAAAACACCATTTCCCTAAAAAATTCCTCAGAGGCAATTTAAATAATTTGTGGTTAGGTTTTACCCTTTGCGATATCAACCCTTGTATGTCCCCACTGCTACGGCACGGGTCTCTTCCTGCAGGCAGGTTAGGCCATACTCCACCACGGGGGCCAAGTCCGGGTTGGTGGAGGATTGTAAAACAGTGGCGGGTCTTACTGTCAGAAGTTATCGAGCCGCCCATAAGGCCTCTGACATGGCTTAACGACTTACCATTTGCCACAGACTATTTATGTTGCCTCTGAGGAATGTTCTAAGAAATCGTGTTTCTATAAATAATACCGTTTCTTCTAAGCTGTTGGTTTCCTGTCAGTTATCACTAGGCAGTAGGTAGTAGATAATGAATAGAATGATGATGAGTCAATCAATCTCTATGACAAAATGACAACAATAGGTACCTGACTTGCTAAACGATTATGGAGAAACACTCGATTAGTTTTCTTATAGTTTTATTTCTGTTTGTAGTCATCTTGCAGTAGGTGTCATGATAATGTAATACTCGTACCTACCTATTACCATAGTATTACTATACCAATATCCTTAGGTGTTTACTCCGACACAATCATAAATTAATTGTTCCAACTTTATACTCTATGGAAGTAAAAAATAATTATAAATTGGTCTGGGTGTACGAGTATTTCCATGTTTTTGATGTACTTGCCTTTGTACTTTAGCACAGGGTTTCCTACTTTGGGGTGCGATGCCAGATAACCTTCACGTGTACCCCTCCGCTTTCCGTTCCATCTGATTCCATGAACCAGATGGAGGGGCAAGTGGTGGGGTCGGTGCACCCTGAGCGTTAGTCAGTAACTTCTTCTTGTCGGATCTTACTGTCTAACGGCGAATAATCTGGCGGGAGGGGTCGCGTGGGCCCTGTTTCACTTTGTGGAGCGGGACCCAGGCGACCAACCGATTGAAGGACCGACTGGGGGGGGGCGCCACTGCGCGAAAGCGCGCGCGCCTCGTACCAGTCGGACCAGAGTGGCCGCCGGGACGCGGAGGGTCGGGGGACTCTCCGCGTCCATCACGGCGGGCCGGAAGGCGCCCTTGCGTGTTCCGAGGGTGCCTTCTGGCACGGAGGGGGCCCGCGCGGTCGCTCACCGCCTTCTCTGCTTTCAGAGAGGCGCGGGTGGGCGACGCGACGGGCCTCGCGTGTGGGGCGTGTGGGGACCGTGATGCCTTGGCCTCGACCGGGTTGCGATGGGATGGAGGGGGCGGCGCGTTGGGGCGTATGGGGGCCAAGATCATACGCACTTGGCCCCTATGCGCTCCAACGAAGAGATGCGGCGTTCCTTCGCCCTGTTCCTGCGGGCGGGGTAGGGACGCCGCCGAAGGAGTGCCCGAAAGGGCGCCCGCAGACGGGGTCGCGGAAGTGTGCGCAAGCGTCCCCGTGGCCCCGTCCTTTGCGGTGCGGAGGAACACCCCAGGAGTTTTAGTCGGTATACCGCCCTTTTCAGGGCGGGGAGTCCGACATAACCACTGTGCTCCCCCGAGCCGGTGGTACCCGTAATTGGGGTTTCTCCTGGGTGAAAAAAAAAAAAGGGTTTCCTACTTTGGGGCCAGAATAAGTGATTGTGTGGAAGTTACTACTACTAGTAATCATGTATCGTTACGTTAGGCTCTTCTATAAACCACATGAAGGGCTTGTGGCCTAGTGAAACCGAGTGATTGAAATTAATCACTTAAGTAACAACAGGCGCGGTCAGGAGCAGGATGGGTGACCGTTCCGTGACTATCGCTAGTGGGATTTTTTCCGAGCGCTTTCGTGCTTCGCAAGAAAGCGCTCGGAAAACGTTAAGCCGTTGGTGCCGGCTGTCATTTAACGGCAGTCGTGCCACTCCACACCACGTCATGACACTAGCGGTATAGTTACCCATCCAGCTCCTAACCGCACTCCTGGTTGCTCAGCATTAGTGATTGATTCCAATCACTCGGTTCCACTAGGCCACGAGCGCTTCTTAACCCTATAGAGTGAAAAGTTACGTCATACAAGGGCTGACACTCATGATGGAGTTAGGTTGTATTTGTAGTTCTTAATCTATTCCTTATCGTAGTGGTGTGAATCATTTGGTACACGCCTTGAGTGAATTAACAAAGGATATCACGGAGGCTTCATAAATTTTCTGAAGGAATAGTTAGTGACATTTTAAATTCTATGCACGAATTCTTATCAGGTAAAAGCCATGACATAGCAAAAGAAGATATCGTTTAACGCCAGAATGCTTATACGATCACACCCAACTTACTGGACCATTGTGAGTCTTGTTCAGTTTGACATAAAGGCGAAAATACTATTAAAAAAATATTTGTAAGGCATGTACGTGCAAACGTGGGCTATCAGTTCTTATGTATGTCAAGAGGTGTGTCGCAATAGTTGCGAGTGTGATGACAGATCATTAACGATAATGCTTGGCTTGTGATTTTGTTTAGCTCCTCAAGGCCTTATGGCTGCCGCATCATAAGGTTCTATTTAAATATAATGTAGGGTTGTTTTATTTACACATGTCATAACGTAAACTCACGCCTGTATCCCATAGGCGTAGGCAGAGGAAATGCCACTTGCCACGATCCTGACAGTGACCCTGATGACGTGGCGATGATTGCGTGACTAGGGCGAGCCTATAGTAGTCTTAAGCGTGGACTTAGGTGTTCTTTAGGCTCTAAAATTATCGTGAGGAAACCCTTGTGTCTGAGGTATTTATACACCTCCTACCTTAGCTTTTTAAGATATGTACAAATGTACCTACATAACTTAGAAACAAAGTAAATATTAAAATGTGAAAATTACTTTGCTAAATACCGCCAAAAATATTTATCTTATTTATCTAATATTGGGAAGACTAACAGCACATAACAAAGAGTAACAGAAGAGTAGAGTCTTATTTATTTAAATATTTTAAATAATAATTTTTGGTGGAATTGAGCAAAGTAATTTTCATATTTTAAGTAACGCCTGGTTCCATACAATAACAAAGTAAATACCAGGTGGGATTCAGACCCACGACCGCTACCTCCCGGATGTTCCCGAAGCCAATTTCCCAATTCTTCCGCTGCGATACCACCGCTTACCTACTAAATACCTTTTTTAAAAACCTATTTAGAGGCTAAAAATTTCACCCATGCCGGGATTCGAACCCGCAACCTCTGGCTATCCGTACCATAAAAATAGTGTACTAAATACCTCCTTAGAAATACATTTATGGCAACGCTATTTCCAGCAACATAAGGGCAAATATAACACATCTGTGGAGAAAAACAACAAACCGGTCATTGGTGTTATAATAATAGCCTTTAGCTGCCAGTGACGCAAATGTTCTAATGATGATATTACGTTTTAATATGAATATACATTTGTTTACAATATGGTGCCACTCTTAAAAAACCTCGAGTATTTGTTAACCACTAAAGTTGACCACTGTGTATATGTATAGTTAGCAACACCTGGAGTTCTGCTGTTTTTGTTTGATACTAGCGCCCTTCGATAATTGTCGGTAAAATCGGACTCCAGTACGTAGCTGCGACGTGCAATGCTGCGATAAACGTTAGTTCGAAAGTTCATAGTTGTTAATATAGTTGCGTTACACAGCAAATAGGCATGACGAAAGTTCTTTAAAGCCTCTTCCGTAAAGTGGGGACACATTTATTGTTTATAAAAAAATCTATATTTCAGTAGGTACTAAACTAAAGTTTAACGAAGCCTTTTTCTAAAATTATTAATCTGTGGGAAAACCGCTCGCAGTCTCACGGCGTCGAATCTGACGTCACGTTCTGGCAAAAAAACATCGTAATACTTAGTTATCACAACATAGCATGGGTGAAATTTACTAAGCGTGACGTCACGAGGTGTGATGGGTGTTTCAATGAAAATGGCTAACAGCTGTATTATAATCTTTTCTTCTTTTTCAGGCTATATTAGTCCACTGCTGGACACAGCCGTCCCCTAATGAGCGCAAGGTTGTGCCATTATTGGGGGGTAATGCCCATAAACACCACGCTGGGCATGCGGGTTGGGGATCGCAGTTTTGTGGAATTGTACTGCAGTGGGCGCTGCTGCCCACCCCCCAGTTTGTATCTTTTAGTCGCCTTTTACGACACCCGCGGGAAGAATTTGGGTTGGTGCTATTCTCTAGGCCGACACCACACAGCCTAATCATAATGATCTTGATAATCTTTTATTGTATTGAAAATATAGGTTTTTTTTTTTATAAAATAAAATCAGTGTTTTAAATCCTTTTAATATGTACTTTCCCCTAATATTGTTAAATCTTTGATTATTTGATACTGTCCTCAAACCTATTTTCTCTGACGCGATTTACGTTGTAGCGCACTTAAGTTGCAGGAAAAATATAATTAAAATACCTACGGTATTGGTTCCTATGATTAGCATATTGGGATAGAAGGAGATGCGACGACAAAACTGTGTTGTACAAGTATCTTACTGTGAAAGTTCGTAGCTACGAAGTATATTACAGCGAATTTTCTTCGCGGTGACTTACGTTGCAGCGAAAAATGTAATTAACTAGCTGACCCAGCGAACTCCGTACCGCCGAACAGTTGATTCTTCAATTTTTTTTAGTTTCTCTCCGAAAGAACCATCTTCGTACTTCAAGGAATATGCTTAAAAAAGAATTAGCGAAATCGGTTCAGCTGCTGTCGAGATTTGCGCTTACCAACACATTCAGCGATTCATTTTTATATTATAGATTTACGGTGCTGGTTGTAATCACTGTAATGACTTGATACAATGAGATGCGACGTACAAAACTGTGATGGACGTTGCTAAGTTCATAGTTTTGTCGAAGTTACGTTGTGGAGTCGTATATATAGTCGACTACACCGCTGTGGCTACTCAACAGAAGCTTTTATTTCTCTAGTAAAGAAACCAGGATTCGCAGTACAGTCGACAGCAGGTCAACGGTTCGTTTTTTGCGTCTAGTCCCTTGTAGTAATGTTATCGAGTTCCTTCTCTATTGGCACTCACTATGTAACTGTAGAAGCGCTCGTGGCCTAGTGCAACCGAGTGATTGAAATCAATCATTAGGGTTAAGCAACAACAGGTCAGGTGCTGGATGAGTGACCAACCCGTGATTACCACTAGTAGCATTTTTTCCAAGCGTTTCCGTGCTTCGCTTAAGTCATTGGTGCCGGCTGTCATGTCATGGCAGTGGTTAAGCCATGTCAGAGCCTTATGGGCGGCTTGATAGCTTCTGACTGTAAGGCCCGCCACTGTCCTACAATCCTTCAGCAACCCGGATTTGGCCCCTGTGGTGGAGTAAGGCCTAACATTCCTGCGATGCAGGAAGAGACCCAGAAGTGGGGACTTACAAAGGGTTCATATCAAAAGTAGTTTGCTGAAGATTTTGGGAATAGTCAACAGCAGATCAATTATTAAATAAAATCCACGTGCGTGTAAATATGATGTGCGTATGTCTGTACGAGTACGTACCGACCGACCTCACTGTATGACGTGACGGAAGGTGTGGACGTGGACCATAGATACACCAAGCAAAGACAGATTATGTCGAACAAAATTCTGTTCAAAGGCGAGGCGATACGCACACATTAAAGAAATGTGTGCCTACGAGGATTGTAGTGACTGACGTTCGCTAATACGCACACATTCTCAACGTGAGAATAGGGTATGCTAGGCATGCCAATTTGACTACCAATTTGTTGCCTCACTTTGGAATCTCGGACTGCGTTTCTAGAACATACAATAATTCTATGGTGTGGACTACGCTATTGAGGTGTTCCGAGGCCAAATGGAACCTTCTCGTAGTATCACTGGCGAAAGGCAATGCGGGTCGTTGGCCGATGTTGGAATTGGATTAAATCCATAAAAGGTCGCATATGGGTCCGGTCAACATTCTGTATGTAACCTTTCGCGGTGCATTTAGGTAAAGTGAATAAGTGTTGCTGATTAACGGTCACAAAGGTTTTCTTTTTGTGAGCTCGTATTATAAGGAAGGTAAAAAAAAGAAATAAATACATTTATTGGAACAAATTAACACATCACAGGAAAGAAAAGGTATACCACTCATAGTTGTATACCAATCATAGAAAGAAAAGGTATTGTAGGGTTGTGTGGGTTGAAATGATAGAACTTGATGCAGTATTTACGAATGCGTGCTATTCAAACCTAACTCTAACTTATGTAATAATTTACAAGGATGCGTAATTAATAAAAGAAAATATTTAACTGGTCGGACTTTTCCGATATAACAACACCAGTAAGTAAATCCGGACTAAAAGTCTACAATGTGTTGTGCTTACGAAAGTTTTAGTTCAAAAAAAGAATATATTAAAGATTTTAAAATGGCAGATTCGTTGCGAGCTTTTGACTGAAGTGTTATCACCATAGCAACTGTGGCGTGAACAGTCTGTGATGCTGCCACAATACTCCCCCGCCGAGACCGCAACTACAGCGGTCGATAGTGTCTTGCAAATCTTACTACTCGACCACTCCTGGTTTTAATGAGAGTTTTCTGAGTTGCTGGTTGCTCGGATTCTACCGTCTCTCTAGCCAGAAAAGCTGGCTTCAGCCGATCTACCGTGACCGTGGACTGTTTGCCGTTGACTTCTATGTCGAAGGTTTTCGTTCCACGGTTAAGCACTTTGTGAGGTCCTGAGTATGGAGCTTCAAGTGGCTTTTTGACAGGACCTTGTCGCAGGAACACATGAGCGGCGGTATTTAACTCTTTAGGGATGTAAAAGGTCCGCTTGCTGCTGGTATGCCATGATGTAGGTTACGGCCTCATCACTGCAGTCGACCTCTTTGTCTTCTGATGACGTGAAAAACTGCCCAGGAAGGCGCAGGGTTTCGCCGTAAACTAGTTCTGCTGCTGATGCTTGCAAGTCCTCCTTGTATGAGCTGCGGATGCCAAGAAGTACCAGTATCTCAGTCCAGCGAGCGTGAGCGTGGCATGTAATTGCGGCTTTTAGTTGCCGACGTAGCCTCTCTACTAGACCATTCGCAGCAGGGTGTAGGGGCTGTTGTTGAGTGGTGTGTAGCTCCGGACAGATTTGCGATGGATGCGAAGAGCTGGGATGTGAACTGGCTCCCACGATCAGTCGTGATGCGTTCGGGGCAGCCGAACCGTGAGATCCATCCTGATATAAAGCTGCGAGCGCAGGTCTCTGCTGTTATATCTTCCAGCGGATATGCCTCAGGCCAACGAGTGAAGCGGTCGACGATCGTGAGACAATATCTGAAGCCAGAAGATAGGGGTAAGGGACATACTATGTCCATGTGGACATGTCTAAAGCAGGCTGTTGGGGTCTTGAAGGTTGCAAGAGGTGCCGAGGTATGCCTCGTAGTCTTCGAGCGTTGACATTCAATGCACTCTTTTGCCCATTGTCGACAGTCCTTTCTTATGCCCGGCCAGACAAACCTCTCAGTTATCAGTCGCACTGAAGCCTTTTTTCCGGGATGACTGAGGTTATGCAGCGTGCCAAAAGCTTGCCTCCGGAATGACGGTGTTAGGTAAGGTCTTGGCTCTGGAGTAAATGTGTCGCAGTATAGGTGCACCTGCGTGTCTGTGATCGGGACCTTTTTTAGTTTGAGACTCGAACCTTGTTGCAGCAGCTGCTGAAGTTCGTCATTTGTGGTCTGGTCGTGTGCTAGAGACTGGTAGTCTATTGCTGCTTGTATTTCCTCTATGCGGGAAAGAGCGTCTGCGACTGAGTTGTCTTTGCCGGCTATAAATCTGATATCTGTGCTAAATTGTCCAATGAAGTCAAGATATCTCAATTGGCGAGGTGACCGTGAATCTCGAGGTGTGGAAAAGGCGAAGGTTAAAGGTTTATGATCGGTGAAAATGATGAATGGGCGTGCTTCAACCATATATCTGAAGTATCGTATAGCCTCGTAGATTGCAAGTAGCTCACGGTCATAGGGGCTGTACATTTTCTGTGACGGGCTCAGTTTTCTTGAAAAGAATGCCAGCGGTTGCCATGCATCACCCTTGCGTTGCTGGAGAACTGCTCCAATGGCGACGTCTGAAGCATCCGTCTGTATAGCCAGTTGCGCCTCTGGATCTGAATGGCAAAGCAGTGTAGCCTTTGACAAACTCTCCTTGCTATCGTGGAAAGCCTTCAGCTGCTCCAGCGTCAGGTTGACTGGCTTGTTCCCTTTTGCATCTTGACCAGCAAGCAGTGCGTTCAGTGGCGTCAAGATTTTTGCTGTTGCGGGGATAAACCTCCGATAAAAATTGAGCATTCCGAGGAATCGCCTCAACTCTTTTATCGTTTTCGGTGCTGGATAATCTTGGATAGCTTGGACTTTTGAATCTAATGGGCGGATGCCGGCTGCAGATACACGAAAGCCCAAAAACTCGATTTCTTTTTGGCTAAAAACACACTTGGCAGTGTTTATGAGTACGCCATACTCGACTAGACGTGCGAAAAGTTGCCTCTGGTGTTGGAGATGTTGCTCCTCAGATTCTGAGTAAATCAAAATGTCGTCGAGATATCCATAGCAAAAGTCAAGTCCTCTAAGCACTTCGTCCATGAATCGCTGAAACGTTTGCGCAGCGTTGCGTAGCCCAAATGTCATGAATGGGAACTCAAATAACCCGAATAGAGTTGTGATTGCTGTCTTGGGTATATCTTTGCTGTGGACTAGGATCTGGCTATAGGCTTTTACTAGGTCTATCTTTGTGAAGACATTCTTATCGGATAGCTGATAGGCGAAGTCTTGGATATTCCTGATGGGATATCTGTCTAGGATAGTGCGTGCATTTAAGCGCCGGCAATCTCCGCATGGTCGCCAACCTTTGTCTTTCTTAGGCACGAGGTGTAATGCTGAGGACCATGGACTTTCCGATCTGCGTGCTGTTCCTACTTGCAACATGTCTTCAAACTCCTTTTTTGTTATGTGCATCCTTTCTGGATCCAAGCGGCGAGGTCTGCTGGAGACAGGTGGTCCTGGCGTTGTCCTTATATGATGCTCCGTATTGTGCTTCGGATCGTTTGGCTTGCCGTTTGGACGGGTGAATTCCGGATATTCGCGAAGAATCTTGTGATAGATTGTGTCTTCAGTTGCCGGTCTTCTCACGGCCTTCTCAAACGCTGCTAGCGCGTCTTCCGGCGATGAAAACTGTATCCCTTTGAGATGATTTTTAATTTTAGGGAATAAAAAGAAGTCACACCGAGCCAAATCAGGACTGTAAGGATGGTGTCCCAAGACTTTGACCGGTGTGGAGTCCAGGAAGTCCCTCTTTGATCGCAGAGTGCGCGGGCGCGTTGTCGTGGTGAAGGAGGACCCCGCGGAGCCCGGTGTTCGGTCGCTTGTTGCTCAATTCAGAAAAAAATTCTGGCAGGCATTTTGTGCTATACCATTCAGCGTTTATGCTGCTTTGGTCTCGAAGTGGAATTGAAATTAGGTACCCCGTCAAAGTGAAGAAACTAGCGATCAAAATTTTTCCTGCGCTCCTCGATTGCTTCACTTTCGTAGGCGTTGGTTCATTTTTGAAACAGCCAAACTGTCGACTGACGCTTTGTTTCTGGATCGTATTGATAAATCCATTCGTCACCTGTCACAATGCCGTAAGCGCGCCGTGACGAACCAGCATCAAATTTTTGTAACATAGGTATCACGGCACCAATCCACACAGGCCTGCTTCTGAGCTTCGGTGAGGTTGTGCGGCACCCAGCGGGAAACTATTCTCCTTACGCGAAGGTGCTCGTGCAAAATCTTGTGAACACTTCCTGAACCAATCTACAGTGTATGTTGAATCTCTTCGTACGTAATTCGTCTGTTTTCTTGAATTATTTTTTTTTACTGCCAGCACACTTTCTTCGGTGACAGCCGTCGTAGGACGACCACTCCTTTGTTCATCCCCCAAAGTAAGACGACCGCGTTTGGCTCGCTATACCAGCGGTAGATGGTTGCTTTTGAAAGTCCTTCATCCATAAAAGCAATTCGAAGTCGATCAAATGACTCATCAGGTTTTAAGCCACATTTGAAATCGTAAAAAATCATAGCACGAAAATGTTCTCGATGCAGATCCATTTTTTAATGAGACAAGAAAATTTTAATTGGCTCTCAAAAAAATGTGGAGGGAAATTTAACAGTAGTATTTTTACTTTTAAATAATCGACGTTTTCAAAACAATTACAAGTGACCAGTGTGTTATCCACTCAAACGTCCGGGTCGCGCGGCCACGTAAGCCTTAAACGTCCGCGCTCGCGAATTACATTGTTGCGACATTTTTGCACGCCGAGCGGCCGGTACCATTGTTAGAAAAACTGTGATAACTATAGAACTGCTGCAGCTACCACAAAATAAAGTATACTTCCGAATAGCTTATGAAATGCACTATCAGATAAAGTAAAAATGACCTGCAAAACTGTTCCAGTTACCAACCCTTAGTATGTCCCCACTGCTGCGGCACGGGTCTCTACCTGCATCGCAGGAAGTTTAGGCCATACTCCAACACGGGGGCCAAGTCCGGGTTGGTGGAGGCAAAATCGTTTCTTTAGTAATCTTCTATAATATAAAAATGAATCGCTGAATGTATTGGTAAGCGCAAATCTCGGGAGCAGCTGAACCGATTTCGCTAATTACTTTTTTAGAATATTCCTTGAAGTACGAGGATGGTTCTTACGGAGAGAAAAATAAAAAAAATTAAAGAATCGACTGTTAGGCGGCACGAAGTTCGCTGGGTCAGATAGTTGTTGATACATGTTTCAAATGAACAGAAACTTACTTAGATACAATTCAAACGACCGCGTTAAGTTTCAAAAATGTATGAAAATAACTTTTGGGTGGAATTTTCAGCCTCTTATAGGTTTTTTAAATGGTTCTTAGCACGAGTTCGTGCATTAAAAAGAATATAACTTAAATCATTTTATTTTGGGAAGAAGCAATGTACAGTCCCTATATTATCCGCACCAAATCATAGCGATTCTAGTCGTCTCACTGTCAAATTCCGTACTAATTGCTATCGCAAACGTCAGGGTTTCTATAGGAGTTAGTGCACACAATTAGCCTTCTATACTCTTCGACTTGAACTTGACATTGCGTGTCTAGATACTCGTACACTCAACAGCACATAAACCTTTACACAAGTGCACATAACTCAGTTACATTACGGGCGTCTTTGCAACATAAATGTAAAAGGTGACTTGTGGCCCATTGTAACTAGTTAAAGAACGAAAATAATGAATTTGCCTTGGATTCGCATGAAATCAAACGAAGATGTACTCGTACAGTCGCTAGCACATAAAAAATACATTTTTTTTGCAAAGCCGCGCGTAATGTAGGAGTAGAGTGCTTGGATGGAAATGTTGATGTGCTGTCGATTGTACGAAGAGCAAACAATGTAAAAGGAAGCATAACGCTTCATCTAATTACAAATTTAATTAAAATTTTAATTGTACTTAATTTGGCCAAGGTAAAACCTAATTATGTCTGATTCGGAGTAATTACCTGTATTTTAATAGTCGTCTGCTGTTATTATCTATATATGTTATTGTTATTTTCTGTGTGTTGACCTTGCCTGGTTACCATAGCACAGTATATCCTAGTCTATATACTTTTTAATGCACTAACCCGTGCTAAGGACCATTTTAAAAACCTATTTAGAGGCTAAAAATTCCACCCATGCCGGGATTCGAATCCGCGACCTCTGGCTATCCGTGCCAGCGCTCTTCCAACTGAGCTAACGGGCAACTCACTGGCATCAGTGAAATTTAGAACCTCTTTACAATACTCTCTGTATTACGTACAGGCAGCGACATCTGGCTGAAGTAATTTGCATCACTTGCAGCCCCGAGTACCTACTTTGCGGTTAGGTTTTACATCGAAATGATATCGCTGTACCCACATGATTATATTATTTTTAATGCACTAACCCGTGCTAGTGCATTGAAGTCATTGAAGTCAAAGGATACGCACGTGGTATCCTAGTTTGAGACCAGGGACAAGTGATGGTGTTACGAGTATATGATTATTATTATAAGTTTTCTATTTCATTAATTGTTATATATCCACATGTCTCCACATAGAATCGCTCGTAGCCCCGGCTGCCTGAGTGATCTTAAACGATCATCACGGGCAACACAGGGCGCGTTCAGTGCATGGATGGGTAAACCGTCTATGACTTACGCTAGTGGCATTTTTCGGAGCGATTCATTGCTTCGCAAGGCACGTTAAGCAGTTAGTGCCGGCTGTCGTCGATAGATAGCAGTCGTTAAGCCAAGTCAAAGGCATTAGGGCGTCTTGAAAACTTCTGACAGTAAGACCAGCCACAAGGCCCACAAGTCATGCAAGCCTCCAACAATCCGAACTTGGCCTCCGTGGTGGAGTATGGCCTATACCTACCTCCGGGAAGAGACCCGTGCCCCTCGGTGGGGACATAATGGGTGGATGAACATTTTAATGCTTTCAGAATACCTCGGGCACTAGAGTAGGCTTCGGTTTTCGCCGAAAGCACACGAGTACCTGCTCTATATAAAACTTTTCTTTACTGTTTTGAAAAGTTATGTTAAGTTATAAATAAGAATACAAAATAAACCTTTTAAAAACCTATTTAGAGGCTAAAAATTTCACCCATGCCGGGATTCGAACCCGCAACCTCTGGCTATCCGTACCAGCGCTCTACCAATTGAGCTGTACGGATACGGATACTATCCGCTGGTACGGATAGCCAGAGGTTGCGGGTTCGAATCCCGGCATGGGTGAAATTTTTAGCCTCTTAATAGGTTTTTAAATTTGTTCCTTAGCACGGGTTAGTGCATTAAAAATAAAAATAGTGTAAAATAAACCTTACCTTATTGCAATAAAATCGGTCTAACCGATAGTAGCTGAGGCATATTCTAAAAGCTAACAGACTAAACTTGCTTATTGCGAGTAACTAAGTTCCTAATGGGTAATTGCAGAAAAATAAATTAAAACTATTGCCGTTGGTTTAAATGCTTAAAATTATAATAACATCCACACAACACAGTCACTTGACCGGGTCCAAAGCTAGGATACCCTATGCTAAGGTAACCAGGCATGGACATCACAAGCATGGAAGTACATCCACACTGAGAATATGTGTAAGTACATGTACGGCGGTCCACACTGGAAATCAAATTCACGACCTCCGGCATAGTAATAACTTTTTTTATGTTCTTTGATAAGACATGATACTCGTATCGCTGGACTAATGGGCAATCCAATCCTTATCTTGTTAAATCGATACTTTTAGTCGATGACAAATGTTTTTGGAAAATGAAATTATAGTGTACCAAAACATAAATGTTTAAAATAGGCTACATAAAAAAAATACAAATAATTCGATTTTATTTGTCTGGACAAGAAGTTTACACTTGTGGATCTAAAATATCGAAAGATATGAAGACTATGAAGAATCTTGAAACGAATACTCTGCGAATGTACGAGTACCTAACAAGTCATTCTGTTGAATGCCAGAGAAAGCTCTGGTCAACACGTTGAACAGGTTTTGCGAAGTCTATTCATGGAGTGACATTTCGAAGGACAGCCATTTCTATACAAGGCGTTGAAACTTTAGAAAATCTGAGATTATTGTGCCTATTGTATTGCTTGTCAACTTTTAGTATTTTTTTCTATTTGTATCGATAATTTTAACATACTTTACATGAATTTCAATATACTTTCTCCCTGAGAGTAGGTCTGTCCTGCAGTGGGACTTATATAGGCTACATAAAGAAATATCGATATCAACCCTTGAATGTCCCCACTGCTGGGGCACGGATCTCTTTCTGCATCGCAGGAAGGTTAGGCCATACTCCACCACGGGACCCAAGTCCGGGTTGGTGGAGAAAAAAAATATACAGTTTACCTGTCAAATACCTTTAAAACATGTATGTAACTTACGAAAATGCGCGTAACAATATTTATCATTTGCGTTATTTACAGCTTATGATCACAAATCATATAGAAAAGTGAAAATGTTGAACTGAACATTAGCTACTGTGTTTTTAATGGCAGCTGTACATACTCGCCCGAGAGGTTATTATTCATTGCCGGCTTTGTGTGATCGGCACTAAAGATTGGTCCTGTAAAACCCAAAATGCTAAATAGCTATCTTTAGTACGAATTAACATTATCAATCATCGAGCAGGCCCTTACAATGTTAAATCGTCTTCATGACTGTCATTCGAAGACTCTAATTTGTTAATTGATTTCATTACGTCACATTCTAATATTTGATTAGGACAGCTCCAATGGTGCGACTTATTTTAATGGCTTTGACGTCATTGCTCTTTGCGGTTGAAGATGGACTTTAGTCGATGATGAGACTGCTGTCAATGACTAAACTGAGGAAAATGTAGAGGATGTAAGTACTTCAGTATTTAGTTTCTTGAAGCTTGGCTCAGATAGTGAAATATTAGATTCTTTGAAGTGGATTAGAGAACCACTTTACTGTTTTCATATTTAGGTACAGGATACAGTTCCTCTACTCTACTACATTACAATACTGTTTGTTTTTATCAATTGCATTTTACACCCTTTTTTGTAGTATGTACTTACTATTAGGTTATAGTCATAAGCCAGCACATAAACCTTTACAAACGTGCACGCTATCATAATATCCGTTACGTTACGGGAGACTTTACAACTTATTATGTATATATAATGTTGATGTGCTGTGGACGGTACCCATCAAGTATTTGTGAGTACTTAAGCATACTCTTATAGCTAACTTCGTACAAACAATATTACTTTAGTATCAAAAATACTTGTACGAGAAATGAACACGGAACAAGCTCCAGCAGCCACAAATACGCCATACGCTACGTACGTAACATAGAGAATTACTATAGACTTTTCTTCAACAAAGGGTAGCTACTGTGCTGGATAAAAATAATGTATTAGTGTGTCATCAACATCAGCATCATCGATACGTTAGTTGATTTTATTAGCACATCTGCTGCTTTGGAATGGAATAAAAGTTGCTGACAATTTTATGGAATTTTCAGATTTAATAACAATACCTATATATGTACAATATTAGTTCATATCGCTGCCCCTTATGACAAATTTAGGCCTTTCTTTTATAGTAATAGGGGTTAAAGTATGAAATTGCCGTTTTATTGCAATAGGTTCTTTGAATTGACATAGAATCTTCATGGTTTGAGGTTTTCGAATGAAACTTTTTTCAAATGGTTTCTATGATGTTCTTTTTTTAAAAAATGTGAAACATTTGAATATCGACTTTCAATTGTTTTTGTTATTCAATTTAGACAAGAAAGATGGATACTGCGAAAATTCGAGTGATTTTTGAATAGGTACGAGTTAACCTCAAACCATGAAGATTCTATGTCAATTCAAAGAACCTATTGCAATAAAACGGCAATTTCATACTTTAACCCCTAATATTACAATAGTGATAGAAAATTTCCTTAGCACGGGTTAGTGCATTAAAAAAGAATATAATAATTAAAACTGTTTTTATACGGATTTATGCTCGTTTATTACATTTTTTCAATTTACCGACGTTTTAACACTTTTTCAGGTGCCGTGTTCCCGGATGACTGAGGTGACGAGCGTCTTTTAGAAAGCATTAAGGGTTAGTTTATTACCCTCGGCAAAAATTCCAAAAGTTAATTATGAAGTTACGTTCCAAAATAGACAAACCAATTATTTTTTATATAAAGTCAACAATATTTATTGATTACTAGTAATTAAAGTAGAAATTAAATTTATAAACTAATTACTTTACATGAACTTAAAAGGGCTAGAACTTTAACTTTATCGAAATGTATAAAGCTAAGTGTACCTATGCTCGCTGACTGCAGATCTACCAGAGCGCTTATGTTTCACATCCGCGATATTATGTTCCTTCACCCGCTCAGCTATGGTACGCTTGGTTTGACCAATGTACGAGGAACCACATTCACAGTCAAGCTTGTATACTTCTGCCTCTTGTAGGGGAATCCTGTGCTTGACACTTCGCATGAATTGGTGTATCTTTCTTGGCGGCTGGTAGATGGTTCTGATTGAGGCGCGTTTCAAAATACTCCCAATTTTGTCAGTCACTCCTCTCACGAGAGGCAGGTAGGCTGGAACTCGCTCGACTGTGTCCGGTTTGACACGTCCTCTGCGACGGACACGCTGAACTTGCAGCTTGTTTGCACAAAGTGTGACTGTAGAGAAAAAAAAAATATTTCAATTAATAATCAGTATTTTTAAGTTCATGTAAAGTAATTAGTTTATAAATTTAATTTTAACTTCAATTACAAATAATGGATATTGTTGACTTTAAATAAAAAATAATTGGTTTGCCTATTTTGGAACGTAACTTCATAATTACTTTTGTATTTTTTGCCGAGGGTAGTAAACTGCTTTCTAAAAGATGCCCGTCACCTCAGTCATCCGGGACCACGGCACCTGAAAAAATGACGAAACGTCGGAAAATTGTAAAAATGTAATAAACGAGCATAAATCCGTATAAAAACAGTTTTAATTATGTTAACCTTAGAAAAAAGAATATAATAGTGATAGAATATCTTGTAATGAGTAATTAGTACTATTTTTATTTTTAAGGCACTAACCCGTGCTAAGGACAAATTTAAAAATGAGTAATTAGTACTTACTAACCCGGACTTGGCCCCCGTGGTGGAGTATGGCCTAACCTTTCTGCGATGCAGGAAGAGATTAACCTTAGAAAAAAGAATATAATAGTGATAGAATATCTTGTAATGAGTACTTAGTACTTACCAACCCGGACTTGGCCCCCGTGGTGGAGTATGGCCTAACCTTTCTGCGATGCAGGAAGAGACCCGTGCCGTAGCAGTGGGACATACAAGGGTTGATATCGAGTACTTAGTCGTTTGCGAGGAAGTGTCTACTAATCTAATTACACGCAGTCATTGTCCGATTAGGAGACAAAGCTTTTCATCGCCAGGATATTTTCATTAGCTATAGCTTGTGTACAGTATAGCAATTTCGTAACATTTGTTGGTTCGATTTAGTAATTTCCAAGGTAATGCCTGATATAGGTAATATGACTTCTTGTATTGTGATAGGTTTACTTCTAGTAGAAAAGGTCCTGTTATTGGTAGTTCACAAGTTTGACACAATATCTCCGTCAATGTGGGTCAATACTTGACTTAAGCTTATGTGGAACTGTGAAAATTAATAATAAAGATTGAAATTTCTTTAACTAATGTATGTATGTATGTATGTATGTATGTATGTATGTATGTATGTATGTATGTATGTATGTATGTATGTATGTATGTATGTATGTATGTATGTATGTATGTATGTATGTATGTATGTATGTATGTATGTATGTATGTATGTATGTATGTATGTATGTATGTATGTATGTATGTATGTATGTATGTATGTATGTATGTATGTATGTATGTATGTATGTATGTATGTATGTATGTATGTATGTATGTATGTATGTATGTATGTATGTATGTATGTATGTATGTATGTATGTATGTATGTATGTATTTATGTATGTATGTATGTATTTATGTAGCAATGTATATTTCGACATGAAATGAAAAGATTTTATTCAAAGTAGCGCAGAAGCTGCGGCTTAATGAACGTTACAATTCAAACTAGGTGTCCATTTCAAAATCTAGATCATTTTGAAGAAAAAATAGATAGAAAAACTCCAAGAAAAACTCCACTTTATTTGTTTCATTCTGTAGCCTATAAACAGCTTGTTGGATATTAGCTTGAGAGGTGTCGTTAGAGAGGTTCATCTTAGCTGTGAGAGTGACACTGTGTATATAAAAGATAAGATAAAAAATAAAAAAATAAATGTATTTAGGTACTTACATAATTTTTTTTTAAGCAGTCGGGTGTTTTGTTATTTTATTTCAACAGTTAATTAGGTCTTAGACCAAAATAGCAACGGCAATGCTAATTAAGTTGTTATCGCCATAAATAAAACCGGTCCCACTATTTAAAGAATGTATTTTTTGCCGATTAGGTCTCAATTTCATTAGCATACTATATTCGTACCCACAGAACCGAAAAACAAAAACAAAAACGTCACGATGACTTTCATAAGTATCCAGGGTAGTCAGAGACCAGGGTTTAACACTTACTACGACCTGCCCTCACAGATCCAACTCCAACATTCATTTTATGGCTATAATTATTGACTAAACAAAAAAAAACAGAACAGCTTTCAAACAAATGATTTCACAATTGAATTATATTATTTTTAATGTACTAATCCGTGCTAAAGACAAATTTAAAAACCTATTTAGAGGCTAAAAGCTCCACTCCAATGCCGGGATTCGAACCCGCGACCTGTGATCGCGATCCGCGCGCGATTCGTGCCAGCGCTCTTTCCAACTCAGCTAATGTGCGACTCACCGGCATCAGTGAAATTTCGAAACTCTTTACATATTCTCTGTATTACGTACAGGCAACGATTAAATTATGCCAACTAAATTAATATTGAAAACACTTCTTAAACGCAGTAGGTAAATAGTATGTAGGCTAGGCTGTCACTTCTTAACTAACTACCAATGGCTGTTTATACTGTAACTGACTATTTAACCGACGAAAACTTAACTGCAAGTTTGCTAATGGTCATTCGAATGGTAGCGTGGTGTTCGGGTCATCTATCTCCCTCCAAAATGGTTGAGACTGATGATGGCTGAGCACTGCGTTATGCTCGTGAACGAGTGCTGTTCGTGTGTCTGGCCGCAGCCCTTATGTTTTCCCCTATTATTGTGAGACATTTGACTAATGCTTTGGCATTTAGAGTTGTTAATGGCAATCATGAAATCTTATTAGGTTTACATATGGCAACTGATGTATTTGGTTTTAAGATGATTTGAGAAAAGATGGTCAGAGTGGAGTTTTTTTTCCGTTGCCTTTTTCTCCACTACAATACGAAGGCGGCGGCTTACATTTTACATTGTACATTGACATTCAGCAAACAGAATGTAAATTCTTTACGTTGAAATAAAATGATTTGAATTATGAATTTTGAATTTAACTGCATTTACGGAGTATTTTAAGGAATCGTGTTTTTATAAATAATCCCGTAAATGTTAACCACTTTTATTTTTTTAATGTTTAGTTGCATGCATTTAACTAACGAAATTAAATGCATCAAATGTTTTGTTTGATGTATTTAATTTCTTAAGCTCAGCATAAGGCTTTTTGCCAGATTTAGTTTTATTTAATACCTACTTATTTACTTTATTTAATATTTGTTGGCAATACAGACAATTTCACTTTCACTTTCATCGAAGTCTAAAAACGTCTTGATAGCGCAATGCATAATATGCCAAGTTAAGTAAAACGTATATTTTTAAAGAATACTTGATATTGTTAGTGTCAGTACAATTACAGTACAAACCATTTCTTTTAAAGACTAACGATCTAATTAAAAAAAACGCGATTTCTCTAAAACGCGAAGCACGGATTCCTCTAAATCCAATCCTAAGCTGCCTCTGAGGCCTGTTTTAGAGATTTACCAACATTCTTTTCGGGTACCTACTATTGTGTATTTTATGGATTCTACATCTAAATATACCCCTTTTCAACTATATTTTCTATGGTAACCAAAATCAAAACAATATTTTGCGCATCGGTTTGATTTTTGTATACTTGATGGGCCATTCGCCACTCTTAACGAAATCTAATCCTTAGCTAGACGAGATAAGGCGTCATTTGCGTTGACTGGTCTGGTACCGCAAATTGATGTTTGCGTTGTGAAGCGTTTTGCGTGCTGCGGTGTACTAGGAGTCATCGTGTCTCTCGGATGTTGGACTTTGGAACTAGAAACGTGTAGCTAAGTAAGCGTAACGCAAGGGGCTTACTGTGAGTGTACTTGGTTTTTTATTGATGGTAAATACAATACAAAAATAGGCGCAGGCATTTTTCCAAGCGCTTCCGTGCTTCGCAAGGGACGTAAAGCCGTTGTCATGTCATGGCAGTCGTTAAGTCATGCCAGATGCTTATGGGCGGCTTGATAACTTCTGACAGTATGGCCCACCACTGTCTTACAATCCTCCACCAACCCGGACTTGGCCGTCGTCGTGGTGGAGTATGACCTTACCTTCCTGCAATGCAGGAAGAGATCCGTGCCCCAGCAGTGGTGACATACAAGGGCTGATATTGATCAAAATACAATCATTTTTACAAGACGCAATCAGTGGTCCTGGTCGAAACTAGAATACCCATGCTATGGCAATTAATTAGACAAGAATATCACAAAAATAGAAATACACCCAGGTTGAGGCCATTTGGACAATTGTACGGTAGACCCCAGTGGGAATCGAAACCACGATATCTGGTATGCTAATCAGACGATATACCGATAGATCAACGAAGCAGTCATCATCATGATAGAAGGTCATTATGGACATCCGCCCGCATTTGAATGCAATTTGAGGTGATCACGTGATGCAATTTACGTTACTACACGAAAAAACTTGGGCTGTTGTATCTACGTAATGGGATAATTTATACAGCGTCCAGTGGCACCTTCACTCACACTAGATGGGTGAAGGGACCACTCCGATGCTGCAGTGCCTAGTGCTTTTACTACACATAATGAAACGTTATTGAGACAACGCAAAAACTGGGCCGAATTTCATAAAACTACTATTTATTTATTTACCATTTATTTTAGTCAACTTTGCAATGACCATCGAATTCTCATAGTAAACTATACATTGTACTTCTATGAAACAGGACCCTTTTATGATTACATATCTATAAATAAACCTTCTTCTTCTTCTTCCTCGTGTGCCGTCTCCTAACGGAGGTTGGCAACAAATTAGGCTATATTGCTTAAATAAATAATCTGCGATGTTAAATAATAATAGGATATCTTATAAATAAACCACAACTTAAAATTATCGGTATGTTTTTTATCATTTTATTTAGCTTTTATCTACGATAATCATTCAATCAACCCGTATTCATGCATAACAGGATAGAGATCCCCCAAAATTTGTGGCCACCCCCAAGGCAGGCCACTTCACTTCTGTCTTCGGCCACCCTGGGAGCCAGTAATCTGGCTCAGATCGACTCCAGCGACGATGTACGCTTAGCATGCTCGTTTGACTCTCTCTTGACGTCAACCCGCAACCTCAAACTGCAAAGTAGGTAGTCGGGGCTGTAAGTGATGCAATTTGCTTGAGCCAGATGTCGCTGCCTGTACGTAATACAGAGCATAGTGTAAAGAGGTTCGAAATTTCACTGATGGCGGTGAGTCGCCCATTGGCTCAATTGGTAGAGCGCTGGCACAGATAGCCAGAGGTTGCGGGTTCGAATCCCGGCATGGGTGAAATTTTTAGCCTCTAAATAGGTTTTTAAATAAAATGTATTTATGTCTATACATACATAGTTCATCCATAAAAATTTGCTGACATATCATCAATGAAGTAATAAATTAGTGTTACCTACTAAAGTATCAACAGAATGTTAGCATCTATTTTCGATGTTTTGATCCGGTTCGACCAAAATGGATTTAAGTAAATCATACTCGCAAATGGCCAGTCCCGGTTGTTTTATTTATCATAAACTTTTAATTTCTGTCTAACAAACATACTGTATTGAAGATAAGATAATATAAGAATATACTTTATTGTAAACCAGGAAAAAACGATTTGATAGAGTCAAAAAATACATTAGGTACAGCAACTCAGTCCATACGTAAAGTAGAAGAAACGGGTTATTCCACTTATCCCTATTGAAAATCCCCATTGATGGCTTTAAATTGGGATTTGGGAATATGCGTACGAGTATACACCGTGACTAACGCGACATTCTCAAATATGAGCAAAAGCAAAACTGAAGAAAATTGCATTAGGTATATTCACTAGCTTTCCAATGTACGCTACTTTGTTTCAAATCGTAACTATGTAACCTATTTTCTTTTTCGCTTACTACTTGCTACTTTTCGTTGCGAACATTGTACGGATGGATGGCATGGGTAATAAACCTGATGATGTGAATAGGTTCGTACAGTTGACAAAACAGAACCTTTACATTTTAGTTGCAAAACCAACCATAAAGTAACTGGTTTCAGTGTACGCGTGTTAAGCCGTCCAGTGAACCTTTGTTACATTGCGCTTATTGTGGGTGCAATAACCGCAAACCTCAACAGTTGGTTTTTTGCGGTTGATTATTTTATTTTATTTGCTCAGAAAATGACGTGTTATTACAGTGACAGCACATAATTTTTGTATATACTTGTACCTACTATTATCTGTTATGTTAAGGGTGACTTTGCAATAAATAATAGTAATAATATATAATCACTTGTCCTCGTCCACTATCACTTGTCTAGGATACATTGTGCTACGGTAACCAGGCAAGGACACAAACATGGAATAACACACCCAGACTGGGGCCATATGTTTACAAAAATACGGCGGTTCCAGTGGGAATCGAATCCACGACCTCAGATATGGCAACAAGACGTGATACAACTAGACCAACGAGGCAGTAAAAAAAGTTATAAAAAAGAACAAAATATATACTTTCGAGGTTGCATACTTTTTGGCAGGCGCAAACAATACTATAAATAAAAATAAAATAAAAAAATAGCCTTTATTTCTCTGACAATTGTTATTACTTATTACCTAAGTTTAAATCATATTTCAATTAAATTATTACTTTAAATTAAATTGACTTTTATTTGATTATAACATGCACTTGATAGGATAGGAATATTGATTGAATTTATTATTTAATTCGATTAATTAATTATTCAATTTCAATGTCAGGTTGCCTTCCGACATAGGCCTCCTCTAGGGCTTTCCACTTTTCTCTGTCTCTGGCTATGGATCTCCATCCTTTGGGTAAATCGTCTTCCCATCTCTTTATAGGTCTTCCTCTATTTCTCTTTCCTTCTCTTGGGTACCATTCGGTTACCTCTCTTGTCCATTTATCTGTCTGTTCTCTCATTAAATGTCCTGTCCATCTAAACTTCAGCTGCTTTATTTTCGTCGTGACATCTACAACTTTTGTTATATTTCTTATTTTTTTCTAATGACCATTTATCTTTAAGTTTTATATTTAACATGCTTCTTTCCATATTTGTTGGCAAACTTTGATTTTTTGAAGAAGTTCCTTTGTCAGTGACCATGTTTGGCAGGCATATGTCAGACATGGCAGAACACAGGTATTATATACTCTGGTTTTCTCTGAGATTGGTATGTCTTTATTTTTTAATACCTCTTTCAGCGACCAGTATCTGTTCCAAGTGTTTTTTACTCTTCTATCAAGTTCTTTCGCCATTTGGTTTCTAGGAGATATTAGCTGTCCAAGATAGATGTACTCTTCTACATATTCAATCACCTCGTTTTCAATAGTAATTTTGTCTTTGGTCCTGTTGGTCATTACCTTTGTTTTGCTGGTATTCATAGTTAGACCGGCTTTCTTGCTTTGTGCTGCGAGTTGTTGTAGTTGCGTTTGTAGTGTTTCTGCATCTTCAGCGAATATTACGAGATCATCAGCAAATCTGAGGTGGTTAAGCCTTAGACCATTTATGTTGAGTCCACATGTTTCCCAGTGTAAGTTTCTAAAAATTGTTTCCAGCACTGCTGAAAACAACTTTGGTGATATGGGGTCCCCCTGCCGGACTCCCTTGTTGACCTTGAATTCGTCTCCTATTTTTTTCAGCTGGATCTTGGTAGTGCAATTTTGGTAAATTTGTTTTAGTAGACGGATATATTTATTTTGGATGCCTTGTTGATGTAAAGCTTGCCATATGTATATGTGGTTCAATGAGTCGAAGGCCTTGTTATAGTCAACGAATGCTATGTAGAAATCCCTGGAGTATTCGTTACATTTCTTAATGACCTGCCGTACCACATGTATAGGATCTATAGTTGAAAATTTGACTCTAAGCCCGGCTTGCTCTCTAGGCTGATTTTCATCTAAGCAGTGTGTCATACCATTGAGAAGAACCTTTGAAAAGACTTTGTACACATTTGACATTAAACTTATAGGTCTGTAGTTGTTTATTTGACTTTTGTCCCCCTTTTTGTGCAACAAAATAATCTTAGATTTTGTCCATTGGATGGGTATCTTTTCTGATGTCAATATTTCATTAAAAGTTTTTGTCATTATGTTCTCTAAAACTTCTACCAGACCTTTAAGTATCTCGTTATTTATTTTTTCGTCTCCTGGTGCTTTGTCGTTCTTCTGAGACAGGATGGCTTTTCTTGTTTCGCTTCCTAGTATGTATGGTATATCTTCTTCTTCATTTTCATAATCTCCGCTATTTTCGTCTTGATATGTTGTTCCATCGTTATGACGAGTTGTCTGTAAAAATCTGGCAATTTTCATGATTTGAGCATTGGTCGTATTTTCTTTTCCTTGTCTGTCCTTACATGTCATTTTCGGTATCCATATGGAGTTTTCTTTAAGTATTTTCAGTGATTTCTTTATCCCACCTGTTTTTATAATGTTTTCTCTGATAGTTTCCAGTCTCTTTTTCTTTCTGTGTTCTCTTATGCTGTTTGAGATTTTTTCACTAATGAGTTCGATATCCTTGAGTTTATTTTTTCTATCTTTTACTAAATTGCTTCTCTCTATCATCAGGTTTTTGGCCTCTTTACCTAATCGATCTTTCCTTTCATTTATTGTTAGTTTCTTTTCTAGTTTGGATATCTCTCTTTCAATGTACTTGTATTTATCTTGCAATGAGATGTCTTTGTCGCATTTTTGTATGTTATTCTGAAATTCTTCAATAATATTTTCTGGCAAGGGCAACATTATTTGCTTTTTTCTGATATGTATATTTTTTCTTGATTGCCTTACAGCGGCTGTTCTCAGATTGGCTCTTACCATATTATGATTCGTTGAAAAATTAAACCTTTTCAATATTTTGATATTTTCTAATGCCTCCGGTTTATTTGTTATGATGAAGTCTATCTCATTGTGATACTTGCCATCAGGTGATATCCAGGTCCATTTTTGCTCTCTTTTCCTTTATAGAACCCATTTGATATCTGTAGGTTGTGTTCGAGTGAGAAACAATATTATATACCTACAAATATACTCTGCAATATTATAAATATTTGTAATTGTAAAGAGGTTCGAAATTTCGCTGATGCCGGTACTTGCCTATTACATTAGCTCAGTTGGGAGAGCGCTGGCACGTTTAGCCAGAGGTCGCGGGTTCGAGTCCCGGCAAGGGTGGAATTTTTAGCCTCTAAATAGGTTTTTAAAATTGTCCTTAGCACGGGTTAGTGCAACAAAAATAAAATAATCATTTGTAATGTACCTCGGATTGTCGTAATAATCTACGAATTATAGTTGCAAGAAACTCGGCCGATGACGACGGTGATATCTTTAGATCTCTTTATGTCCTATTTAGATTATTGCAATACCGATGCTCTTAATCTGAGGATTAGACTGACAGGCAGACACATTGACCTGATTATTATTATCATTAAATAGACTCTTGTTTGCAATGAAGTGTTCTCTATCCATGTACAGTCAATTAACATACGTGTATTCTAAGTTACGTTAAGGATGAATTTCCAAGAAGAACTGTTATGGGCCACCCGTTGCCGACTGTATTATTGAATGACTGTATTATTGTACAACGTATTATTGAACTATCCAAGAACTCTGAATGATATCTTCAGTATCCATATTTAATGGCAGAATTTTACCCTATTAGCAAAATAGCCTTATAAGAACTTAAGTCTGGACTTACTTAAGAGTTGTCTTGTCTAGAAACTATTGTACTCGTCTGTAAGAAAATATTTTATATATTGACAAGAACATAAGTTATACAAGCGCAATTTATAAGTCTTATTGGTGTTAATCATTATTTGTGATTTTTATGGCATTCTATAAGCCTATCTGTCGGCCATAGATAACCTGTCGACTGTATAGTCTTCAGGTTTGCACTTCGACCTTTACGTGCAGACTCTGTAATTAATATGCAATTATTCAACGAAAATTTAAAGGTTGACCACCGGTCAACCTACCCATCCACCTATAAAAATATCAAGTTAATTGCCATCTGAACATTAACAGCTACTAGGGCCCAATTTCGTAGAACTACAATTCATGTTTCCTATGACAATTCGAGGTACGTTGCAAAGTCGATTAACAAGCAGGAGGACTCGGCTTCGCAATGCACATCTTCTTGTTCAGGCTATATTATGTAGTCCACTGCTGGACATAGCCCTCCCCTAATGAGCGCCATAGCGCCCTGTTTTCAGCTTGCCGCATTCAGCATCTGCCGGCAGTTTTCCGCAGATCGTCATCCCATCTGGTCGGAGGGTATCCTGCACTACGTTTGCCGAGTCGCGGTCTCCACTCAAGAACACGTTTACTCCAACTGTTGCCGGTTTTTCGCGAGATATGGCCAGCCCACTGTTTAACGCATTGTCATAATACACAGTGAATTGCAGATTTTTGAACTGCGGCCCAGCGGTTTTTATACCCAGTGCGGGCATGTACCAATGACTTGGTTTAGGTTCAAAGTTACGTACATTTGCGAATTTTTAGTTGCAATAGAGCGTGAAGGAAAATGTGGTGAGGAAACCCGCGATTGCGGACTAAGTTGTTAGTTTGGTATAGGTTCTGCGCAAGTCTGTATCATCTTAAAATTAAAGTCCCCAGCGTCCGAGTGATCCCTTCACCCTTATAGTGTGATTGAAGGTGCCACTGGACGCTGAATAAATCATCTCATAACGTAGATGCAGAGAGCAATGTAAAGGTTTATGTGTTGTATAGACTGTGCGTTCTAGACACGCTTTTACAATCAACTCCTTACTTGCATGGCATAAACAACATCAAAACCTGTTCTCTCAGCTGCGATCGGTTTTGAAAGTTTTAAAATGCGTTGGACATACATAACAAGTATTTTAGAAGGCGCTTTGAACGCAGTTCTTACTAGGAGGTTCAAGGCGGGTACAGTGCAGGCGACAGCAGGTCGACCTTTATGTTTGTATTGAAGACCGAAACATACTGTGTCGAAATATCTTTGAGGGCACCCCCCAATAGTTATACCTAAGAACATAATATAACCTCGTTCTTCCCATCCCAGAGGGGTAGGCAGAGACCAGGGTCTGCCACTTGCCACGATCCTGACAGATTATCTTCGCTTCATCCACGTTCAGGGTGCGTCATGGACAAATCCTTTGTCCACCACAGCTTGCCATCGACGCGCTAAAAAAGTAAATTTTGTGTGTATTTTGAGTAACCACGATTGGACCCGTTTAATATACCTTTAAATATTTTGTATGAAAGTGAATTGGGTTAATTAATTCCATATTATATTAAATCCAGACGTTTCGGCAGCGTTGTAGTTTTAACTAATAAATAATCGCGATAATAAGTATATAACTATGTATGGTTGATTATACGTCTTTTCGGCTCCCTTGCACCACTTCCGCGTCCCTTTTTTTGAGGCCGGTGGCCTAGCCCCAACAGTGTGCGTCTTTCGTGGCCTGCATACATATCCACCTTCTTCCATAGTTTCAACTGTGAAGAGAAAGGTCGAAGTGCTGTCTACTTTTTGAGTACAGTCCTTCCTCGTTAAGGTACTGCGTAGGTTTTGTTGAGTGAAAAATTTAACACAATATTAGCTTAACGAGGTCCAGTACAAATACGTATGTACCTACACTACTGCGTAATGTGTTTGACGTCAATGTGTTTGATTATGCTGAGTAGCTAAAAGTGGGTGTGTTAGGTTCCACCTCCATCGCAGCATAATATACTAACTTGCTTCCATCGCGCTCGAAAAATAGGGTAGATGCACAAAAAAAATCTTAAATTCAGTTGGAGAAGCCATGTTAAAAGATAAGTAATCTTGATCATTGATTTGCTCGCAAAGCAATTCTAGTCACGTGGTACAAAACGCGTCACACACATCAACTTAAACTATAATGTCTCTAGGTGCTCGAAATGCCTCATAAATTTCATAATTCGGAAGTATGCTAAGGAAACCAATATTTATTTGACTTGAGCTAAAGTTCTTATTTATATAAACAGAATCGTGTTAAAACACTCCTCAGAGTGAGTTTAATTAGTTTGTAGTAAAAGGAAAGTCGTAACTAACCACAGATAAATTTAACCTTTCTTTATCAACTTTAATTAATAGAATAATTTACTTGTTCGCATTGTTGAGTCATGTGAAACCCTAAAAATTCTTTTTTTATTTTTTTTTTCTATGGCATTAAATAACTTTTTAACTTTTTGACTTTTTAATTAAATATTCCTTATATTTAATTCAATAGTCAAAAGGTTAAAAGTCAAACGGTTAAAAAAAAGTAATTCTTTCTTACACCCGTAAGTAGATCCGGACTAAAAGTCTACAATTCTTTCTTTTTTTCAATTTAATTTGGAAGCAAGTTCCCCATCGCAGCGTGGACAGAAATACTGGCACAATATCGGAAGGTTTCGTATCTCTTTGTACCGATAAGTCCGCTAGCGATTTTCCAATTTGGCCGGTTTGTACTTTCAAGGCTTCGTGGCATCGGCTCGGCCGTCAAACGGACTTGACTGACTCCACTCATACACAATCACACCGCGGTATCGATCGGAGCTGCACGCTGCACGCGATTATTATTTATTTTCCTCGAGTTAACTAAATACGTGCGAACCGGAAAATTCTAACGGGAAAATCTACTCATAAATTAAAAAATAAACAGAAATGTATTCAATCGCCGAAGTGACGCTCGCCTTCGTCGTTTTCTACGCTTTCTCGTTTTTGTTCGAAGTTGTTACGGGACTCATAGTATAGTGAGATGGGGTTGGAGATCGAATAAAATGTGATATTTTAAGTCGTTAAATAATGTAATTAGTCCGTAAGAGTTAAGTCGACTTTTCAATGCAATCTTAGGCTCTTTAAGTTATTTATAAAAGAATTATGACATACCTACGTAATTAAGTTTCCAACGGCATCTCAATCACAATCAGCATTGCACAGAGTGAGTACCTATTTACCTACCTACTAATTTTATTTTATATACACCTACAATAATAAAGTAATTAATAAATTTTCATTATTAGTAATTCTTATTTATTCCATTTTCATTATTTACTCCATGCACCTACATTGGTTTGGTTACATTTTTTTCTTGCCTTTCGCTAATTCTCTATTTCGTCGAAGATTGAGGGACGCCTGGGACAAGGCTTGAGGTTTAAATAATAATAATATTTCGGATCAATCAAAATCCATATACAAAATAACACATTACTTATAAAAGATAGTAAGATAGTATGCTTAATTTATATAAATGCTGTGCTTACCTACAAGTAGTGTACAAATACGTAATTTTATATTTTTGTAACGCTTTTGTACATTCTGTACGTATTGGAGTGCCTAATAAAATAAAATAAACTATGAACATTAGAACACAATATAATAAATTAAACAATGAAAAGGACAAACAGCGCACAAATTATTAGGTACTAATAGAGTCGATCTCGTATCTGAGAGACTGAGGAGTGTATGTTCAATTGTTCATCCAGTGTCTCAGAAACACTTAAGCTTAAAGCTTGACAGGATCGTGGACAGTGGCAAGCCGGCAAGGGTAGTACGACGGTACGAATCCCGCGTTTTGCGGAGCTAAAGTGTCAGAATTTGGCAGTTAATGAACTGCAAAGTCGCGACTTTTGACATTGGAACGCGCACCTACCGGTCGTTGTACTACCCATGCCTTATCTGCTTACCCTCGCCGGGATACAGGCGTGAGATGGTAATCTAGGACGGATTTTCTACGTTCAGTTTCGTGTCAGTCAATACCATCAGTCTTGTTAGACTGGTAGACTGATTGTCTATTCAGTGGACTGATTGACCAGACTGACTGATATTCGAATATTTTGATGCTTCGTCCGTCTGACATCAATCCGAGCTTAATCAAGGTCACGGACTGAACTGACGCCGGACTGAACGTGTAAACTCCGCGTTATAAGCTAGGTACCTATGTCTATCAATCACCTTAGCTCTGGTGAAATCTGCCGAAAAACCGATGAGGAACAAAGGTTCTCGAGTGAATAATACCACGGTTGGTGGGTAAAGATGGGAACTGGCAAATTTAACGTAGAATCGAGGCAGATTGATGGTAGCGCCTCGCTGGCCGAGGAGAGAAAGAAGTGGCGTGCCCTGAAGGCTTAAATCCAGCAGGGGACAAGTACGGGCTGATTGATTTTATACCAACGGAAGACTGACACACATATTGGTCAGTGCTGACACACCTCTTTTATTTTACGGAACCGCATATCAAAATATCCAAGACCCGGTGGTATCTACGTAGGTATCCTTCAGAAACTTTGAGTTTAAAATCTGTCTAATTTGTGCTCGAAATGAAGTTAAATCACGCAATAAGATTTAATCCTTAGTTCTGGCAAAATCCCATTACAGTAAAGAAAAAAACACCATAGGTAAACAATAATTCAATTCAGCAATCGTGACCGTGAGAGCATCTAGCGGGAAACGCCTGCCGGATGCGTTTTACATGTTTTTATGAAGGTACAATCAACATACTAATAACACTTTTCGTATTTACAGACGGTATACATCAACCTTTACACGCGTGCACTGACCTACTCAGTTCGTAACAGGCCACTCCGATCGACAGTAAATCAACCTTATCATTTTTGTTGCTAAGTTGCCCGTAATGGCACGCAGTAGACTGAACGCAAGTAAAGGTTGATGTGCTGTCCACTGTAGAAATAAATTGGAAATGTGATGTCAACTTTACTCAGTTACAATTATTAATTGTAAGTACCTTGTAAAGCTTATTTATGAAAACACTTTTAATATGCTAAAACACTCCTACATTAGTACATTATATTTTAGGTACCTAATCTGTGGATTATATTAATATCTTTTTAATACAGTTGCTCATTGGTTGCTCAAAAAGTGGCGTATTACAGGGACGTATTAATAGCGTGCGGGAAGTGGGATAATACATACAGGTGTTCTGTGGCTATTACACACTCGTGCTTTTTTTAACCTTTCCCGCCGTAGATAGAGTACTCCCTCTACGTTTCCCGCACTCGTGCGTTTTCTTTCCCAACTGTCAAAATAATGTCTACTAAAAAGAAAAACAAACCATGAAGTTTTTACTAAAAAAAAATAGAAGTTTTTATGAGCTACTAATTTGTTTCAATATCAGATTTAATTATTGGATTGAATGAGTTATGTTAGGTTTCATTTCATTTCATCTCATTAAATTTCATTTTCATTTCAGATCAATAAAAAAAAATTACTGAAGACTTGGCTGTATGAGCAAAGTTCCCTTTGCCTACTAGAATGGGTGAAGAAAAAAAATCTCTGTTTATATTTTTTTACGGTTGGCGCCATTTTCCAAATAATTTTTCTTTATTAAATTGCTTATTTTTTTCGCAACTGTATTAAAAATAGTCGTTCAGTACACGTGCGGAACCGTCATTGCAACTTGTTTTCCGACATTTGTCGGAACTCTTTGCAATGACAGCCTTTCCGCACTTGTAATGAAATATACTATTCTTGTTCTGAGAGTCTCTTGTCTTGTAAAATCTCTGGCCTTAAATGTGCAAATTCTACTTCTGATAACTTTTAAAGTGCGCAAATAAACTCTGTATTAATTATTACTACGGGCGAAAATGAACGAATGAATAAACATTATTTAGTGCATTAAAAAACAAATGCGTAAAATGAGAATTGATGTGACGTCGACTGTACCTTCGATAGCAGATCAACCTTTACATTTATGGGACTACAAAGTCGTCCTTAGTGTAACTGATGCTCGTAATAATACCTATGCTGTCGACTTCACATACTGAAGCTCAAATATTATATATATATAAATAAGATATATAGGTGGAGTAGAACCTTTGAGCGATTGTGAATTTACTAAGTTTAGAATGCTGTCGGACGGTCGGTATTTTCGCGTTGCTCAAGATAGCCTTAAAATTATTGGTTCCATCAGCTTGGACTATTACTCTCGATGGCCTTGACAATCTTGCAGCGAGCGTGTGAAGAAATCATAGATATAGTGGAAGAAATTATTTTGCTGGTACAGTAGCTGTCCTACAAATTCGCCCGCGAAGAAATCACCGATAGTTATAGTGGAAGAAATTGTAGGTAGGTACTTTGTGTATTACTTTGTAGGTAGGTACCTACAGTACAACTACCCCCGCAGCTGATGCGATCTTGTCCCACACAGGTTTATACTGTAGACTGTACCTGTACCTACCTATCTTGTGTTGCAGGGTGTTGATTTGGTCATTTCTTTACGTTATTATTTCCGTTATTTCTGATATTCGAAAGCTCGAATGAAAAAAATGCTAATTTATACCGGAAAAAATGCGAATAAATATGCCGATAAGACAGTCTGTAATTATTGTCAACATTTTTATCTAAGACTTACGAAAAATTTTAAAAAACAAAAATGTTTTCATTATATTACAGTGCGTTCACATTAACTTGACGCGTGAGAGAATTGGTAACAAGGACATAACATGTGAATTAGCTTTTGGACCTAATCGGAAGATGGTTAAACAAGCCCTCAATCCTTTTATTTTCCCCAAGTAATGGGAATGATTTCTTATTTAACATGGTAACAGTAAACACCTCAGTGTTACCAATTCTCTCACGCGTCAAGTTAACGTGAACGCACAATAAAATGGGAATTTAAAAATTAAAACTTAAAGAAAACTTGGTTTTTGTATTGTTGTTCCGCTATTGCAGAAACGAAACGCCAAATGTCAAAATCAGCTGTTTACTGTCAAGTGTCACCGTTATTGTGTTGTCATGTCATGTGTGAATCTGACCTGAATCGTGACGTGAATGTGCCTATGAAATGAAACTAAACACATAATGAAGATGCTCGACGCAAGATTTTTACGAAAATTGCACTTGAATTACAGTATAAATCTCGCGAACAATAAGCGGCATCATTCCGTGAGTTGTAGTAAAAAGTGGCGAAGTGTTGTTGGACTTGAAGTGCACGCACAGTTGAATACTGAATCCAAACTGTTCTCCGGGGCCGAAAACGTTTTCGGCGGCTTAGTGAACAACTGCGTGTCCCTATTCGATGCCGCTATACCGGGAACTTTACCAGTGTTGAACAGAAAATGTGTAGAACTAGGCGTAAAGACCGCACTAGCCCTGTCTTGCAAAGTGAACGCAGTGTCAACTTTCGATAGGAAACACTACTTCTATGCGGATCTACCGACTGGCTATCAGATCACACAGCAAAGGGCGCCTCTAGCTAGCGACGGAGTAATTAGTTTTCAGGTAGATTTTATTCATAGTCAATTAATTTTAACTTTCTAACCTCAAAAAGTTGTGACAAATCCTAAATGATTTTGTGGCGAGCACATGTCAACTCTGCGCGCGCACTACAAACTCCAATATTCCTGCATCTCGCAATCAAAGTGTTTCAATGACATAGCATAAATATAACGTCCGACTAACAATAGTCGGACCGGCCGTCCCCAGGCATACGATCTGCCTGGCGGGAAATTTCCCTTTATAGTGGAGGAGCATGATCACCCGCTCTTCCCTATAATTTGACCATCCATCTTTCTGCCGTGTTTTCCTGACTAATTAATCAATTAGCCTGCTCTCGGACATAGGCCTCTCTCAAAAATGCAACTTCTATCTAACTCAGCCATAGACAGATTGCCTCAGACGTTAAAACAACCTGATGAGTGTTCTATGCTGTGTGTTACTTGATAGTCTCACCTTGAAAACTTTTGTAAGCATTGGCTTTCGGTTCTTCATTAGGTGTAACCAGCCCAGTGTCTAGTTAACCATTGAAAAAAACAAAAAGATTTAATCTTAACATCCACTTCCTTTGCCTTCAGGTATTCACACCAGGACTCCACAAAAAGCCATACAAGAAAAGTTCCCGCATCAAGCAGATCCAGCTGGAACAAGACAGCGGGAAGTCCCTTCACGATGTGGAGCTCAAACGTAGCCTCGTCGACCTGAACCGTGCTGGGGCTCCGCTAGTGGAGCTGGTTTTCGAGCCCGACTTGGAGGTGCATTTTATTATTATTATTATTTGTAATTCAGGCAGGCAGTCATAGAACTGGTGAAGCCTGTATCTAGATGTACATTTGTATTTAACTCCTTGTCTGTTTTGTTTCCTTTAGATATTTATCCAGTTTGATTTTGATTTCAGATTAACACTAACTTCTAAGATTACCAAGTTGTAGGCTGGTCACATCTGCAGAAAATCGGGCAACCCTTTGTCTTTGTGTTGTTATTGTGTTAGAATTTTTCAAATTTAATTTATAAATCTACAAACCAGCAAACAGTGAGTGAAAGCTGGTTGCCTCTTTAAGAGCAACGGACAGAAAGTAACCTATGCATGGTGGAGGTCTATGTCAACCAGTGGATGAATTTGTTCTGCTCCCCCTGACCGCATGGTCTGACTGCTTTGTGCAACTAATCAGACGAGTGAAGAGTTCCATATTTATAGCACTCTTTACTGGAAAATTCTTACCAATCATCCATGACACTACAACAGAGTCACATGCCTATGTTTGATGACTGATTGCAGATAAAGTAATGGAAAAAACTACTAAGCGGACAACGCATACTTTTTTCTTGTTGGTTCGACTGATCGGTCAACATGGACATGTTTATCTCCCGTGACCGCATCGTCCGACTGTTTCGTCCTACTACAATAATCGGACAATGCAGACACAAGACACGACACAAAAACACAGTGACACAGACACATCGTCATAGAAGAAGGTTATTATGGCTACAATAGATCTGTTCACTTACCTAACCCCCACTATCACTTCCTTACAGGATGGCGAGGAGGCGGCGGCGCTAGTCAAAGAGCTGCTGCTGATAGTGCAGCGTCTGGGAGCATGCAGTGGGCGCATGGAGGAGGGGGCTCTGCGAGTCGACGCCAATGTCTCGATCCATAAGCCTGGAGAACCATTGGGCACGAGGACTGAGGTGGGCATGCAATTTTCTACCCTTTGCCTGTTACATTTAGAGTTGAGATTAAGCAGAGGATAGGGCGCTGCGAATCGACGCTAATGTCTCAATCCATAAGTCTGGATAAGCATTAGACACGGGAACTGAGGTGGACATGCGATTTTTTTCCTTGTATTTAGAATCGACATCAGACAGCGGTCGTATGGAAGAGTAGATGCTGCTAGTTGACTGCATGTCTCAATCCATAAGCCTGGAGAAGCATTGGATACGAGGACTTTTGCCCTCTTACATTTAAAGTTGAGATCAGGCAGCGGTCGTATGGAGGAGGGTCGACGTATTTTTTGTTAGGGTGGAACGTTCCTGCCTCTACCAGCTTATCGGTGGTTGTAGGAATGTGAATAAAATCAGGGTAGTAGCACATAACGAAAACTAACACAGCTAATCAGCCAAGTAGCCTTTACAGATTAACGAGTACCTAATAGTTAACCAATTTCTAAAAAGAAAGTGTCGTACAAATCCCATTAAAAATTACTTTGACAAGTAAATGTTATTTGTTACGATACTATTTTATTTTTGTTTGGTTGTCTCTTTGGATTTGTGGGAATTAGTATCGAAGACCAAAATAGTAATAATACAAAAATAGATACAGTTACACCTGAGATTACGGCACTAAGTTTTATAGTTGGGCCATAAGTACGTACTGTAGCGCACTAGTTATTGAAACGCTAGATTAGCAACAATACTTTCTTTTTATTTGTTTTTTTTATCACAAAAGCTAGCCTAGCTGAGTCTCAACACGACTGACACCTACATAAACAAAACGTAAAATTATTCTTCAAATAATTCAAACTCTGCCTAGACGGCTACGCCAGCCAGCTGCTATAAAGAAGTATTGTTACAGTACCAAGCGCCGAGGTATGTGAACAGCTCAGCTCCACAAGGGTTTCCTCCGGATGTTTTCCTTCACGGTTAGCGAGTGATATTGCTACTAAATATTCACAAATGTACGTAACTTTGAAAACGAAGACATTGGCACATGCCGGGATTTGAACCCGCAACCTCACGATTGAGAGGCCAGAGCTCTACCGATGTTCTACGAGTACCACACAAGCACAGTATGTTGACATATTTACGTACCTTTTGTTGTTGTTGTTGCATTTAGATACCTACTCGGACTCGGAAGAGTATGAAGACATTTGCATTAAAAATTTAAATACCAAATGGCTTTGTTCGATTGAACTTATATAGGTCAGCACCTACATGAATAGTAACGCTCTCATTGTTTCCCGATACAATGAATTCGAAGCAAAAAGGTAAACATCACATTGTTTTGTATCCTCTAAAATTGGGACAGGGCACTGATCTTTGTGGTCTGTCCCAATTTTAATTCTTAAGTAACGTTCTGTCACGCTCCTTTCAGGGGGATTCGAAGAGACAGCACAACAAACAAGTAACTATTTACTTAGCGAAATTCTCAATGAGCCGTTTTCAGCACAAGTTCACAAAGTGCTTCATAGATGGCGCTTACAGGCGTGGCCATAGAAAAACCGGAATAGGGCTGTCAAAATTAATCTGTGGTAGGCAAAATTTGACAGACGTGTCCTTGTTCCTGTATGTGTAGATGGCGAAGTGCTTTATGAATTTGTGCTGAAAACGGTTCATTCAGAAACTGGCCATTCCATTAGCTCAGAGATCAGGGACTTCTCAATAGAATCTGTACAATTTTATGTCAATAAATGTTACATTTTTAGTGTCAGGCAATTTTCCATAAAACCACTAGTCTTACCTAACACTGTTAATATGACATATCAGCCCCTTCCCCAACAATCCGCTGTTGAACGTAGGCCTCCTCCTAGCCACGCCACTTCCTTCTGCCCTCCGCTGTCCTGAATATAATATCAAATATCGATCTTCAACATAATCATATACGAATTAAAAAATAACTGTCATTGATAGATTTTCCGTGATGCACGAATAAACTCGCAAACAATTGAAAAACGTTTACAGTTCATATTCTTTTTAATGCACTAACCCGTGTTAAGGACGATTTTAAAAACCTATTTAGAGGCTGAAAGAGGATGTAGTGACTAGAAGGAATGTTGCGTTGGTTTGGTCATGTGGAGAGGATGAAGGAAGAAAGATTGACGACACAAATATATATATTGCGAATGTGATTGGAAGGGCTGGTAAGGGACGTTCCAGACGGACTTACATCGACCAAATAGGGGATGTATTAGCAAAGGGAAAGATAAAAAGTACCCGGAACCGGCTTGCGTGCATGCAACGACTTATGAACGTTGATGAAGCGAAGGAGATCTGTCAGGATCGTGGCAAGTGGCAGTCCCTGATCTCTGCCTACCCCTCTGGGATACAGGCGTGAGGTTATGTACGTATGTATGTATTTAGAGGCAATTTTTTTTTTGTATTTGTCTTTAGCACGGGTTAGTGCAAAAAGAATATAATCATGTGGGTACAGCGATATCATTCCGATGTAAAACCTAACTGCAAAGTAGGTACTCGGGACTGCACGTGATGCAAATTACTTCAGCCAGATGTCGCTGCCTGTACGTAATACAGAGAATATTGTAAAGAGGTTCAAAATTGATGATGGTGAGTCGCCCATTAGCTCAGTTGGAAAGAGCGCCGGCACGGATAGCCAGAGGTCGCAGGTTCGAATCCCGGCATGGGTGGAATTTTTAGCCCCTAAATAGGCTTTTTAATGTTAAATAATAGTAGAGATGAACGATTATTACTCTTTATTGATGGACATATCCATCAAGGGATGCTATTTGACATTGTTCCAACCTATTCCGTCCAAGCGTTAATCTAGAGGTAAATTCGGCATCCTCAGTAAACCCAGCTCTTTTTTTTTTACGTAGCCCCTAAACGTCCCACTTCAGGGCACAGGCCTTCTCTCGAGAGAGCACGGGCTTAATTATAACGCGTACCCACCGCGGATTGACAATTTCAAGCGCTGAGGTATTCAAACACCTTAGACGCTAAGGTTTCCTCACATTTTTTTTCTTCACAGTTAGTGGTATTACTATTATAACTTCACAAATAGACATAAATTAGAAAACAAAGTCATTGGTTCATGCACGCACTGAGAATCGAACCTGGGTATCTTGCTTCCGAGTCCATTATTCTACTCAGTTTGGCTACTGCCACTTTATTTTATTATTTTTAGCTCTTTATTACGAATAAGTAAAGAATTTTACTACGGTTTCAACCGTGGCGTCCTGATGTACCGTTCGGCTTAGCAGCTGAAGCGAACTCTTTGCCGATAAATAAAGAATGTCGGTTCCGTCTGGTGCGCCCGTCAAGGAGTGCCGTTCGGCATCGTGACTAACTCCAGCTCTGTCCTAGCAAATAAGTAACATATTTTCCGTCCGGGGCGTCCATATAGGGGTGCCGGTCGGAATCGTGACTAAACATAACTCTATCCCAATTATAAAAAAAAATATCAGTTACATCTACTAGGCCGTCCCTTGAAGGCTAGCATTCGGCATCGTGACTAAAGTCAGCTCGAGAGAGCTTTATCTGGTGGAAAACCACCAAATCGGCGTTTAACCATTAGGAATACCCATCGGCACTATCACTAAATGAACCCTTTACCGGGTTATCCAACAATAATGAACGGTTCTGTCTGAAGGATATGGCTGAAAGAAGAATACATTTGTCTAATTTGCCACATAAACTCAGAGTAAACAAAATAGATGTATAAGGAAACAAAAACAAAACACATTTAGGTGGTACCCCTGACTTCGGCATCGTTGCTAAACCCAATTCTTTTAACAGATAAAGAACATCGGCTCCGTCCGAGGCGTCGCCGGCGCGATACGTCACGAGATCGAGCGGCAAACAGCGCTGCTGGAGCGAGGGGGCACTGTTAGCAACGAGACGAGATCCTGGGACGCTGCGTCGAGGGTCACGGTACCCATGAGAGACAAGGAGGTCGTCCAGGACTATAGGTTGACCCTTTTTCTACTCGTATTCAGAAGAAATCGTAGCTCGCTTGTAGCTCCGGCTGTCTGACTGATCTTAAACAATCATGAAGGTTAAGCAACATAGGGCGCATTCAGTGCATGAATGGGTGACCGTCTATGACTAGTGGCATTTTTCCGAGCGGTTACGTGCTTCGCAAAGCACGTTGAGCAGTTGGTGCCGTCCAGTGTTGCCAGACGAGAAAATTTAAATTACCGTGTTTCATGATCAAAATAACAGTGTTACCAACAAAAATACAGTAAATGTAAGAAAAAAATACTGTATATTTTACAGCAGATGTCAACACACTTTTACTATGAAATTTAACTAAAACACAATAGGGCACTAAATACCTAGTCACTGTCACTATCAAGAATATCGTTCATAACAGCTGTTTCTCTTTTGTAAATTGTGGAATTAAATGATTTAATCATTTTGTCACTTGGTTTGAAATCGAAGCAACTGGCGCTGCTACGGCGAATGGCTTGTTGTGCCAACATGTTTCCTGGATTGAAAACTTACTTAGCACATGGTTGATATAATTTGGGCGGTTAATACTACGAAGTTTTTCTAGTCTATCACGGGGAATTCCACGGAGCGGCGCCGCTCGCTATTCATGCCGGCAAAATATTTTCGTTCTTATTCCAATAAGAACAAGGTTTGTGTGAGAGGAGGTGGATCGTGAGCGCTACCAGAAGCCGGTTTGTTTCGGTTGCGTTCCGTAATTTTCTTTTCTTTTCCATAAGTTGCGTCTCAGTTTACAAGAAACTCAATTTTTTGCTGTTGAAAAATTACAGTGTTCTACATACACTGTAATTTTGTTATTACAGTATACAGTAGATGGTGTGAGAATACAGTAGATCTGCTGTAATTACAGTGTATCTGGCAACGCTGGTGCCGTCGATAGATGGTAGTTGTTAAGCCAAGTCAGAGTCCTTAGGCGGCTTGAAAACTTCTGACAGTAAGACCAGCCACTAGTCTTGCAAGCCTCCACCAATCCGGACTTGGCCCCTGTGGTGGGTGGAGTATGGCCTATACGAGAACCTTCCTCAGGGAAGAGACCAGTGCCCCTCGATGGGGACATAATGGGATGATTCAGAATCTTACAAACAACTTTTTTTATTGAATTGAATGGCTCAGTGGGTTAGTGGTAACACGCTTCGACCATCAAGGTAGCGTTGTGCTGAGGGAGTGACCCCTCAGCTCTGATTTGTGATGCATGGGTGGATATTAGCACTCGTACTGTAGCATTATAATGGATATCAATGGCTTAGGAGATATTATGGTCCAAAGTCTTATTTTTACTTATTTTTTAAATATTTCAAAAAGCAGTTATTCAAAACGTTGGATTATCGAAGATCGGAGAATCTACATGCCTCTCGCTCACAGAATGTAAATGGTAAGATCTTATGTATAAGTGAGAAGGACACTCGTAGTTGTCCAGACCCTTTCTTTAATTAACAGTATTACACCAATTTACGGTCCGTACCATACGTACTATAAAAGTCACGCGTCCATTTCGTGCTAAGTTTTGTATTATTACCCAAAAAATATTGATTTCCCAGCATTATTTCATGGATCATTTTGTTATGGTGCCCAGTGTGTGTAGCGTCGTTTGTCGTTATTTTTTAACAGCCTTGATTCATCAGATCTTGGTGGATCTGAATTGTGTGATTTGATTGTTCTGAAGCTTATCACGATCCTTGTTAGTATTGCTTGGGTCAGCTCTCCAGATTAGGTGAACCAGGAATACAGTTTTGAACGGGTGCCTGTCCGTTTGTCTGGCTGCAGCATTAGAGGTTTCATACTTTTAAATAATAATATTAATTATTTAGCCTCTAAATAGGTTTTTATGATTATTTAGCATTGCAAGTTGTTGATTGCACTCGTGCGATTTGTTAGATAGGTCCTCAAACCAACTATTGTATAATACTAGCTGCTGCCCACAACTTCCTTCGCGTAGTAATTTTGATATTTATGTTCCTGTAACCTATGTGCCATTCCAAACTAACTATAATCTGTCTCTTTGCCGAATTGCCAGTCCGTATACTCAGTCCTTTTAGCCGTTCTGGCGTGGTTGAGTAACAAAGATCCATACAAACTTTCAAATGTATAACATTTAAATAAGTAATAATAAGTGGTCAGAGTTGAGTTTTTTAAGCTGTTGTTTCCCAACTGCGAACTCGAACCGAAGGCATCGGGTAACATTTTACGTTGACATTCAACAAGCAAACAGTAAATTCTTTACGTTGAAATAATTTCTGGTGTCATTTGCACCCAAAGTCTTGAGCGAAATGTGAAGTAAAAGTGAGGCAAACGTTCAGCCACAAACAAAAGACAATATTTAATATTTATTCTCCTTTTGTTCTAGGTATATGCCGGAGCCTAACCTGCCTCCACTACGCGTCAACCTGGAAACCAAAGACGACCATCCTGATGTCATCAGTGTCCCGTTAATCCAGGACAGTATACCGGAGCTACCGGAGCAGTCTCGAAGAGACCTGATAGAAAGATACCAATTGCGACCAGAAACCTCCATTCAGCTGGTCAATGAACCCACGTTACTAGAGAATTTCATGTTCCTTACAAAAGAAACTCAAAGAAGCCCAACTAAAGTCGCAAATCTTCTAATAAACGATTTTCTGACGGTGCTAAATAAAGCAAAGATTGACCCATCAGAATCCCCTATAACCGCAGAACAACTTTGCGAGGTTACGGACCTATTGCTACAAAAGAAAATCGATTTAGGAGCCTGCCGAGAGATCCTCAGCGAACTGGTTGAAAATCCTGATGTTGAAAAATCGCCTTTAAACATGTTGGAAGAAAGAGGACTTTTCTTAGTAGTCGATGAAGGAGAAATCGAGAAGCAATGCCGCGAAGTATTAGAAAATAATGTGAAATTGGTAAAACAGTACAAAGATGGCAAAATTAAAGTGTTTAAAGCCCTGTTAGGTATATTGGCTAAGAATACTCAACATAAGATCGATATGGCTCTAGCTACCAAAAAGTTGGAGGAGATGTTGAAAAAGTGATAAAATAAATCTAGTTTTGTGTAATCTTTCTTGTTTTTTATGCATCCTAAAAATATTAGCTTTGCCTTTTATTACAGCAGAAAACCCCATGAAATAGGCAAACAAAACCTCATTCTTACAAAGTTAAAAAGTTTGAACTCTAGATAAATTAATGTACTTGCGGCAGTGTTTGTCAACGCAATATCAGTTAACCATAATAGGTGGCACTTGGTATGCAGCTAACGTAACGGTGAAGGTTGTTTGTTTACTGTCCACGCGCCCCGAATAACGTAAACACCAGACGATGGCAACTGTATTATACACATCATGCTATTCACAGAATCTTAAGACTGCATATTCGATCTTTTCCCCTACACTGATGCTTAGCCGAGTAAGAAATTTCTCTTTACCAAGAAAACCTTCAATGTTGACTACCCCTGCAACCACTGGTTGAGTATTATCAACAAACAAATTCTGCGCAGAGGAAGCACGTCCTAAACACACGTAAATTACGTACCTACGTTTGACCGTCACGCACGTTCACATTGCATTTGGTCATCAGCATTGGAAGCCTTCGGTCCTGTGACAATGTTGCTTAAAATCGTAGTAAGCTACTCGATGCTGTCCATTGCGTTTGGTCTTATAAGTGAGCCCAATATCGATCGGCAATACAGCGACAATGTAAGGCCTGAGGGGTACAAAGTCATTTACGGTGACGAGGAGATGACGGTGGTGAATCAGGTCGTACAGGAGTACGAAAAGTCGGATCTATTGAAGAGTAGGGCTGATCCGAAGACAACAATCCAGCCACTACCTGCCATGGATGTGAAGTGCATCATGTCTGTCGATAGCTATTGCTCGCAGGACATGCTGGAAGTAAAAAGTGAGTACCTACGTCCATACCTATAAGTACATAAACTCATGCACGTATCCCTAAGGGTTAGGTAGAGACCACGATCCTGACATACCTCTTTTGATTCATGAGTATCTACCTAATATTGTTACCTAATTATACTATTTTTATTTTTAATGCACTAACCCGTGCTAAGGACCATTTTAAAAACCTATTTAGAGTCTAAAAATTATTAATTAATTTCTGTACGTAATACAGAGAATAGTGTAAAGAGGTTCGAAATTTCACTGATGCCGGTGAGTCGACCATTAGCTCAGTTGGATAGAGCGCTGGCTCGGATAGCCAGAGGTCGCGGGTTCGAATCCCGGCATGGGTGGAATTTTTAGCCTCTAAATAGGTTTTTAAAATTGTTACCTAATATTGTTACCTAATGTCGTTACCTATAACCGATATTTAGGCACCCGTAATGTATATTGGCGTATAATATCTAGGGTTATATTACAAGCGGGCCTAGCCCTGAAAGTGGGCGCGTGCTACCCCAAATTCCAATGTAAGTTTGCAGTGACCCGACATTTTTCTAGAATGCACGGTCCAATCGACCCAATCCGATTATGGCGTAGATCAGCTACGCCAATCCATGTCAGATGACTAGCAGGTAGATACCGATTTCCGAGTGTAATTTTTTTGATAGGTTTACGGTCCAAGGCAAAACGATACAACAAAGGGGTTCTAAATGAGCAGTTGAACTTGTTAAAATACCAAAGGTATGATCCAGTAGGACATTTTCGACATGAATTACCTACCTGGTAAGTTTACAGTTCAATAGTTCCAATGTGGGTTTTCTGTAGTTTTAAATTTTTTTTTTAACATAAAAGTAACTACCATGATGTAATTTCATATTAGATATTTTTTTAAACAGTAATTTCCTACGAGGCAACTTATTAAACTAATGTACCTAATAGCTAATAGAAACGCTTGTGGCCCAGTGGAATGAGTGAAGCCATGTCGGAGGCCTTATGGCCGGCTTGATAACTTCTGAACACTATCTTACAATCCTCCTCCAACCCGGACTTGGCCCCGTGATGGAAAATGGCCTAACCTTCCTGCGATGCAGGAACAGATCCGAGCCCCAGCAGAGGGGACATACAAAGGTTTGATATCACCCCAATTCACCACTTAGTAACTAAATAGGTTTGTCAGGATCCTATCGAGTGGCAAGGCCTGGTTTTTGCCTACTTCTCCGAAAAAAGGCGATTTGTTTGCCAGTGTATTTAAAATGTACGAAGATGTAGTGAAAGTACCTAGATATACCTAATGTATCACGTCTCTTCCAGAGATACTAATTCAGGCGCTCAAGGAGAATTGCGTGAAGTGCTCGTCTTTGGAGAAAGAGCGGGCCGGCCGGGTGATCTCGGCCATGATGACCTACGATCGTGCGGCCTGGAAACTCTTCCTCACCAGGTATGGTGGAGAGAAGACCATAGAGAGGATTGTCGGATAAGTTAGCTCATATCTTTTAATCAGGAAGAACACTAAGGCCGACTTATACTTTCCTGAATGAGCTTTAACTCTAAAGATGTTATAAAAGATTTCGTACAAAAGTAAATTTTATTGTTTTTGATTATTCCAATGATCTTCGACTTTTCAAAACCTGTTTAAGGACGTTAAGAACTTTATAACCCATAACAAATTCATTGTATACCTATAGAATTATTTCTGCTAGTATTTCCATCAATGTGTTAGATAATAGACGAATTGTTTTAGGTCCGCAATTCAGCTAATGCCAGAAAAGTCGCAAATTCCCCTCGAAGATCAAAACCGAAAGATGAAAGTAGTAGGGAAACCAGAGTTTGTAGACAACAAAAGAAATCGGTATACTATGCCAGGGTATAAAGTTAGAGTTCAGAAGTATACTGTAAAATCTTATTAGGTACGTAGTTAGGCATTTTAAAGTGACGCACACTTAAATTTGACGCACACTTTTTTCAAAAATCGATTGACGCAACTGAAACGACCAGGTTGCGTCAATGCGTTGCAAGCGGAAAATACTGGTTATGAGAAACTGAATACTGGAAACCCTAAAGCGACTGTAGTTACAGGCTGTGACGCCACGCACACTGATCATTGATGAACATAGTGTATCTATGCGCTTGACCTCGATGAGGTATCTGTAAATAATTTTCTTGTTTTTAAGTAAGTAATATGACATTGGCATCATTAGCGCTGTCGACCTGATAAAGAATAGAAATTTTAATGAATACTGTAAAAGTACCTACTGCGTTTCTCATAAACATATTATTAGAGACCATTCTTACGAATTGGTCTCTATTATAGACCAAGGAATCAGTGTCTAAATTTATTGTTATTTCTATAATGATGTCTAGGTAGGTATGCTTACATTTTTATTCCTGAGTTATCTGTCAGGCCAATAATTGATGATCAAATACCATGAATTTGTATTATCAAAATTAAAACAACTGCTACTTATTACAAGACTTTGTTTTCATTTATCCAAACACGGTTAATTAATCAAACAAGTTATATTTTGGGCGACTTTCGTTGTACTTTTCTACTATATTTTTTAAATTAAATACTTTGTGCGTAACCGTCGTTAATGTGGCATTCTGGGTCAATTTAACCATGACAATAGCATTTTTATTCGTCGTTCTCCTCCTTTTCAGTAGTTTCAGTGGCATTTTCACCCCGAGGAGTAGTTTCAGTAGCTAAGTCTGCTGCTGCTTTCTTTCTCGCAAGATATCGTTCTTTGTAGGTGCCATCCGAGTTGTACCTGTGAAGATTTATGTGTTGTTGACTTTACTACTACTATTATCATCATCATCATCATCATCATTATTATACTTTATTGCACACGATGGGCGACCGTCCCGTGACTACCGCTAGTGGCATTTTTCCGAGCGCTTCCGTGCTTCGCAAGGCACGTTAAGCCGTTTGTGCCGGCTGTCATGTAATGGCAGTCGTTAAGCCATGTCAGAGGCCGCATGGGCGGCTTGATAACTTCTGACAGTAAGGTAAGCCTTAGGGGTGCGAAACCAAAGATAGTTATTTTACTCGTCAGTACAAACAACTTATATTATGGAACTTTTACCATTTCTGAATTCTTAAAGAAGTATCAGCTCTTAATTACATTCGAAAGAGCGTTCCACAACGAATGTTAATATTTCGGTAAAATACCTATCTACCTATTGTACTGGCGCTAACTGCTACAGCCCTATACCTACCTACACATACACCTACACATTTTTAGATTATACAGTACAAAAATGTGTAGGTTTAATACAAAATACCTATAGACGCAGAGAGAGTGGGAAGATGGTTTAGATTAAAAAGGGATCCCAAGAGATTCCATGGGATTAGGCAAAATTAAGAAAAATAGGTTTGCATTTGAACAAAACATAAAAAACAAACAAAATCTTTGTTATAGAATCCGACGAAAATTTACAACTTTTCTAATTGTTTTGAAGAAGAAAAAGGATCTAGAATTCATTATATTTTATATCAGTAAAAAAATCCAGCCGAGCCTGATTTTTTTTCAACGTGTCCTGCTTAGACCGTTTCAGCTACGGCTTTGGCTGGCTGGATTGATGGTTACAATTTCAAGGAGGCTAAACGAAGTGCTACCAACTGTTACAACTCACTTCTCCTCCAGCTTAGCCCAGTCATCAGGCCGGTGGTCGATGATGTAGTCCATGACTCTATCAGCACCTTCTCTTTGTTTGGCTGTGCACTTCGAACAGTCGTTGTCGATAGCGTCGGGAAGATTTCCTGTAAAATTATAACTTAAAGATAAGAAAAGAATAAAAGAAAGAAATGAAAAAGAAAGAATAAATAAGAATAATAATAAAGAAATAAATAATACAAAAATAGAAATAAAAAGAATAGAATAAATAGAATAATCAAGATAAGAATAAAAGAAAGAAATGAAAAAGAAAGAATAAATAAGAATAATAATAAATAAAGAAATAAATAATACAAAAATAAAAAAGAATAGAATAAATAGAATAATCAATTTTTGATTCTCATAAAGAATTAATTATAATAACTTCCGCGTTATTTATAAAAACACGTGATGCCTTAAAATATAACACAGATGCAGTTCAAGTAGTCTCCTTTAAAGGAAAAGACGTAACCACCTTTTTTTCTCTGCACCACAGATTATTTAAACTGCCTTTGAGGAGTGTATTAGAGAAATAGTGTTTTTATAAATAGGGACGTATAAGTATTAGCACTTTGTTTAGAGTAGCTAAAATACGGAAATGTGTGTTGTCGAAAACCATTTCGACAATACAGGGCTGACGAGTTAATATTGTCGTTGGGTACTAAAACTTTCGTTTTTTTTGTTGAACTTTGCCTTAGTGAAAATAATTGTCTTTTAAGCAGTTATACAGTTTTTTTGCTTTATAGCGGAACTGTTCAATAGATAAACGATATTAAAATATTATAGATATACGTTAGTCACACCCAACAACAATCCATCAGGCCGTATTCGTCCACTATTCGTCCGTCAAACTTTTCCAGCCCCTTACAGCAAACCTCAAGTTGCTGCAACCTGTATAATGTGCCACACAATCAAATTCATCCAACCGCGAAAGTGTAGTTGATATTAAATAAAAGATCTAAATATATGCATTTTCATCGTATATGAGTGGTAGATTAACGTCCAACAATCATTCAGCCCGTGTTAGTCTGCTTCTGAACATAGACCTTTCACAAGGCACGACAGTTCATTTAGTCCTCGGCCATCCTAATCCATTCGTTGCCAGCAATCTGGCTCAAGTCGTCGGTCCAGCAATCTGTTGGGTGACCTAAGCTGCGTTTGCCAGTTCGTGGTCTCCACTTGTGAACCTTTGACCCCCATCGACCATCAGTTCTTCAGTGTAAAGCGAGTAGCCTTTTCTGCGCCCTGTGCGAGGTTCTATATCTGTGCCCTTGTAGGTTTTAGATAATTATTATAGGTACTAAGCAATGCTGTGTCAAGATAGGCCTGCTTTATTTCAACTTGGTGTTGAAATGAAACGAGGAACGACGACACCAAGGAACTTGGTGTTGGTGGACCAATTATTTAACAGGAGTACCTATTTTGGAAGAAACACTAAACACACATGGCCTTACTTTCCTGCGATGCAGAAAGAGCGGGTCTCTTTCTGCATCACATGCTCCAGCAGTGAAGACATACGCTTTGATATGGGTATAAACACAAATATGCTCGTGCGCTGCCAAAAAAATAGTTTGATGTTTTGTCTAATTTAATAGACGTTTTTGATAATACTAGCATGTAGGTACATATGTGTTGGAATCGAGTACTAGGTTCGTAGCGGGAACTTATCTGGAGCAAACCTAAAAAATGAACGACCGGTCTGGTTTGGCAATTTTTGCGCCCCCTAGAGTGTACGCCCTATGCCTGGGCACCGGTGGCACTACCCTATTTACGGCACTGATTGGCCCTTCAAATTGCTAATCTTTTGTACTACGATTTCGGCTTACTAACGTTTGAGTTCCTTCCCATCAGGAGTGCAAGGTCCGCGATCCAGCAGGCAATTGACGTATCCCGTGAGCAGCCTCTCGCTGCCCAAAACCTCGTCAATGTCGACATTGTCATACTTCGTCGTGTAAGTGCTCTGTTCTTCGCTAACCGATCTCTCTATCAGAAATACCAACAGTAGCAGGGCGGGTCTCATGGTCTTCATGGTGCCTAGAACAATGTGGAAAACGACGATGAATACCATACAAATGGTATTTAGGAAACAATTCTTTACACGCTGAGGTATTTTTATTACTTTCTCTTTTGCTAGCCTACCCCAGTGTTTGCCTCTCCTGTACCTCCTGCGGTTTTTTGGGTTGACTGATAGAAAATACTATGAGTACTTATTACTTTCAATAAATATCGTATAAAGAAAGTGTTACGGACGTATATAGACCCATCTTTTACTGCTGCTCCGACTCTCCAAGGTTTGCAGGAAGAAATCTGTATTACATTACATAAGAAATAACATGTATTGTACATGTTATTTTTTATGTAACGTCCTGTTTAATATTTCGTGTGCAATAAAGTATAATAATTGCAGAATTAGTAATTACAACCGCTTGGGCATAAATTTTCCTGGGCAATTTGGAAATCCCTGAACCGGCTGCGGACCCGTATCAGTCGATGTAAGGATAACATGTCCAGGTTGGGATTTGCGGACCCCATCAGCGACAATTTGAAGTGTATGAGCGGTACTTCCCAGACGATGGACCATCTCTCAGCGTTCAAAACCTGCACTCAGGAGGACCTAATTACTACAATTAAACCAGTCAGCGTCGCAAAGTTCTGGGCCGCATCTGTTGAAGCTGGCCGCAGACGCACGGTTTCCTGATTTGGTTTCGTCATCAGGAATTCAAATTCGGAAACCTAACTGCACGTTTTTCGTATTAGACTTTGATGTAAATTGTTAGACATAGACACGCTAAGAAGAAGAAGATTTTAAACGATAGAAGATTGTAGTATGGTTTTCATTTTTAAACGTGTTTTAATTTTTCCATTTTTCTCCTTTTTCTAAATTGCATCGTACGTTTCTTTGTATCCTCTGTATAGTCAAAATTTTATAGCGATTCAGTGTGTCTTTTAAAATCCAACTACGTTTGTATAGGGATCGCTTTGCAAATAACACTAGCACCACCAATGGAATGAATTATTATCTTTTTAGGGTCCCATAGTCAACAAGGAACCCTTATAATTTTACCATGTCCGTCCATATGTCGGTCTGCCCGCTGCTTGGCACAGAGAGGATAAGTACTAGAAAGCTGAAATTGGGCATAGATTATACATTTATTACCCCGACATAACAGAAAGCTAAGTTTACTAAAAATATTGTGGAGGGCCAGAGGGCCTGGACTGGAAGCTATATCAAGCATCTCATTACGTAGATGCAAAGGCCAACGTTAAGTCGTGTAAAGTAGGTAGTAAAGTAAAATAACATTAATACATACATACATACATAACCTCACGCCTGTATCCCTGAGGGGTAGGCAGAGACCAGAGACTGCTACTTGCTACGATCCTGATAGATCACCTTCGCTTCATTAACGTTCGTAAGTCGTTGCATGCACGCACGCCGGTTCCGGGTAATAAAAATTTTTTTATTGATTTATATTAAAATTTTAATATAAATCAATAACATCTTCTAGTTCGTATGTGTTGACGACCAAACACAAGCCTCGCTCAGAGCACAAATACATGTCTTGTGTAGATCTTGCCCACCATCACCATGCTGGGTATTTAACTTGACTCGATTTGATCGCAATACCGTTTCTTTTGCTCAGGTTCTTTTACCTAACAGAAAAAGAAGAAGAAGCACCTGAAATCGAAACCGGAACTTCTCGAATGTAAACAGTTCAACCGATTCATAAGCATGGTGTCCCATCATATAAAACTATGCCCCCGGCATCCGTGCGGTCCCTTCACCTATCTAGTGTGAGTAAAGATGCGTAGATGCAGAAGCCAAAGTTTTGCAACAGAAATTGTGTAAAGATAGATCAGCTGTCGACTCTACCAAGCTGATTGCGCTTTTGCATCCGTAATTCAGTGAGATATCTTTCTGACTCTAATATAGAGTTCATTATCTAGTAGTTAAGTCTATTGTGGCTCACTAATTTACCAAATTATGATAACGATGGTGCGGCCCGTCGATTTGTACACCTTAGAAAATATCATAATTATAATTCGTCAAATTGATCGCTATTATTAAAATCACTTTACTAAACCGCCTGGCAAGTAATCATTGTACTGTCGCGGTCCTATCCCGAACCATCTAGAATAGAGCCTTCTGGAAGCCTATCGAATAGTCGCCGCATGCTACGTTTTAGTAAACAATAAAACACGGCAAGCAATAGTGACTCGTATGTCCACTAGTATAAGGTTCAAATCTCTTTGACAAGGACTTTGTTCTAGAGTCGTTGTCGCGTGCACCGAGTGTAGGTACGTACTTGAATGTTCTAGAACCCTTGCCGGCGGATATAAATAGCGGTCGCCGCGGCGCGCTGTCAGTTCCGTTTGGAATAGCGAAGAGTGAACTTCGAGCGAACATACCTGCGATACGAGCGATAACCTACGACCTCTGCGATACTATTGGACTTCGATTGGACCTGCGATTGGAATCTACGTGTGGACTTCGTGTCGTGAAGACCTGCAGACCAGACCCTGCGTGAATAAATCCTAAGAAGTTGTCATTGGTGTTTTACATCCAAATCCAGAACCCTAGCCCGTAACATTTGGTGTCAGAAGTGGGATTTGGAGATGCCACTGACTCCGAGAGAGGATACTTCTGGAGTGAGGACCAGGTCCAGAGGTGCTGCGGAGGCCACGCCCACTGCCCCCCAGGCCACGCCCACTGACCAAGCCACGCCCACTGCCCCTCAGGCCACGCCCACCTGCCATAGGGACACGCCTACTGGCCCCGCCCCGCAGGCCACGCCCACTGACCAGGCCACGCCCACTGGCCCCGCCCACCAGGCCACGCCTACCGACCCCGCGCGCCAGGCCCCGCCCACCGGCCTTGACTACCAGGTTCCACTCAGCGACCAACAGGCTTCGCCTCCTAGCCACTCCCACCTGGCCGCGCCCACCGAAGACATTAAACCTCCGTCACGTACAATGGAGGTTTTGGATATGTCGTGCCTGATGGCAATGTTGAAGGGCATGCAAGAACAACAGAGCAAGCAGATACGGAGTCTGCAAGAAGAACAGAAGGCAGATCAACAAGTGATCCTATCTGCCGTTACAAAGTTCAGCGATACGGTCGCTAAGCTACATGAAGATGTAGAGGTAGTGAACGAACGGGTTTCCGAATTAGAGGATGACCTAAAAAATGTGAAAACCGGCCTCACTGGACTAGAGCAGGAAGTTCGGCGTATTAAAGCTGCTGGAGCTACGTCGAGCGGAGTTGTCAGCATAAGCCAGGGGCCTAAAGTGAAGGTGCCTCCGTACGATGGTACTACGTCTTGGGTCGCCTACCGACAGCAGTTCCAGACTGTCGCTGCTTCAAATGGGTGGACGGACGAACAGAGCCTGACAGCCCTCACCGTCGCACTCAGAGGATCGGCTTTATCTGTCCTGGAGGCACTGCCGACCTCAGGCAGCGAGTTTAAAGATCTGCTGGAGGCACTTGAGGCTAGATACGGGGAACGACACCTGGAACACGTTTTCCGTGCCCAGCTGCGTGACCGGACTCAGCGCCTGGGTGAAGGACTTCAACAATGGGCGTTGGAAATTGAGAAGCTGGTTCGAAAGGCATATCCTTCTGCTGATAGTAAGATGGTGGATACGAATATTTTGCAAGCCTTCGTCGACGGAATCAAGGATCTTGAAATAAGGGCTGCAGTAAAGCTTCGCCACCATTCCTCGTTAAAAGAAGCTCTCGCACACGCCCTGGAAGTAGAAGCTGTGCGTCATGATATCCGGCAAGGGTATAAGCTTCGAGAAGTTACGGAGGAAGTTAAAGAGATCAAGACACCGCCCAAGAAGAACACCGGGCCCATGTGTTACAAGTGTGGGGAAAGAGGGCATCTGCAGTTCACGTGTGCTCAGAAGGAAAGGCAACCGACCAAAACAGATGGCAGACTGGATGCGCGTCTCAACAAAATAGAGCAGTGTTTGGAAGAGTTTGTGAAGAAGCATGACGCTGCGCCCTCCACCGCGAATCAGGGAAACGAATAAAAGCCAGGACTGCGGGGCGGGTACTGGCTGGAGCGGAGGAAGCCCCAGTAACCAGAATCTCACAAGCATGGAACGGGAACAGTCTACTAATACGCGGTGCAGTGAACAAAATAGAGTGCAAAATCACCCTAGATACAGGAGCTTCTAGAACAATAGTGAGACCAGACCTGGTGAAAGCTGTAGGGAGCCGCAAAGGCACCAGTTTAAGCAGACTTCTCTCCGCTTCTGGCCAGCAGATACCCGTCCTGGGTGAAAGGTCGGTTACGATATGTATTGGGGAAGCGTCATATATTCACGACGTAATCGTAGCCGAAATTATGGATGATTGCATTCTGGGCCTAGACTTTATGAAGAAACACAATTGTCACATCGATGTCACTAACGGTGTCTTTAAATGTGGTGATGAGGAGAACTTCATACTTGGCGGTCCCGATGGAAATGTCACGTGCCTGAAGAAAATCGTTATACCTGGACGAGCACAAACTGAAGTAAAGGTGAAGCTGCCTTCGAGTCAGAAGAATCAGCGGAATAGGTGTGTGCTGATTGAAGATACACGTGACAGTGCAGCCAGTCAGAAATTGCTGACAGCAAGAACTCTCGTCTATGGAGGCAAGACCGCTGTAGTGAGGGTTGTGAATATAGGCGATCGTGAGATTACCCTTAGCAAAGGTGACGTTATTGGAAGGTGCGAGGAAGCCGTTTGGATGAGAAGCTGCCAATCATCTCCAAGCTCAAACACATCGAATACCAGTAGTGAAATTATAGTCACTAAGCTCCTTGAGGATTCTAAGAGTAATCTGAGCTATTCGCAAAGCATGAAAGCTAAGAGGTTGCTACTGCGCTTTAGGGATATCTTCTCTGACGAAGGAAATCCTGGAAGAACATCGTTAGTTCAGCACAAAATCGACACCGGACAGGAGCGACCTATTCGTCAGCGAGCGAGGCGCATACCGATTGCCAAAGAAAAGGAAGTACAAGACATGTTGGAAGACATGAAGAAAAACAAGATTATAGAACCTTCTGCTAGCCCATGGTGTTCTCCCGTTGTGTTGGTAAAGAAGAAAGATGGTAGCACAAGGTTCTGTGTAGACTATCGACGGCTTAACGATGTGACCAAGAAGGATAGTTATCCACTGCCACGAATAGACGATACCCTGGACACATTGAGTGGTATGAAATGGTTCTCGACATTAGATCTGAAATCGGGCTATTGGCAAGTGGAAATTGATCCGAAGGATAAAGAGAAGACAGCCTTTTCAACTGGCAAAGGTTTATGGCAATTTAACGTGATGCCTTTTGGATTGTGCAACGCGCCAGCTACATTCGAACGACTTATGGAGTGCGTACTGGCCGGATTAGTTGGGGAAGCCTGCCTTGTCTATTTGGATGACGTCATAATCATGGGTTCAGATTTTGAGGACCACTTACAAAATCTAAGGCAAGTCTTTAAGAAGATAATGGGAGCAAACTTAAAGTTAAATCCGAAGAAATGCAGTTTATTTAAGAACAAGGTTAGCTATCTCGGCCATGTGATAACCAGCGAAGGCATACAGACCGATCCAGCCAAAATCGAAGCAGTGCAAAAATGGCCTACTCCCAAAGACAAGACTGAAGTGCGAGCATTTTTAGGGCTATGCTCATATTATAGACGGTTTGTTAAGGGGTTCTCTGAAATTGCCAAGCCTTTACACAGACTGACTGAAGACAAGCAGTCATTTCATTGGGATGACACATGTGAGAGTTCATTTCAAAAATTAAGAAAATGTCTTTGCGAGACCCCAATCTTGGGATTCCCACAGCCTAACGGCCAATTCATTGTTGACACTGACGCCAGTAACACAGCGATCGGAGGAGTGTTATCGCAGAAACAGGGCGACAGAGAGGTTGTGATGGCATATTTCAGTAAATCGCTATCGAAACCTGAAAGGAACTATTGTGTGACAAGAAGGGAGCTCTTGGCTGTGGTAAAGACAGTACAGCACTTCAGCAAATATCTCCTCGGCATGCGGTTTACGCTTCGCACTGACCACGCCGCCCTGAAGTGGCTGTTACAATTTAAAAATCCAGAGGGGCAAGTTGCTCGATGGATCGAACAACTGCAGGAGTACGACTTTATTATTGAACACCGCAGCGGAAAGGCGCATGGAAATGCTGACGCACTGTCAAGAAGGCCGTGTCCGGAAGACTGCAAGCACTGTGCCAAACAAGAGACAAAGGAACTGCCATTGAGATTGACAAGAATGAGTCCATCGAGATCTTGGGAAGATGAGGCGATGAAAGAAGCACAGGAAGATGACGAAGATGTGCGGCTCATTGTCGCATGGAAGAAACGAGGCGAGGACAAGCCAAGATGGTGCGAAGTCGCTCCTACTAGTGCTGTCACCAAGGCATACTGGGCTCAATGGGACAGTTTTATTCTTCGGAACGGAATACTTTACCGCAAATGGGAGAAACCTAACGGCAGAGAGTTCCATCTTCAGATAGTTGTCCCAAGAGATAAGGTACAAGATGTCCTTCGTGAAGTACATGACGGCGTGTCAGGTGGACATTTGGGCGTAAAAAGGACTTTAACAAAGATTCGAGAAAGATTTTACTGGCTCCATTGTCGAGAAGATGTGCAAGATTGGTGCCGCAAGTGTGCTACTTGCGCCGCGGTGAAAGGCCCACCAACTAGAAGCCGAGGAAATCTGCAACTTTATAACGTTGGTGCGCCATGGGAACGCATTGCAGTTGATGTGGCTGGACCGTTCCCAGTAACGGAATCAGGAAATAAGTATTTCATGGTAGTTATGGATTACTTCACTAAATGGCCAGAGGTATTCGCCATACCCAATCAAGAAGCCACTTCTGTTGCCTCCAAGTTGTTTGAGGAAGTAGTTTGCCGGTTTGGTGTGCCCTTGGAAATACACTCTGACCAAGGCAGGAACTTTGAGTCTCAAGTATTTCAAGAACTCTGTAAAATATTGGGAATGCATAAGACTAGGACCACCCCATATCATCCTCAATCTGACGGCATGGTAGAAAGATTTAACCAAACACTTGAGAGACATTTAGCAAAAGTCGTTGACAGGCACCAGAGAGACTGGGACAAATACATACCGCCATTTCTTCTGGCCTACCGAACGGCAGAACATGAAAGCACGAAGGTAACCCCGGCGCGTGTAAATTTTGGCCGAGAACTGAGAATACCAGTAGATCTGCTAACTGGAGGGCCTCCTGATAACCCACGTTCTCTACACGACTACATTTCCGAGTTACGTGAGAAAATGCGAGAGATTCATGCCATAGTACGGGAAAACGGATTGGAGTCGAGTGAAAAGATGAAGACTAGGTATGACCGCCGAGCAAATACAAGCGGCTTCGAAGAAGGAGCACTAGTCTGGCTTCACAATGTAACTCGACGAAAAGGAAAATCTCCGAAATTGCAGACAAGATGGGAGGGACCGTACAAAGTGGTAACTCGGTTAAATGACGTGACGTACCGAATTCAACAGCAGCCAAGAGGTGCACAAAAAGTGGTTCACATCGACCGCTTAGCTTCTTATCACGGCAGTAATGAAGATGCTCGAGACGAGCATCTCTAAGAGGGGAGCAGTGTCGCGGTCCTATCCCGAACCATCTAGAATAGAGCCTTCTGGAAGCCTATCGAATAGTCGCCGCATGCTACGTTTTAGTAAACAATAAAACACGGCAAGCAATAGTGACTCGTATGTCCACTAGTATAAGGTTCAAATCTCTTTGACAAGGACTTTGTTCTAGAGTCGTTGTCGCGTGCACCGAGTGTAGGTACGTACTTGAATGTTCTAGAACCCTTGCCGGCGGATATAAATAGCGGTCGCCGCGGCGCGCTGTCAGTTCCGTTTGGAATAGCGAAGAGTGAACTTCGAGCGAACATACCTGCGATACGAGCGATAACCTACGACCTCTGCGATACTATTGGACTTCGATTGGACCTGCGATTGGAATCTACGTGTGGACTTCGTGTCGTGAAGACCTGCAGACCAGACCCTGCGTGAATAAATCCTAAGAAGTTGTCATTGGTGTTTTACATCCAAATCCAGAACCCTAGCCCGTAACAGTACTTTAGTTTTTCATTTAAATACCATCTTATTATTTAGGTTCTACGATGACTCCGGACATTTCGAATCATGGCATACTGAGAAAACTATGCTGGATGATGATTTGTGGTCTGGGGGATTTTTGGCACGAGACACAGGATGACGACTCAGTCTACTACCGATGCTTCACTGGGATTGTATTTCTGCACTTTATTTCTATGACAGTGTTTGAAGTACTAGAGGGGTTGCTCGATACGTATCCTGCAGACCTACATAATGAAGCGGTGTTCTTCGGTGCAGGTCACATATTACTGATCTTTAGATTGGCTGTGGTCGTCCAAGCTAAAGATAAGATAAGAGACTTCCACAAGCACGTGATTGAAGACTGCAGAAGCTATGAAGACGAAGGAATCATGAAGGAGCAGTACCGAAAAATCAAAATAGCTCTTCGACTGCATACTTCATCCATTTATATTATTTTGGTCTTGTATTGGTATGAAGGATTCAGCAGGGCGTTAAGGAAAAGTAGGAGACATTAAATCATTAAATCTTAAATGTCAATGCTTTCTACTTAGAATACTGGAGATCAGTAGCTCTGAATTCTGATATTTTCCGACAGATTACAAGAGGTTAAAACTACGGAAATACATTTCTTTCTGTACTGATGGATAAATTGTTGTTAAAAATTTTCAGATTCACCATTTTTTGTATTGCCTGTTTACTGGCCAGCACATGAAGATAATTCCAACATAGCGTTGGCTGACCGAATTCTAACCGGTTGTGTTTTTTCTTTTCTTTTGGCCGCTGTGATCTCACTAGATAATTTAGTAATAGGTCTTTTAATTTTTATGAACTATAAACTGAAAAAATTAACAATATAATTTTAAAATATCAGAGAGAAGTTTTTGTCGCCGGACCGCTCCACAAACGAGTTTAGAAAAACTATCCTCAATTGAATAGTTTTGCACAATAAAGTTGCGAGCTAAAGTGATGAAGGTCTTGGTCGGTCCAGACCGTGCCGTCAGGGTGCATACATTATGCGCATTACATCTGTTATCTCTGTCACTCACAAAATCATTGTTATGTTGCAGTTCAGTCACAAAAATGCAAGATTGTTTTGGCTACGTCATGTCGATTCAACTAATGCAAGGGTCTGCCGTTACAGTATTAGTGCTTTTGAAAGTAGCGGTAGGTACGATTCGCATAAGGTAGGTTTATGCAGCATCGCTTAAAATTGCCAAAATTTAAAGTATTTTAAATTTTGTAGCTTAGCGCTTTAAACTACAAATCTGTGATGGGCATGCCCATATTCTTGTTAATTATCTAAGGTATATAACGATGCCAAGAATTCCGCGTGGCAGGGATGAGATTGCCATAAACTCTTAAGTGTAAAAAAAGTAAATTTTATTTGAGTCCAAAGAATAATATGTAAAATCCTCGTCCCCCACTAAAGGGACCCGTAGATAATACGTGTATGCGCACTGCACCGTCAAAGTAATTTTTCAAGTTATATGCCGGGCATTTTAAAAACTTGCTAAAAACCTTAACAAAATTTTCTTTCAGCTCAGCAATGACTTCAATATACTAGTACTCGTATTGATAACGAATCTTTTCTCAGTAGCAGTGATAATGACACAACTTATTTTGTACATGTGGAATGCTGGTGATATAACCTATCAGGTAAAGAATCTGAAGTTGCGTTTGGTCCATCTACGTATACTCGGATATTCGAAATAATAAGTCGGTGTTCCGTGTTTTTCGTGGTCGCTTTGATATGTCCATTTTCCATAAATGGACTGTGTCAGGTTTCAAAATTATATGAAAAGCAGGAAAATAAATAATAACAATGAAAATGTCAATCTATTACTTATTTAAAATATGATTATGTATCGAAACTGCTCCTTTATTATGCATACCAAAGATTTAGGAATTTTTTAAGTTTGTTATTTCAATTATCAAGGAATCGGCAGTTGAATAATTAGTAATTCTTTATATCCTAATAGGATTTGGCTGTGAATATTTAGCTAATATAGATGGGTAAGAAAATGAAAAGAAAAGTAAGTGTCATAATCTCCTCCTAATTTTTTAAGTCTGTAAAAATTGGTATTGTAACAGACTTAAACAACTGAGGAGGTTCTCAGTTAGTTATTTTCTTTTTTTATGTACCCCGATAACTCGAAGATGCGTAAAGCGAATTAGATTTTTTTTTCCAAGTTAGGATCTACTAATTCTTTATGTCCTAATAGGATTTGGCTGTGACTATTTAGCCGAACGCCGAACGCTCTGTTTTCAGGTTTTACGTTATTAAACGACTTCAAAAAAGGAGGAGGTTATCAATTCGACGCGTATATTACTTTTTTTTGACTATGTTTTCGCATAACTTCGTCAAATCTAAACCGATTTCGATAAAAAAAATTTTGTTTGTTTAGGTATAGCGTCCCATTGGTCCCATTTTAATTTGGTGAAGATCTGATGAAGACTTTCAGAGCTGGAGAACTGAACTCTTCAATGGACAGCAGCAAATGAGGCCTAATGAGCCCTATCCATTAGTAATATGCATATGTTTCCTATGATATAGCGTGAAATTAGTCCCGGGGTAATATGGTGAGGTTCTGATGAAGACTTTCTAAGATGGAAATAGAGAAATTCAAATTTTAAAGCAAAAAAATTAAGTTAAGTTTTGATGTTACAAACACTTTGTTCATCAAATACTTTCATTCAGTAACTCTTTCTCTGGTGTCTGTTGGACATTGTTTCGAAGATCATCAGCTCGAATGTCGGTCTTGAGAGGTTCTAAACTTCTATTCTAGATAGAAATATGCCGTTTTCACTAAAGTATTTATTTTCACTGTCACTTTCTACAGCCGAAGATTCGAAGGTCTGACGATAGCCAGCTCAAGGACACCCTGATCTAGGGCACCGTTGCACCTACAAACCCGGAATTACAGTTGGAATGTATAGTTTCATTATCACTTGCTACACTGGGAATATTCAGAGTCAGATGCCCAAGATCATCAGCTCAGATGTCGGTCTTGAGAGGTTCTAAGCTTCTATTCTAGATAGAAATATGCCGTTTTTACTTAAATATTTAATTTCTCTGTCACTGTCTACAGCCAAACGTTTCGAAGTCTGATGATGACCAGCTGAAGAACACCCAGATCTAGGGCACCGTTGCACCTAGTAACCAGAAATTGAAATTGAAATCTATGGTTTCATTATCACTTGCTACACTAGGAATATTAAGAGTCAGATGCCCAAGATCATCAGCGCGAATGTCATTCTCTAGAGGTTTTAAGCTTCTATTCTAGATAGAAATATGCCGTTTTTACTAAAGTATTTAATTATATGCTTTTTAATGCACTAACCCGTGCAAAGGTCAATAAAAAAAAACCTATTAACTTAGCCTCTAAATAGATTTTTTAAAGTATTTAATTTCGCTGTCATACCAATCATCTGCCAAATTCCACACAAATGGCTATTAAAACCGTAAAATATTCACTTATAAGTTAAGTATATTTTCTAGCCTTTTACCTACCTTAAAACTTTTAAAACCTCTTTCCTTTTACCTCGACCTCAGGGGCAAAACTAAAACATCTAATCAATAAATTAAGGTTTATGTAAAAAAAAAACAATCTCCTAGGCACTGCAGCGTCCGACTAGTCCCTTCACCCGTCTTGTGTAAGTGAAGGTGCCACTGGACGCTGGATACATCATCTCATCACGTAGATACATACATACATACATAACCTCACGCCTGTATCCCAGAGGGGTAGGCAGAGACCAGAGACTCTACTTGCCACGATCCTGACAGATCACCTTCGCTTTATCAACGTTCAGAAGTCGTTGCATGCACGCACGCCGTTTCCGGTTACTTTTTATCTTACCTTTTGCTAATACATCCCCCATTTGGTCGATGTATGTCCGCCTGGGACGTCCCTTACCAGCCCTTCCACTCACATTTGCAATATATATTTGTTACGTCGATCTTTCTTCCTTCATCCTCTCCACAATGTCCAAACCAACGCAACAGTCTTTTCTGAATTCTAGTCACTATATCCTCTTTCAGTCCACAACGTTCTCTAATCATTACGTAGATGCAAAGGCCAATGTACGTAAAAAAAGTATCTTCACGGAATTACTTAGTAGTGTTTTGATAACCGTTCGTTCGTTATCAACCCTTGTATGTCCCCACTGCTGGGGCACCAGTCTCTTCCTGCGTCGCAGGAAGGTTAGGCCATACTCCATCACGGGGGCCAAGTCCGGGTTGGTGGAGGATTGTAAGACAGTGGCGGTTCTTGCTGTCAGAAGTTATCAAGCCGCCCATGAGGCCTCTGACATGCCTTCACGCAGCCATTATATGACAGCCGGCACCAACGGCTTAACGTGCCTTGCGAAGCACGGAAGCGCTCGAAATAATGCCACTAGCGGTAGTCACGGGATGCTCACCCATCCTGTACCTGACCGCGCCTGTTACTGCTTAATCCAAGTGATTGATTCCAATCACTCGGTTTGCCTAGACCACGAGGGTTTTGATAAACATGTTAACTAAAAGAGATGAGACTAGAATTGAGAAAGGAATGTTGCGCTCGATTGAACATAACGAATGTGATCTATAAATTCGAAATTCGTATATTTCTAGGTATCTTGGAGTCGGTGCCAAGTTCCAGACCATCACATAAATTTTGGGCACCGACTCCAAGATATACTTCTATAATACCTAGAAAAATACGAATTTCGAATTTAATTCGGTTTTTATTTTTTATTTAATTTTTTTTCCATTGGTGGCGCTAGTTAGCACCCTGAAGCACCTTGATTCTCTTGATTTGAAAAAGTGGGCAAAGTGATATTAGTCTGGCAACACCGATAGCACGCATACATAAAGAGACGGCGGCCATTTGTCTGCTTCACTCGTGACTATAGAAGGTTCCATACGTCTTTTTTTGACATGCGTGTACCAACCCTGTCTTATGACCATCAATTTATTAAGTAGTAATGCCATTGAATTTAAAGAATTCAATGGTAATGCCTACTAAAGTTAGAGATTTCAGTATTTCTGTATTCCTTCACCTCAAGGGAGGTTTCATAGTCAGCCAGCGTAGTTAGAATGCATGTTTTCAAAGAGCAATGGCTTAAGTTAGCGATCGCAAGCTATTTTGGTTAGAATCTAATAGACTAGATAGTCTTGGTTACTTATTCGCTCCACCAACATAAGACAAGAATAATCGTCACTGTACAACAGAAATGAAATGAAAAGGTTTTATTCAAAGTAGCACAGAAACTGCGGCTTAATGAACGTTACAATTCAAACTAGGTGTCCATTTCAAAATCTAGATCATTTAGGAGAAAAAATGGACAAAAAAACTCCTAACTTAGTCTTTTCAAAAGTCCTTAATTAACATAGTTTACATTATAAACATAGAACTCATACATTGTACTGGCTTTCATTCCAGACCTCATTGTCATCTAAATAATCCTTTATGTTATAGTAGCCCTTTTGGCACAAAGTGTGCTTAACATATTTTTTGAACCGCGATTCAGGCAAGCTTAATATATCTTCAGGGATTTTATTGTAGAAGCGTATACAATGCCCCATGAAGGATGTATTAACCTTTGCCAGCCTAAATAGTGGGAACAAAAGTTTATGTTTATTTCTAGTATTTACATTGTGTTGGCTACCTAAAGTTTTAAAGTTACTGATATTTTTCCTAACGTACATAATGTTTTCATATATATACTGACTGGCAACTGTCAGGATGTTAGTTTCTTTAAAGAAATCTCTTAACGAATCTCTACTACCCAGCCTATAAATGAATCTGATCGCTCTCTTCTGCAAGACGAAGATGGTCTCAATGTCTGCTGCCCGTCCCCACAGTAGTATGCCATAGGACATAGGACTATGGAAGTAACTAAAATAAACAAGCCTAGCAGTTGCGACGTCAGTTAGTTCCCTAATTCTTTTGACTGCATATGCTGCTGAACTAAGCCTATTTGCTAATTTTTCTATATGAGGACCCCATTGAAGCTTTGCATCAATTGTGATACCTAGAAATACAGTTTCATTCACAAGGTCTAATTTGTCATTCCCCAGTAAAACATTGCTGTCTACCGTTTTGACATTTGGAAGAGTGAACTTTATACATTTCGTCTTTTTTGAATTTAACAATAAGTTATTAGAAGTAAACCAATTTAGTACCCGAGAGAGAGCATTATTTGTACTGTCAAGGTCATTTTCTTATCTCTTAATTTTAAAAATAAGTGACGTGTCATCTGCAAATAATACTATCTCTGACATATTTTGAACCATGAACGGCAAATCATTTACATATACGAGGAAGAGGAACGGCCCCAAAATCGATCCCTGTGGCACTCCTATCCTGACCTCTGACCCTGAAGATTTAGTTCTATTTATATCAGCTCTTTGAACTCTCCCTCCTAAATATGATGTTATAAGTTTTAGGCTATTCCCGTTTATACCATAGTGCTTTAATTTTAAAAGAAGTGTTTTATGGTCAACGCAATCAAATGCTTTCGACAAGTCACAGAATACGCCTATAGCATCCTTGCGCTCTTCCCATGCACTAAATATATGTTTAACTAACATGACGCCGGCGTCCGTTGTAGAGCGCCCTTGCGTAAAGCCGAATTGCTGACCATGGAGAAGTTGATAGTCATTGAAATGTGTAAGCAGCTGACCTAGAACTATCTTCTCGAATATTTTACTCAAAACGGGTAGAACTGAGACTGGTCTGAAATTTGTGGCATCTTGCTTATCACCACTTTTAAATAAAGGAACGAGCCTACTATATTTCATTAGATCAGGGAATATACCCTCATCTAAACATTTGTTAAAGATTTTGGCTAAATGGGGTGCTAGGGTATCGATTACTGAGCTAACTACTGTTACTGACTTACCCCATAAGTCCTCAGTTTTTTTAAGCTTTAGCTTTTTAAACGATTTAATCACGGTATGGGCTTCAATATAGTCGAACAAAAAATCGTGATGGCATGGGGGGACATTGTCTTTCAAAATACTTTCAACAAGAGCTGGAGAAGAGTCTAAAGGAGCTGTCGTTACAATTGGAACATTTGTAAAAAACTGTTCAAAAGCCGTAGCAATGTCTTCATTTGAGGTTATTAATTTATCATCTATTTTAAGTGAAAGTTCGCGATCTCCTGATTTGGATTTACCGGTTTCCTTATTTATAATAGCCCAAATTGTTCTGGATTTATTAGACGATTGAAGGATTTTTGATTTTATATGCTCACATTTTGCTTTGTGGCAGACGGCCTTAAATAATTTTGAATATAGTTTAACATACTGTATAAAACTGGGGTCATATGTGTATGTTTTTTTCTCATATAGCGCATATAGTGTGTCCCTACTTTTTTGGATGCCGGCAGTAGCCCATTCACTAAATGCTACTTTATTTCTTTTTGATGATAACTTTTTTAATTTAAAAACTTTATCAAAACTACCTGAAACAACTTTGAATAAATCTCCATAATGAGCATTTGCATTAAGGGTCTTATAATTTTGTGTAGGTAAGCTACTTTGTATGTAGTTTCTAAATAATTCCATCTTTTTTGCTGTAATGGGCCGATAAATTATATCTTGCTCCTTTTTTTTAAAATCTGCTTCAAAGTGGACAATTTGACCATTGTGGTCTGACTTTAAGCAAGTTACTGTAGAACAATGCGAAAATTCACAGTCGCAGAATACATTGTCAAGACAGGTGGCTGTGTTTTCGGTAATCCTAGAAGGCTCTAAGAAAATATTAACTAAATTAAAAGACTTGAAAATTAATTTTAATTTGTTATTTAAAACGGAGTCTACCAGCAAGTCTATATTAAAATCTCCACATACTATAACTTTCTTGCTACTACTTGAAGCTACCTTTAAAACATCCTCTAGTACGGATTCAAATAAACTGTAGTCACTGGCGGGGGGCCTGTATACGCTTACTACAATATGCTTAGCCAGTTCAACACATGATAGTTCTACAACTTTTTCAACAGAAAGTCTGCTAATATCTTTTCGTTCTTTATACTTCAAACTACTATTTACTATTATTAAAGATCCACCATGCAATGCAGACTTTCTATTAAAGCAACTGGCTATTTCATAATTATTTACAGAAAAAATCATTTGGGACTCTAGTAGCCAGTGCTCAGTGACACAGAGTACATCTACTCTATGTTGTTCTAAAAATAACTCTAATTCTAGTAATTTACCAGAAAAACCGCCCTGTAAATTTTGATTAGCTAAGATAAGTTTTTTTAAGGGGGGCTTTTCTGTTGTCTGCGCTGATAGTTTAAATCAGCAGTCAAGCTTAACCTACTTATACTAGGTTTTTTTAAAACCTCAGAATACAGAGGTTTGAGTGTAGAACTTCTACAGCTAGCAACTTTAGTTGGTCCCTGTTTTATTGTCTTAACAATAATGGGGTCAAAAATATTGAATGCCAATAATTTGGCAATCTGTCGTTTCGAAGAAAGAGGCACATGCATTGTGTCCCTAGTCAATATAAACTTTCGAATAAAATTATTCGTATCAAAATATAATACTTTGTCTCGATGGCCAAAGGTCATATTAAACAATAGCCGATTTAACTTATCTAACCGGGCATTTTGTGTCTCTGACAGAGTTTTTGAGTAAGGGAAAGCGCAAATTACAATTTTTCTTGCTTGAAGAGCAACTATAGAATCAAAATAATTTGTCAAATCTTGTTGCTGTATTCCTGTGCTGTCCCCTATTAATAACACAACAGTAGTATTATTATCATACTCCTTACTAAGCATGCAGTTAACTATTTGCATGTAAGATGCAGAACACACAACAGAGACAACAGAATCGTGTAGGACTGTCTTGTCTAGTAATTTTATAGTTTCTTAACTTGTTTTCAGGTTCTCCGGGCCACCTACTCGCTGTTTGCTGTAGTGCATTCAACTAAAAAGTGACGATGGGGAGGATTCCAAAAGAATGTTATTTTGTGAATCACTGCAAATTAACAATAGAATAGCCTACCGATGTTTATAGGCCCGCTAAATGATAAAAATAAACTGTCTAGGATCTGAAATCCGACTTTGTATGAATTCCTTGAACGAATAAAACTGTTGAACCATATCCTGGTCATGGATTATACTTTTATAGTATAGGGTTTGTAATAGCAGTGATTAAGGTACTGTAATTGTATAATGGAATAAATAGCACAATATTGCTCAAAGATAAACTCATTCGGGTAAATGTACCTTTGTGGAGTGGAAAAGTTATGGGCTCAGTTAAAAACATTAGTTTTTAAGTTTTAATCGTGGAGACTGCTGCCGAAGTATGTGGATTCAGAATAAAAGGAATATGCAAGTAGTATGTGTAAAGCAATAGACATGGTTGGACTTGTTAGCTATCAAGTTCATTAAAGAAATGGAACGAATTAGTAATGACGATGAAGATGAGTAAGGGTAAAAAATATGTAAGTATCATGTAATGATAGGAAGGTGAAGGATGTAGTGGAAAGTAAAAGGGAAGAAAAGAAAGAACAGAAACATTTCATAGGAGTGCCTCAGGAAACTTCAATATAAATCTGTTTTAAAACCGTGAAATTTGCTCGAGGTAGAAAGCAATCTAAGTTTAGTGTTAGTAGGGGAGGGGATGGCTCCACGCCGAAAGACAAAAAATGTTGAACCTTGAACCTAGTGTTGCTAATGTTATATAAGTATGGAAGAGATTGTCAAGGCAATAAAAAGCATTACACAAGCTAAGGAGGCGGCGGAATTTGATAGTGTCATTAGAAATGCGGAGGGCTGGTGAAGGCGCAGTACCTAGCTAGCAAGTTATATCTGCTCTTTAACAAGTGATGGGTGAGTGGCACAGCACCCAAGGACTGGTGTATGACCGTCATCGTGACGCTCTATAAAGGCAAACAAGGCAGCCGTGTAGCATTATTTCTTCTCAGCAAAATACGCTACTAAAATAATATGTTTTAATTTCCAACATTACTTCTTTTCTGGGGGACAGAAATTGCAGTAAAAAAACATACATATTTCACTATTTAGACTATTAATATAGAAACGGAACTAAACCTAAAACCAATTTCTTATTAAAACAAAATATTTTAGACAGATCTCTGTCGGGCTGCAGAGTACCAAGAAGGCTGGCGGCATTGTCTCGCTATATGGTGAGGCTTAACCTTTGGCCAAAGTAGGCACCAGCCAGCCAGCGACTGGTTGATAAACCAGCTGAAGTATCAACCAGTCGCGACGAGATTTCCTTAAAGAGGAGTCACGCAAAGTCTCGACCCCGAAAGGCACAAATATATAGCCTTGTCCTATGGCTGCATATTTGTGCCTCTTATAGGACTCTGCGTTAGATGCCGCCGCCCCCGCATGGCAGACGGTCGCATGGTTATGGGACTGTGCAAGCGTATCAACACAAGTTGCGTCTCAGACCAGCGACCGCCCATTCTTTCATGCAATGAGTCGTTCAGTCGGGCCTCTTGCCATCGTCTCGTGCTATCCGAGTAGGCTCAAGGACTGCCGGTATGCCTACGCTGGCAAGAGCGCGACGGATTATATCATTCAGGGCAGCGTGTTTGGACAGACGTCCAGTGTTACGGTGGCATGCCAGGCCTAACGCATCGACGCCTCCACCGCAGCGGCAGCGATGTGGCTCGTTGGTCCTGGCTACCAGCCTCAGACCAACCCCTCTTTTTTAGTGTTATAAAAATAATATTCTATTTTATTTCCCTAACTTAAGTTTACTCATTCTTGGCCATTATTTTGGCCTGAGGCGATCGCTCATTCAAAACGTTCGTTCAACGCTTGGTGATTATTTGCTCATAATCACCACGCTGGGTAATTATTTAATCTGACTCAATGTGATCACCGCACCGTTTCCTTTCCTCAGGTTTTGTCATATTTTCGTAGCAAGTTGTAATGATACTACCAATTAAAAAACGTAGGTACGTAAAAAACGTAACTTGGATAACCAAATTATTACGTAATTTAGCATAAATCGTGCCAGGGGCATTTCGAATGTAAATCAAGAGTTCAACCGACGCATTACCACCGAAATCTACATCGCCATAGATACACACTTTACGAGTAGCACTGCACTGCACTAGAAATCAATGTAGGTGTGAACTTTGCTCAATTCCCATACGTAATTTAGTAAGTGGAATATATTGCTGACCCGTGGCTCACCAAATTACCAAATTATGATAGCGTTAATACGGTCCGTCAATTTGTAGACGTTAGAAGATATCATTATTATAATTCCATCAAATTATTTTGATGCCTGTTATTAAAATAATTTTACTAATCCGCCTGGCATAAAATCATTATATCTTAGTTTGTCATTTAAGTAGCATTCGATTAAATAGGCAGCAACTTCGATGGCTCCAGATATTTCGAATCACTTCATACTGCGAAGATTATGCTCGATGACAAAGATTTGCGGTCTGGGAGACTTTTGGCACGAGACACAGGATGACGACTCAGTCTTCTACCGATGCTTCACTGGGATTGTATTTTTGCAGTTTATTTCTCTGACAGTATTCGAAGTACTAGAGGGGTTACTTGATACGTACCCTGCAGACCTACATAATGAAGCGGTGTTCTTCGGTGCGGGTCACATATTAGTGCTCTTTAGACTGGCTGTGGTCGTCCGAGCTAAACACAAGATAAGAGATTTCCACAAGCACGTGATTGAAGACTGCAGAAGCTATGAAGATGAGGGAATCATGAAGGAGCAGTACCGGAAAATCAAAATAGCTCTTTTACTGCACACTTGGTCTATTTGTATTATTGGGGTCTTATATTGGTATGAAGGGTTCAGCAGGATGTTAAGGAAAAGTACGTGACCTTAAATCACTCAATCTTAAATTTCAATGCTTTCTACATAGAAAACTGGAGATCAGTAGTTCTGAATTCTGATATTTACCGACAGATTACAAGAGGTCAGAACCACGGAAATCCAGTTCATTATACCTATATTGATTGATAAATTGTTGAAAATTTTCAGATTCATCATTTTTTGTATTGCCTGTTTACTGGCCAGCATATGAAGATAATTCCAACATAGCATTGACTGCCCGAATTCTAACCGGTTTTATTTTTTCTTTTTTTCTGGCCTCTGTGATCTCACTAGATAATTTAGTAATAGGTCATTTAATTTTTATAAAGTATAAACTGAAAAATCTAACAAAATATTTTGAAAATATCAGAGAGGGGTTTTTGGCAACGGACCGCTCCACAAACGAGTTAAGAAAAACTATCCTGGATGGAATAGTTTTGCACAATAAAGTTGCGAGGTAAAGTGATCAAGGTCTTAGTCGGTCCACACCGTGCATACATTATATGTACTACTGTCTGTTATCTCTGTCACTCACAAAATCATTGTTATGTTGCAGTTCAGTCACAAAAATGCAAGATTGTTTTGGCTACGTCATGTCGATCCAACTAATGCAAGGATCTGCCATTACAGTATTAGTGCTTTTGAAAGTAGCGGTAGGTAAAATTTACAAATTTTGTACCTTAGCGCTTCAAACTACAAATCTGTGATGGGCACGACCATACTCTCTCGCGGATGGTAATTATCTATGATTAACAGGTCTCTTATATCCGCCATATAAGGATGCCAACAGTTTCGCGTAGCAGGTATGAGATTGCCGTAGACTCGTAAGTGTAAAAAAAGTTAATTTTATTTGAGTCGAAAGAATAACATTTTTCTGGTTGTGCAATAAAGTGTTCTCTATCTAATAGGTGAAATCCGCGGACCCGTAAATAATACGTGCATGCGCACTGCACCGTCAAAGTATGTTTTTCAAGTTATATGCCGGGCATTATACAAACTTGCTAAAAACTGAAACATTTTTTTTTTCAGCTCAGCAATGATTTCAATATACTAGTCTTGATAATGAATCTTTTCTCAGTAGCAGTGATAATGACACAACTTATTTTGTACATGTGGAATGCTGGTGATATAACCTATCAGGTAAAGAATCTGAAGTTTCGTTTTGTCCATCTATGTGTAATCGGATATTTGAAATAATAAACATTAAAAAATACTAGGTATTTTTCTCCCATTAATTTGTCCATTTTCGTCAGGACAAATCGTCAGCTTTAACAAATTGTATGAAAAGCAGGAGAATAAAATAGTAAAATAGAAAATGTCAATCTATTACTTATTTAAAATGTGATATGTATCGAAACTGCTCCTTTATTATGCATACCAAAGATTGAGGGATTTTTTAAGTTTGTTATTTCAATTATCAAGGAATCAACCGTTAAATAATTAGTAATTCTTTACGTCCTAATAGGATTTGGCTGTTAGTATTTAGCTGAACTGAACGGTTTTGCGTTCTTCCTGTAGCACTTTTTCTAATATAGGTAAGTAAAAAAGTTAAATGAAAAGCAAGTGGCTTAATCTTCTCCTCATTTTTTAAGTCTGTAAAATTGCTATTGTAACAGACTTAAAAAACTGAGGAGGTTCTCAGTTCGTTTTCTTCTTATTTTCATGTACCCCGATCACTCGAAGATGCGTAAAGCGAATTGGGTTTTTTTCAAAGTTAGGATAGGATACTTATTATTTATATCCTAATAGGATTTGGCTGTGACTGTTTAGCCGAACGCTCTGTTTTCAGATACCATTTACCATTTTTAGCAAAAAAAAAAAATAAGGAGTTTCTCAGTTCGTTATTTCTTTTTTCACGTTCCTTATCACTCGAAGATGTGTGAACCGATTTGGAAAATTATTTTTTGTTTGAAAAGGCACAGGTAGTCCCATAGTCACCAAGTTTGGATCTGATTATGAAATCCTTGAGATCTAGGGAATTTTTGCTTTCAGAAAATACGATTTTTCTGCGTCATAGTGATATTCACAACATAATGTGAAATATATATTTTTTAAATCTTCTCTTTAATATAAAAAACAATCACTGAATCTGTTAGTAAGCGCAAATCTCGAGAGCAGTTGAACCGAATTCAATAATTCTGTTTCATAATATTCCTTGAAGTACGAGGATGGTTCTTACGGAAAAAAAAAAGAATTGACTGTTAGGCGGTATGAAGTTCGCTGGGTCAGCTAGTTAATAATAAAAACCGACATTAAACCACAACAGAACCAAAAACGAGAAATATTTTTCTATGACCATTAAATTCGTTGTATGTAGGTATTGCTAAAGTATAGTTTGGAGCCGGTGCCAAGTTTCAGGACCAGCTCATACATGGGAAGGACTTTAAAATATATTTCTACAATACCTACATCAAATCAAAGGTCATTTGCGATAAAAATACATGTTCTTTTATGTTGTAGTGTTAAGTGGGAGTTTATTTTTCCTTTAAAAAAAATTATTTTTCAAATCGGTACAATTGCAGTACGATCGTACCGCGGTCCTCTTCTTCAACGTACGTTGTGTTTGGGTGGCAGGGACGCCGAGGGCGTCGCCTATTCAAGGGCTAAAAAAGTAGCAAATAGTGTGATAGATTAAAAAATGGATCTTGAAAAAAAAAACCCCCAGCGGCCTTACTGAGAAATAAGTTATACACTCTGAATAACTATTTGACGTATATCAATTTAAACTGGTTTAATCGCATTTAGCGTACAAATAACCAGTTTGTCAGACCTCGCATAACGGCTACATAGCTCATAACCTTTATTAGTAAGGCCACAGGTGTTTACATGTTTGTGACGCCGCTATTTCTGGTTCCCGCGACACAGGGTATCCTGGTGTAAGGCCAGAACCAATGTACCTATGTGCCTGTATGTAAATGTTATGTTATGTTCTGGAATAATAATTTATGTCGTTATTAATTTATTCCAGGCATTGCTGATAAGTGATGCAATATTCTACAGCGGTTGGGAGCGGCGCGGTGCGCGCACGCAGGCGGAGCGCGATGTGCGCCGCATCGTGCTCATGGGCATTGCGCAGGCGCAGAAACCGTTAGTCTTCAAAGCATTCGGCATGCAAGAAATGTCGTACCGCTCCTTCGTGTCTGTGAGTGTTTTTTTGGATCATCGAACCCTTATGACCTTGAATTTAATAAGTAATAATGACTACAGATTAAGTAATACAGATTTCAGTATTCCTGCCCCTCGAGGGAGGTTGACATTTGACATTGTTAGAATTTGTGTTCCCAGTGAGCAATGGCTTGAATTAGTAATATCAAGCTATTATTTCAGTAAGAATCTAATAGACTACGAGTACCTAGATAGTCTTGGTTACTTATGCGCTCCACCACCGTAAGACAAGAATATTCGTGACTGTAAAACAGATACAGAACAAACAACAGAGGCATAGCAACAAATCGTGTAGGATTGTCTTGTCTAGTAATTTTATACGTTCTTAGTTTTCTATCTTGTTTTCAGGTTCTACGGGCCACTTACTCGCTTTTTGCTGTAGTGCATTCCACTAAAGAGTGATGGTGGGAAGAACTTAAATGTTATTTTATGTCCAATGTTATTTCAATAATATCCTTATGATTTTTATAGGCCCAATAAATGATAAAAATAAATTGTCTAGGATCTGAGATTTGACTTTGTATGTATTCCTTGAACCAATAAAACTCTTGAACCATATCCTGGTCATGGATGATACTTTGCTAATATAGGTTTGTAAGAGCAATAAAATCATTCATGTAAATGAAGAGCATGAATGTGCGGTGGAAAAGTTATGGACTCAGTTAAAAACTAATATAGTGGAGACTGCTGTCGAAGTATGTAGGTTCAGAAAAAAAGCGAATGTGCAAAAAGTGTGTGAAAAGTATAATAGAAGTATAAAAAAAATGTATAATGTAATGAAACAGAAGGTGAACCTTTTACTTTCCACTACATTGAAAAGTAAAAGGGGAGAAGAGAAAGAACAAATTTCATAGAAATGTCCCACGAAATTCAATATAAATATGTTTTAAAAACCGTGAAATTCGCCCGAGGTATAGAGCAATCTAAGTTTAGTGTTATTAGGGATGAAGATGGCTCCACACTGAAAGATAAAAATGTTGAACCTTGAACCTAGTGTTGCTTATGTTATATAAGTATGGAAGAGATTGTGCGAAGAAGAGGAAGGCGGCGGAATTTGATCTTATCATTAAAAATGCGGAGGGCTGGTGAAGGCGTACTAGCTAGCAAGTTATACCTGCTCTTTAACAAGTGCTGGATGAGTGACACAGTAAACAAGGACTGGTGTATGACTGTAATCGTGACGCTCTATAAAGGCAAACAAGGCAGCCGTGTAGAGTTATTTCGTTTCGTTAATACGCTACTAAAATTAATATATTTTAATTTTAAACTTTACTCCTTTTTTGGCAAAAACATACATATTTCACTATTTAGACTATTAGTATAGAAACGGAACTAAACCTAAAACCTATTTTCTAATTTAAAGAAAATATTTGAGACCGATCGCTGTCGGGCTGCAGAATACCAAGAAGGCTGGCGGCATTGCCTCGCTGAATGGCGGAGACCCAAGGGCTGGTGCTTACCTTTGGCCAAAGTAAGCACCAGCCCTTGGGTCTCCTGAAGCATTGACCAGTCGCGACGAGATCTCCTTAAAGAGGAGTTGCGCCTCCGGAACACATGGCCCCAGAATCTCGACCCCAAAAGGCACAAATATATAGCCTTGTCCTAAGGCTATATACTTGTGCCATCGTCGCGTGTTATCCGAGTAGGCTCTAGGACTGCAGGCAAGCCTACGCTGGCAAGAGCCCGACGGATTATGTCATTCAGGGCAGCGTGTCTGGACAGACGTCCAGCGCTACGGCGGCATGCTGGGCCATGGTGACCTTACGCATTGACGCGACGCCCACCGCAGTGGCAGCGATGTGGCTCGTTGGTCCTGGCTTCCAGCCTCAGACCAATGTTTTAGTGTTATAAAATTAATGTTCTATTTTATTTTCCCAACTTAAGTTTTTGGCCATTATTTTGGCCTGAGGCGATCGCTCATTCAAAACGTTCATTCAACGCTTGGTGATTATTTGCTCATAATCACCACGCTGGGTATTTAATTTGACTCAATGTGATCACTGCAATGTTTCCTTTCCTCAGGTTTTGTCATGTTTTCTTAGCAAGTTGTAATGATGCTACAAATTAAAAAACGCAAGTACGTAAAGTCAGTTTTAGAATATACCTCGGCTACTATCGGATAAAATCGGATAGATTCTTGTAATAGAAATATCGGGACTAATATGTCACACTACTTTACATGACTTTCCAAAATAGTGAAGAAAAGTTTTATACAGAGCAGGAAGTAGTATTACACTCATGTGCTTTCGGCGTAAGCCAAAGCCCATTCTGGAGCCCGATGTATATTCTAAAAGCTAACAGACTAGCCTAACTTTGAAAACAAATTTTTACGTTATTTAGCCGAAATCGTGCCAGGGGCTTTTCGAATGTGAAGCAAAAGTTCAACCGACGCATTACCACCGAAATCTACATCGCCATACATACACACTTTACGAGTAGCACTACACTGCACTAGAAATCAATGTACCTAGATGTGAACTTTGCTCAATTCGCATACGTAATTCAGTAAGTGGAATGTATTGCTGGTCCTATAGTAGAGTTTTTAACTTGTAGTTAAGTCTATGGTGTGGTGGCTCACCAAATTACCAAATTATGATAGCGTTAATAAGGTCTGTCAATTTGTAGACGTTACAAGATGTAATTATTATAATTCCGTCAAATTATTTGATGGCTGCTATTAAAATAATTTTTCTAATCCGCCTGGCAAAAAATCATTTTACGTTAGTTTGTCATTTAAGTAGCATTCAATTAAATAGGCAGCGACTCCGATGACTCCAGATATTTCGAATCACGGCATACTGCGAAGATTATGCTCGATGATGAAGATTTGCGGTCGGGGCGACTTTTGGCATGAGACACAGGATGACGACTCAGTCTACTACCGATGCTTCACTGGGATTGTATTTCTGCAGTTTATTTCTATGACAGTGTTCGAAGTTCTGGAGGGGTTACTTGATACGTATCCTGCAGACCTACATAATGATGCGGTGTTTCTCAGTGCAGCACACATATTAGACCTGTTTCGATTGGTTGTGGTCATCCGAGCTAAACAAAAGATAAGAGACTTCCACAAGCACGTGATTGAAGACTGCAGAAGCTATGAAGACGAGGGAATCAGAAAGGAGCAGTACCAGAAAATCAAAATATCGCTTCTACTGCATACTTTGTCCATTTATATTATTGTGGTCTTGTATTGGTATGAAGGTTTCAGCAGGGTGTTAAGGAAAAGTAGGAGACATTAAGTCACTGATTTCAATGATTTTTACTTAGAAAACTAGAGATCCTAAATTTTGGTTCTGAATTCTGACATTTACCGACAGAATACAAGAGGTCAGAACCACAGAAATTTTGTTCATTATGTATTGATTTATATTTTTTTATTATTTTCAGAGTTACCATTTTTTGTACTGGCTGTTTATTGGCCAGCATATGAAGATAATTCTAACATAACGTTGGCTGCCCGAATTCTAGCCGGTTTTATTTTATCTTTGTTTATTTTATCTGTGATCTCACTAGATAATTTAGTAATAGGTCATATAATTTTTATAAACTACAAACTGAAAAATTTGACAAAATACTTTGAAAATATCAGAGAGGAGTTTTTGTCACCGAACAGCTCCACAGACGAGTTAAGAAAAACAATCCTCGATGGAATAGTTTCGCACAATAACGTTGCAAGGTAAAGAGATAAATTATACTACAACCTTGTCACTCTGTTACTCACAAAGTCATTGTTATGTTGCAGTTCAGTCAGAAAAATGCAAGATTGTTTTGGTTACGTCATGTCGATTCAACTAATGCAAGGATCAGCCGTTACAGTACTAGTGCTTTTGAAAGTAGCGGTAGGTAAGATTTGGATAAGGTAGGTTTGTATCTTAGCCCTGCGAAATACCAATCTGTGGTGGGCACTCCCATTCTCTCGCGGAGAGAATCGATCGTTCGTTCGTCCGGTCGTTCGGTCGTGCATCCTTCCTTTGCTTATTAATGCATTCATTGTTCGTACGTTCGTTCCTTCGTTGAATCGTTCATTCCTTCGTTCGTGCGTTCATTCGATCGCTTATTCGTTCGGAATTATCTACGACTAACAGGTCTCTAATTCCCGGCGCATAACGTGGCCAAAAATTTCGCGTAGCAGGGATGAGATTGCGATATGTAAAAAAATGTTACTTTAACTAAATTCCAAAGAATAATAGGTGATATCCGCGTCCTCCACAAATGAGACCCGTAGGCAATACGTGCACGTAACTGTACCGATAAAGTATTTGGTCAAGTTTTATGCCGGGCCTTATAAAAACTTGCTAAAAACTTTAACAAAATTTTCTTTCAGCTCAGCAATGATTTCAATATACTAGTATTGATAACGAATCTTTTCTCAGTAGCAGTGATAATGACACAACTTATTTTGTACATGTGGAATGCTGGTGATATAACCTATCAGGTAAAGAATCTGAAGTTGCGTTTGGTCCATCTATGTATAATCGGATATTCGAAATAATAAATAGGCGTTCCGTGTTTCTCGTGGTCCCTTTGATATGTTAATTTTCCATATAAATGGACTGCGATGAAAAGCAGGAAAATAAATAAACATTGAGAATGTCATCTATTAATTATTTAAAATGTGATTATGTCTCGAAACTGGAAACCTATCAGGTAAACAATCTGTAGTTTAAAAAAACCTATTTACAATACTCTCTGTATTACGTACAGGCAGCAATTTTAATAGGCTTTTAAAATGGTCCTTAGCACGGGTTAGTGCATTAAAAAGAATATAATCTGAAGTTTGGTTTGATCCATCTAAGTATAATCTGATATTTGAAATAATAAACAATTATGTACTGTTTGTGTTTCTCGTGGTCCCATTGATTTGTCCATTTTTGTCAGGACATATTGTCAGGTTTCAAAATTGTATGAAAAGCAGGAGAATAAAATAATAACATTGAGAATGTCATCTATTATTTATTTGAATGTGATTATGTATCGAAACTGCTCCTTTATTATGCATACCAAAGATTGAGGGAGTTTTTAAGTTTGTTGTTTTAATTATCAAGCAATCGACAGTTAAATAATTCTTTATATCCTAATAGGATTTGGCTGTGAATATTTAGCCGAATGCCGAACTGTTTTTAGGTTTTGCGTTATTTCGGTAGCACATTTTCTAATATAGGTAAGTAAGAAAATTAAACGAAAAGTGTATTAAAAATGGTATTGTAACAGACTTGAATGACTGAGGAGGTTCTCAGTTCGTTATTTTCTTTTTTACATGTACCTACCCCGATTACTCGAAGATGCGTAAAGCGAATTGGATTTTTTATTCCAAGTTAGGATCTACTAATTCTTTATGTCATAATAAGATTTGGGTGCGACTGTTTAGCCGATCGCCGAACGATCTTTTTACGTTGTTTCGGTAGCACATTAATCTAATCTTCTTCTTAGCGTGTCGATGGCAAGCTATGGTGGTAAGAGGATTTGCCAATTGGCGTAAGGGACTCGCTTTTTAATTTTTATAGTTAGGTAAGCAAATTGAAAGAAAAGAAGTGAACCTAATTGTTACGATACCATTATTAACAGACTTTAAAAAAAACAAGGAGTTTCTCAGTTCGTCATTTCTTTTTTCACGTTCCTTATCACTCGAAGATGTGTGAACCGATTTGGGAAATTCCTTTTTGTTTAAAAAGGCACAGGTCACCATTAGAAATAGTCACCAATTTAGGATCTGATGATAAAATCCTGGAGATATCGAGGGAGTTCTTCCAATTAGAAAGGCACACTTAAAGCGATTTGTTTGTTTTTTATAGAGACAGGTGCATTTGCTTTCGGAAAACACGATTTTTCTGCGTCACAACAAAATGTGAAATAATATAATTTTTAAATCAATAATATAAACCGACATTAAACCACAACAGAACAAAAGACGAGAAATATTTTTCTATGTCCTCTAAATTCGATATCGCAAATAGTTTTGAGCCGGTGCCAAGTTTCAGGACTAGCTCAAACATGGGACCGACTTCAAAATATATTTCTACAATACCTGCATCGAAGTTTATTAGCGATGAAATTATATGTTCTTGTGTGCTGCAGTGTTTTGAGGTCGGTTTTTAATTTACATTTAAAAAAATTACTTTTCGGATCGCTGCCTGATTACCGCAGTTCTTCCTTCTTCAATGTATACCTATTGTGTGTTTGGGTAACAGGGAAGAGCGTAGCCTATTCATGGGCTAAATAGGTAACAAATAGTGAGATATAATGAAAAATGGATCTTGTGGAATATTAATTCATGTCGTTATTCCTTTATTCCAAGCATTGCTGATAAGCGATGCAATATTCTATAGCGGTTGGGAGCGGCGCGGTGCGCACACGCAGGCTGAGCGCGATGTTCGCCGCGTTGTGCTCATGGGCATTGCACAGGCGCAGAAACCGTTAGTCTTCAAAGCATTCGGCATGCAAGAAATGTCGTACCGCTCCTTCGTCTCTGTGAGTGTTTTTTTAATCATGCAACCCTGTCTTATGACCTCCAATTTAATAAGTAGTAATGCAGTAGCTATTAAGTTACAGATTTCAGTATTTCTGCCCCTCAAGGGAGGTTTTATAGTCAGCTATTATTGTTTAAATGCATGTAATCTTAAGCTATTATTTTGGTTACAATCTAATAGACTATATAGTCTTGGTTACTTATTCGCTTCACCAACATAAGACAAGAATATTCGTGTCTGTACAAAAATAGGCAGAACAAACAACAGAAGCGTTGAAAATCCTGTAGGAAATGAATCTTGTAGAAATATCTTGTCCAGCAATTATATACGTTCTTAGTTTCTTAACTTGTTTCCAGGTTCTCCGGGCCACCTATTCGCTGTTTGCTGTAGTGCATTCAACTAAAAAGTGACGATGGGGGGGACTCCAAAAGAATGTTATTTTGTGAATCACGGCAAATTAACAATAGAATAATAGCCTTATGAAATTTATTGGCCCACTAAATGATAAAAATAAATTATCTAGAATCTGAGATTCGACTTTGTATGAATTCTTTGAACGAATAAAACTATCCTGGCCATGGATGATACTTTTATAGTAAAGGGTATGTAAGAGTAGTGATTAAGGTAATGTAATTGTATAATGGAATAAATAGCACAATATTGCTCAAAGATAAACTCATTCGTGTAAATGAAGAGTATGAATGTGGAGTGGAAAAGTTATGGACTCAGTTAAAAACTAATATTGTGGAGACTGCTGTCGAAATATGTGGATTCAGAAAGGAAAGCGAATGTGCAAGTAGTGTGTGAAAAGAAATATAAATATGTTTGGACTTGTTAGCTATCAAGGTTATCAAAAAAATGAAAGGAATTAGTAGTGACGATGAAGATGACTTAAGATAATAAAAAATTATACAATGTAATGAAAAATAAGGTAAACATTTTACTTTCCACTACATTGGAAAGTAAAAGGGAAGAAGAGATAGAACAGAAAAATTTCATACGAGTATCTCACAAAATTCGATATAAATCTATTTTAAAAACCGTGCAATTCGCCCGAGATAAAGAGCAATCTAAGTTTAGTGTTATTAGGGATGAGGATGACTCCACACTGAAAGAACAAAATTGTTGAACCTTGAACCTAGTGTTGCTAATGTTATACATATAAGTATGGAAGAGATTGTCAAGGCAATGAAAAGCATTACATAACCTAAGGAAGGCGGCGGAATTTGATAGTTTCATTAGAAATGCGTAGAGCTGATAAAGAGGAACTAGCTAGCAAGTTATACCTGCTCTTTAACAAGTGGTGTATGAGTGTCACAGCATCCAAGGACTTGTGTATGACCGTCATCGTGACGCTCTATAAAGGCAAACAAGGCAGCCGTGTAGCGTTATTTTGTTTCCTTAATACGCTACTAAAATTAAAATATTTTAATTTTAAACTTTAATCCTTTTTTGGGGGACAGAAATTGCAGTAAAACAAACATAGATATTTCACTATTTAGACTATTAATATAGAAACGGAACTTAACCTGCAACCTATTTTTAAATTTTTAACACAATATTTGAGACAGATAGCTGTCGGGCTGCAGAGTACCAAGAAGCTGGCGGCGTTGCCTCGCTGTATGACGAAGCTTAGCTTTTGGCCAAAGTAAGCACCAGCCCTCGGGTCTCCTGAAGCATCGATCAGTCGCGACGAGATCTCCTTAAAGATCAGTCGCGATTCCGGACCTCAATAGCCCCAGAGTCTCGACCCCGAAAGGCACAAATATAGAGGCGTGTCCTATGGCTGCATATTTGTGCCTCTTGTTGGACTTTGCGTTGGATGCCGCCGCCCCCGCATGGCAGGCGGTTGCATGGTTATGGGACTGTGCAAGCGTATCAACACAAGTTGCGTTCCAGACCAGCGACCGCCCATTCTTTCATGGAATGAGTCATTCCGTCAGGCTTCTTGCCATCGTCGCGTGTTATCCGAGTAGGCTCCAGGACGGCAGGCACGCCTACGCTGGCAAGAGAGCGACGGATTATGTCATTCAGGGCAGCGTGTCTGGACAGACGTCCAGCGCTACGGTGGCATGCCAGGCCATGGTGACGTAACGCATCAACGCCTCCACCGCAGCGGCAGCGATGTGGCTCGTTGGTACTGGCTCCCAGCCTCAGACCATTTTTTTAGTGTTATAAAATTAATATTTTATTTTCCCAACTTAAGTTTACTCATTCTTGGCCATTATTTTGGCCTGAGGCGATCGCTCATTCAAAACGATCATTCAACGCTTAGTGATTATTTGCTCATAATCACCACGCTGAGTATATAATTTGACTCAATGTGATCACCGCACCGTTTCCTTTCCTCAGGTTTTGTCACGTTTTCTTAGCAAGTTGTAATGATACAACAAATTAAAAAACGCAGGTACGTACAGTCTGTTAGCTTTTAGAATATACCTCGGCTACTATCGGATAGAACACATTACTTTACATGACTTTTCAAAATAGTGAAGAAAAGTTTTATACAGAGCAGGAAGTAGTATTACACTCGTGTGCTTTCGGCGAAAACTGAAGCCCATTCTAGAGCCCGATGTATATTCTAAAAGCTAACAGACTATACCTAACTTTGAAAACCAAATTATTAAGTAATTTAGCCGAAATCGTGCCAGGGGCTTTTCGAATGTAAAGCAAGAATTCAACCGACGCATTACAACTGAAATCTACATCGCCATAGATACATACTTTACGAGTAGCACTACACTGCACTAGAAATAGATGTGAACTTTGCTCAATTCGCATACGTAATTCAGTATACTCCAGATATTTCGAATCACGGCATACTGCGAAGATTATGCTCGTTGATGAAGATTTGCGGTCTGGGAGACTTTTGGCACGAGACACAGGATGACGACTCAGTCTACTACCGATACTTTACTGGGATTGTATTTCTGCAGTTAATTTCTCTGACAGTATTCGAAGTACTAGAGGGGTTACTTGATACGTACCCTGCAGACCTACATAATGATGCGGTGTTTCTCGGTGCAGCTCATGTATTAGTTCTCTTTCGATTGGCTGTGGTCATACGAGCTAAACAAAAGATAGGAGATTTCCACAAGCACATGATTGAAGCTACGAACACGACGGAATCATGAAGGAGCAGTACTGGAAAATCAAAATCGCGCTTTCAATGCAGACTTGGTCTATTTATATAGTTGGAGTCTTGTATTGTTATGAAGGTTTTAGCAGGGTGTTAAGAAAAAGTAAGCCGATATCTACTATCTTTGTTCGGCGTCTGATTTCGATATTCGGAAATGTCGAAATCATTATGAATGTCAATATGTACAATGAAACCACCTGCCGATGTAAACTCTATTATGGCGTGGACATATATCTTCGTCCTCCGCCAACGAGACCCGAATTAGCTACAGTCAGGAGCACTAACTTGTACCTTGAATACACCTTAGTACCTTGTCACATTAACCTCTTCTAGCCAGATGTATGAGAAATGGACTATTATGACTTTGACAAGGTACTCAAGTGCATACATGTAAGTGCTCGTGACTGTACGGAGCGGAGTCAAAGTGATTTGGTCGATTTATGTGCCGATAATTATAGATACATGTTCATCGTGGATGGACGACCTTTACATGGTATAAACCTGAACAACATTTCCTTTCAGCTCAGCAATGACTTCAATATAGCTTTTATTGCAATGAATCTTTTCACAGTAGCAGTTATAATGATACAACTGATTTTGTACATGTGGAATGCTGGTGATATAACCTATCAGGTAAAGAGGCAAAATTTCATTTAGTCCATGTATTTATTAATGAAATTTTGGGTGGTTCCCCGGGGTACCCATTAATTGGAAACAAAGACTTTTATTTAGTTCTCATTGATTTGTAAATTTAATATATCCTTATAACTTGATTGCGGCATATTTCAAAATTGAATGAAAAGCAGGAAAATGTCATATACCAAAATCTCGTGTAACAGGGTTTGTTATCGAACTCCTCCAAAATGGTGTCAACGACTTTTTTGAGCATATTTGGTACGACTGAGAATAGATAGAGATAAATAGAGAATAGTTCGTAGGCTAATTAATATTGCAGGATCAGTTTGTAAATGTCAATATTTACAATTTCAACGTTTCACTTAGTGGAAATGTAATTATTTAATAGATACTTCTCCTATCTATATTATGCGTACTAAATCTTGAGGGATTTTGGTATTTCAATTATCAAGGGAATTACAGTTTAATAGTTTAGAATTTCTCTGGTTTTGCGTTACTTCCAACACCTTTTCTATATATATATGGTATGTAAGAAAATAGAACAAATGTATTTGGTGTTACAACACCATTGTCTTTTACGAATCACTGACTGTACAAAATGTTATAAAAGTTGTGTTGACTTGGTTGTAAAGCCTATATCCAGCTACGCTCTATTCGTTATCAACCGTTGTAAGTCCCCACTGTTGGGGCACGGGTCTCTTCCTGTATCGCAGGAAGGTTAGGCCATACTCCACCACGGGGGCCAAGTCCGGGTTAGTGGAGGATTGTAAGACAGTGGCGGGCCTTACTGTCAGAAGTTATCAAGCCGCCCATAAGGCCTCTGACATGGCTTAACGACTGCCATTATATGACAGCCGGCACCAACGGCTTAACGTGCCTTGCGAAGCACGGAAGCGCTCGGAAAAATGCCACTAGCGGTAGTCACGGGATGCTCACCCATCCCGTACCAGACCGCGCCTACTGTTGCTTAACCGAGTAATTGATTCCAATCACTCGCTTCGCCTAGGCACGAGCGCTTCATTAATAGCTACGCTCTATTAATAGGCTGAATAGATTGTAAGTAATCAATAATCAGATAGAAAGAGAAATGGGTCTTGTGGAATTCCCATTCATGTCATGCAATAGTTTACAGCGTTTGGGAGCGGCGCGGTGCGCGCACGCAGGCGGAGCGCGATCTACGCCGCGTCGTTCTCATGGGCATTGCGCAGGCGCAGAGGCCGCTAGTTTTCAAAGCATTCGGCATGCAAGAACTGTCGTACCGCTCGTTCGTTTCTGTGAGTATTTTAGTGAATTCGTCTTACATGTAATTCTATTTAATGAAGAACTATGCGTACCTACTGAAGTTAATTATTCCTGCAGTCGAGTATTCCTGCCACTCTAGAGAGAAGGTTTTATAGTCAGCAAGCGTTGTTAGAATGCTCGTTCCCAATGATCCATGGCTTGTTATTTGTAATATAAAGCTTTAACTTTTAATGTTTAGTAATATAAAGCTTTAACTTTAGTTAGAATAGTTTAAAATTTGTGGTACAACAGAACAAACACAGTGGCTTGTCAACCAATTGTGTATTGTCTTGTCTAGTAATTTTATACGTAGATACTTACTTAGTTGCTTAACTTGTTTTCAGGTTCTCCGAGCCACCTACTCGCTGTTTGCTGTAGTGCATGCAACTAAAAAGTAATGTTGGGATGGACTCCAAAAGGATTTCATTTTGTGAATCAGTAGCAAATGAACAATATCATAATAATTACCTTATCGTTTTTAAAGGCGCACTAAAGGTAAAATTAAAATGATCTATGAATTAAGAGTGACTTTGTATGAATAAAACTCTTGAACCATATCCTAGTGGATGATTATATAATGTAACAAAACGTATACGCAAGAGATCCATGACAAACTTATTCATGTGAATGAAGATTATGAATGTGGAGTGGAAGAGTTATGGGCTCAGTTAAAAATAATATAATGGAGATTGCTGCCGAAGTGTGTAGAGTCATAAAGAAAAGCGAATGTGAAAGTAGTAAGTGAAAAGAAAAAAGGTATGGTTGGACTTGTGAGCTATCAAGTCCATTAAAGCAATGAAAGGAATTAGTAGTGAGGATGAAGATGTGTTAAGATTTAAAGAGAATTAATATAATGTGATGAAGAGAAAGGTGAACAATGTAGTGGAGAAGAAAAAGGTTAATAGAGAAATAAAAGCTTTAAAAACGGTGAAATTGTTTTGAGGTACACCAGAGCAATCTACGATGAGTGTTATTAGGGATGAGTGATATTTTGAAAGTCTTATTGAAAGAAATTACCTCCGCATGGAACGTGGTCCGTACCGTGAGGCGCAATCTAGTGTTGCTAGTTCTACATAAGTGTAGAAGAGATTGCCAAAGCAATGAAAGCATGGAACTAGGTAAGACTGCGGGATATGGTAGGTAGTCATTATAAATGTTGAGAGCCGGTGAAGGCATAGTACTAGTAAGCTCTTTAACAAGTTCTACAAAAGTGGCACACTGCCTGCAAACGGTCCCAGCACGTGTGCAAAAACGAACGCTGTATCAGATTCATCAACGTGGTGACTATTTGGGATGGATGTTTTTGAGTATATTCTTTGCGGATACCAACGTGGTAAGTTATTACCACGACTGAAATTTCGCACGAAGATAGTTATATCTTCATGTGAAATTTCAGTCCAATCTGTACAGTTGCTTGTTGAAAAATTTGTCAATCACGCTGATATAGTGGTCTCCCACGGGTGCGCCATATAGAGGAAAAGCACTTTAAAGTTTAAAGATATAACATTTTAGTGATTCTCTCAAATGATTTCATACGAAAGAGTACTTCATTTAGGATCTATTCCTTCTAAGTAACATAGAATTTAAATAAAGGCCACATTATTAAATTCAACATATCCCTTCAAGCTTTGTTCAGTAACAGTAAGTCAACATGCAGTATGTTTTATTTCAACGCCATTTATCATATTTATTTTTATGATTCCGTCCGTCAAAAGGAAAAAAAACGGCACTCTTATCGGTACAGGGAGATAGTCGGCATTGCGCTACTGAATCCATTTGTGAAGTTACAGTAGCAATACCAATCGCTAACGGGGAAGGAAAAAATCGCGAGGAAACCTCAGTATCTGAGATGTTCAAATACCTCAGCACTTGAAATTGCCGCGGTAGGCACGCGTGGTAATTAAGCCCATAATCTCTCTCTGAGAGAAGGCATCTGCCCTGCAGTGGGACGCTTATAGGCTACCCACAAAAGCGATACGGCCGTTTATGCCGGAAAAGACGTACACTCAAGGGTATCAAAATTTATAGGGTAATTTCCTACAACGTGCTCTAGTATTTGGGAATTACAAAGTGTTGAAATCATCAAACTAAACCATGACACATGGAATAGGTCCCACCTTATGCAATAAATACCATGTTTGAGTTTGGTTGTATTATTATAATAATATTTTCAAATGATAAATTGATTTTCTTGATTCGTGATTGAGTAGTTAAGAATATGAGAATTTTGATTTAGATACAAAATTCAGTAAATGGGATATATTGCTGACTCTATAGTAGAGTTTATTATCTTGTAGTTAACTCTGTGGTGGCTCACTAAATTACCAAATTATAATAACGATAATACGGCCCGTCAATTTGTATACGTCAGAAGATATCATTATTATAATTCCGTCAAATTATTTGATCGCTATTATTAAACTCATTTTACGGATCCGCCTGGCAAGAAATCATTGTACTTTTGTTTTTCAATTAAGTAGCATCTAATTAATGAGGTATTCCGATGGCTCCAGATATTTCGAATCACGGCATACTGCGAAGAATATGCTGGATGATGAAGATTTGCGGTTTGGGGGACTTTTGGTATAAGACACGAGATGACGCCTCAGTCTACTACCGATGCTACACTGGGATTGTATTTCTGCAATTTATTTCTATGACAATGTTCGAAGTACTAGAGGGTTTACTTGATACGTACCCTGCAGACCTACATAATGATGCGGTATTCCTAGGTGCAGCTCACATATTAGTTATCTTTCGATTGGTTGTGGTCTTCCGAGCTAAACACAAGATAAGAGACTTTCACAAGCATATGATTGAAGACTGCAGAAGCTATGAAGATGAGGGAATCATGAAGGAGCAGTACTGGAAAATCAAAATCTCGCTTCTACTGCAGACTTGGTCTATTTATATTATTGGAGTTATGTATTGGTATGAAGGGTTCAGCAGGGTATTAAAGAAAAGTAAGAGAGTTCTGATATTAAGCTACAGAATACAAGAGGTCAGAACAACAGAAATCCAGTTTATTTTTCTGTTAATTGATATCGTTTTAAAATTTTTCAGATTTACCATTTTTTGTATTGGTTGTTTACTGGCCAGCATATGATGATAACTCCAACATAGCGTTGGCTGTCCGAATTCTAACCGGTTTTATTTTCTTTTTTATGCTGACTGCTTATATCTCACTAGAGAGTCTAGTAATAACTCATTTTATTATCATGAAACACAAACTGAAGAATTTGACGAAATACTTTGAAAATATCAGAGATGACTTTTTATCACCTGATAGTTCCACAGACGGGTTGAAAAGAACTATTCTCGATGGTATAGTTTTGCACAATAAAGTTGCGAGGTAAGGAGATACGTAGACTACAGTCCGTTACTTTATCTCTGTCAATCTCTTAATCATTATTATATATTATCATTTATATCTGTTATGTTACAGTTCAGTCAAAAAAATGCAAGATTGTTTTGGCTACATCATGTCGATTCAACTGATGCAAGGATCTGCCATTACAGTACTAGTGCTTTTGAAAGTAGCGGTAGGTAAGATTTGCATAAGGTAGGTTCGTATCTCAGCGCTTGAAATTGCCAATATGCGGTAGGTACGCCCACGCCCATACGGTGGGTACGCCCTTACTGTTTTCCAGAGAGAAGGACTGTACCTGTGGTGAGACGTATGTAAAAAAACAAGGTATTTTGTTTATTTATTTTTGTTCGTTTTTCGTTGGTTCGTTCATTGTTTATTTATTTACTTGGTATCTATTTATTTGGTAATTGGTACTATATGCTTATTATCCATGTTTAAGGTATGTCTGTTTTCCGGCACATAACTTGGTCAAAATTCTACGTAGTAGTCATGAATTAGCGATAGACTCTAAACATAACATAACGTAACGTAATGAAACCTAACGTAACTTAACGCGACGTAAGAAGATATAATACAGAAGAGATAACAATTATATCTTTAAAATGAAACGAGTTCAATAAGCAAGTTGTAATAATTTGGGAATTTTAGCCTCTAAATAGGTTTATAAAAAGGAATAATTTTCTTATCAAATCTACTCTTTGCAACAATGTTTATGTCAAAATAATGCATTCTTTCTTGACTTCGGTGTTTAGGAATAAACGTCACTTAATTATTGAAATGGCAAAACAAAATGACACAGCTAAATTACACTTGGTTTTCACCGTTTTCACTGTCGTCTTTGCAAAAGAAAATATTTTGTCCATAGGGGTAAGGGGTACTTGGCAAAAAGATATCTATGACTAAAACGCAAAGTACTAATAAATTATGAAATTAACACTGAACAGGATAGACTGTATGACTGTAACACTGAACAGGATAGAGTGTATGAGGTAGTTTAATATGGAATGTAACATTTAAAACATCAATAAAATTTTCTTTCAGCTCATCAATGATTACAATATACTAGTCTTGATAATGAACCTTTTCACAGTAGGAATCATAATGACACAACTGATTTTGTACATGTGGAATGCTGGTGATATAACCTTTGAGGTAAAGAGGCTGATGTTTCGTTTGGTCAATCTGTTTATAATCGGATATTAGATAAGTAATATATTTCGAGTTTCTCGTAGTCACACTAATTTTCCCATTTTATTTCCATGTAAATCGACTTTGTAGGTTTCAAAGTTGTCTGAAAAACAGGAAAAATTGAGAATTTTAAATATTTCTTATTTGAAATTTAATCGATACTTATCCTATATTATTCGCAGCAAAGCTTGAGTGATTTAAGACGTTTGCTATGGAGGAATCCATAGTTAAATAATTACGAATCCTAGAGTTTGGGATTTGTCTGTGCTTATGTATTTAGCCGAACGAATTGTTTTCAGGTTTTTCTTTATTTCAGTAGATAATATTATAGATCACACGTTTAAGAAGATAGAAAGAAAAGCAGTGGATGTAAGATGTAATACCACAATTAATCACTGATTGTACTAACGTTGTTCCTTCTTCAAAGTATAAAGGTTGTGTGTTGGGGCGGCAGGGAAGAGGCCTACGCCCAGACAGATACGCTCTATTTATGGGCTGACTAGGTAGCATAGCAAGAGTTATCATATATGATGCAAAATTGATTTGTGCAATGTTAATGAACGTCATTACTTCTTTTTTCAGGCATTATTGATAGGCGATGCAATATTCTACAGCGGTTGGGAGCGGCGCGGTGCGGGCACGCAGGCGGAGCGCGATCTGCGCCGCGTCGTGCTCATGGGCATTGCGCAGGCGCAGAAACCATTAGTCTTCAAAGCATTCGGCATGCAAGAAATGTCGTACCGCTCGTTCGTTTCTGTGAGTGTTTATTTTGGATCGTCAAACCCTGTCGTATGACCTTCAATTTAGAGATTAAGTATTTCTGTATCCCTGCCACTCAAGAGAGGCTTTATATTCAGCCAGCGTTTTTTAGAATGCATGTTCCCAAACACCAATGGCTTTGAGTTAGTATTCTACAGCTATAAGTTAGTTAGAATCAATAAGGATAGATAATATTGGTTACTTATACACTCTACACAAATAAGACAAGAATATTCGTGATTGTACAACAGATGCAGAACAAACAACAGAGGCATAGCAACGAATTGTGTATGATTGTTTTGTCTAGTAATTTTATACGTTCTTAGTTTCTTACCTTGTTTTCAGGTTCTCCGGGGCACCTACTCGCTGTTTGCGCTGGTGCGTTCCACTAAAGAATGACGATGGGGTGGACTTCAACAGGACTTTATATTGTAAATCAGTAGCAAGTTTACCATAGCATAATTACCTTATGATTTTTATAGGCGCACTAAATGATAAAAATAAATTATCTATTCGAACTGAGAGTTACTTTGTATGACTTTCTTGAACGAATAAAACACTTGAACCATATCCTAGTCCTGCATGATACTTTTATAGGGTTTGTAACAGCAGTGAAGGTTATGAATGAATATAATGGTATAATGGAGCAAATTGCACAATAATGCTATTATTTAAAAAAAAAGTATGTAAAATGATCACGGAAGACATGAGTTTAAACAATGGATCTAGCTTTTAGTTGATGCAGGTACATTACAACAAATTATACAGATCTGCGCTCTACCTGGTTACGTTACAGGCGACTATGCAACTACTTTACATTTGTAAAGTTCGATCTGCTGTCGACTGTACTTGTTGAGTCTAGATACCTTTGGCTTTATTTTATTTGACGATCGTTGAACGTTGTGAACTGAAAGAGGATGTAGTGACTAGAATTGAGAAAGAAGGAAATGTTGCGTTGGTTTGGAAATGTGGAGAGGATGAAGGAAGAAAGGTTGACGAAACAAATATATATTGCGTATTTGAGTGGAAGGGCTGATAAAGGACGTCCCAGGCGGACATACATCAACCAAATAGGCGATGTACTAACAAAGGGGAAGAGTTAAAGTACCCGGAACCGGCGAGCGTGCATGCAACAACTTATGAACGTTGAAGAAACGAAGGTAATCTGTCAGGATCGTGGGAAGTGGCAGTCCCTGGTCTCTGCCTACCCCTCTGGGATATGTGCGTGAGGTTATGTATGTAGTTAGAAGGACATTTTAGTAATTGATGACTTACTATGAGGTCCATAGTCTGAGGATTGTATGGAGGATTGTAGCAATTGCTAAGCCTTGGTCTCTGCCTAACCCTCCCCCTCCCTCCCAGGAATAATAGGCATAAGTTAATGTAGGTACGTGTGGAAATATTAAAATTTGTGTGTAGACAGCACACGTGTCGGATCTTAGGAAGTGTGGGATGACAGAACCAAGCCAAACATTCCGTCCTTTCTTATTGGTGAATCAGCGAAAATACCATTTAATTGCTACGATTTTTTTCTACACTGCCTTGATCACGCATAACGCAGGGATATGTGCAAATCAAGGTGTAAATATATTCATGGTATTAAGGTCAGTGTTGTACGTTTTGACTATTCTATTAAGGGGTGCCATTTTACTGCACTGTTTCAATGCTGGTTGGTCATAAGTAGATGATGGAGATGTGCACTTTGAATTCTTATCGAGTGACTTAAAATATTGTAATAATTTAGAGTGATTAATCCGATACACGGAATCGGAGTCACAATTATCTCCACGGACGCTCGACATCTCCCAAGACATCAACTACACTACCGATTACGGTGCCATCAACCAAGTACCACAGGTTCAATAGTAATTTCAGAGACTTCACCACATCCTGTATCGCTAGGCTAGAAAACAAATGTTCTTAGGAATGTCCTCTCTTTACGTTGTACTATATACCTACTCTAAGGTTAGGGTGAATAAAATGTAAAATAGATCGGCCTATCAAATAACTTTGATGTTATTTATGCAGATCGGCATACGTTTGTATGGATCTTCCTGCTGGAGTAGCTGGAGGACTAAACAACCATTACAGAAAAAAAATAACACGGACGCCCAGACGTTAAAAAATTATGTGATTGTGACAAAAATATTCTTGTGTCTAGCTGTCAAACATAATTGAACTCATTACATTAATTGATTCTAATCAAATCAGCTGTCATTACAAATTCAAATTAAGAATGTTTGATTCTCTTGGGTAAAATTACCTGCGTCAATCGTCATTTATTTTCCAGCCAAGGAAGGTCATTTTGATGGCATATTTAAAAACATCGAACTATAACATTCTACGACGAATATGCAGGCTAATGAAGTTATTAGGTTTGGGAGATTATTGGTATGAAGAGCCGGACGATGAGAATTTGCTGTACTGGTGGTACCACAGGATTGTATTCCTACACTACTTCGTAATGACGTTCTTTGAGCTACTTGAAGTCGCATTTGACACTTTTCCGGTGGATTTGCACAATGATGCCGTGGCGGTGTCAGTAGGCCATTGTGTAGTACTCATGCGTCTGCTAGCTGTTGTGTCAAACAAAAAGAAAATAAGAGATTTCAATAGATTTTTAGTAGAAGATTGTCACGGGTATGAAGAAGAAGAAGTTATGGATCAACAGTACAAAAAAGTACGTTTGGGAGTGCTTTTGCAGATTGCAGCTGTTTATAGTACCATGTTTATGTACCTACTGGAAGGTTTAAAAAGAAAGTTTATAGATAGTAAGTCCTAATAATATACCAACTTAGGTATTCCGCTCTCTCTTTCCATTTTTAGTTACATCGAAATGTTTACTTACGATATTTCAATGTCAAATTGAAATCTTCAGCTACAGCATTTCAATTTCAAACGGCATTGACGTCTGGTTTATTTCAGGGTTTCTGTTGAGTCTGTTCATGCAGATTATGAAGTTCCACTTTAGATTTTAAAGTACATTATCTCTTTTAAGGGGAGCTTGCATGGGTCAAAGTCTTGTTCAAAGTTTTAGCAGATAAAACTTTGAGACTCCTTTGCTTCGCAAATTTTTAGATATCAATTTCTTATAGATACCTACAGAAATATTTTATGTGAGCAATGTCACATGCTGCATTTTTTTACAGAGGCATCCTTCATAGTGTTTGCAGTCTACTGGCCAACGTATGAAGACACATCCTACACAGCACTTGCTGCCAGAATTGCGATGTTCCTAATATTTCTTTTTATTATGGCCTCTATGATAGCCGCAGATACTCTGGTAATCTCCCATTTCGTCTTGCTGACTTGTAAACTAGAAAACCTGAGGCGATATTTTAAGCTAATCGAGGAGACTTATAGCTCTGCAGATGTGCCGACTATAAAGCTCAAAACCAAATGTTTGAAAGGGATTCTTCTTCATCAGAAAATTGTAAGGTAAACATTTGAGTATAACCACCTTTCTATTGTCACTAACAGCAAGTCCTAGTCCATTATCAGTCAGTTAATCAAATCAATTTATTTCAACGTAAGGAATTTACATTCTGTTTGCTGATTGTCAATGTACAATGTAAAATGTAAGCCGCTGCCTTCGGGCCGTATTTTAGTGGAAAAAAAGGCAGCGGAAAAAATAACTCCACTGACCATCTTTTCTCAAGTCATCTTAAACCAAAGATATCAGTTGCGTACCTAATACTAGATCTTTAATGAGAGATAGCATCTGGGGGAAAAGGCCAACAGTGAGTAGCGGTGGGCCGATGATGATGATGGTTTGATGATATTTCTATATAATTACACATTTATTTGGGCACAAATGAGAAGCCCAGTTATTATAACTTTTTGTATTTGTACATCTACTTCCTTCTTCCTTCAAGTCAAGTCAATCCAAAGGTTGTCTTAAAAGATAATTTTCAGTGATAAAGTTGTTGCCTATACTCTAAGGTTAAGAGTATAATTTACTATTCTATCTATAATAAAATATTATTATATCTTATAGATAAAAAAGAGTATTTAGTAGGTTCTGCTGCCGTTCACTTTTCAGCTCTGCATCAAAAATTCAAGATTGCTTTGGTTTTATGATGTCAGTACAGGTGTGTCAGGGATCATCCGTAGCAGTTCTGGTGCTCCTGAAGTTGGCGGTAAGTAAATAAATAGTACCCTAAAAGTTGCTTTTCATAAAATAAAACTATTATTCTGTTTGTTTCAGTTAACAAAAGACCTTACAATTGCAGTGGTAATTCTAAACCTAAATTTCGTTGTTGGTTTATTAATTCAACTTGCTTTATATCTGTGGAATGCTGGTGATATAACTTACCAGGTAATAGAACAGAACAGTATTTATTCTGACTTACAATTTGTATTAAGGCAACTTTCTCAGCAAGTCTGCTCAATTGTCCACCGCCACTGCCACGACTGCCCCATCAAATCATTCTAAAGTTGCGTCAACAAACAAACGATATCAATGCAACAATTGCCATTTGGACCCATACCTACTTTACTATTGTTATTTTAGGTAAAGCTATGATATTTTATGTTAACTATGTGGCGCAATTTTCCGCCATGTGGACTGCCTGGTTTATGCTGCCACTGGTCACCGCTTTGAGATAGGTCTGCTGACATTTTCAGACAATAATTATGTGTTATTCGAATCTCGAGTCTAAATTGGCGATGGGCAGGACATCTGGCGAGGCGCGAAGACGGCAGGTGGACGAGGGCTGTAACGTAGTGGCGGCCAAGAGCCGGGTGGCGGTCGGTGGGTAGACCGGCTGCCCGATGGTGGGTCGATGTGATCAGGAAGCCCGTGAATGCGAATGGCGAGAGACCGCAAACAACGGCGAGATGAGGAAAAGGCCTATTCCCAGCAGCGGGCAGAAGTGGGCTGCTGATGATGATGATGATGTGTCATTACAGCAGATATCCTAACAAATAATAACATTTTTAAAATAAGTGAAGTCTCCATACATAAAAAGGGCTTTTCGTCGATTTTTGTCTATGCTCTATCGTAAAAACGGAACTATCAGTTTGATGACATGCAGGCATCAAACTTGGCGTGCTTGTGGGACTTATGTTCTAACGATAAATAATAAAGAACGACCAAGCACGAGTTGAACCTATTAAATACTTTACATATTTACGAAAAAAGCGAGTGTGACTCGTACTTGGCCAGTTTTTTTTATAACCTAAGCTCAAGGGTCGCTCTTTATAGAATGGCCTTTTCCCATCTTTCTCTTCCCAGGCTTCGTTGATGAGCGAGGCGATATTTCACAGCGGCTGGGAGCGGCGTGGTGTGCGCACGCAGACCGAACGTGACTTGCGGCGCATCGTGCTAATGGGTATTGCGCAGGCGCAGAGACCGCTCCTCATGAAGGCTTTCGGCGTGCAGGACTTGTCCTATCAAACTTTTGTCTCGGTTGGTTTTTCGGTCACAATTTAATGTCGTACGGTCTCATTTATAAACATAAGAGCCCTCAAAAAACTCAGTAAACGCCGATTAAATAAAATAGTCTGCAGTGTAAATACATGAAGGAAAATACGTATTAACCAGACCACAGATTTATTAAACTACCTCTGGGAGGACTTTAGAGTAATAGTGTTTTTACAGATAGGGCCGCTAGTCTTTGCATCATGCCCAGTTCTATTCAATTTCTCTAATTAATAATACACACATAAAAAAATCAATCATGTCAGCCATGGACGCAGGAAAAACGTGATTTGTGCGGTATGATGCTCACGGGTATCGCGCAGGCGCAGAAAACACTCCTCATGAAGTCTTTCAGCGTGCAGGACTTGTTCTATCAAATGTTTGTCTCAGTTGGTTTTTCTTCGATGCAATTTCTTTGCCCCAGGTTTTTACCATAAAAAGATTTGTTGAAAGACTGGTAAAATAAAAAAAAATATACTAATATTTTAATATTTTCTCTATTGACCGTTTTTATTACTTTCTTGACCAACAGAAGGTCAGCAAAGTAGTAAAAAAACCCAGGTCTTGGATGTTTACATGTTTGTAATGTCGTTGTTTCTGGTTTCCACGACACAGGGTATCCTAGTGTGGGGCCAGAAGCAATGAATGTGCCAGTATGTAAATGTTATGTTATTATTATTATTAAAAAAACATTTAATAAATTCGATGTTGTATTTTTTTGTAAGTGGATATCATAATTATTGTTCGAGAAACGTGTGACGTCTGTCAGAGCATTTTATAGGTACATTATTTACAACCTATTTATTTATAAAATATTCACAGTCGGTAAGCTTTACAACCGACGACGACACATTTGTAGAAAACAGCAAACAGAGACACAATAACACAGCAGCATAATATTCGGACTTATCTGTTTTAGTTTTATTTTTTTTTTAAATATTTCAATTGGGAAAAAATGCTTGTTGTCAGGTTGTATTAGCACTTGTAAATGTGCAGTTAACAGTACAGTACAGTATACAACCATGTGCAGTAAATAATCGCAGTAAAAGAAATGGCGCTAAGCTCCGCATGGGTTTTGAAATGTGTATTATAAAAATGAGCATATATTTCCTTGCCTTATGAAGAAAGAAGCACTCCTATATTTTACTAAAGTTTAAGTAGTTGATAAGCACATCAAAGATTTAGTTATTTTAGGCTCCCTGGGCTTCAAATTATGTCCAAATCAAAACTTTTCGTCTAAACTTTTAACTTATCTTCTTTATTCTGTCTTTTTGTCAACCCCTAACAGGCCATTGGGCCAGTTAACAAAAAAAAAATTCTTTAAACGGTCTTTTAGTTAAATGACCATTTAACGAAAAATATTTATAGTTATTTTTGTGAAACGGACACTTGAAGCTATATAGACAAAGTTTGATCTTGGATATTTTGTTGCAGGTCTTGCGAGCTACGTATTCAGTGTTTGCTGTAATATTATCTACTAAGAATTGAACAGTGCAAAAATTAGAAGTAAGTAATAAAAATATGTAAATACCGACCCAGTTTTTAAAATAGCCTTGATGATGATGATATCAACCCTTGGTATGTCCCCACTGCTGGGGCACGGGTCTCTTCCTGCATCGCAGGAATTTTAGGCCGTACTCTACCAGGGGGGCCAAGTCCCCGTTGGTGGAGGATTGCAAGGCAGTGGCGGACTTTACTGTCAAAAGTTATCAAGCCGTCCATAAGGCCCCTGGCATGGCTTAACTATTTCCATTACAAAATAGCCTTAGCTATCTTATATATTTAGGTATATTTCATTGTAGATATAATTTAGCGAGTAGGACGAAAGTAGTAGTCTAAGGAACCGTCGCATTGACTACCGCTCTGGAAGCCAATTCTCACTTCTTTAGCAAATATGTCGTATACGACTCTAAGGCTTATGACTTGGAATTCTATGTAAAAAGTTAACCGGCTCCCAAAATCTGTATTCTGAACACCATGCTAGATTGAATTCGAATGAGGAAATTAATGTGTAATGACTCTGTCGAGTTATCTTATTTTTATGGCACACATGTATAAGCCTACGAATATTTTGCGTCTTCGCTTTCAATTCGCATACCTAGGCGAGAATCGGCTCCCTGGGGCGACTTTTTTCCAGAGCAACGTGGTAAAGCCGCGTAATACAGCCAGCGTTTTGGTTCGACGACTAATTGACTGATTTTATATGGTTTGTACTGTTTGTGTGTGTGTTATATTATTATTGTTTTTTTTTGTTTTGCATGTGAAATCCATAGATTTATTTTTTGACAAAACACTTGTGACTGTAATAATTGCTTACTTTTAAAATGTAACATTAGTTTGATCAATAAAATCATATAAGGAAAGTTGGATAATTGTATGTTAATTAGTTGTACCTGTTTAGCAATTAAGTGATTTGGTTTTTTATTGTAGGTAGGTAAGTACAAAATTTAATCGTCAATAAAACTGAGTCACCGTACTAATTCGTGAAATCCAAGAATAGATTTATGTACATGCGTCAACTCACTTATGGTACTGTTGCGATCATCATTGACATTGGGTAATGTACCTACCAGATGATAATTATGTGTACTATCGACATGTAGACGCAGGGTGTAACAAAATTCCCGATTTTACTCGCCAATTCTACACATAGTACCAAAACATTTAAGACGCTGATAAGTCATTTCAAGTGGAAAAAACTAATTTTTTTGGTAACTTTGTGCCCATTTAAAAATCTGAGTATAAATGGACAAAAAACTGACTGAGTGAATAAAAACTCGTTAGTAAAATTAGCAAAAACGTGATTCCCATAAAACACTTCAAAACACAACATAAATAGTTCATACTACAGACTTTCGGCCTCAGGTATAAAAATACAATGCCGATAAAACAATCCAAAGCGCTGGCTAAAATAGTCTGTGATGGAGATTTTTCAAGGAAAAGGCGGAATCGCTAATTAAATAAGACTCTAAAGAGTGACATAAATATGGCCGTAATTGTACGGCATTCATGAAGTGTTTAAAGGAATCGAGTTTTTATAAAATTAAATAAGACAGTTAATCTTTTCAAAGTCTTTACATTTCGTAGTGTTTTAACATACATACAAACATAGAATACACTCACGCGTGTATTTTGGAGGGGTAGGCATAAAAAGGTGCCACTAGCACAATCTTAACATAGATATGTTAGGTAGGATCTGAATTTTAAATAACATAAGAAAGATAGTAAGAAAGTTTGTAAGATGTAAGGCTCAATCGAGTCCGTTACGTACCTAATTAGCTATATTGAGCCAAGCTTTTAGCAGTATCGTAAAAAAAGTATTGTTTTCTTGAGAATATATTGGTCTCTGAAACCCGTTATAAACGAAATCCCTAAATAAAAAAATGCTAAGTGGTTTGCCATTTCAACCTTTAACCGGCAAAGCCAGACAATTTTTTACTTTATTTCAAAGCGATAAGGTTCAAATTTTAGTTTTTCGAAATTATACCACTGCCTGGTAAAGGGATAAAATAAGTTAACTTTATCGATTAGCATAAACAATTTTTTTGTCCGACTGAATTATTTCTTTTCAAGTATACTTATTATCATAAAAGAAAAAAACATCATTACAATAAAACTGAATTATATTTTATTATAGTGGCACAAAACATAATGAACAAAAAGTGGATTTAATGCTAACTGCATTATTTACTAGTCAAACCGGAGGTAGAAATTTATATTTAATAATATATATATATACTAAGAACCTAGCTTAGTAAATCCCATTTTATTTAGTCTTCATGCAGTCTTTCATCACACGCTGTATAAGGAATACAAATATTTAATGTAGGTATTAAATTTATTGCTAAAATTTCAACCAGCCAAAGACGAGAAATACTGCCAAAGATACGTCGTTAAACGAAATGTTCGTTTTTTTTTATCTTTCATTTTGGTTTCTTTGAAAAGAAAACGCAACCAAATCACTAGTGTTGAAAGCAACTGTCACGTTGTCTCACTTGTTCCATCATACATGTGAATTCATAGACCTAACATAAAAACATGCGCCATTTTGTATTGACGTCAGTGAATTCTGAGGATCGAGATTTCCACTCACTGCATCGAGTTTGTTCTTAATTCAATCAGTTGATTACTTCACAACATTCTTACAATTCGCTGGCTATTGATTTGTTTAATCATAATATGTTTTTGCTACTATGACGCCATGATTGGTTAGTAGGGAAAAGGCCGGCTGAAAATTATGATGATAATGATGCTTGCTTCGGTAAATATTAACGGTGTATAGCTGAATTATTAGATTAGATTAATAGTCTTTATTGGAGACCATTTTGAGAGTTTATGAAAACCGTAAATGACTAATAGTTATATTTTAAACGGGTCTAATCACGACTGAATAACATAATCATGTGTGAAAATTTCGACTATCTAGCTATCACGATTCATTCTGGTGACTGACCGATAGACGGACAGTGGAGTCTTAGTGAAAGGGACCCTTTTCTACCCTTTACCCTTTAACCCTTAAAACCACATTCTTGATAAAGCGTAAAAAAATTAAACACAAAGGGATGCAGACTCAGCGTGTACATAATGCTTGATGGCATAGGTATGTCAGTGACAATTTTCAGGCTTCTCCAATTTTTCTTAAATTTGCTAAATAAAAAAAAATATATACTCTACTAGGGTATTAAATATTATACTATATTTACTGGAAATCTTGAAGCACGCAACATCAGCCTACAATAAAGCCCTTTCATGAGGATTACGACAGCTCTGTCAAGAGCATATCGACCAAGAAGATAAAATGAAGAAGAGGGTGTTGTTTAATTTTTCAAAAGTAGCAGGCGTAGTAAAAGTAAAAGTAGTAGACTGTACTGAGTCTAAAAGTGCGGTTACAAGACTAAACAATCGAACTATACCGTGGAAAAAGAGAGACACTTGGTTGTGCCGCTGCTAACTAGTATGTGGCTCTTCAAGACATTGTTGGAATGGATGCAGGTTTGAATACCCACACTTCCAGTTATACACATAAACATCGGCGGGAATCCCCACGGTCTGACGGAGACGTCATTGATTGCTTCTTGTGATGCTGATGACTTTGGCAATAAATACAATGACTTTCCGAGGGCTTAAGGTACATAAGATTAATTAAATATGAATCAGAAATCTACTAACGCAATGTTAACGAGTTGGGCTTTCCTTTTATGATTTCCAGCTTGATTAACTGCATTTTTTATTTTAAAATTAGGAGAGGATAATTAATATTGATATTGATAGATTGCCCTGTGATGTTTTATCGGCAATATCAATAACAGTTCCGCGTTTCATAAAACCACAATTTACAGTTTATTAGGACAAATACTTGATAATCGGTGGGTTAGTCGGCGTTGCAATGAATATCAAACTGTCATAGTAAATCGCGGGTTGTAGTTTTATGAAATAGGGCCTAACAAGGGCTGTGTTCGTGCTTTCAATAGTCATATAGTTTGTGGACAACGAAGTAATTTACAAGTAAGTATCAATTCTGTCAAACTTTTAATTACCCATAAACCAGTTTTGGGTCATTAGCAGGTGTAAACGCCTCAATTCCTATATAAGCACTGCCATTGCCTAACGTAATCAGTCCATTTAAAAAATTTTACTTGCACCTTTTACTAAGAAAACTCAAGGTATTTTGAATTTTATAGACTTTGATTTTAGATTGTAAAGAAATACACGGGAGCGATTATCCTTATTAATCGCTCCCGTGTATTTCTTTACAATCCGCTGACAAAATTGGCTATTCTCTGCCAAGAAAAATGCTAGTTTAGTAATATGATCATGGTGCTTGTGATAAATGGTCCTCTTTTCCTTTTCATTTTATTAAGTGAGCGTTCTTCTTTGCTGAGATATTAATTATTTTATCAGTGACCCTCATTCATTGCCCTCAAGTGTAAATTTAGAATGAAGGCCATTGGTATTCCAAAAATAGATTACTCTACCCGCATACGAAATAAAGGCTCTCAACTTTTGCAAATAAAACTTTACGCGTACCGTTGACGATTAAAAGATGTGATTACCTAATTTTCAGCATGAAAACCTTCGTGATCCTTTGCCTGGCCCTAGCGGCGGCACAGGCGCTGCCCCAGACACGGCAGTACACAGCACGCTACGACGACATCAACATAGACGAAATGGTGGAAAATGACAGGCTTTTAATCCCACACATCAAGTGTGTCCTGGAGACTGGGCGGTGCTCGAATGAAGGCAAGGAACTGAAATGTAAGTTACTGTAAATGCTGTCGAACCTCGTATGGTCACCACTAGGAATAAGAGATGGGGGCGTTCAAAATCCACCTGGCGAAATCAGTGAGGTCAGAGGCGAAAAACTAGGACTGGGATGGCAATACCCATTCCATTCAAGACCGCATCAAGTTGAGATGTTTTGTACAGGCTGTGATGTTGTATAGTGTCCCTAATGACGGGAATCGAACCTGGGTGTCTCGCTTCCGAGTCCATTTTTTCACCCACTGGGCTACATAGCTCGTTTTGCTTTATACAAATTTATAATTTGTTTCCTACTTACCATGAACTTGTGAATGCTAATGACTTAACTACGTGATTATTAAAAACCGGCCGTGGTAACTAGGAAGGAAAGACATCAACGATTCAACTAAAAACTTTCAATTGTTATTTTTAATTCTTCCACTATCAAACTATTTCTGTCCAACGTTGCATTCTCTTTATACAGGACTGTCCGGACAAAAAATTCTGTAGAGGTAACGTTTTCATGGTTTATCTATGGGAGTTTGTGCATTTCTATATTCGACCACTTCTTAATAATTGAACAGCTTTAGAAGTGTATTGTTACTGTAACCTTTCTTCAACTCAAACTCAACGATATTTATTTATTGAGTTGCCATGGTAACAAGAACCGTATAAACGTACTCTGAAGTGGTACAAATTTCGCCGGGACAGGTAGTCATAGGTAGATACATTATTAAAAACCTTTATCCCTACAAATAAATAGCCCATTGGTTGGCTAGAATAAAATACTGAAAATTTTGGTAGTAGTCACAAACCGAAAAATAATTATTTAAGTGTTATAGATAAACGTATTAACCTGGAGCCAAACTAGGATACCCTGTACTGTGGTAACTAGGCAAGGACATCACACATGAAAATACACCCAGACTGAGGCCACTTGTACAAATGTACGGTGGTCCCCCGAGGAAATCAAACCCACGGTCTTGGTACCCAAGCGCCTTAACGGCTGGACCAACGAGGCAGTCGCCTCTATAGATAGATAGAGAACACTTTATTGTACATAAAAATGGAAATTACACAGATATTTCTTAACCTAATAGTACAGACGGCGGCCTTATCACTAAAAGTGATCTCTTCCAGACAACCTTTGGATGGACTGGACTAATATATTGAAGAAGGAAGTAGATGTACAAATATACAAGATACATGTGATTTATGTTTATAGATTTATATAGTAAAATAATACGTAATACTCATAAATTCAACTAAATAAATACACTTATATAGAGAGATACGTAATATGATTATTGGCCATTCTGAGGATGTAGTGGTCATGAAGTCTGCTGTTGAAAACTCCGGCTGGCGGAGCCTGTTTAATATCTAGAGGTTGCGCGTTTTACATAATTATATTAATTAAATTAATTTAATAATAAATAATAAAATTAAAGTGGTGTAAAATCAGTGACGTGTCTTGGGAGAGACCTAAGTCCAGCAGTGGACTGACACCTGATCTGCGGCTGATCACGATGATGATAATATCCATCACACTCTTTCAGCTCACATCGTTGAAGCGCTGGAGACTAACTGCACGAAGTGCACGGAGAAGCAGCGCATCGGAATACGCAAGATCATCCGCCACCTTATAAACAACCGGAGAGACTATTGGGACCAGCTCGTAACCAAATATGACCCTCAACGCAAATACACGAACAAGTACGAGAGCGAACTGCGTACTGTTGCTTAGTTTTGAAGAAGCTGATAGCAATCTTTTGTTTTTGTTCTCTAATTAAAAGTTATTAACACGCCTATGTGGTGACGATATGTTAAGCCAAGAAACGTTGCAATGCAACCAAAGGAAGGTACATTACATAGGCCACCACGATTCAGCCTTGACCTGTAGTTTGTGGTGGCTATGCTAATGTCTTTGTTACGTGTTTGTCAATAAAATTTATTATTATTTTTTTTTTATTTTGTTACGGGATCAAGCTTGATAATAAATGTTGAATTAGTTGTAAGCCCGCAACTATAACTGACGACCGCCTAGATTAAAAAAAACTGTCTAAGTGTGAATTGGACTCGCGCACAGAGGGTTCCGTAAAAAAATGTAGATAGATAGATAGATAGATAGATAGATAGATAGATAGATAGATAGATAGATAGATAGATAGATAGATAGATAGATAGATAGATAGATAGATAGATAGATAGATAGATAGATAGATAGATAGATAGATAGATAGATAGATAGATAGATAGATAGATAGATAGATAGATAGATAGATAGATAGATAGATAGATAGATAGATAGATAGATAGATAGATAGATAGATAGATAGATAGATAGATAGATAGATAGATAGATAGATAGATAGATAGATAGATAGATAGATAGATAGATAGATAGATAGATAGATAGATAGATAGATAGATAGATAGATAGATAGATAGATAGATAGATAGATAGATAGATAGATAGATAGATAGATAGATAGATAGATAGATAGATAGATAGATAGATAGATAGATAGATAGATAGATAGATAGATAGATAGATAGATAGATAGATAGATAGATAGATAGATAGATAGATAGATAGATAGATAGATAGATAGATAGATAGATAGATAGATAGATAGATAGATAGATAGATAGATAGATAGATAGATAGATAGATAGATAGATAGATAGATAGATAGATAGATAGATAGATAGATAGATAGATAGATAGATAGATAGATAGATAGATAGATAGATAGATAGATAGATAGATAGATAGATAGATAGATAGATAGATAGATAGATAGATAGATAGATAGATAGATAGATAGATAGATAGATAGATAGAGAACACTTTATTGTACATAAAAATGGAAATTACTCAGATATTTCTTAACCTAAGAGTACAGACGGCGGTCTTATCACTAAAAGTGATATCTTCCAGACAACCTTTTACTATTTTTAGCTTTATCTATTTATAATCTACTTACATATTATAAATAGTTTAGGTATCAAGTCTCGCAGTTTACCCGAGCTTTTCCCGAACTTAATTTTTTTTACATTGACAATTAAAAATGTATACTTTTCAGATTTTTCCCTGAATTTGTAGCACAAAGACTATATCATCTGCCAACTTTCATAGTTGTTGGTCAACAGGTAGTATGAATTCTGACTCCCTTAAGTGTCGAAATATACGTTTTTTTTTTGGGCATATACGGCCGTAACTTTGTTTCGCGTTAATTAAGAAAATGAGTTTTTCACAACTTAAAGGACCTGAATATTCTAATTTACCTCGATATCTGAATATTCTACTTTATCTTGGTCTGAACATTCTATTTTATCTCGATAGCTCCTCGCGTTTGGTAATAGGTCCTGACAGACTGATAGATGGATGAGCAACAAACGATTCTATGACGTTTCCGTTTTTCTTTCTGAGGTACCCTAACAGTAATAGATTTCAGGAATAAATTAATATAAGGAATTCGATAGAATTGATAAAGTTATCTACTAATTGTAGTTCTCATGAGTGGAATTTGAATATTTACTTGACCTTTTATTATGAAGTGTTTCGTATAATTCGCAGGATATATTATCAAACATATTATTATGATAGTAACGCACCTCCGATTGCATATTCCTCGAGCTGATGTTACTGCATCACATGATTGTTGTTTTTGGAATAAATTATTGCTGCCGTAAAATGTTTTTTTTTTTCATCATCAAGAAGCCAAGGCTGCAGTCATCAAAATAGAGTTACTGGGACTAGCTTATTGCAGAATAAGTATTACCCTAAGCGTAGTGTGGTGATTATACTGTAAAATAGCAAAATAGAGATTGCAGCGTCAATTTGTAAGATGATTTGATGTATTGTTTCTTAAATTAGGGTTCACAAGATGAGCGGTGGCAGCTCATCTTACGAACCTTAATTTTAAAAATCATTCGGTAGAAGCGCATCGCGGTATATGCCTATGAGTTTATTTTCTAAGTTACGTATATTTATGAAGATGCCGTAGTAATACAATTCGCTACGATTTCAACCCTTGTATGTCCCCACTGCTGGGGCACGGGTCTCTTCTTGCATCACAGGAAGGTTAGGCCATACTCCACCACGGAAACCAAGTCCGGGTTGGTGGAGGATTTTAAGACAGTGGCGGGTCTTACTGTCCGAAGTTATCAAGCCGCCCGCTATTATGTAATGGCGGCTTAACGACTGCCATTACATGACAGCCGGCACCAACAACGGCTTAACGTGCCTTGCGAAGCATGGAAGCGCTTGAAATTGCCATTTCGCGCTGCACACTCGTGGTTATTAAGCCCATACTCTCTCTGTTTGAGAGAGGGTCTACACTGTGCCGTGGGACTTATAAGGGTTACATGAAAAACATTGTATTGGAATGAGTATATACTTTTCATAGATTCTTTTGATACGCACATTCTGAAAATGTGTGCAGACAGTTTTGATGTATAAGGTGGTTTGATAGGTAATCAAATTAGGAATATTCAAGATATTTTATTTTTTCTTCTTTTGAGCCCTGTTTTTCATGAAGAAAAATTAATAATTTTAGAAACAACTTTTCGTTCTTAAAACCTATGTATATGGAGATAAAAATGTATTTAAAAAGTGCGGTAATTTTTTTGTTTCCAAAATTATTAGTTTTGTAATCATGTCCGCAATATTACAATATCTATTTAACCCGCAGAACATATTTCATCAAAAGTAAACTAATTTTATGACTTCTACTAATTTTTTTTAATTTTGTGGGTGAACAGAATGTTCGACGTAAGAACAGCCTTAAGAATATAAATACAGAACCTAGATGCAGTCGGGTAACAATAAATATATTGTGTATGACCATGAACTGGCGTCCCACTTAACCGAAGTTAGCTTGGTCGATCTTAAATTTTATTTGACAATGCAGGATGGTCTTTTATTGTTGTTAAGTACTAGCTGATCCAGCGAACTTCGTACCGCCTAACAGTCGATTCTTTATTTATTTTATTTTTCTATCCACAAGAACCATCCTCGTACTTCAAGGAATATTCTAAAACAAGAATTAGCGAAATCGGTTCAGCTGCTCTCGATATTTGCGCTTACCAACACATTCAGCGATTCATTTTTATATATTAGAATAATACTTTACTAGTCTCTGGAAAGATTATGCTGAACTTATGAGTTACTGCAAGGAATGGAACGTCAATTTTTTTTTTTTATTTCACTTGGATGTAATTTTGAGATCATAAAACGAAACTTACATTACAGTAAATACGTGATGACATTGGCACATCATATCACATATTGAAATTAAATAGCAAGTCAGTTCAGCAGTTTACAAAGTTTTTGCTCACTAATTTTTTTTAATAAGTAAGAAGAAAACTTCCCCTTGCCTTTTTTCATATACATACTCACACATAATTTACATATACATATTGCCATATACCTATTTAAAGTTATTATAAGGGTTCCTTACCTCAAACGGAAAAGCGGAACCCTTGTACTTAAACGGATCACTTTGTTGTACGTCCGTCAGTTTGTATGTCTGTCAATACCCTTTATTTTAGAAATGCGTAAAGCTATTAAGTTGAAACTGAAACCGTGTACTCAGGTCTACAATCCATTGAAGTTGTGAAAAATCAAACTTCGGACAAGCATAAATGAGTATTTCTACACTCAAAAAAATTCATACGGGTCCTTCCCGTTGACCTAGAACGGGATGATGATGAGATTTGGCAACTAATTTTGTCCTTCACTACAAATAAAGAAAAAAAAAAATCTGTGTCTTTGAAGTTTGGGAAAAGTGCGAAAAAGTCGATTTGTAAACTATTTATATTATGTAAATACTAAAAATTTGTCCGAAACCTTGGGCGCGAGTCCGACGCGCACTTGGTCGTTTTTTTTTATTTTACGCCATGAGTTTTCAGATAATCAATTACAGGTAAGCTACCTAATCTCAAACGTGCTGAACTCTCGATGCTATGCAAGTTTACGGCTGTCATTTTAATCGTAGCTTTTATTACGTCGTTTAACTTTTTACAATATTGCACCAAGTGTGATTTATGTTATAGCTAAACGTCCTATTAATCATGTATACTGTCCTTTGAATGATCATGCCTGTTAAATGATAGTCACTTGCAGCACCATTCATCCTTGAATTTTACTCAAATTCAAGGATGAATTTGACTAAAATTTAAATTTAAAACTTTAGTAATTTGACTTAAATTTAAATACTGTAGTATTTAAATTTTAGTCAAATTCATCCTAGTCAAAATAGGATACTCTGTGCTATGGTGACCAGCATAGGTAGACTTGTATTTTGTGGCGCTAAAATGACACAACTTGTCAAATAGTGTACTGCAAAGCCTAGACTTTCAAAGTTAAAACGCGTGACTCGTGTTGTAATGCTCCATATCCCTGCATATGAAGCATGACAAGCAAGACAGAGCAAGAGAGTAGCACGATGGCATTCGATATCAATTCTTGTACGTCCCCACTGTTGGGGCACGGGTCTCTTCCTGCATCACAGGAAGGTTAGGCCATACTCCACAGGGGCCAAGTCAAGATGGCATTAGTCACGCGTTTTGTGGCGCAAAATGTCACAATTTGACTATAATTATTAACGTACTGCAAAGTGGCGAATTTTCACATTTAACACGCGACTAGAGTCGTCGTACTATCCAGCGAGGCTAGGACGTCACAAACATGGAAATACCCCTAGACTACGTGGCAGGCGACTTTTTGTGATAATCGGCGAGGCTAATGGACAACAGCCTTCTTATTAATGTACAGTCAACAGCAGCTTTATAAATATTTATTATTAACTATGAATTCGCTCCTAATTATATTCTTTTTAATGCACTAACTCGTGCTAAGGACAATTTTAAAAACTGATTTAGAGGCTAAAAATTCCACCCATGCCGGGACTCGAAACCGCGCCCTCTGGCTAACCGTGCCAGCGCTCTCCCAACTGAGCTAATGGGCGACTACCAGCATCAGTGAAATTTCGAACCTCTTCGCAATACTCTCGGTATTACGTACAGGCAGCGACATCTGGCTGAAGTAATTTGCATCACTTGCAATTGTGAATTTGTGAATTTTTAGCTTCTAAATAGGTTTTCGCTCCTAACTCAACAGAGTAGAGTGCACTTGAGTAACTGGTATATATACAGTCGACGGCACGTCTATTTTATATGCATTACACACATACATTCATCCATACAATAAAAGTTACAATAGAGAGACAAAAAGAGATAGAAATGTGAGATAGTTATTGGCTTAGTTGCCATGCGATTCACTGCCGACGGACGGTCAAGCGCTGAGTTACCTATATAAATTCTTAGCATACTTGGATTTCTTCATGAGCATTTAGTCTATTTTCCCTCAGGGAAATCAGGGAGATGGATTCGAAGATCACGCGAACACGCAAAAGTTTAAAAAACCGTAAACCGATTACGAAATTTCTGGTAAAGAGTTACATCGATTGCGGACGTAGGAATTGCTCTAATTGACACAATCCTGATTTTTCAGGAGAGCGAAAAGAAGATTTTTTCCGCCAAAACTGCTCGTATTTTTTTTCCTTTGATCCTATTTGAATGATGTGTAAGGAGAAGTTTCTTAGAATTTGTTGTTCTTTGTACCTATGTAAGCAGAAAAAAGCCAAACCCTACAAGAGAACATTTTTCAAAGGTACACATATTACTTACATACGTTTGTGATTTTGTATATTTACGCAAAATGTTCTCTTTACAAAATTGATATTCAGAACTATAACTAGATGGCGGTGGTAGTATTAGTATGTATACTAATACTACCGCCGCCATCTAGTTATAGTAGTTAGTGGTCCGCTTTGTAATTTATTGAACTATATTTTGTTATTTAATGGTTTAATTATGTTTCTTATGTGTTCAATAGAGTATTTAAGAAAGTTATTTATATTTTATAAACCCAGAATTGTTTTCTCTTTCATTTGACATTTCACTCGAATCGGTAGCAAAATAAACATAATAAATCTCACTGCATCCTTCATATTGATCCTCCTTCACATTTGTTCGATGATCAATGTAACCTAAGTTACCACAATAACGAATCGATTGACACCTCATTCATCTAAATCGGTTGAGTTACGGGAAGAAAATAATTTGACAACATACAAACATTAAACAGTACTTACACATACATATACTAAACGAAACCACTTATCATTTTTAAAATTTGCCACTTTAAAATTACAAAGTTGTCAAAAATTATGCAAAGCATGACGCCAACGCAGGGCTTTGGCGCTGGTTTTTAAACCAAACTGTGAAAGAAAAAGTATATTGTTACAATAAAAGATTTTCAAACCGTTTAAGTGTCTACAATCAAAAGTCTACCTTCTCTGAAACCTGTGTTCCCTACTTGCATAAACTCACGCCTGCATTCCAGAGGGGTAGGCGGAGACCATTGTTCGACACTTGTTATTCTCCTGACCAATCTCCTTCGATTCATCAAAATTAATTAGATGAACGGCGGTTCGGATTACAAATTATACAAAAAAAAAATACTGTAACTGGAGTTTCATACCTTTTGCTGTTTACGTACGTTCCGATCTTGCTAAACACTTCATATTTCTAACCTAATACACGATATCAACTCTTGTATGTTCCTACTGCTGTAAAACGGGTCTCTGCGTCGCAGGAAGGTTTAATACACACGACCTAATATATATTCTATATTAATGACGGCCTCGGTGGCGCAGCGGTGTGGCACGCTGACTGTAAAACCGAGGGTCTCGGGTTCGATCCCCGGCCGGGTCAAACTAGGAAACGAACTTTTCTAGTTTGTCTCGGGTCTTGGATGTTATCTATGTATTTATTGTAGTAAATCTATCGTCGAGTTAGCACCTACAACACTTTAGTCATTTAGTTGTACTTAGTATAGGGCTAACGAGATCTGTGTAATATGTCCATGAATATTTATTTATTATTATTAATTGTATCTAGATGTACAAGTACATAATTTCGGAGCCAAGTTAAAGCAAAAAAAATAAACCAAAACAACTTTATGCTTTAGGCTTTATACAAGTTGCAAAATAAACATAGCATCTATATTTTATGTAGCATGCCGTTCCAGTAATTACCGATTTTGTAGCTAGATCTACGTTCACAACAATGTTTTTTATTCCAAAAGACACGTTCAACCAGGCTGGCAAAATAGCCGAAATAAAAACAAATTATTCCATACGAGCAACCGCAAAGGTGAGCGAATACTATAAACAAAAATGTACGTTAATAATTACTCATCGGAGTACAACGTTCAAACTAAGATCGTACGAGTATATAAGACAGATGCCAAATCAGGGTGGTATAAGTTGTGCTCGACAGGTTCAGCAATAAGCACCTCAGGAACATTTTATTAAATAGGTACGTACAATGTGTGCACGGAAATAGCCTTACTTAACCACGCTACTTATTCTGTAAGTGCAATTTCTTTGAATATGGAATCGTGTGTCTTAATTATTGTTTACGTGTTTTGTCTACTAAGCGAAGTACTCGTCTATTAGTTGTTCGCTAAGATCACGAACAGATAAGTCTACCGACGGTTGACATTTCACAGTTCATTCCAATATCCTTTTCATCGTATAGCGTAAATGCGGAGCGGTAAAACGGCGGCTTCTGAATCGGGAGGTAGTGGGTTCGAATAAAGCCATACCACTTGCTAACTGTAAAGAAAAATATCGTAAGGAAACCCGAAGTGTATTATACCTCAGAGGTGGTTACGTACAATGGCTGAACAATGAGGCTAAGTGCGGAAATCTTCGCGTGAAGGTCTAACATTGCACTTAATTAATTTAAAGTTATTTTTGTAATATTTTGGGATAACAATTTAAATTTCATCTTATATCTAATGAAGACTATCAATAACTTATTTATCGAAAATGGGTGGACTATAAGAAACGGCCAATATACATTATTTTAGTATCGTTTGACACATTAACGTGTGCTTAAATTGTCTAGAGCAAATTTTCGGTAGCTTTATGACATTCCGTAGCTTTATGATAAAATAAAACGTTTACGAATCGCGAATAAGTCGCAAGTTATTGTAGATAACTTATAAGTACTTGAGTAAGCTTAATTGTTTGTATATTAGTTCGTGTTAACTTTTCAATATTAAAAATGTAGTTTTAATATTAGACTAGCATGTTGCCAATTCATTTAATGTGGTGTTACGGTATATTAATAAAACATTTCTTACTCTTTCTTCACGTATTTATCACGGAGATAGAGGAATTATTTAACTATCAATTGCTATCAATACTTACATTTTATACCTATCATTTTATTTCCTGCACCACTTGCGTTTGACAGAAAAGAAATGCTTAAAGCATTGATGCAGCATAGTTAGAATGCCTGGTTGATTGTTAGAATGCACTTAATTAAGTCCTCCAAATTGCCACAGTATTGTTTTTAGCATTTGTATTTAAAATAAACAAATTGCAAAACCCACTTTTCAACCTTTCCAGACTCAAGATGCAGAAGTTGATAATCGTGTGCCTGATGGCTCTTGCCGCCTGCGTGGTCGCCCGCCCCGACGGTACCTACACCGATCGCTACGATACCATTGACCTGAAGGAAATCTTGGGGAACCGCCGCTTACTTGTGCCCTACGTCCATTGCCTGCTCGGCAAGGGCAAGTGCAGTCCCGAGGGCAAGGAGCTGAAGGGTAAATTTGAAATTCGAACTCTTTAACTCGGCCTCTCTATGTGTTCAAAGAAAAAGAGAGTGAATTAAGTAGTTTGTATACCTAGTACTTTTGAGTGGCCAGTCAACCACATTGCATCACATCAAAAAGTCCCGATAAAGCGAATTTTTTTGTACAGTATAATATATTATACTGATATAATATCAGTGTTTTTAAGGAAAATGTTGCCATCGATAAATTTCGCTGTTTTATCAATTCTATGTTGACAGGAGATTTTGCTTGCTCCATGATTAAGAGTTGCAGCTGTGGTGTGTTAAAGAAACACAGCAAAACGTCAAAACCGTATTTTCAGTATGTTAAAGTTGAAAATATTTTTATACATTTTACATCATTTCGAAATCCTATGCAGACAATTTATACGGAAAATAATTGCAAACTTTTAACTTTCATTAAAAACCAGTGGTATACTTGAACATTTCTCCCTAACGTTTAAATATAAATACGGCCATCTGGGTTCATCCTTTGGGTGTAGAATTGACTAAAGGAAATCCAGGTGGGCTGTAGGAGCTCTTGTGTAAATTAACTTTTACTGCGATCCCTATTACCGTGTGGTGATTACGAACAAAACCCGCCATGACCCGGGGCATTATTACGTAAGTATCCACTGAGTTGAGTGACGGTGATTTTTTTACTTTTTTTAAGCTACTCCGGCTGTCAAATGCATACATTTTTTGACACTTCGACGTCGTCTAAATGCTGCACTCGATAGAGTGAATGATTGTCTTCGTCAATCTAACGATGACAATCAGAAAATAATCACCCTCCACCGGAGGCAATTGAAAAAGTGACCAACGAATCTTGTTTGTTTATTAGCTGCCTCCGTCATAGAACTTACATCATCGTAGAGCATAAAAGTTTCAGTCGTCGTAAAAAGTCAGCGTCAGAGCTCTAATTAACTAACTAACTAGTCTTTATCCTCCTTTTATAACATAGAAAAGTTTAGGAGAAACCCCATCATTCAACAAGGTTAATAGGTTAGTTTACATAAGAATTGTGGATATAAGAAACATGAATATGATAATTTCCACTTTAGGACGTATTCATCATCATCTCACGACTGAGTATTTAAAGCCTTTTCTTCGTCACACCAGCTTTTAAGATCCCATACCATCTACTTCCACTACATCTGTATGTAGAGTAGTTAACAGTTTATGCGTGCTCCGTAAAGCTCTAGGCAAGGCATTTGCGGCATCTGCGTCGTAGTAACATAAAGCGAAGGCCAAAGAAACTGCTAAAATAACTACTTTATACATTCCATTAAATTAAAATCATCAAATATCACTACAGTATACCTTACAATTTTTTTGCAAGATTTTCATAACTTATAATCGGGGTTTCCTTTTCAAGGCTCTTAAATATCTGAAATTGAAATCTTACAATCCTCCAACAACCCGGACTTGGCCTGCGTGATGGAGTATGGCCTAACATTCCTGCGATGCAGGTAGAGATCCGTGTCTCAGCAGTGGGAACATACAAGGGTTGATATCGTAGGCTCTTTAAAATATTTAGAGTTCATAGACGGTTTAGTTGGCAAAAAGAAAATGAAGAAGAAATTTGGAGAGTAGACGAGTAAATTTAATGTTACGTCTCAAAAACATTTGGCTGAGATATCTCGTACAGCCGTCAAGATCTCTTTTATAATAATGCGATTGTTTCGAAGCGTCCAAGCAACCTTTAGGTAAACTTTAGTTACATACCGTGTTTGGATACTAAGTAAATATTTTCTGACGTTGAAACTATTCTTTTTCTTCGCAGAGCACATCCGCGAGGCACTCGAGAACAACTGCGAAAAGTGTACGGAGAAGCAGCGTGATGGAACCCGCCAAGTCATCGGGCACCTTATCAACAATGAAGCAGAGTTCTGGACCCAGCTGAAGGCCAAATACGACCCCGAAAACAAGTTTGTCACCAAATACGAGGACGAACTGCGCTCTATCAAGGCCTAAGCATTGCTGCCCAAGTCATTTAGATCCGATTTCCCCATCGCTGACGGAAACCCAGAGGTTAAAATGGAAAATAAGAAGCATGTTATGGAAAATAATAAGAATTTATAAGCAAATGTTGGATTGTAGGGATTGGGCCTCGGGGGAATCAATCCTACTATAGTATTGTTAGAAAATTTCTCAAAATTATCACCCACGTATCTTGGTCGTTGTTCCTTTTTTACGATATTTGTATAAATAGATAAATAAATATTTTTTTATATATTTATTCTAGCTGTTTTATATCAATTGTTAAGCTTCCTACCCTCCTTTGAACAAAATATGTGGTAAATTTACAGTTTTGCTCTACTAATTTACTGCATATCGAACACTTTTTCCTGTTATTCTGGTAGAAAGCGCGAGGTTTGTGACGTACATCAGTTCCTTCCACGAAAGAAAAAACGTACGCAAACAGTCGCAAACTAGTTTTCTGGGGATCTCGGGGAGTCAATGATCTACACAAATAAATACAGCTATATAAGAGCCTTGAGAAATTACCGGTCCACAATATCTTGTTAAAGTTGCTGGAGATAGACAACTTTGAGGATCCAGGAGTAAAGGTAAGTCCTTTAAGATATTCTTTCGGTAGCAATTTCGAATCGATCCTTTAGAGGGTAATAAAGTACAGAGTAAATTACAAGTCAACAACCGATCAACCTTTATGTTTTGCACCTTCTAGGACAGTCAAGGCTGCTAATTTAACTTAGCTTCATTACTGTGGTATAAAATTCAATTAGTTTCTTATATCGAATTTTCATATCAGTGACCGTTAATACACAAGAAGGCATTGAGTAGTTTTTTTACTAATAATTGTGTGATCAAATGATTATCAAATTACTATAATAAAGCCTTACCTATACCAGTTTTTTGTCAAATTTGCCCAGTGAAAAGAGATTTAAATTGCCTTGAAAGTGTCTTTGAAATCACACGAAATAACAAAGGTAATGTGTCTCTTCTATTTCTATCGTCTACACAACGACAGTGATGAGCGGGGCTTGTGTGGCAGCTTCTTAAGACATGTTTGTTCTCTCTCACAGCATGAAGTCCTTCATAGTCCTAATGATCTTGGCTGTATTGGCCCTAACTTACGCCAAACCTGACCAGTACACCGACCGCTATGACAACCTGAACATTCCTGAGATCCTGACCAACAAGCGGCTCAGGGTACCATACATCATGTGTCTTTTGGGCGAGGGCAAGTGCTCTCCTGAGGGCCGGGAGTTGCGGTGTAAGTACACTCGAAATCAAAAATTATTTTAAAAAACCTATTTAGAGGCTAAAAATTCCACCCGTGCCGGGATTTGAACCCGAGACCACTGGCTATGGCGTGCCAGCGCTCTTTCAAACTGGCGACTCACTGGCGTCAGTGAAATTTCGAACCTCTTTATAGGTTTTTTAAAATTGTCCTTAGCACGGGTTAGTGCATTAAAAATAATATAATCAAAAATTATTAGCGAAAAAACTTCACTCTGACCACCATGAGGAACGAGGATGATATAGTTACTAATACGTAATAAATAAGTGTAACTTGACATGTCACACCATTAATTTTCATAAAAAGTATAAGAATATTAAGCCTTTCTGGTATGTGAGCGGGTGCTGTTTTGACTCACGGCAGTATCACCAATTTTAGAGGGACTCGTTAGATTTTCTAAACAAATAAACTTGTTCAAAACTATATGGGTTCAATGATTGGACGAGTTATCAAATATCTAACAGGTTCGATACGCTGTTCTAGGTCGAGACTAGACGAATTGTCGCACGCCTGTTATGTAAATATTCTTCCTGCCTCACTCCTTGGTAGAGTCGAACCTTTGAAAAATGTCAATCGCGTGAGAAACGGTATTAAGTAATCGCAACTTACATGACGAGAGCTTTGCAAACAGAGACACATATTTGAAAGAAATAGCAAGAAAAGAAGAAATTAGCATAGGTAATATTCAGGCAAGGAATGGTTAAAACGGCTAATACATTTTGTAATATGCTTGTTCATCATGATTAAGTCGATTTTTACCAACGGATTCCAATGAGTAAAAAAAAAGCCTTATCCCAAGACAGAAATGCACACTTGGTGCGTATGTAGTCTTATTATACGACTTTAATAATATGTTGTATGTAAAAGTTCATAGAGGTTTTAAAGGCAAGGTGAAATCCGAACGCGACTGGCTACCACTTAGCATAATCTGAATACTGTGTCTACATATTTGTAGAGTTTATTTACGTTTGTCATATTAACACGATCGCAATAAATGATCGTCAATTCGCGGTGGGCACGCGTGGCAATTAAGCTCTCTCCGAGATGAGGTCTGTGCCCTATATTGGGACGTGTATACGCTGCATTACTATATTGATAGAATTTACAATCGTTAAAATACACGCCCGTAACAAACGTCATCGTTAATCGCCATAATTATGTATTGATCAATTTTAGTTTTAAGGAGCATGCCTATTTAAATTCGTTATCAACCCTTGTATGTCCCCACTGCTGGGGCACGGGTCTCCTCTTGTATCGCAGGAAGGCCAGGCCATACTCCACCACGGGAGCCAAGTCCGGGTTGGTGGAGGATTGTAAGACAGTGGCAGGCCTTAGTGTCAGAATTTATCAAGCCGCCCATAAGGCCTCTGACATGGCTTAACGACTGCCATTATATGGCACCAATGGCTTAACGTGCCTTGCAAAGCACGGAAGCGTTCGGAAAAATGCCACTAGCGGTAGTCACGGGACGCTCATCCATCCCGTAGCTAACCGCGCCTGCTGTTGCTTAACCAAGTGATTGATTCCAATCACTCTGTTCGCCTAGGCCACGAGCGCTTCTGTTTAAATTACACCGTGCCAACACTGGGTATTGACACACAGGTTTTCGCCTAGTTCGAGAGTCAGGGCAAGATGGTATAGTACTTTCTTTGTGTCGTAACATACAATTATTTTGTATATCGTATACTATATTATGTACATCACCTGAAAAGTTCAGAAACCGCTGCCCAGAGATATGATGTAAACTAGAGAACTCCGCCGGGACTGCAATAAAACTTAAGACAATGTTTCTTTTCTATCACTTCAGCGCACGTGAAAGAGGCCCTGGAGAACCATTGCGGCAAGTGTACGACGAAGCAGCAGCAAGGCACCCGTCAAGTTATCGGCTACCTGATCAACAACGAGCCCGCGTACTGGCGTCAGCTGACGGCTAAGTACGACCCACAGCGTAAATACGTCACCAAGTATGAGGATGAACTGAGACAGGTCGCCGCTAGAGGTTAGAACCCTCATATAAAGGCTATGGATAAGGAACGGATGGGTTGAACGTTCTTGGGATAAAGACTTGCAGTAGTAAAGATCAAAAACGTCGTTCTGTTAACACGGTCACTGCTTACGAACGTACCCGCTCTGTTAGGAATTGTTTTGTTTGATTTGGTTTGCTGATGGGTTGACTGGCTGACATCAAAGGGTAGTGGAGATAGTTAGTCAATTGGTTGATTCGAATCTAACACGTGATACCTACTTATAGTGCCTATTGTAAGCGATGAAGAGAATACTCATTAAAATAAAGTATAAATAAGTCGTTTTATTGTTTTAATATCTTTACTCTCCCTTCACAATCATGCAGCGTGTTTTTCTTCCTAAATGTCATTCCCAAAACAATTGTATGCTAATGAGAAAAAACAAGATGTTTCTAGGCTCTGTGATATCATACAAGTTGTTGCTATGGTGGTAGTAAAATATTTGATCTCCGAGTGAATAACACCTTAGAGGACCTGTTATAAATTTATTTGGCCCTACATAAAATGAATCAGTACGGCGGTTTATCTTTTTATTATCTATTGACCTGGATTCAGTTTATTTCGTTTTTATTTCCTCTTCGCTTAATCTGCGAATATCTTTAATACATTTCTTGATTCCTTAAACATATCACATAAAACGAGCAGGATTTAGGGCAAATCACACGCATCTACGTTATTGATCAAACAAGCCAACAACTAAAAACTACCTATGTGCTACTCGATGCGATCTCATGACTTGTGACCTTTTAATGACGGTGAATTTTACTTACTGGTCTGTTCGTTAAACATTTCCATAGTGGGCTGCTTTCTGCGAGTGGTTATTGGCGTCACCTCCATTATAACTGGTTTATATGATAGCCGACCTTACCCGCTGCCGACCTTCAACTCTTGTTATTGCTAGCATCACTCCGGCAGACGACAGTTGAGCTGACAATGAAGTACTTAAAAGTTAGCTAACTGACGCCGACGTCAGAGAATCACAAAAATAAACTAGTAGGTGTATGTAACGTCTGTGAATTATTAAGATGATTTAAATGGCACTTTATTAATTTTTATTTGGAAAGGTATATACGGAGGGTATATCCATCCCCAGCCATGAACAGAGATAAATGGAAAGCCCTCGTGTCAGCCCCAGACTCCACGAAAGAGCAAAAGGACCAAATAAGAAGATATGCGGGGGGGATCTCAGGATATGCGTACTATAGGTGGCAAAAAACTCATGTTCAAGCCGAATGCTATTGTAACTATTTTTAAAACGTACTACTTTATAAAAAGATTTCCTTTATCCATATTCCTGAGGATTACACAACATAACCTCACCCTTGTATCATGTACCTGTACCCTGTATCCCTGAGGGTTAGGCAGAGACCAGGACCTGCTACTTGCCACGATCCTAACAGATAACTTTGGCTTCGTCAACGTTCATTAGTCGTTGTATGCCCGCACGCCGGCTCCCGGTATTTTTTATCTTTCGTTTAATCGAAGGGAATAAAGTTGGTAAGGAACGTCCCAGTTCGACATACTTCGCCCAAATAGGGTGTATTAGCATACAATACACCCTATTTGGGTGAAGTATGTCGAACTGGGACGAGGACCCCCAAATAGGGTGTATTCTATGCTAATATACCCTATTTGGGCGAAGTATATCGAACTGGGACGTTCCTTACCAACTTTATTCCCTTATTCCTGAGGATTACAATTTAGTTTTTGGTTTTCAAAAATGATCATACTGTCATTTTTGAAAACCAAAAACTAAATTGTAAACATATAAACACGTAAACGTCTATTGCATACGTTTCCTATGTACGTGACGTCACTTTGTGAGATCTAGCTGCGTCAATTTGTGTGTTCAAAAGCATACTAACTCTACTAGTAGTCTCTACAATACTCTAGTAATTCTTCCCTCAACTTGTAGGATTCTTATGGTCTGAGTCAAGGGTCAAGCCAGCGCTACACAGTAGGTACGCTTGACTGAGATTACAATGTGTTGAATACATCAAATTAGTTTCCTGAAAGAAAACCTAGTAGGGTTTCTTGCAAAGCAAAGTAAGGTTGCAAAAGATACGATACTAGAAGCATTACTGCAAAGTTAAGCAAAGAAAATACGACTGTGTTTCTATGTTTTAATATTAGAAGTCGTTACGTATTTAATCATGAAGTCGTTCTTGGCAAATCAAGGAAGAAATATTGTAATGATATCAGGGACGACCTCATGACCTGTCTACCAGTTTGGCAAGAGGTAGCCACGAATAGGGAAGTGTGTAGAACAAGCAGGGAGGTGTGGGCCTTTGTCCAGTGGGATGCAACTAGCTAATGATACCAAGAAGATTAATAAATTTACACTGTAGAAACTCAATCTAGTTTGATTGACGACTAGATAAAATATATTTAAAAGTCACAGAGTGTAGTAAACTAGGAAATACATGTAGATCTACCCATAGTGATAAAAGCTAAGAACGTTTTAGAAACACGGGGCAATGGCAACAACGTTTTTGGGTAAATAATCCTTTGGCAAGGGGTAATTTCTCCACTTTGAATTAAAATACTACCTGGCAGAATAATATAATTAATAAAATTCCTCCGGTCCTCGAACAAGAAAATTCGAGAAAAGAAAAGAAGAACTGCTGCGATATAAAACTCGTTTTTCAAAAGTCCCAGCTCCTAGGAAGACTTTGTACTTGGGCTTGTGTTCTTGGCTTAGGCAAGGGACAATGTCTCTAAAATTACATAAATAATGAAATAAAATTGAGCAAAATTAATTAAATTAATTCTATCGATCCTCGCGAACAAACATCGTTGCACCGATTTAAAACTCGTTTTGCAACGTCTAGTCATCAGCAGCAAGAAAAGCTTCATATTTGGGCTTGTACTCTTCATTAGGGTCATACTTCTTTTTGACTTGCTCCCACAAGTCCTTCTCATTCTCCTTCATGTGGTTTACGACCTTGCGCGCTGCCTTACGCTGCCATGGGGTGCACTTCTCGCAGGCTGTCTGGATTCCGTCAACCATATGCTCTGGGAACAGAAGTAAAAAGTTTGAAATTGCTAAAATAACTCGATGTAGTCTCTGAGAAAAAAATTCAGCAGATTTGAATGTACAGGTAATCCCTTTTAAAGGCTTAAATTAAGTTTAAATTACCACCCTGTATGTTTTAGTAACTCGTGACATTGGCACTACTATTATTGCGATTGGGTCTTGGAAAAACTTACTAACCTCCTTTTTTATGGGATTTTCAGCACCTTTAGATATAAAACTAAACATACATAGGCAATAGAATTTTAGCCTGTTTTACTTTGTATATAAATATGTTTTATGAATTAAATTTTGCGTTTATAGAGAGGCTACTTTTTAAGACTGTACTTTACTTGAAGAATTTAAACCGCATAAAATGTCAAATCCCATTTCAGATATATTTCTGAAATAACTCTATTTGTGGGGTGATTCCCCGAAATCTTTCCATTGGAATTATTCCTCAGCCCATTCGACCAATATACGATCATTTCTAAATTCGGAGAGGCTGTCCAGTGTACTAGAAAAATCTTATTTCTAAAACCCAACGCGATTTCCTATTTTTATAGTAATAACCGGCTGAGTGCGTGTCAGGCTACGCGCAGTGTAGGGTTCTTAACGGGCTTTTTATCTTTTAAGCCGTGATCGTATAATTATCCATGATAACTTTCAGCTTTATAGTGAGACAGGGATGTGTCGCATCCCCGTGGTCGTTCAATTTATTCATGGACAGTTGCCTGACTGATTTGAATGAGAATGACTGTGTGGATAAGGATGGGTGAGCTACTTGTGAAATGCTTGTTATACGCCGATGATCAAGTTGTGTTCGCATCGTCGGTCGAAGAACTGCAGACACAAGTCACAGTAATGGATAAGGCATTTAAAAGGAAAGGAATGAACATTAATGTGAGTAAGACGAAAGTATTGGTCTTTGAAAAAGATGATGAAATGACTGAGTGCAAGTTAACGATTAGAAGCGAAAGAGTGGAACTAGTAAAATAATTTGTCTATCTGGGGAGCCTGTTTACGAGGGATGGAAAGTGTGAACGTGATATAGAAATAAGAGTAAAAGCGGGAAATTGTTTAAACGGTGCCTTGCACTCCATTGTGTGCAGCCGAAACATCTCCAAAAGAGCTAGATTGGCTATTCATAATGGTGTACTGGTCCCAACACTTGTGTATGGTAGCGAGACTTGGGAGTAGCAAAAGAAGCAAGAAAGTAGAATTAATGCAGTAGAAATGAGGTCCTTGAGAAGTATGTGTAGTGTCACTTTGAATGACAGGATACGCAATAGTCTGATTAGAGAACGTTGTGGACTGAAAGAGGATGTAGTAATTATAATTGAGAAAGGAATGTTGCGTTGGTTTGAACATGTGGAGAGGATGAAGGAAGAAAGATTGACGAAACAAATATATATTGCGAATGTGTGTGGAAGGGCTGGTAAGGGACGTTCCAGGCATCGACCAAGTAGGGGATGTATTAGCAAAGAGGAAGATAAAAAGTACCCTAAACCGGCGTGCGTGCATGCAACGACTCGTGAACGTTGATGAAGCGAAGGTGATCTGTCAGGATCGTGGCAAGTGACAGTCCCTCGTCTCTGCATATCCCTCTGGGATACAGGCGTGAGGTTATGTATGTATATGTGTACTTGTTAATCTGTGGGTTGTGGGTTGATTTTTCGAAGTACATGGAATTGTTATAATTTAACAATGAATTGTAATTCTATGAAAGTCTTTCCCTGAAATTATGCTATGATTTTTAGTCGAAATATGTTTCGGTATCGGGCTATTATTCCAATCTAGGATTCCAATGTGTAATATCCAGACGCGGAAATAGCAGTATTTACCTCCCTAGGCCGCGTAGTACTAGCTCCCCCGCCCTTTATTTACTGACCTAAATTTCCGATGAACTTTCGATTGATTGCCTTACGAGCACAAGAGGCCTGTGGTTAAAGAAAAATGAAAAAAAGTAAAACATAACATTTATTGAAGAAAATACACTAAAAACAGAAGCAAAACGAAAAGAAAAGTAAAACTACAAGTAAGATAGAGAAAGGTACAATAGATTGATGGCTCATAGTACGCTATGCAGCTGAAAGATTTAGTTTTCTACAAAGAACTGCAGTATATGTGATTGACCTATGCCCGAGCTTGGAAAGCGATACCTCTGGTGATACTCCACCGCTTTAGCCTTTGTCTTACCTACTGAAGTGTGAACCAGACTACACGTGTCGACAATTAAACTTAATCCAGTGCACCGTATCAATAGAAAGCCACAAAGATCATAATTAAAACCTTTATAATCATAGAAATTTTCACACACTTAACAGCATTTGATTTTTCTGTGTATTTACAGCTAACTATCAGTAGTTAGCTGTAAATATTAATCTAACTATTATATTAACTAATCTAACTCTGAAATATGTCAATTAGAGTTTGTCATATACGACCTTTTTGTTACTTTTTCCATAGATAATTATGATTCTAATGTAATTTCTCGTTTTTCGCGAGAATACCATATCGACTCAGGCAAGAACTTCTATCACTTTTTTTTTGGATAAAACTCTTTTTGGCTTTTTTTCGTCATACATTTTAGTCACATTTTTACATTTTGACAATGTTTGAAACTTTGCGCGTAAATTTATTTCATTCTATAATCCTGACAATCATCTTTGTCTATGGATTTGAAAATGTGTTTTTGTCCGTACTAATTAGAAATAGGATATATTGCCAGATCACAGTCGATATGTGGTAAATTTAATTTAATTCAATTACCTGTGCTACACCCTGATATTATAAAAAAATATATAATAGAACAGAGGTTGTTGTAACTCTTAAGTTACCATTATAAGTATTTAGCAGATATTTTCAACCAGTATGGATATGCATAGTTGTTGTGTATTGTATTCAACCAAATTGTTTTGTATTTTTGGTCTTTACAATTACATTTCTAGCATACAAAACACATAACCTATCTGCTAAACGTATCTTGATTCGACACCTGAATTTGTAATTGTATCCAACAAACAGTATAGCATAAGTATATTTAGTTCGAGCAGTGGTTCTTAGCCGGTGGTCCGCGGAATTCCGGTCCTTTCTAATAAGTGGCAAAAACATCAAACAACTCTTTATTTTTATTATTAATGCACTAACTCGTGCTAAGGACAATTTTAAAAACCTATTTAGAGGCTAAAAATTCCACCCATGCCGGGATTCGAACCCGCGACCTCTGGCTATCCGTGCGGCGCTCTATCCAACTGAGCCAATGGGCGACTCACCGGCATCAGTGAAATTTCGAACCTCTTTACACTATTCTCTGTATTACGTACAGGCAGCGACATCTGGCTGAAGTAGATTGCATCACTTACAGCCCCGACTACCTACTTTGCAGTTAAGTTTTAACATCGGAATGATATCGCTGTACCCACATGATTATACTGTTTTTATTTAGGCATGGGTGGAATTTTTAGCCTCTAAATAGGTTTTTAAAATTGTCCTTAGCACGGGTTAGTGCATTAAAAATAAAAATAGTATAATCATGTGGGTACAGTGATATCATTCTGATGTTAAAACCTAACTGCAAAGTAGGTAGTCGGGGCTGTAAGTGATGCAATCTACTTCAGCCAGATGTCGCTGTCTGTACGTAATACAGAGAATAGTGTAAAGAGGTTCGAAATTTCACTGATGCCGGTGAGTCGCCCATTGATTGGCTCAGTTGGATAGAGCGCTGGCACGGATAGCCAGAGGTCGCAGGTTCGAATCCCGGCATGGGTGGAATTATTAGCCTCTAAATAGGTTTTTAAAACTCTTTATTTATTTATATTTATTAATAACCGTATATTATGTGATATCAATATACCAACTGGGTGGTCCCTGACAAGACCGAAGTTTGGTAAAAGGGTCCTTTATGAGTAAAAGGTTAAGAACCACTGAGTTAGGAAATAACAGCTAACGTTTCAGTCACTTACTCTTTAGCTCCTTGGCTTCAGCCACGCACCGTCCTTGGTCCAGCACGCAATTGATATAAGGGACGAATAGCCTTCTGTTTGCCAGGATTTCATCCACGTTTAGATGGTCATAGCGATCCGTGTAATGCTCCCCCAAAGCTATCCCGCTCAGGGATAGCGTCATTATCAGAATCATCCACCTCATAGTACAAGAAAATATCAATAAATACTGAAGCTTGTGGGAATAAAAGGAAGTCTTTTATAGACTAGCCTTGTATATTCATGTGATGGATATTCCTCTGGTCTATGGCTGAAACCATTGTTCTGTTATTACTCAACTCGATAAACTGCTACGATCTATCTATTGTGTTTGTCTAAGGTGTAATTGCATTTAGTATTAGATTTTTCATATATTTTTAGGATTCCGTATCCCAAAAGGAAGACAGGGACCTTTTTTGATGTGGAATATCGTGTTGAAATAAAGTGCCCATGGTCCTTGAAAGATGTAAAAAATTCTATCTTATATGTCACTGCAATACGATCAAGTATTATACAACTACATTTTCTACATAGCATGTAGGTAATTTTTTAACAAACTTCGAAACACGGAGGTTCTCAATCTGCCAGGATATTTTTTTATGTACGAGTATGATCCCCGATTACTCGAAGACCGTAAACCGATTACGATAATATTGGTCCCATGGTCACCATATTAGGATTTGATGGTAATATCCCGGAGAAATTGAGGGATTTCTTAAAATTTTAAATTTATGAACAGGTTTCCGAGAGCGGCTAGATTATAAGAAACACTTGTTATTAACAAATAAAAAAAAAGCATTTTGGTGGGTTTTTATAGTAAGTCGTGCGCGAGTCGGAAAACGCAATTTTGCAGAATCATAAAATTCGTCAAACTATTTAGGTGAAAAATACATGTATTAAATAAACTTTATCTGCAACTTTACTAATTAAACCTGTACCTGCCAAAGGTTTTAAAGGGTAACTTAGATTTAAAACAATCTATCAAGGAGTAAGGTCTCATGACATTGAAAAAGAACAAATCTGAAAATAGTTAACTTGGAATTAAATCCTTTTTTATGAAACTTATCTTTGTGGTAGGAAAGAACCGTTTATTTCGGCTACAAATTTAAGTTTCTAATAATGAAACAATTATTATCATTGTAATCGAAATAATCGAATCCAACTACAAAATTATTTTAAATAACAACAAAGGCGAAAGTAGGAACTCGTAACTGTCCGGTGATTTAAAACGGTCTATTACAGTTTAATTTCTATACCTTATACTCGTACAAGTCGTCGAATTAACAATCTACAAGTCAAGTACCTAAGCCGAACAGCTAGCGGTCCCAAGCTGAATGAATAAAATACATGCTTAATATGTAAGAAAAATATACATAATACCGTGGTGAACGGAACCCTCAGTGGGCAAGCCCTGGCCGTCCATGGCCAGTTTTTTATAGGAGGCATGACATTTCCTTTGCATCGAGAACAATCATGATAAATGGCTGCGGTGGTGATTAAAAAATATTTATACATGCATAGGAAGTAGACAACTAACAACAGTAATAAAATTATTTAATTTACCATTGAAACGCCGCAAGTAGGCAAAAACTGTACTGTTCTTCGATTGCTTAACAAATCACTACGGAACTTTCGTCATCTATATCATCGAAAACTAAGTTCAGTGCTTTGAATTCCGTTTAAAGCCAAATGACTCATCGATTAAAACCACTTTTAGTTAAGATTTCAGTTCTAATTTCAAATGTGATATATCGGCTCATATTCGTTCATTGTTGAATACAAGTCAAGGTATGGCACTTTTTTTCCTTCTTGCCCATCATTAGCCACTACTCCGTCTCAGATTGTAAGCCAAGGGAGCTGCTCTTCTGCAGTTGCATACACAAAACAAAACCAAATAGTTATTAAAAAAAATAGTTTATAATTATATGTGTTAAGGCCCAGTTCTCCGAAAAGTACCCCTAAAATAACTCTTTTGAAATACATTTTACTCTCTAATGTTTAGTATCTGAAAACAATATAGGTATTACTTTTAAATGTTCTAGGGCCGTCGATCTTTACAGTTTAAATCATAAAAATATCGATCGATCGATGTATCTAAAAAAATCGTGAACATTAGTCTAAATTTTAACTAAATATGGTTTTATTTAACTCAGTATAGCGAGTTTTGGATAATATAAAATATACCAAGATGTCTGCAGTTTAGTTAGTGACGTCATCGGTTGACAAAATTGTATTAGTTAGATGCATGTATATCTATCATGATTAATTGTATATCTCCGATTTCTAAATTGTCTATTGTTTCGCACGCGCAGGACTATAAATCCAATAGAAATCAGTGCTCTCGGAGAACCCGGCTTTAAAGAAGAAATAACACACAATAATCTCAAAGGGATCTACTCTGGAATCTCGATGCCGTTCTCGCGTGCTCGCTCCTCGTACTTCTTGCGGAAGAGGCCCTCAGGGTCGAACTTGGCGGCCAGCTCACGCCAGATCTCGATCTCGTTCTTGATAAGGTGTTCAATGGCCGTCTGCGCACCCTTAGCCTGCTTCTCTGTGCACTTTGCGCAGCCTGTCTGCAGGGCTTCCTCTAGGTGCTCTGGTAAACAAATCGTATTGTATTGTTTCGTATTTTGGCGTTTTCTGTCAACGGTTTGTTTACATATGGATTGACTATATTCTTTTTAATGCACTAACCCGTGCTCTCTTTTTAATGCACTAACCCGTGCTTAGGCCAATTTTTAAAAACCTATTTAGAGGCTAAAAATTCCACCCATGCCGGGATTCGAACCCGCGACCTCTGGCTATCGGTGCCAGCGCTCGGAATGATATCGCTGTACCCACATGATTATATTCTTTTTAATGAACTAACCCGTGCTAAACCTAACTGCAAAGTAGGTACTCGGGACTGCAAGTGATGCAAATTACTTCAGCCAGATGTCGCTGCCTGTACGTAATATTGAGAATATTGTAAAGAGCTTCGAAATTACACTGATGCCGTTGAGTCGCCCATTAGCTCAGTTGGAAAGTGCGCTGGTACAGATAGCCAGAGGTCGCGGGTTCGAATCCCGGCATGGATGGAATTTTTAGCCTCTAAATAGGTTTTTTAAAATATGGACTGATGCTGAGTGAATTAAATACTAAAGGCTAAGTTGTTTACGTATAATAATAAGGCTTAATTTAAGTAACATAATTAGAGTTAGAGCGCTTCGTCAAAAAAAGTTGTAACTATCGTAAATATTACGTTAACTAAGTAAGCAAGGTCGGGACTAATAAAATTAAGTAGGTATTTTTATGTATCGTTCGTTTGAAAATTAAATTATAGCAATTTAATATTTAATTCAAATGAAAGAAAGAGGGGGCATGCTACCAGTATCTTAGAAACGCTTCCCAGCGACAACTGTCTACAATTTTTCATAATAAAATTATGGAACTTTCGTAAGATCTAAGAAACGAAGGAAAGCATCGTGAGGAAATCTTAGTGTTAGGTTTTCTCATAAATGAGCGCTTGAAATCGCCAATTCGCGGTGCGCACGCGTGGTTTCTAAGGCCATACTCTCTCTCCGGAAGAAGGCCTGTGCCCCGTATATAGTCTGCATTATTATTATTAACCCTTTCGGTGTAGCCATTTAATAATAAAGTATTTTTTCATTTCATTTGAACTCTTCAGCTTCCTATCTAATATCAGCAAACTTTAAAGCAACTACAAGAACTGATTTCAATGTCCTCTCTCAAGAACAATTTGTCTACCTTTCAGCTCCTTCCCCTCAGCGTTGCACCGTCCCTTCTCGAGGACGCAGTTGACATAGGACATCAGCAGCCGTTTATTCTCCAGGATCTCTTGCAGATTGATGTTGTCATACTTATCCGTGTACTTGTCTTCGGCCAGCGCAAGCGCTGCTAGGCACGCCAGGATGAGCAGGAGTTTCATGGTTCTGGAATATTTGATAGGGTGTTTTATGGTAGAAAATGAATTTTACACTGTGAAAGCCAAAGGAAATTGCCATGGACATTAATACATTCTCGAGACTGCTTCATTCTGAACATCTAAAGTTTTTTAGTATATTTATTGCACGGTTTTGACCACTGATGAAGCAAAGTAGTCAGGATATTTTTTTTATTTTGTGTTTTCATAACATACATTTGTACGAGTTTATAGCAGAACGTGTTGGACGAAATATCTGCACCATACGAGTACATTCACGTTTTACAAATTAAGTTCTTTATCCTTTCTCCCGATTTCTGCCTACCCCTACTGCCGGAGATAAAGGCGTTACTTAATATAATAAGCCTAAAGTTTAAATTACGCCTCTAGTTTATTATGGTTATGAGCTTAATTTGGATTAATAAGAATAATTCTACTACCGCATACTCTTATTTTAGGTATTCCGGTTGGGGAATTCACTAAGTAAATATACCGTTCCGTATCCGTCGCGTTCCTAAGTAAGTAACGTTTTGTCACTCTCTTTTCTGGAAAAATTCGAAAAGATAGCACTACAGTTAACTGTTTACTTAGCAAAATTCTCATTTCGGAAACTAGCCCTAACCAAATAAAACTAGGTAAGTTTCAACTTGTGCTAAAGTTTTTTTTAGAAATTGTCTTTTCGCATATATGCCATAAGCATGCGCCACTCATGACTGTTAACATATACATATAGAACATATAAAAGGCCACCACAACACACCACCACGCTAGGTTTGACCTAGCGTGGTGATCACAGTGAACTATTCATCTGCTTGTGACCATTTTTACTTTACAATACTCTTAATTAGATAGTTAACTGTATCCGTAGAAAATCACTATAACACAGATGGTAAGCTTTTCTGGGACACTTCCACGTTTCTTTTTATTTATTTTCTTAAAGCTGCAACGTAAATCCACATCACTCGCAATGCACTGACAATTACCGTGATATATGTTTGTCTAAACGCGTGCACAGTGAGTTATGCCTCGGGATGACTTGTGATGTTGATATGAATGCTCTACCCAGTATTTATAGAACAACGGTCGTGCTTAAAACATCTAATTTTCCCTAGGTCGGCTCATTATTTAATTTGGATTCTATCCGTGAAAAAACTCCTATGTCCACATACAGGATGATGTATTTTTTTTCAATTCACTCATTAGCTGTAATTCCGAGTAATAAAAGTCAAGGTTGTTGTAAAAAGGCATCACCCTTCGTGCAGTTTTTGAAAGCGAGCCTTCAAATGAGTTCATTTATATTCACTACCTGCAATTCATATTTTTATTAACTCAGAAATATAATTTACGTTGTATAGCCTTTGTGTAAGGCTAAGTCGGTGATATTGTTGGTAACAAACGCTCATTAGTGAATGTCCGCGCATTTGTGGTTTCCACAAATTGACTTATTCTTCAGACGGTCAAGAGTAGGAAAATATCGCATTTTGGTGGTGGATTGAAAAAAAAAGAAAAATTATTGAGCAGAATAAAACATAACAATGCATAAAGTAACTCTGAACCCCAAACTAAATTAAATTGTATCTTGGGGCGCAATTCAATTCAATTCGGGTTGAACTTAAATATATCACAACATAGTAATTATTCCGTAATAAAATAAAAATAAAAATTTAACGTGCTTGCAGCAAAACTATGATATGGCTCAAATATGTTTAAAATTAAATAAACCTACATATTATAAAATGTTACATAGATACGAAACTTCTACAAGTTTTGTAGAAGAAAATAATAGACTATTACATAAGCATAGGTGCAAGCTTGTTAGAATTAATATAACCAACATACAACTGTTCTACATAGTGTGATAGATTCTCCGCTACGAAGTAAACAAAGCAACTTTCTAGATTTAATATTTGGTACCGTAACATTTCTCCAAAAACCTGGCTAATATAATATAACTTTGGCCTTTGCATCTACGTAATGAGATGATTTTGGTATACAGCGTCCAGTGGCAGGTTACTAATTTTATTATACAGTTAATTAAGTTAACTTAAGATTTTTTATTTCAAATACGATTTATATTGTTATTGAATAAATGAAACGAAATGGAATGAAATGAAGAGACCACTCGGACGGTGTACTGCCTGGGGCATTGTTTTTAGATGGAGTAGGCTTGCCCAGCACCTGTACTATCCTGACAGCTTAGTCGGCTTAGCTAATATAATTATGTACGTTTTACAATACGTCATTACAAGTACTAATATTCTTGCAAGTTTACGCTACTTGTTATTGATATAAGAAAATATTTTTTAATCGATTTTTTATTTATGCCAATCCACCTACCAACAATATTCTTCCTGAAGTGATAGTTCTTAACGCTAAGACCACGTTTAGTATAAAAAACAATTTTGATTCCTTTTTTTCTGGTTGTACAATTAATCGTTCTTTATCTGTGAGTGTCACGTCACTCGAGTTAAATAGATTTAGAACCTTACAGCCCATTACAGCCACATAATGATCGTACACGCCCAATCCCAGCTATAATAAATAATGTCATTGACACACTTCTATTATGAAATGTTATATTACATGTGCGAGCAACGAATACGGATCACTGATAAAATTGTTGATCATCAGAAAGGAAAATTGCTGTTTTAATAAAATTAAAAGCATATTTTTTTTACATTTTATTTTGCTATGTCATTACATTTTTTTCAGTGACCTATCCCAATAATATTATACTCATAAACGCGAAATTTTGTAAGTATGCATGGATGGATGTTTGTTACTCTTTCACGTGAAAACTACTGAATAGATATTAATGAAACTCAAATCAAAATAACACACAGGCTACAATTCATAAAGATATTGAGTGAATTGTCCAAAATATAAAGATAGGTGTCAAGTAAGTAGAAAAAAATCTACCAACTGCGAGCTATTCTGGCGTGCGCTGCCAAAACCGCTAGAGGTATTTTAGTGCGACTGTGACATGCCAATATTGTCAAGCTGTTATATTTTAAGAATTATTTATATGATATTTTGCTACTCGAAATACTAATCCTGCGCAGACGAAGTCGCGGGCACCAGCTAGTATTAAATAAATATTCCATCGTAAGAGATCATGAAATGCTTGGGGCACTTGTAATTCAATAGAACTTTGATATTTATACCGTAAATAATGTTTAGTAAGGAGAGAACGGGAAAATTTTGAAATCTTTAAATTATGGTGACCTGGTTATCGATATCAACCCTTGGATGTACCCGCTCTTCCTGCATCGCAGGAAGGTTAGGCCATACTCCACCATGGGGGCCAAGTCCGGATTGGTGGAGGATTGTAAGTCAGTGGTGGGCCTTACTCAGAAGTTATCAAGCAGCCCATAAGGCCTTTGACATGGCTTAACGACTGTCATTACATGACAGCCGGCACCAACAGCTTAACGTGCCTTGCGAAGCACGGCGGGGTTATACTGAGTCGTAATTTGACACGATGGCAAGAGGAACTACCTTATCCGTCGTACATATGGGAAATTGTTATTAGAAGACCTCTCCTAATCAAAAAACCCTACTGTCTTCTCCCTGAGACACGAGAGATCAAACTGAGCCGCATAAAAGTAAAAATCATATTTTGTTACCAAAATTCGAAGTAGGTACCTACATTGCGTAAACCAGTCTCCCTACTTGTCAATCTGTGGGTTAACCCTTCTCGCGTTTAGTGAACATACGTCTGTACACTAATCAGCCCGGCCGCGCGCAATCCCCCAAGCGCTTAGTGTACAGACGTATGTACACTATGCAACGCTCAGATTGGACTCTTTTTATCTATGCTCTGTGCATTCTCTATGGACAATATCTGTTGTTTTATTGGCCAATGGTTAGTAAGGATTACTTTTGCCAACCAATCAAATGACGTGACGTGGAAAAAAATTGAATTATCATCGAAACCACATAAGCTTGCTAGGTCAGACGCCATTTTGCGTTTTCGTCGTGAGTTGCTCCGCTCGCTAAAGTTTTATAAGTTATTTAGAGAAGGCAACGCTGCGTATTTGTTTATGTTAAAACTGGAACGACTTCAATTCTGTGTTTTATTTATGTGTTTTATCTATCTATAATCAGCCCACATCAACCCACTAGTGGGCATAGGCCTCCTTATGTGTTTTATTTGTACATTATAAATATTTATATTTATAAACAGAAAACTTGATAAAAAACAGAATAAGCAGGTAAAGGACGATTTATGTAGTCAGGACTGGCTGAAATGCAAAATGTAGTGCCAAAAAATCAAGGAAATCTCAAAAATGGGTGACGTAATTTTAAATTTTGAAAATGATAGACAGAACTAAAGAAAGAAAAAAAAAATTTGTAAAGAGGTTTGCACCGTTACAAACTTATATATTCTGACGACAAAAATTAAAAACGGCCAAACGTCAGTACGGGACCCACAATGAGTCCGATTCGCATGGTGGTTGGCTGGTTTTTTTTTGTCGTCGTCTTCTAGGTAGACAACGAAAAAGAAACATGTACCTTCTTACAAACAAGAAGTAATCTGCATAACAAACAATAGAAGATTCTCAGTGAAAAACATTTTTTTATGAAACCTCGAGTTATATTGAATACACAAATGCGGATTTACCTAATTATATGCAGAGTTGTTTTAATAACCATTCAGAGGCATTCATTCTTCATTAATTAAAACTCGGAGCACAATGTGGCAAGTTTTCATCGAGCAATCCAAAGAGTCATGTCTGTTATTAAATTACGTATGTATTGTTAAGTATTGGTTTTTCCATGAAAATCGTCCCTACCTACTTCTGCTAGCCTGTTATTTGTTACACAACCAGGAGCTTGCTTCACAAAGCTACAACTCATCGTTTACTATGACAATTCGATGCACATTGCCAAGTCGATTAACCCACAGATTGACAAGTAGGGAGACTGGTCTACGCAATGTAGGTACTTCGAATTTTGGTAACAAAATATGAATTTTACTTTTATGCGGCTCAGTTTGATCTCTCGTGTCTCAGGGAGAAGACAGTAGGGTTTTTTGATTAGGAGAGGTCTTCTAATAACAATTTCCCATATGTACGACGGATAAGGTAGTTCCTCTTGCCATCGTGTCAAATTACGACTCAGTATAACCCCGCCGTGCTTCGCAAGGCACGTTAAGCTGTTGGTGCCGGCTGTCATGTAATGACAGTCGTTAAGCCATGTCAAAGGCCTTATGGGCTGCTTGATAACTTCTGAGTAAGGCCCACCACTGACTTACAATCCTCCACCAATCCGGACTTGGCCCCCATGGTGGAGTATGGCCTAACCTTCCTGCGATGCAGGAAGAGCGGGTACATCTTAGGGTTGATATCGATAACCAGTTCACCATAATTTAAAGATTTGAAAATTTTCCCGTTCTCTCCTTACTAAACATTATTTACGGTATAAATATCAAAGTTCTATTGAATTACAAGTGCCCCAAGCATTTAATGATCTCTTACGATGGAATATTTATTTAATACTAGCTGATGCCCGCGACTTCGTCTGCGCAGGATTAGTATTTCGAGTAGCAAAATATCATATAAATATTTCTTAAAATATAACAGCTTGACAATATTGGCATGTCACAGTCGCACTAAAATACCTCTAGCGGTTTTGGCAGCGCACGCCAGAATAGCTCGCAGTTGGTAGATTTTTTTCTACTTACTTGACACCTATCTTTATATTTTGGTCAATTCACTCAATATCTTTATGAATTGTAGCCTGTGTGTTATTTTGATTTGAGTTTCATTAAAACCGCTATTTGACTCTCTTTTCAATTAAGTCTTAAACGGTAAATAACTCTTCCATTAGACCAAAAAATATTTTAGTATATTTTTTGAGGACCTAAAAGCAACATAAAAATATATTTTAAAACTTTATTTTCCTAAACAGCCGAAAACGCGGTCAGAAATTTTTGTCTATGGTTTGAAGTCCACAAAATTGTAAGCAAAGTTTGACATTCAATTTTCTGTAAGTGATCTCTGAGCATAGTGAAATAACAACACCATGAAATAACGCTACCATGACTCATAGAATTTACATCTAAAATATACCAATTAACATTATTTCATTGTTCGAGAATAAAAAACACGTCAATAAAGACCACCGGGAAGTTGTGGATTCGTGTATCCAGTGAAATTAACATTCGAAAAACTTGGCTCAAACTTGCCAAAAGAGACCCCGACTCTTTATCAATTGAAACTCGGGTGTATTTATGTGAAGATCACTTTGATGTAAGTCCTTTAATAATCAATGTACACTGGCTCTGGCTGAAAGATGTTTGTTTACGTACTTTAGATGGTTTCAAGATGGCGGATAGCGTTTTCGCCGTTACGAATTAAACGAGGAAAAAAGTTTTTTACTTTGCAAATTTTGCAGCCATCCTGCATACTTACTTAGCAAAATCAATTTAATTCGGTTTCTTACGTTAAATACTATAGGAAATATTCATTTATCGCGTCAAATTTGATACGTGTCAAATAGCGGATTGCACCTAAAGTGGACTGCTGTTAGTTCTACCGCATTTCGTTTCGTAAAAAGTTAGTCGCGATGTCCTCTCTATACAAAGTAGTATATACTCTAAGGTGTAGGTGCGATCAAAAAACCGTACCGCACCTTTTTCATACATTTTATAAGTACAGGCTTTTGGCTGCATGGTAAGTAACTGCTTGGTCGTTTTAAGTTTTAGTCCATAGGCAGAATGCTGCATGAAGCATCTGACCCAGATAAATGGCATGCGCAATAACCCTAGAAGAAATAATGGCCAGCGGCCACACAGAAGGGGCGCCAAAAAGACACGCAAAAGACTTTTCATAAAAATGTACTGAAAGGACGGGACGACGCATTTCGAAGCACTTCGAAATAACGTGTCGTGTTTTCTTCGCGCCCGTTCCACGTCTCTTCTGTATGGCCGCTGGGCAAGAAACCGTCATGAGGTCCACGATGGCTCTCCCAAGAACGTTATTCGTAGGTACCGACAAAAAGAAAAACATTGGGCGTTTTTCCTTAGCCGTCGCGGCACCGGCACCGACGCGGGCGCCGGCGCGGTGCGGTGCCGGGAAAGAAAAAATGTATGAATCTGTATAGCTTGCTTCTGCACTTACCGGCGCCAGCGCCGGCCCGTCGTTGATTCCTGCCAGCGCCGACGCCGTCGCCGGGGTAGCAAGCTTCCCAGTCGGTGCCGGCCCGGCAAATCTGTATAAGAATGGTAGCCGTGTGCGTGTGTGAGTGCGTGGGCTGGTAGGAGGACGCGGGGCGGATAGGGGGTCGCGGGGCAGCTAGGGGTTCGCGGGGCGTGTAGAAGGACGCGGAGCGTAGTGGATAAACGATGCACCGGCGCCGGTGCTGTTTAGGCCAGGCTTAACGAAAAACGACAATTCAAAATGCTTTTAGGGAAAAACATTTAATAATATTTTCATCCCCCCGTCTTGGAAAGAGTATTTTTGCTCTTTGATATCCGAGTGCATATCCGTTTATTATATCTATCCGTTTTATTTATGATTTCCCATTTTTATCCGCTAGAGGATAAAGTAAATTGAATTTAAAACTATTTATTTCTACCTACATGGAACCGAATTTATCATATAACCTTTTTTAATATGTTAAAACCTAAGACTCGGAAACTTCTTGGTGTACTTGGCGCCATTTTTTTTTTCACGTCATATTGTTAGAACTTTTTTTTTCCTCGCTAACACCCAGGATTCTAATTTTTGAATCCTTCGAGCTTACTCGGTCATAAAATTTGAGCACGCGGTCAAAAACTTTGAAACTTTCGTACTAACAATTAACTATTACTGTGTCACAATTTTCCCCTTTTATTTAAATTAATACCTACTTACAACTAAAAGTAGGTACATACGTACGTTGTTTTTCTTTTAGCTACAGTCTCGCCGTCTGGTGGTCATACGTTGAAATACTGTAAGCAATCGTTTACAGCTTTTGTAGAGTCATACTTATGTAGAGAACCTTTGTATTGAAGAGTTTTCCTCTTGAATTTACTTCAGTATTCAGTCCCCAGATGGCGTTGCTTCCTAAGTTTCTTCTTGGAACCCTGTCACATTACCAGTCCTAATGTTCTTTTGATATTGTTCCAAATTACCAGCAGGATGACGGGCGATAAAGCCAGTAATGGGTTTCAAATTTATATTTCTGCTCAAAATACCATGTAATTTGGAAAAACTGTTTATTTACACAAAATAACCTAAAAAATGATACCCATTATTGTACAGAGGACCTCAAAGTCAACGAAGAACTTCCTGTGAACTGTATGAAACACAGCATAAATGCGAGTTCTGAACGAAAATATACATCAGCTTTGATGTTCAAAGTACACATTTTGTTGCTGTAAAAAGCATCTACGTATTTCATTTAACAGAAAAATCATCAGCGTCTTCTAAAGTCCCAGGAACAGCTGTCTGTAAACAATGGAAATGTACTGCAAAAAGCACATGAGGTTATCTGGCCGGCCGTGGCACGCACTCTTGCGCAATATAGACATATAACTTACAGTAGAGCCATTGTTAGAATATTCTTCTGGTTTCCTGCACGTCTAGGCAATTGTTTCGAGTCTTGAGTCACCAGGAGGTGGAGCGTGAAATCCGTAAGGCTTTAGTAAGGATCGATAGAGATGGATGTTTGTGAATAAAACAATCGATAGTTAGGGATAGGATTTCTAAGATAAATATCTTTCACCATCACGTATCTTGGTCTCAAATTAGGATACCCTATCCTAGTTGGAGACCAAGATAAATAATTGTGAATGTTAATTATTGATAATAACTATAACTTCCACACAACATAGTCACTTGTTGGTCCCAAACTAGGATGCCTTGTGCTATGATAACCACTCAAGGACATCACAAACATGGAAATACCCTCAAACTGTAGCCATTTGTACAAATATACGTGGCCTAGTGGGAATCGAACCCACGATCTCCAGCGTGGTATACAGACGTGATATCAGGCTAGACCAACGAGGCAGTCATTGATAGATAAACGCTTATGGTGTAAAAACTACGTATTATGACGGTCTAGTTACTTAGTTTCAAATACCTCAGCGCTTGAAGTCGCCAATCCGCGATAGGCACGCGTGGAATTAAGCCCGTTCTCTCTCTCTCTCAGAGGGAAGGCCTGTGCCCTGCAGTGGGATATTTCTAACAGTCCTTTTGATAAAAATACATAGTAACTATGTATATATGTATGTGTCGCGAATCATTAAGAAATAATAAAAATACTCATCATCATCAGTCATTTGACGCCCACTGCAGGGCATAGGCCTCCTTTCTTGGTTTTTGTATGAGTATCGCGAATCATTAAGAAATACTAAAAACACTCATCATCATCAGCCATTTGAGGCCCACTGCAGGACATAGGCCTCCTCTCTTGGTTTTTGTATGAGTATCGCGAATCATAAAAAAATACTAAAAATACTCATCATCATCAGCCATTTGACGCCCACTGCAGGACATAGGCTTCCCTCGTGGTTTTTGTATGAGTATCGCGAATCATTAAGTAATACTAAATATACTCATCATCATCATCAGCCATTTGACGTCCACTGCAGGCATAGGACTCCTCTCTTGGTTTTTTGTATGAGTATCGTGAATCATTAAAAAATACTAAAAACACTCATCATCATCATCATCAGCCATTTGACGCCCACTGCAGGACATAGGCCTCCCCTCTTAGTTTTCCAAGCTTCCCGGTTCTTGTGCCGCAGGCATCCAGCGACTCCCACCCACCGTAACCACAAAAACACTATAAATTATTAACTTTATTCCGGATCAAAATTACTTGCAATTTCTTGGCCGGAATTTTCCGACATAAAATCAAGTAAGTGAATGCGGAATTAAGAAATTAATGTGTAGTCCTTACGAAAGTTTTACATAGTTCAAAAACACTTTCCGCAGTTTAAATAGTCCACGGTAAAAGCTAAAAATCTGTGGTTAAGATTATTTTAATTGCTTCTGAGGGGTGTTTTAGAGGAATCGTGTATTGATGTATAAAAATATATTATTCTAATTGATTTACTCCATTTTGATCTACATAATATCTCTAATCGAGCGAAATCTCGGTTAAGGTACTTTAAGCTGCCTTCAAAAATATTCATAGATAGATAGAGAACACTTTATTGTACATAAAAATGGAAATACCACAGGTAGTCCTTAACCAAAGAGTACAGACGGCGGCCTTATCACTAAAAGTGATCTCTAGTATATTTTATTTATTTCTATTTTGGCAACAGACAGTCACAGTGTTAGAAATTGTTACAGTGAAAATATACTTAATGCAAAGACTCGAGTGCCAACTACGATACAATTATATATATAAGAAGCTTTATCCATATATATATATATATATATATATATATATATATATATATATATATATATATATATATATATTGTTTTAAAAATATGTACTAGATACCTGTATCATTGACATATTAACAACACACTTGTACAATGTAGTCGCTTATATAATATTCAATGTGGTACAACCGTATTTTTTTTAAGTTCTCAGTTTAGTATCGGATAGGCAACCAGCTAGATAATTACCAACCAACCTCAAAATTTGCATAAACCACCTGGAAACTGACTGGTGTATCGCTTCATTAAAGCTTTTGACGTGTTTCCAAAGAAATCTAATGCATATTGGATAAGGTGGGATTCCTTGAGATATTTCCATTAACAATATTTATAGAACAAACCCGTCACCTATACAAAACTCATTATAATCTTGCCGTAAGTAAGTGTGTTGTTTATATTTAAACGTTAATTGTTGATGTTAATTTGCAATTACTGTTGTAACCCTACCGCCGCCGCTACATACAATACATAATGATTGGACAAACAATGATCTTGTGCAATACACCATCGAGGAAACGATTTAGCTCTTGCATACAGTCAACTGTAATTACTGCGTCAGGCCAACATGATATCCTTACGATAATGACCCCAAATATCGCGAAAATTGCACTACAAGTGGTTATCATGTGTTTGACAAAATTTTAGAAGTTTGTTTTTACGTTAGAGGATTTTCACACAGATGCTCTATATTTTGATTATTTTAACAATAATTTTATGTACTGTCTGACTTTTCAGACACCTGCCTAATGTTTCTCAATAACAAGTATTTATTTGTGAAATATGAGTTGGTACCAACATCGTAATGCATACAGGTGTAGATCCAATACTTTCAGGTTCTCCATATTCTACCTGGCGGCGGAGTACAAATATAAAAAACAAAATTATGTACAATGTCAAATAAATAATTAGTTTTATGTCACTTTATAATAATTAGTGTATACACATTATAGAATTATTACACAATTTATAGGACTATTCAATTATAATATAATTTAACATTATAATGTCACACATCACAATAGGTTATACATTTTTATTGACATCGAGACAATAACTGGCAATTAAAAATTCACTTATTTTGTAAATACATTTCTCTAATAATTATTTGGTTAATTTCCTTTTAAATAATTTATAATTGAAATTTGTAATTTGTTTATGTTTTCTAGACATTTGATATTTCATGCAAGGATTACAGTTTTGAAATGAAACATGAAATGAAAATATAAAAAAAAACACATGCCTGTAGAAAGCAACAAATAATTAAACCTAGCCGAGTGTGAAGAAGCTCCAGCTGAAGATCGCGAACATAATGAATGAAAATATTTTTTTAAGACGAATAAGGCACCCTCAGTGCGCGAGTTTGACTCTCCCTTGGCCGGTTTTCTTATTATTTTGCACCTTCTTCTGCAAAGATATCTGAAACTAGAGAGACAAGGGATTTTATTCGTAGGATCACACCAGTTAAATAATTTTAATAATTTAGTTAAGACTTATTGTCTATTTTTTTTTTCTTAAACTTTTCGTCCATCGTAAATCAATAAAAAATTACTTATAGCAAGCTGTTAAAGTAAGCTGAATAAATAGAAAATAACATAAACTCACGCCAGTGTCCCAGAGGGCTAGACAGGCTATAATAATGTACTTTGTGGTGGGCAGAGACTAGGGCCTACCACTTGTCACGACCCTAACAGATCAGCGTCGCTTCATACACGTTCGTTAATCGTTGCATGCATGCACACCGTTTTCGGGTACTTTTTATCATGCCCTTTATTAATGCATCTCCCGTTGTCGAAGTATGTCCGACAAGTATGTGTAAATAAAACAATCCCTCTAAATATTTCATCAACCGTTTATAAGCAATTTAAAATTTATAATTCAAGACAACTGAAACATACAAGATACCCACAAGGATAACTGACACTGTGCACAAAGTCAAATGATCTATAACTTGAAACAAATTCATTGTTGTATAAATTTTCCTAAGAGGAATAATACGAGACAGGATTTTTTATTAGATCAATATTTCCGTATGTTTATTAAGATCACATTCGTCAGCAGATGAATGATTCACGATAACCCCTGTGATGTCAACAGAGTGGACGCAACAATCAGGTCTCGCAGCCCTGTGTGATGGTATAAAACGGTGGTGTTAGATGCTAATCGTCACACACAGTCAAGGAACTGCCGTGAAGTGAGTTGTGGCAACTGCCTGCAATTGTTAAAGGTAGGCATAAAACCTTTATTGTTCTCTTATCATACTTCAATTTCTTGCGTCGATTTCGGATAAAAAGCGTCTCATATCGAGTTAAAGTAAGATATACTTACCTATTTTATTGCATTACTGTTCTTCACTGCACGGTGATTCATGCCGGGTCCTTCACTGAACTTTTGTCAACATTTATCTTGTTCTACTTTGAGAACAGGTTGGCGAGTGAGGACAAAGGACACTTGGAAAGTCTGTAAGAATACCGATCTCAGAACCAACAGAAGTAGGGGTACTCAGTGTTTGTTGGGGGACCTTAGTTCTATACATACTCTACGAAACGCGCATCAACATTTGGGCAAATGAATTTAATACAAGTAGTATATATTTTCAAATAATCACTAACTGCATTCACAGGACTTACTTAGTGGGTATAGTCAATAAAAGGTAAGATTCTGAAATTTTTATTTACCATTTCATTTTGTTCTACTAAGTAATAATTCAAGCTGTCAATTGAGGTTAGAGTCAGATAAAAGTCAGAAATTCAAATGTGAAAGACAATATTTTCGCGATATTGATAGTACTCGTATTTAGTAATACAATGACCTCAGTTGGTTCCATAGATAATTTTGATCCTTAAGGTGCTTCTTCACATGGAGCAATCGCCCGTTATGTAATATTGCAAAGTCGAGCAGTACATCAGTGAGGGAAGAGAACCGACAGCGCTCAACTTGGTGACACAATGTGTATGTATTGAGCATCAAGTCAAGTAGCGGCAGTATTGTCATGTAATGCTTAAACTCGGATCTCATATACATTACAGGCTAATGCTCCAGGTGAAAGAGCGCCTTTATAAGCAGTTAAAATGAATAGAATCATAAAAACATTGCAAGAAATAAATAGTAACTACCAAACAATACAATCACTTGTCCTAGTCTTAAATAAAAAGCACTTTTCATGATGATTATACCATTTTTCAAACGGAGCACAAATATTTTCTATTGAACCATCAATTTTTACCTAGTATCCTTTGGCTATCTTGTCTTCCTTAAAAAGGTAACTCAAAATTATTGTAACACAAGTGAAAATCAGACTAAAGGATTTAGAGGAATTCGTATGTAGAAACGAGCGTCAACCTTGGATTTCATCCTTCGAAAATATAATCCATGTTTACGAGGAGGGTAACAATTATTAGAGTGCAATAAAATCTCGTTTGATACAATGGACAATACGGCAAAAAAATATGTTGCAAAAATAAAAAATACCTTTTCTACATTAATCTCTATAGAGTACAGGAAAAATACTTTGTAAATTTTTACTTCAATTTATGGACAAAAAAATTAAATTCGAAAACCTTTGTGTGACGTCACAGCTCGACCACAATAAGCAAGTTTCCTTAGCTCGCGTCATCAAAAAATGTCAGTATTTGTTTGACGGATGACCATTCTTTTGTTTTCCATAAGTTAATATTAGACATCTTTGGTTATTTTTCATCTGTCAGGTCAGCCGTACTTTTTAACTTTTCAAAGTGAGGTATTGACACAATATTCATACAGGTCTCAGAGCTACGTCACTTCCAGTTAAATAATTTATTTTTTCTAAAATCTTTATCCTATTAAATATGTGTCTAGGAAGAAATCGAAAAGATATGGTCTTTTCTTTTTTCCTTCTCTACTCGAAAATAATTTTAAAATAACAAGCTGTTTTTTTTGTCGCATTGTCCATTGACATTACGTTGCAAATAAGTAGCCAGTTGTAACCAGGTAAGTAGGAGGATCTAGTCTAGCCTGAAACTAGTGTTTAATTTCACAATGCTAAAGAGATACTTCAACTCGTCATTAGTTCTACTACTCTTTTGCGATTTTGCTCAATATACCCTTTTCAAGCAGCTTATATACGTCCCACCACAGGGCCCCAGGCCTTCTCTAAGAGAGATATTATGGGCTTAATCACCACGCGTGCCCACCGCGGATTGGTAATTTCAAGCGCTGAGGTAATTGAAAACTTGGTTCCCGAGGTTTCCTTACAACGTTTTTCCTTCACCGCTAGCGAGTGAAGAAAACAAAGTCATTGTTACATGCCCGCACTGGGAATCGAACATGGTCTCTTGTTTCAGAGTCCATTGTTCTAATCACCGGGTTACCACCGCATAGATTCCATTCATGAATTTTATAGCGACATGCATTATAAATCTAAACCAAATTTACATCGTTTTTAAAAGAGATATGAAATTCCCTTCGAGTTATTTCAGTTTTTGTTTGACAAACACGGCTTGGTACTTGTATTAAAGTAGACACAAGCCTGGTCGTCCCTGTACCCATTGTAATTCATGGCCAATCAATAAAGACAGGTTCTCTACGAATCCAAGCAAATCGATTTAATTGATCTATTACTGACATGACGGGTAATAAAGAAGTTGATTATTTTTATTGTTAACTACCTGACCCCGCTAACGTAGTTTTGCCATATTATTAAGCCTACGATCTATTCTCAGACCTATACGAAAAATTGCATAAATGTTGGTCAAGTCGTTTCGGAGGAATTTCGTAACAAACACTGTGATATGAGATCGTTTATGTAGCCGATAAACGTTCCAGTGCAGGGCACATGCCTTCTCTTAGAGAGAGAGAGATAGAGAGGTAGTATGAGCTTAATTACCACGCGTGCCCACCGCGGATTGGCAATTTCAAGTGCTGGAGTATTTGAACACCTCAGACAGTCAGGTTTCCTCAAACATTGTCAGACAATCAGAAGACTTAAAGCCAGTCATCATAATTCTAAACCGTTTGCTTGACAAGCCACTTTTTTAGCTTCATTATGAAACACTGCAAAGACGTGAAACTTATTATCTCAGTGGGCAGACTGTTGTACACTTTCGCTGCCATAACATGAGATAGCTTACCAGACTTGGTTAGTTTGTGGGTATCAGATGATAACTTGTCTGCATTGCGTATTGCTGTAATGCAATGCAGATATGCAGCTTAAGGTTTATTTTTAAAAGCTATCTTAATGCGTCACATACTTTAGCAGTAAGTATTGTCAACACCTAATAGTCAACACTACTAATATTCCACTGAATGGTTGACGCCATGTTCCAACTCATGAAACCGTGTATTTAGGGTAGCTGGTAGAGCCTATAGTACATCTACCTTGTTGGATGTTTTGGGTAAAACGTTCTTGACTTATACCTTTACATTAGGTGCACTTACTCGTAGTTACGTAACTGGTGACTTTGCAAGTACAACGTAAGGGTTGACGTGCTGCAGACTACATTAAGCTTCGTTTTAACGGTACTATAAGTAAAGGAAATTTTACTTGTTGTCTATGCAACCGCACCCTTAAGGCGAAGTTAGGCTACATCAGTCATATGAGAGCACAATGATCGACGCTCTCACCAGTGACCTTACAATTCACGTACAATTTAACACATTCGATAAATTATTAACAGCTTAACACTTAATCATACTGCCGTATTACACTGATTTACATCTGATTCTCAGATTAAAGTCAAATTGATTGAACAATAGAGTCATTAAAATTGACAACAATAAAACAATGGGCAATTATAATAATTAAAAACCTGACTTCCTTATGTAAGGAGATAATGCACCCTACGTGTAGGCACATGTACGGTGTACTTCGAACTCTGTCTACTTCATTGATCGTGGCATCTGGCAGAGTTTGGTCGTTGCCCCAACGATAACAACTCTGATTTCGCGGACCTTAAATGCTAGTAGCGAACAAGTTTCATTCGCATTGACGACCTCTGTGGCGCAGCAACGTATCTGCCTACTATGCGAGAGGTCCCGGGTTCAAACCCCGGCTGGGGACAAAAAACCCAGTTCTTGGATGTTTACATGTTTGGGAGGTTGCTGTTTCTGGTTTCCACGACATGGTATCCTAGAGTGGGGCCAGATGCCTGTGTGTAAATGTTATGTTTTGTTACATACATAGGCTCGTATCCTGGTGCTGTAGATAAGGGTTAGCACGCATTAGGATTTTTCACCGCGAGATTTTGTCCGGAAAAATCTGTGAAATATGGAAACGGTATGAAGGCGCACGCACTTGCGGAAAAAAAAATCGCACCAAACCAGTGCGCGATTTATAATCCGTCAGAAAAAAATCGCGGTATTATTCGCATTCCGTGCTAAGCCTCAGACTAAGCTAAGAATAGTTGCCATGAATCAACGATCGGTTTTTCATCACCATTCTTCAGTCCCGTTTCATCTCTTTTGTTACTGAATACGAGTATATCGATTCATATTGTTTAAAAGTGGACAAATCTAGTGTCAATCTTACCACCACAGGTTAGCGAATCGAGAATTTCACTGAGTCAATACTTAAGTACCTACCTAGATATCAGATTTGTTTTATATTTTGGTGAAATTTAACAAACAAAGTTCTCTGTTTGGTAAATGCGGTAGAGAACTTAGAGAACATTTTTCGCCCCCTTGCATAGTAAGAGAAAGTCTGTACGACATGAAACCTTAGGATTTTTTCTCTCTTAACCTCGGCATGTAATGTAATCACTGCATCTGACTGCCTATTTAGAGATCCCGGTGCTAAAACGCGTTATTATCAGCTTGCGTCATGTACAGCTGATACCTATCTAGCTAGACAACGTGAGCATCTCGATTTGAATGAAGATCGAAGCGTATCTCTTTTATACTACTATGATGACTAAAAGTGGAAGAAAATGTTTGCTTTTCTTTGAATCCAAGGATCTTTGCTTTATTTAACTTTTTAACACTTTGTTAATTTTTGAGGTTTACGAAAAAAATAACTGCTGAGCTTGGCCTGAACTTACATTCGCGGCGCAAAGCACGTGGAGTTTTTAGCCACATTTCTCTCTGGCTCACGACCTTAATCGGGAGGTCGTGAGTTCGCATCCCGGCATGTACCAATGACTTTGTTTTCTAAGTTATGCACATTTGTGAACTTATAGTAGCACTACCACTCGCTAAAGGTAAAGGAAAACATCGTGAGAAAGGAAACCCTAGTGTCTGAAGTGTTAATATACCTCAGCATTTGCTACGTACAATGGCCCAACTATAAGGCTGAGTGGGGAAAATCTCAGGTCTCACTAACTATTCACGTCTGTGGCTCAAACCATTGCTCAAATTCACTCGTCATTGTTACAGATAACGATGAGACTGCTAATCCTGATCGCGACGTCGTGCCTGGCGGGCTTCGCGTGGGGCAAGCCTGCCGCTACCTACACGGATAAGTGGGACAATGTCAACGTCAGCGAGATCCTCGAGTCTCAGCGCCTTCTCAAGGGCTACGTTGACTGTCTCCTCGATAAAGGCCGCTGTACGCCCGACGCCAAAGACTTGAAGGAGACCCTCCCCGACGCCCTGGAGAACGAGTGCTCGAAATGTACCGAGAAACAGAAGGAGAAGTCTGACCAAGTGATCCGGCATTTGGTTAACAAAACCCCGGACTTGTGGAAAGACCTTTCGGTGAAGTACGACCCTAACAACATCTACCAAGAGAGGTACAAGGACAAGTTGGAGAGCGTCAAGGAGAAGCACTAAAGCTGAAACTACTTAGAAGAAACGTTACTAGTGAATGCATTCAAAATTTTACTTCCCTCGTTCTCGTTTTGTTTATGCTACGTAGATGGTATTGGTACCAAAGTAGTAAATTCTATAGTGATTGGACAGTGTGATAAATTTTTGTTTAAGTTGTAATAAACAAGTAAACAAATATGTAGTTTGCTTTCTGAGATTTCTACGCAACCATCCTGTACATTAATTTCAGGTTTTTGATTTAAGTGTAGGAGGTTAAATTGACTATAATCGATGGTCGGACGATATGGTTGAGTCGGCGGAAGTTTGGTGGACGCGGATGGCAAGGGACCATAGGAAATGGCTTAGGTGAGAAAAGGCTTATACCCAGTAATGGCTAGCGGTGGGCTGATGATGGTGAAGTTAATCTGAAGGCAAATTTTGAAAAATCTCCATTCTTTTGCAGTCTATGTAGGTCTCGCTCGCTGCAGGGCACATTCTCTCAGAAAGAAAGCATGAGTATATTTCCTACGCGTGCCAACCGCGGCTTGGCAATTTCAAGCGCTGACGTATGAGAACACCTGAGACTCAGGTTTCCTCACAGTATTTTTCTTTAAGGTTAGCGAGAGGTATGGCTTCACAAATACACGTAAGTTAGAAAACAAAGTTATTGGTACATCAAATGTTTTGACCCCAACATCTCGAAATGAACTTAAGAATTATTATTAGCAACTTAGCAATTAAGGTGAAGACTTATGAATTAATATTCATGAGAGTGACAGAAGTTGACAGAACTCTACGTGTTTAGCGGTGAGCTCCTTACCTATAATCCTTTACTCTTATATTTTCATTGTAGTGTTAGTTTTATGGGGTTATTAAAAGAGTGTTATCAGAGTGTTTTAGGAATTCCATCTTAAGAATGTTTTAGTGTAATCGACTTTTTATGGATAAGATTTTTAGTATCGTCTATTAGCAACCGGAGAAACTTAATTGACTTTTTCGAACTTTTCGGACTCTTCCGAAAGAAAGTTAAGTAATTTTATTCTGTTGCAAATCAATAAATAATAATGCTTACAAAGGTTTTAGTTCAAAAAACACTGTTAGTGTTTAACACTGCTTGCAACACTGCCTGCAGAGGCAATTAAGATCACGAGTTCAACTGAAGCGAAGCGCCTGCCAATATAATTGGAGCAATACCTCAATCCACACTCATAAACTTGTAGAAGGCCTCCCTATATTTCTTATCGTGGTCGTATCTTTCGAGAATCTCTTCCCAGGCCTCGGGGTGTTTTGCCATGAGGGCCCCAACTACGGTCTTGATCATTTGCTGCTGCTTTGGCGAACATCTCGCGCAGACAGTCTGCAGGGCTTCAGGTATCACTTCTGTGAATGAAATTAAGCGTATTTAATTAATTATATGTATATAGGGACTGGTACATGGCGGGATTCAAATCTACGACCTCCCGAACGAGATTTAGGCGTTTAAACGCTCCACTAGCACCGCTCACCGTTAACATCTGGGGCACGGGTTTCTTTCTGCATTGTAGGAAGGTTAGGCCATACTCCACCACGGGGGCCAAGTCCGGGTTGGTGGAGGATTGTAAGGCAGTGGCTGGCCTTACTGTTATCAGCGAAATTGCCAATCCGCGGTAGATGGCTACGCCCATACTCTCTCTCTGAGAGAAGACCTGTGCCCCACAGTGGGACATATATAGGCCGCATTAATATATATAGGACTTTAAGTACGAATTTTGACATAGGACTTCACTATTTATAATTGTTAGGACAATATATTTAAGTATGTCTGTGAAAAACATAAAATTATATTGGGAAAGGACAAACTAGACCTTGTCGAAGAAATTGTATTTCTAGGTATCACAATTGATGGAAAGCTTCAATGGGGTCCTCATATAGAAAAATTAGGCAAATATGCAGAAGGCAAATAGGCTTAGCTCTGCAGCTTAATATGCAGTTAAAATAATTAGGTAATCTACTTACGTCGTCACTGCCAGGCTTGTTTATTTTAGTTACTTCAATAGCATTATGTCCTATGGCATACTTCTGTAGGGACGGGCAGCAGACATTAAGACTATCTTCGTCTTGCAGAAGAGAGCGATCAGATTCACTTATAAGAATCGTTAAGAGATTTTAAAGAAACCAACATCCTGACAGTTGCCAGCCAGTATAATTATGAAAATATTATGTATGTCAAGAAAAATATCAGTAACTTTAAAAGTTTAGGTAGCAAACACAATGTAAACATAAATTTTCATTCCCAAGGTTTAGGCTGGCAAAAGTTAATATATCCTCCACGGGGCATTGTATACGTTTCTTTAATAAAATCCCTAAAGACATAATATTAAGTTGAAACGCGGTTCAAAGAATGTGTAAAGTATACTTTGTGCCAAAACGGCTACAATATTAAAGATTTATATAGGTACCTCTGAAATTATTATTTTCTATGTTTTTTTTACATCTACTCTTCCTTCTTTAACGTACTAGTCCAGTTCATCCGAAGGTTGTCTGGAAGAGATCACTTTTAGTGATAACGCCATTGACTGTACTGGTTAAGAAACATCTATGTAATTTTCATTTTTATGTACAATAAAGTGTTCTCTATCTATCTATAAATTTAGATGACAATGATGTTTGGTTGTCCATTTTTTCTCCAAAATGATCTAGATTTTGAAATGGACACCTAACGTATTATAACGTTTATTAAACCGCAGTTTCTGCGCTTCTTTGAATAAAACCTATTCATTTCATCTCATCTCATTTCGTCTCGTCTCATTTAATTTCATTTAATTTGTGTAGACCCCTAATCTATGACCCATACTATTAGGACCTAAATCTCTTGCGGAGGAAAAAAAGAGACGTCATTGTTCTGCTAACATAGTCGCACCACTTATTTGCTCTGAAGTAAAATGGCCTTAAACTAATTTTGCTTAAAACGCTCTTGGTGTTAAGGATGTTTTTACGTGGAGTAGGCGGTATATTTTTGTTTTCCTATATTTACGTAGTTTTAACAAAACAAAAGTGACTTGTACACATAGTTAGAATATTTTCGGGGCTTAATCGCGTAGTAATTTATTGCTATTTTACCTTGACGTTTCGACGACGTTACAGTCATCGTGGTCACGAGGAGACTGAGGGCTGGCACCCATTCGCATCTTAAGCTACGCGATTAAGCCCCAAAAAGTGAAGTGGTTTCCAAACTAAAAGAAAAGTGGTTTCCAAGAGTGTTAGTTTTGGATGTTTGAATATACGCAATTATATGAATTTGTTTTCGGAGTAACCACTCGCTAACCTTGAAGAAATACATCGCGAGGAAGCGGCAACCTGAAATTGCGTGGTGATTAAGCCCTCTCTCTCTCTCTCTATATCTCTCTGAGAGCAGATCTGTGCCCTACAATTGAACACTATCTAGGCTACGGACATAAAAATCTTATAATGTGCGGCGGATAGGATACCAAAGCCAGTTTAACAGGAGTGCTAAGATTCTTACTCTTAAAGTCCTTGGCTTCGGAAGTGCAAGGTCCCTTGTCGAGGAAGCAGCGTGTATAGCCGACCAGGATGCGGTCGTTCTCCAGCAATGGACTGATGTCAAAGTCATCGTAACGCGCACTGTAGAAGTCACACAAGACTGATGAAGCCAGGAGGATCAGCGCGAGAGATCTCAGCATTGCATCTGGAAAGGTGCCTTCATACTAAACTGAAACTTTACTGCCACGTCTAGGGGTAACTTGCGTGACTACCCACACGGGGCATCCTAATTTGGAACTGATTCTTTTAGCTAGACTTGGGCAAAGCGTGTTATTAGAGGGAGTTATTATATCTCATATCTTTGCTCACCGAGACACACTATATCTCTATCATATCTCGCTCACCACTTGTGTCCTAGCTCATACGACGTCCAATCAACTAAGTGCGTGTGGAAACAAGAGACACAAGTGGTGAGTCAGTCTAGTCTACCCAGATCACACGTTTCTTTTGATAAACTTTCTCTCATAGCTCGTTGGTTACGGCGAGAAATGCGGCCGAATGTAACCGATGTCAGACGATGTTGATCTCGCTCTCGCGCATTGTGTGTGAGCTGGATAAAGTAGCAGGAGATGACTACCGTACTGAGTTGAGAGTATGTGCGAGGGAGCCAGATATAGTTGACATCTCTGGGATATGAAGGGACACACTTGACGGGGAGGGAGTGGTGTGTCCAATCATATCTGGCTCTTGAGTTACCCAAGGCTACTTTTAGTCATCGTGGATCGTTAACTAATAGAAAAACTATTGAACTTATGGTCGACGATCCGTACATTAATATTTTAACAATTCCAAGTGCGGACATCCTTAGGCACCATAGCAAGCAATTTTCTCTAGTTTTTTCTTCTCCACTATTTACCATGGCTTTGGATACACTACGTTAATAATTATAAGATTTAAAGTTATAATGTTTATTTCAAGATCGTGAATCGTAGAAGGTGGCAGTCACTGGTACCTATGAGTTACGTGAGTTTATGTTAAGTTAATTAACAAGAGCTGCCACTCTAAATTGCTGTCCTGTATGTCTCTCTTCCACGTGGATTACGATCGTAAGTGAGAGGAATAAAATACACGTGCCAGCTCTTACTAATTAAGATCAACTGTTCATTCCATTTCAATGATCTTTCCGGATTGATTAGGAGGCTATATGATATTTTATTTGTAATTTTGTATTTATAGATTTTAGTCACGTTGTATCACACCTGGTTTCTTAAACGTTAACAAATTGTTGACGGTTGTCAGTAGTTTTTTTATGTTCTGTAGACAATTGACAGCTGTTAACAATAGATTAACAAATATTTAGTATATCTCTAGTATTGTAACACATACCTTTTGATCACCGAAACTTTCAGAAAATCGACACAAAATATGTCTCTCTTTACAAACAAATCACTGAGATGTACTTTATCGGGGCACCTCTTTATATAAAGCCTGTTGTCATTGTCAGTAAATGCACATATGCCATATCTAACTGCCAATTACGAACCTTTTACCGTATGTGCAATGTTAATGGGTACATTATAGACCGTATAAGCGATAAATTCATTTCATATCGTTTCCTACTCACTCATTATAGTTTCAGTATCATTGTCTGAGAGAAGTATCAGTTTTCTCTGTGTTTTCTCTACTAGCTAGTAATAGTTTTTTTTAACTCATGGAGCAGTAATCACCAACCACTTTACATGTCTTGCAACAAACCTGCTGACCTCCATGGTGTACGATCAGATTTGGCCTGCCCGAATGAGGACCTTCCATTAAATTCCACAGTGCAAAGACAGTGGGACGAAACGCTCTGCAGGGCTGTTCAATCGGGACTGCTGGAGACAAGCAGCGACCCTGCGGAGAGAGCTCGTCTACTAGCAAAGTACATCTACAGCAGAAAATGAGTCGGGACTGTGGTTGCAGGCACTCCCATCAGCGAACGTAGGCACGCTGATGGACATTCAGACTTTTTCAGTCGCCGTCGGTCTGCGATCGGGCTGCAAACTCGTTCAGTCCTAAAGCTGCCTTTGCGAAAAACGCGTCGATGAGTTGGGGTACCATTGCTTATTCTGCCAACGCAGCGTCGGCAGTCTGTCGCATCATGTGTCCCTTAATGACATAATCCGGAAGGCTCTTTTCAGCGCCGCGCGTCGCCGTGCCGGCTATCCTTGAACCTACGGGATAGCACAGGACGACAGAAGAAGAAACCATGGGTGCGTGGGGGCCCGAGACGAGTAAACTTCAAAAAGAAATAGCGACGCGCCTCATCGAATCATCAGGCGACCCAAAAGCTGGTACCTACCACGGCCAGCGCATCAGTCTGGCCATTCAGAGAGAGAATGCTGCCAGCGTCTTGGGAACTCTCTCCATCTTAGGTGTAGACTTTTTTTATATAAAGGCTTTTTTTGGAAATAATTAATTATGTTGTATATTGTTATAGGAAAACGTAATAGTTTATTTATTAAAAAAAAAATATTGGATAAAAAAATAAGTACTAAAGGAAGGCCAATGAGACGAGATAAAGAATGTAAACAAACGGACCGTTACTGAGTTACATTGCGATACTGAGCGATTATTATCTCTGTCCTTGTCACACGTATGCGGTAATGGCGTCATTTGATCGACGACAGCTGTCGTTACGTATTTCGTGGTACAGGAAAACTTTCAGTACGGCAGTTGTCAACATTTGGTGTCATCCGCCATTTTGTGAAATATAATAGTTCATTCCTGTTTAGATTGCGTTCGAAGTGATACGAGGACATTTTTATAGCCATATTGACAACATGATTGATAATACTATGAATGGTTCTGTCATAAATACGGCTGATTCGGACTCTTCCGGTTAATCATGTTTGACTAATACAGACGGCAGCGATTAGAATAGGGAATCCAAAATTTCTATAACTATAATTTATTCAAATAAAAATGTTTTGAACCCCTGAAACTTTGTTTACATTCTTTATCTCGTCTCATTGGCCTTCCTTTATACAAGTATCTATAAATAAATTATAATAATTTACTCAGATTTTAGATAAAATTCTTCATAATACCTACGTACATAATACCTATACTCTTTGATACTTACCTTTATTGGTAGGTACCTCGAAGGTCAGTGACGTAAGAGAACACTTTTATTTTTTAGTTAGTAATCTATGTTATGGCTTGCCTAACTGTAAAAAAAAAACAAAAAAACATAGGTAGGTACCGTAGAGGGGTTCTACCGTAGAGGGAGTAAAACTATAGAGCAAGCCACAGCGCACACATACAAGTTTTAAATGAAACAAACTCCGTAGCGACCATGGGTGAGAAAGAGATAGAGTAAACAGCAAAAGTGTAACTGCTTTTTTTTGTTTGCCCCCAGTGTCAAGTTGACGTTTTTGGGGGCAAACAAACGACAAGATTTTGAAAATTTTATCATATTTAACGCTACGCTAGCCGTTTCGAAGAGCAACCGTGTATTTGTGAAATGATATATTAAAAGTGACCTAAATAGAGAAAGTATGGTGAATTGTAGTGTACTCGTATGCAGAAATCGTTAAGAAAGAGCTTTGGGGGAAGTGTCCTTTGATAGGTAAGTAATTATTGTGTTTCAGTTATTGTTAAGCCCAAAGTTGCCTTATGTTGAGTATTTTAGTTAAGTTTCAACTAGTAGCTTTGCAACTAGTCCGTAAGAAAAGCAATTTAATAGAATTTTCTTTTCTAACCTAAAAAAACGAAGAGTAAAAAAATGTTGCCATCCGTTTATGTCGAAAATCCCGATCATTACTTGACCGTGTTGGCAGACGTTATAAGCGACCGTACGATGGGAAAATAAAAAGTAGTATTCCCTAAGAAGGCTGCTAAAAAAACAGAACGTTTTCAAAACCTTTGTTTTATTACTTTAAAGTAAACAATCGATTAAACATAAACACACTATTTTTAGGTTTTTATTTATCCCCGTAAAGGGTTTTACTGTAATGTTAATATTATTGCTCTTGTTTGAGAAAAATCCACACAACATCCATAGCGCTTAATATGTTGTTTTGCCAAAAGTGTGCCGTTTAGAGTTTCATTGCTTAGCCTATTTCGGATCTTTGTTTTAATAAGATTGACTGAACTGAAGCAGCGTTCATAATCTGTGTCACAAAAACGAGTAACCGGTAACGTCGCACATTAGTTAGATTTACCTTAAGGGTTGCTACTTAGTAAGTAAAAGAATAAATAGTGACGTGCTATGTTGGTATTAGTACTTTGGTTGAATAAAATCTAAAAAAAGTCGTATGTTTACGTACGATTTCTGCCCCTTGATCGTACGAGTATATGCAACATAAATGTAAAACATCGTATGAATACGATTTAAATCGTATATCTGGCAACGCTGCGTGATCATTACTTAACTCGAAGTCCCAGACTTCGACGGCTTGTCCTTGTACAGATATTAAGTTACAAACGTAATCAAAATATATTATGAATCTTTAATACTTAATGTATAGTTATTAAAAATCAAATGTACCTAAAACTATAACCCGGGCTTGGCCCCTGCGGTGGAGTATGGCCTAACCTTTCTGCGATGCAGGACCCGTGCTCCAGAGTTATGGACATACAAGGGTTGATATCGAAATCTATAATAAAAACAATAGAGACAGCAACATTACGGCTACAGCACTGAATTATCAAATATAATATTCTGATGCTTTGTTAGATAGCTGCATCGCCTTCCTATGTGACTTGTTGCCCATATAATTTTTCAGCATTCATTCCACTCAGCAGAAAATGTGTCAACTCGAATTTATCGCAAGAACCCTTTCGGTGTTTTTGTGCATTCTGCCGCAAGCAATGTGCCCTTGAATTCAGTATAGAATTCAAATTTGAATTTGTATCAATGAATCTCGTAGAATACCGTCTAGCCGCGATCGTTTATTAGGTAAAACGTAATTACCTTATTTCCCTAATAAATAATCGACCCGTTCAATATACAACAGCTATGTATGAGTATCGCGAATAATAATACTAAAGTTATTACTTATTATATTTTAATGTATTGCAATATTTATTAATATTAGCAATGTTTCTTTTCCAGATTTCTTCAAAATAGTTCTGTTCTGGAAAAATGGGTGCTAGCATTTAGAAGAGAGAACTGGTCACTTACATCAAATGCTCGAATATGCTCTCTACATTTCGACAAAATGTACATTTTGGTGGTCTGAGGTACCCTTCGAAAGATTTTTTATGTGGTGAATTTTTATATGAAAAAAACTTATTAATAAAACAGTTTATGATTGTATTCCATTGGTGGTCCTAGATAGCGTTCCTAAGCGCCTTAACTTGTAAAATTGAAACGTGTAAAATAAAACGAATTTTTAATTATACAAAATGACAATTGTTTATAAAACGTTTGCTACGTTCTGCAAACAATTGTCAGACATGTATGATTAATAAAATTCAAAACTAAATCTGCATTTTTATTCATGGCCTATGAACGACTGAAATATTTTATCCCTCATTATGGCAATTCACTTTTACTGTGGCAACATTCACGCACACAAACAAATAATATTCACCGACGTGAAAACGGTTACACTGTGACTTGATCTATAGTTCTACTCTATCTACGGGTTCTACTCTATCTAGGGTAGGTACCTACTCTTTGTGAGCTGTGCACATCACAGATTAAAAAGAAGCACAGCAAAGAGTAGGATTTTTGACAGTCACAAACACAAACATCAGTGATTTTATGGTGATTTTGAGTTTTATTGTGTCCTTAAACCAACATCGAGTTGAATTGAGGTTTGTTATTATTTCACGCGACTTCATTTAACCGAAAGGTAGTGTTGGTAACCATAACCTCAGATAACATGGCACTATGTGGGAGAACAACCGGGGGGAAAGGAAATATTGGTCATTTCATCGAACGCCAACCGAACATATGCGCTGCCGGAGTGACGAGTTCGCAGCCTGAACAGAACGTCGCCGACTGTCTTCAGCATTACCTCTTGCAAGAAGAAGTCGATGCCCTCATCAGCGATGCCATTATCCCACCACCAAAGCCACGCCCACTCCCGCCCCAGCGCAAGAAAATCGTCGACTCCATCGGACTCGCCTCCGAACTCATCAACCCAAAACCAAAGAACAAAATACAAAGTCTCGCTGAAGACCTCAAAGAAACCACGTACGCGTCCTACTTTAAAAGACCTCTGGGAACTTTTAGAGACCCTGTCCCTTATCTACCGGCAGGATTTGACATAAGCCAGACTTTAGGGACAAAATCAGATCGCGACCAATTTTCTGCATTTCAATTATTATTTCCTAGGGAACCTATACCCGATCAAGTTCCTGTTTCAAAGTTACCTGGCGTGCAGACATGCAGAAAATACTGCACTCCACCGTTTAAACCCATGGGTTTGTACGGAAAAAGAAGCAGTACCGACAGAGAAGGCAAATTAGTCCCGTGTTGTCTTACAGATGATAGACAGCTCTTGGGAACAAGTCTGAAGGTTGTCTTATCTTCCAAAAAGGCCGATTACCAAGCGGCCAATGTGCCGAAAATAGGAAAACCTGTGAAGCCAATAGATAATGCCAAATTTTTGCCTGAAGGCTATATATTTGGAATAAAAAATCATACCCATAACATTTCTGCTTGTATGAGTTATTGTACTTTGGACCCAGAGGCTACATTCTACAAAGAGTGCCTTGCCCATATCAACTCTCTGAAAAAAATCTTTTCCAGACGATTTATACCAAAATTCTATAGAGATTTATATTTGCATCTGAAGAGTTACGATCCAGACAACTCAGGCTGGATACCAAAAGACAAAGTTTATAACCATTGCCAGACTTTGCAAATCAGACTCACGCCCCATTTGCTAGAGCCACTTCTAGAAATGTGGAACGCATTTGATGGAACCCAAATCGAATATAAAACATTTGTGAATGTGTTAAACCACAAGGAACCTACACCCGAGTTGAGGAAACTTCGATACGTACCGTCGAACTGCTTGTATTACGATACGGAATATAGAATGATGAGTAACTTATGCCAGGAAGTGGATCATAGACTGAACGCGGGGATTGGGTCAAGGTTCCCCAAGATGCCGGACAGCTACTGCCGAGCGGACAAAGACTCTCTGCCGATGGAGAATACGGTGAAAAGCTGCGTAAGTCCCAGCGCCTTGTCTCATACTACGGTAACACACCGGGATATGTTTGCGCAGCGGGAGCCAGCACAGGTGCGTCGTGTATTTGAGGCCGCCGCCAACTCTTTCACGGATGAACAGTTTGACGCAGTGTGGAAGGAGGCCCAAAAAGAACACTTGCAGGGTTTTGTATGTTACGAGACATTCCGCAGAGCTATGGAGATACTGTCACAAGCCAAGGAGTAGACAAATTTTACACTGTTGATTCCTTATGGTTGCTCTAAGGTTTTGCATGAGTATGAATAATAATATTATCAAAAATTTATACCTTTATTATTAAATTTTTAATATATTTTATTATTAAAGCACAATCTTTTACGCCCTATTTTAGCCTGTTTTGCGCCAACGTTATCTGTCTGACAGCACTACCTATTTCTCCACGGATGAGCTTTAACCTTGGCCTTAACCAATTCAATTCAATTCTTGTTTATGGCACCCTCTATTAACCAGTAGAGGAGTACAAAAACGTGAACGTCGAGTACCAATGACATCGACATTTTGAAATTAGTCGTGGATGGATAAAGCAATCTTTGGGATAAAGTTAAAAAAGTTTTTCTAGTCCTAAGTGTAAAAAATAGGGGTGAAACCATGGATCTCCAAAGTTTCTAGTTTGAATAGGCACCATGGAGGTTTGTGGGTAAATAAAACCTTAAAAAAACTAACGTCAATTTTTTAAAACCATAGAGTATCTGTTAAAACCATTGATTTAAAAACAATAACATATTTAATCTGTGAAAACAACAAAATAAACATTGTGTAGTTTTAAAAAAAAAAAAACATTGTGATGTGATTAAACAGAATTGATGTGATTGTGATATTATACGATTTACACAATATTTTGACTAGCATTTATTATTTAGATTTCAACGTTTACTTGTATAATCATAATCACATGCAGTCATTACCATAATTTTAGAAATGCCTCACTGCGGAAGATTAACAAGTGGGGGGAAAGGAAATTTAAACATGTATTTTGAGAGAAATCCCAATATCTGTGCAGCGGGTGTCCCGACCAGGCAGGCTAATGTGAAGGTGGCGGATGACCTCCAGTACTATATGCTACAAGATGAGGTAGATGCTTTGCTCAGTGATGCTATCAAACCGCCTCTAAGCCCTCAGCCACTACCGCCACTGCGCCGCTCCCCTATCCTCGACAAACGCAACGGAGGTGTCTACAGTGATGTTGCAGAGATCATAAATCCACCCATAAAAAGCAAATTCCAGTTGCTCATCGACGAAGTCAAGGAGACCACCTACGCGTCGTATTGGAAGAAACCTCTCGGTAAAAGTAGAGATCCTACCGCCATGCTACCAGCAGGATTTGATCTTCAGCAGTCATTTGGGAAGCAAAGTCCACCACATGTAAGTCTGTATGACGTAGTATGTCCGAAAATACCAAATTTCTATAAAAAGAAAAACGAGCCTGCCATTCAAACGAATAGAAATTATTGTGAATCATTTGATGCTAATTTGATATTTGGTCATCGGAACAAGATTAACAAACAGGGCGCATGTATGAAACAATGTTTAACAGATCCTAAATTCATATTAGGTAATGGTCAAAAAGTTGCGATTAATAGTATAAAAGCCAATTTTATGAACGCAAAAATATCAAGATTAGGAAGACCACTAACGCCTAATAATAACATAAAAAATGTACCAGAAGGTTTTGCATTTGGAGTTGTGACACCCGCACACAATATTTCAGAATGCTTATCGTACTGTGATTTAAATCCAGCAAAAGCGTTTTACGCGAAGTGCATGAAACATCTTAATACTGTCAAAGTTTGCAACAAAAATAAATTTTTGCCATCATTTTACCGGACGTTCTACTTAAACCTTCTATACATGGACAAAGAAGAACTTGGCTGGCTCCCGAAACAGACCGTCTATGACTTTGCAGTTTCGAAGCGAATAATATTTGATCACAATTTGATAGAACCACTATTACATCTCTGGAATGCATATGATGGTGCAAATATTAAGTATGAAACTTTCGCCCAGATTATGAATGATAGGGAACCTATTCCGAAACTGCCTAAGATAGAAGACATAAGAAAGGAGTGTTTGAATTTCGAGACAACGTACCGTGAAATGGTTAAGCCTCATAGGCCAGACCTATCACCAATGGCAGGCGTGCCTTCTGGACGATATTTTGACCAAGACTACCCAGTGACGCCACAAATGTGCTGTCTTGCTGACCGTGCGTGTCTTCCTGAAGAGTCTGACATGAAGTCCTGTATTAACCCCAGTGTTATGACTCACTTCCACCTTAACCATCGAGACTTCTACGCAAAGCGGGAGCCTGCTGAGATCAGGAGAGCTTTTGAGGCCACCGGGGAACAATTTACTGAGGAACGTTTCGACGCTCTTTGGAAGGAGGCTCAAAAGTTACACTCTCAAGGATGGGTTTGTTATGAAACCTTTCGTAGGGTGTTAGATGGCTCTAATAAGGAATGCTATGCGGGGGCAACGTTAAGTTGAATCAAGCTATTTTATCAAATAATTTCAATGCTTTTTTTTTTATATTCATATTAACCTAACCGTAGTTACCTAAGATTTTAGTTGTTTGACTTTTTTTAGTCGTTCAAATAAATAAAGTATTTGTGCGTAACAACTTTTTTTATTAACTTTAATAAACGTTCATCTCTGTTCTAACTTAAGTTAACTATTGACTAGACCCGAGGAACATGTCTTGGTATTTGCCCTCAGGGTCGTATTTGGCCGAGAGCTGCGTGAAAATGTCAGGGTGAGTTTTCTTCAGCTCCACGGCTAGCTTCTTGCCAAGTTCCTTCTGTCTGTCTGTGCATTTGGCGCAGCGAGTCGCGAGCGCTTCAGGTAGTTTTTCTGAAAGGACCGAGAGGGATAAATAAATAAACTTTTGAAAGGGACCACGGTGTGGTATAATACTAAGAATTAAAGAAAGGGACTGCACAACTATTTTCTTCTCGCTTCTACGGCTCATAATAAAGCTTTCCATATTGTGTGATGGAAGATAGTTATTCAATAATAATTTAGTAGTAAGTATACCTTATAAATCAGTTTGATTAAACCCGTTAAATGTAAAAAAGTTCGACATCATCCGTATCAACCCTTGTATGTCTTCACTGGGCACGGGTCTCTTCCTGCGTTGCAGGAAGGTTAGGCCATACCCCACCACGGGGGCCAAGTCCGGGTCGGTGGAGGATTGAAAGACAGTGGCGGGCCTTACTGACAGAATCCATCCGTCCGCCCATAAGGCCTCTGATATGGCTTAACGACTGCCATTACATTACAGCCGACGCCAACGGCTTATAGCGGGCCTTGGAAGCACGGAAGCGCTCGGAAAAATACCGCTAGCGGGACGGTCACCCATTCTGCACCTGACCGCGCCTGTTGTTGCTGAACTCTAGTGATTGATTCCAATCACTCGGTTCGACTAAGCCACGAGCGCTACAGCTAAAATTTTACATTTGTAATATTAGTAGGATATTTGACTTTATGTTACCTCTGACTTGTTTCACTTCAGGAGTGCAGGGTCCCTTATCCAGCAAGCACTTCGTGTAGCTTAGCAGTAATCTCTCATTGTTTAGCACGTCCGATATTTGGAAGTCATTATCCAGTTTCGAATTGTATGTGGCCTGAGCGCACGCCGCCGCCACCAGGCAAGCAATGATCACTAAAGATTTCATCTTGAGATGTGTATATTTTTTAGTTTATTATTATGGTGCAATATGTCTCCTCGATCGAGTTAAGGAAGTGTGTGCAACAATATCGCTCGCCCTCATATTTATATGTAGCACGAGTTCTTTCTGATGTCATTACCGTAACTGGTTCTATATGATATACATGAACATAAGGTAAAGTTATCAATAAACAATCAGTTTTTAATCGTGGATTCAGAGAATAGCCGCAATCTTATTAGATGAGGGATAATTGTAACGAACGTCATAATTGACCAATTTGGAAGTGAATCCGGAAAGCTTTTATACGATTTTACTAGCTTTTGCCTGCGATTTCGTTCGCGTGTGATTTTAAAATCGACAAAAGTACCAAATATATAGCGAAAAAAGCTTTGCCTAAAATATTTTAGTAAATTATTTTTTTACTGCTCCAAGGTCCTTCTTTATTTTCAAAAATACCTTTTTAGGCTCACTAATGATAAGTTTGTTTTTAATCTTCCAAGGGGCTCGTGTAATTATTTAAAAAAATCCCTTTTTGAGACTTACGATATTTTTTACTCCTCTAAGGGGCTTGTGTAAGTATTTAAAAAAATCATTTTTGAGGCTCACTTACGATTCATAAGGATGTCTAAACAAAGTCATCTTTTATGTTGCCTCTTTAGGGCATAAATATCTAAAAATGCTGATTATTCATGAAACACCTGACTTATTCCTGACCTCTTTTTATTACCTTAATTTCTAAAGTTCTAACACAGATTTCTATATTCCTAACCTCTAAATTACAAACATTCAACCTTCTTAGAATATATTTTTCTTAATCCTTTCTTGTATTGCTCACCTAACTATAATAGGTAAATTCCATAGATGCAAAGAATTATTCAACATGTAACAGAAAGCCTGTAAAACCGGTCTTTAAATATTAAACAAAATTATTATTTTTCTTTGTCCCTCAAAACATTTTGTAAACTTTTACTTTTTATGAGTGGTTTAATTAACGATTCTAAAGTAGTCGTTTCTAGGTGTTGTATTATTTTATTAGCACGTTGTATAAGGATTTTTAAGACTGCTTTGTTGGTCCGATTATCATGCTGGATTTCGTGGGTTCAATCCCCACTGGAGGTCACCGTATGTTTGTAAAAATAGCCTCAGCCTGCGTGTACTTTTTACCTTGTTACTAAAGCACATCCTAGTTTGGGACCACAAGTGATGGTGTTTTAAGGAAGCTAATTATTATCTTTGCAAATTTTTACGCTTCTGCACCAACAGGCTGTGCGTTGTCTGTTAGTAGACAACATTTGATGTAGATAGTAAATAACTGTTAATGTTGCTCTGAACTCAGAGAACGGTTACTAGTAGTTACTAGAGCTGATTTATGGAGAATGTAGAACTGGAATCCATGGCAATCAAGAAAGCCGTTTTATAATAAAGACTAAAGGAAGTCTTTATTACTTTGCAATTACTTATGGCACTGTACAATCAATGTAGGATATCCTATTTTATTGTTATAAGAAAAAAAATCTTATTGAAGAAAAGCAAAGACCTTTATTTTTTTCTTCCATAGTTATTCTTTTATTTCTTAAAATATCATAAATTAACTTAAATAGTAATTTCTTAAATTAGAACAGCCCTACGATTCTGTATTTAAGCAACTCCATTCAATGTTATATTCTCTTTAAATGTTTTTTTGCGAGATGCCAAGTCGCAAGTTTCGAAACATACTGGCAAGTGGCAACCTACACAAATAGAAATCTTCAACGGAATGTAACGTCGAATTCAAATAGAGAATCCTACGGCTGGCTTAGAAAATGGAAAAAGAAATTCCTAGTTGCCAGTGACTAGAAAGTTGTACAATGCATCGCGGTTAGTCCGGGCTGGGTCATACTTGTCTAGCAACTCGAGGAATCTGGGCTCGCTCTTCGATCGTATACCAAGCAGGAGTTTGCGCACCACCAGCTTTTGCTTGGGAGAGCATCGGTTACACGCCGTCGTTAAGGTCTCAGGAAGGACCCCTGTAAGTGGGAAAAAATCCTGTCAGAAGTATTTTTTGTTAGTTGTGTCAGAAGAATTTTTGTTAGTTGTCGTTGATATTCCGTCTTTAGAAGGCCGTGAACTGCATTTGAGATGCATTATGAATTTGAGGTATTTTGTTTAATGCTCTACTGCGGACTGGCAGTCTGAATAATTTGCGATAGACGGAATACAAATATTTGTTTTTAATTTGTGAATTTGACATAGCAAATTGAACGAATTCTAAGCCTCTTGGTCACACCGTCAATGAAGCCCAAAATGTACGTTCATGCAAAGTCAAATTTATTTGGTCAAGTTAGTGTTGCCCTATAGTTATAAATTAAGGTATTCACATTTATATTGTTCAAAATACCAATGATAAAACAGTTTAATGTACTAGTACACAAGGTAAAGGTGTTTGAAGAGCTTGAGTTTTTATGGGGTACCTGTCTTGAATCCAAAATACCAAACCTATTAACATAAACTGGTTTTTAAAACTCGGAAGCAAAGATCAACTTACGTTTAAAATTCTTCCCGTCCTTAGTGCAAGGTCCTTTGTCCATGACACACTTGTAGTAAGCCAGTAGGATGCGATCATTTTGGATGATAGAGTCAGTATTGTAGTTCTCATATTTGTTCGGCAGTCCTTGGCTGGAGCAAACTACTACAGCCGTCAGAACGCAGGCTATGAGTAACAAATTTCTCATGGTGATCTAAAAGAATAAATAGGCGTTTAACAAATTTAAACAGAGCTTCTTTTCAGACATTACTGGTTGCAATACGCAGCCACAATTAAAACAATTTTTTCTTCATAATATTTTGTATTCCTGCCAGGATCAGCTAACAGGGATGTAAGACTACCAAAAAACCAGACATTGAATCAAGCCATATTTCTAACTAATCATTTATAAACTGTGGAAACTAATATGGAAATTTGTGACTAACAACACAACAATACAAGTAGGTGGGTTCTCAAGCGTTTCCATGGCAACAAAAAATAACGTTTGTAAACGAACTCTTTCTCAGGCGAACAAAAGATACCTATCACTAATTAACAACATCTGTTGACTAATAACTGCTGTTTTTGCAGTATATTTTTATATCACGATTTAGGTTTTATTCCATTCGAGATTATTGTTTTCCTGTTGATCATTTCTTGGTATAGACCGACCGTGCTCAAGAATAATAAATTTGTTTTGTAAAACAAAACCACCGCACGTCAACCGCACCGCACCCCAAGCATGACTCCGACATCTTTTTTTTCACTTCCTAAGTGCTATTTTTATCACTTAAGCAAGAAGGATAAAGTTGGTGTTATAAATAGACGATGATTCTTAAAGTCACTCTGCTCTAGAGAAAAACATATAATTATGTATAAACGTCTTCACTTCTCTTGAAGAAAATACACGAATGCTCGTATCTAACTAAAATAAAATTTAGAAAAGTTACTTACGTGTGTAAAGAAAGTACTAGGTCCTTCGGGAGCGACAGCCAAGGTCCGTGTGAGTACGGCCCGTGTCAGCGAGTGTAAGCATTTCTCTCAAACCTGCTTTGTGAAAGAGGAGGTCGATGGAAGCCCGTACTCAGGGGAAGTGGGTGGGTAACCAACGGGGCCGTAAGTGGGCCCCGTTGGTTCACCCTCAAAACAAAATTGATCATTACTAAAACCGGAAGTCTTAACAACTGAATAATTTATAAAACTATGACTGTCTGTTGCAAAAATAAAAAAATGTTTAATAGACAGGTTAAAAATAAAAATCTAATGTCATAAGTAAAACTAACGTGATAAGTAAAACTATGTGGCCCTGTAATAATCTAATAATCTTTTGGAGAAATAAATTAACTTAGTATTTTCAAATATGGTCGTTAATTAACAGAGTTTACATATTATTCTAAAATCTAAATACAGTTATTTGTACAGAAACTTGTTCATTCAGACCACACGAAGATTCCTTCCTTCATTATTAGGTACACTTTTTTAAACTTTTTAAACGTTAAAATGTGACCAAAAACGTCATTGCATCAAAGACAATATTTAATATTTATTCGTAAAAGCAAAATATTTTAAAAACATTAACGTAGCACACACTGTTTTTTCTTGAAAGGATTTTTTATTTTTACATATTGCCTAACACTTGTATGTTGATAACGTTGGCTTTGAAACTTAACCCATTTATCAAGATGTCGTGTCAAGACAACACCGTTTTTTTTTTCTTGGAAATATGGATATTGTTTTCCGTGTTCTCCTGCGATTTGGCATGAATGAGAACGACGACGACACAAGTCCTCATGCGTAGATGAAATGTAAAACCAAGACATTCTTATTCTATACATAAAATATCTTTATATTCATTGTTAGATTTATAGCCATCGCATAATGTAGGCGATTTTTCTGTAAAATATGCAACATGGAACCCGGATCCACACGCATTGGATTTAGTATAGAACAAGACATCACGCGATAAATATATCGCGTGATGTCTTGTTCTATACTTGACCTTGTATTTTTAAAGGCTATACAATAGTATAGCCTTTAAAAATACAAGGTCATATTGCCATCTCCATAGAGTGCGTTGACAAATGGTTTATGAACTTTAAAACAGACTTTATTGCAATCTATTCCAAATTATTTGAAGCCTATACGATATCAGCCAATACGATAATATTTATAAGATTAGTTGAGAAATGTGTTTGAAATTATTCCCAGTAGGGAAACAACTACATTAATTAACTATTTTTAGCATACTTTATTGATTGTTTTTTTGTATTTTTATTTGAATAAATTCGTTGATAAACGTCTTCAATCATGAAGATGTTTATTCAAATAAAAATACGGATGATGGTTTCTGCCAATTTTCATAACAGTTTGTTGGCAGATGAACTTTGTCTTACAATTTATATTTGTAATTTAGATTCGTTGTTCCAGTGCATATAAGCAAAGTGTTTTGAACCTATCCTAGATACATCCCTGCTTAGAGGTAACGGGCCCACGCACGACGCTGTGTTTCGCTATGAATACTTGCGCGGGCGCATGTGGATGTGACGGAAATGATGTGTGAGTGACCTTGGGAACTTTCCTTTTGTTTTGGTTGCATCTCTCGTGCTTAGGTTCATTGTGGTACATACACATTACACACATACATAAACACGTCTGTGCCCAGGAGCGGTAGATAGAAACATATGAGTTTTTGAGTATAAGGCATTTGTAATGTAATAATTAGTTTGCTAATGTCTCTCAAAGAGTATGACTTCTATGTGTACAAACTGCTGTATAGTATTTTCTAAGGTTAACACGAGCTGTAGACATAATTAAAACTGTTTTTATACGGATTTATGCTCGTTTATTACATTTTTACAATTTTCCAACGTTTCGGCACTTTTTCAGGTGCCGTGGTCCCGGATGACTGAGGTGACAGGTGTCTTTTAGAAATCATTAACGGTTAGTTTACTACCCTCGGCAAAAATTACAAAAGTTAATTATGAAGTTACGTTCCAAAATAGACAAACCAATTATTTTTTATATAAAGTCAACAATATTGATTATTAGTAATTGAAGTTAAAATTAAATTTATAAACTAATTACTTTATATGAACTTAAAGATACCGATTATTAATTGAAATTAAATTGATTTTTTATTATTTATTCTACAGTCACACTTCTAGCAAGGGGGTCTCATGCACTTAAGCACTGGTTCCCATGCTACCGGTATGTTCCAACCACGATCTCTATTAAAATTTGGATGCCGGCGGATCTCTATTGCCTCACGTATAGGGAAGAAACGGTCTTCTCGGGCTAGAACTTTAACTTTATCGAAATGTATAAATGTACAATGTGCTAAGTGAGGATTTGGAAGGAATACGCCAGGATATCTCATCCGTTTTGCGTCGATGTAAACCTCCAAAACCCAACCTTCAACGCGATGAATACATTGCACTTAAGACCTTGCATGATAATCCAGAACTAACGGTACTTCGAGCGGATAAGGGAAATGCCACCGTGGTTATGGATACATCAGATTACAACGCCAAAATTCAATCATTACTATCGGACGAAAGCACATACCAAAAGGTCAAACGAGATCCTACGACCCGTTTTCTTAAGAAAACCAAAGAACTTATTGAAAAACACTCCGAATGGCTTAGTCTGGATGTTACCAACCTTCTACCAGGGACAGCAAAACCTCCTAAACTGTATGGACTACCGAAAATTCACAAGACGGGGGCTCCACTGCGTCCTATTGTCAGCCAAATTGGTGCTCCTACCTACAAACTAGCCCAACACCTGACGCAAGTCCTGTCACCGCTGAGGGGGAACACTGAAGCCCACGTCAAGGATTCCTACCACTTCACTAGTCAAATTGATGACCTACATTTGACTAGTGAAGAAACAATGGTGAGTTTCGATGTTAAATCCTTGTTTACTTGTCTTCCAATACAGGATTGCATTGAGATTGTTAAGAGACGGCTCAATGAACATGATTTGCCTGTGGAATATGCAGAGCTGTTAGATCACTGCCTAACAACTGGCTACTTGGTATGGAATGGTGAGTTTTACATGCAGGTAGACGGGGTAGCCATGGGTTCCCCTGTTTCTCCCGTTGTAGCCGATATTTTCATGGAAGACTTCGAGGAGCGAGCCCTGCGAACTGCTCCCGTCCCACCAAGGTTCTATAAGCGATATGTCGATGACACTTTTGCTATATTACCTACTAGTGGAATAACGGCTTTCTTAGACCACCTTAACTCTATAAACAACAAGATCCAGTTTACAATGGAGTTAGAAGCAGATTGTTCTTTAGCTTTCTTAGATGTTTTAGTCATCAGGAATCCAAATGGAACCTTAGGACATACAGTTTATAGGAAAAAGACCCACACTGATAGGTACCTAAACGGTGAGTCTCACCATCACCCGTGTCAGTTGTCTACCGTTGGAAAATCTCTGTTACAGAGGGCACACCGAATCTGCGACAAGGACCATCTACCTGCGGAACTCCAGCATGTCAAACGAGTACTTCGTGCAAACAAGCTGCAAGTTCCGCGTGTCCGTCGCGGAGGACGTGTCAAACCGGACACAGTCGAGCGAGTTCCAGCCTACCTGCCTTTCGTGAGAGGAGTGACTGACAAAATTGGGAGTATTTTGAAACGCGCCTCAATCAGAACCATCTACCAGCCGCCAAGAAAGATACACCAATTCATGCGAAGTGTCAAGCACAGGATTCCCTTACAAGAGGCAGGAGTATACAAGCTTGACTGTGAATGTGGTTCCTCGTACATTGGTCAAACGAAGCGTACCATAGCTGAGCGGGTGAAGGAACATATCGCTGATGTGAAACATAAGCGCTCTGGTAGATCTGCAGTCAGCGAGCATACACTTAGCGGTACCAACCACTTTATACATTTCGATAAAGTTAAAGTTCTAGCCCGAGAAGACCGTTTCTTCCCTAGAATGATACGTGAGGCAATAGAGATCCGCCGGCATCCAAATTTTAATAGAGATCGTGGTAGGAACATACCGGTAGCATGGGAACCAGTGCTTAAGTGCATGAGACCCCCTTGCTAGAAGTGTGTAGAATAAATAATAAAAAATCAATTTAATTTCAATTAATAATCGGTATCTTTAAGTTCATATAAAGTAATTAGTTTATAAATTTAATTTTAACTTCAATTACTAATAATCAATATTGTTGACTTTATATAAAAAATAATTGGTTTGTCTATTTTGGAACGTAACTTCATAATTAACTTTTGTAATTTTTGCCGAGGGTAGTAAACTAACCGTTAATGATTTCTAAAAGACACCTGTCACCTCAGTCATCCGGGACCACGGCACCTGAAAAAGTGCCGAAACGTTGGAAAATTGTAAAAATGTAATAAACGAGCATAAATCCGTATAAAAACAGTTTTAATTAAACTGCTGTATGATAATTTCAAGCGCTGAAGCATAAAAACTCCTCAAATACTTGGTTTCCTCACGATTTTACCCTTCACAGTTTGCTAATGGTATTGCTAACACAGATTAACAAAGCCATTTGTATAGCCGGGGTTCGAACCCACCACCTCTTGAATGAGAGGTTAATATTCTACGTACCTCTAACCATCGCTCTCTGACCCATCTAGTTTTAAGAGGATTCATATTTGTTTTTGTTACAGTTTCAAAATTTAGCTGTTCCTGGTACGTGAGATGAAGCCTAATACGTAATTTAAATATATTTTTTTATTGTTTATTGCGCAATTAACAACATTTCAGTGTGCAAAGGCGCACTTAAGCAGCTTAGTGGTCGTAGCCTGTTAAGCAATAATCTAAAGGACAACACAATAACCTTCAAGGCATCATCGGGCCGCACAGCTTGGTATCCTGAGCTCGGTCAATCTTGTTCAAACTAAAGATGCTGCTCACAATTACCATCTGAAAGACTTATTATTTTATTTTTATATAAGAATGTATCTCCCTATGTTTATGTAAGTTTATTATTGTGTAACACCTTTATTTTTCTCGCACAACCCTTTGCCAGTCTCTTCAAGACCAAAGGTTTGGAAGATAATGCTTGTTGCAATAAGCACGCCCTTGTACATTTACTCATGTACTTAGTGCAATAAAGAATTAAAATAAATAAAATATTAACGAAATTATTTTCATAATAAATATTTGCTGGAAGTACCTATACATTTTCTTAAATAAGTATTGATGATATTCATCAACCTACATTTTAAGCAGGTTTTGGCGCAGAGTCAACAACCTTGCTTTACGCCTAGTTTACATTAAGTCCATTGCAGCCGAAGTATGCAAGTAAGTATGCCTTTTATAATCTAATGATCCCGTCCAATGTTTCAGACGTAGGTTTATCTGCGAGCATCTTCATCTACCCTCTACTGGCAATCGTCATACCGTATTAAACGTTTAACTCAGATCGAAGTGACTGCTTTTATATCATAGAAGACAAAACTTAGAAAAAATAACTAAAATAACAAAAAAATATTTTAAAGGGTTTATGGGAACACGAAAATTGCGAAAAATAGAGTTCCTCTTATAAAACACTTATTACTTTTCGTTTTTCATTTAATTCTGAACGTTATCGCTTAATGGTATAAAGGCATAACAAAAATTTTTACAAGGTAACTGGTTATCAATAAATACTTTATACATTACATATAACGCATTACGTGCCAGTTTTGACGTCATTGTTTGAGCCCGATTTGGAAGGCGCATTTTTATATCACGTGACTAAATTTACTTTACAACAGATTATATTATAAGAAGTATTAACAGGAGAGAAAAAAACGTCTATTTCTCTTTTAAAATCATATTACATTAAAACATTTTTAGTGAAGCTCTCCATTATAACAGAAAACTTTTATGTGCCTTAGTAGGTATATTATTAGTTTATTATAGAATCTTTTTATATAGCAGTGCAAAGCGCATAGTGCAAAGAACTAAATGGAATGTAAATGCGGCATAAAACCTCAAATTTTCACTCATCTCTACATTGAATTTTGCTGTATCCTCGGATCTAATACCTGGTTTTGTTTACTGACACAAAACGGTATTCTCAATACCATGTCATCTTCGACGCTAGTTCTACTACTTACATATATAATTCCATTTTTATAATGGAGCATACATCAGAGGTTTCAGGGCACACAATAATTAAACCAAAGTAATTATGATCATCGTGAGGAAACCAGAGTGTCTGAAGTGTTCAACTACCTCATCGCTTTGTATTGCTAATCCACAGTGGGCACTAGTGGTAATTAAGCCCATACTCTTTCTTTCTTAGAGAACATGGGCTTTTCTGCATTAGGGTGTATATTATAGGGTACATAAAAAAAAATATGTCCAATGTTTATCATCTAATTCTTTTGCCTTCAGAAGTTTATTCAGTTGTAGAAATATGGTACTACTCGTCAGCTGGTCGGTTGGCGATAGTCTCTAACGCTTGCTGGAATTTGACCTTTTCTTTCTCCGTACAAACTTTGCAGTTAGTTGATACCATTTCCTGTATGTCCCCTAAAAAAAGTAAAAGACATATTACATTCAAACCATTGGCATTGAATTTCCATTCATCAATAATACAAGGTAATTTTCGAATGCGCAATTTCTGAAATACGTCAGGGTTGGTCATTAACAACAACTTATCCTGAGACTTAGAATAGATAGATATATAGAGATAGAGAACACTTTATTGCACAACCAGAAAAATATTACAACCATGATTCTTAAATCTAAGTAATGTTATACAATTGGCGGTCTTATCGCTAATAGCGATCTCTTCCAGACAACCTTTGGATGGAGTGGATTGCATGAAGTATATAGTCGGTACGTGGTGCATGTAAATAAATAATTAAATCGAAAATATATTGATAACAAACAGCAAGGGAGTGCGAGAATATAATTACTTATAATTACCTACTGTAATGTACATATATTTAAATAATAATATACATAGACACCTAAAAAATAAATACATATCCAATTAAATACATATAGGTAAGCAATATAATTATACTTTAATAATAATATACATAAATACCTAAAAATAAATACTTATACTACAATTAATACAAATAGAATATGGATTCTTATCATCTAGAATAATAAATATCCGGAGGCTCCTCCCACATTAGTTTTTCCTTAATTTTAATAAGCATAAATTTTTATGTGATATTTTGACAAAAAAAAACTCTTAAAATAGGTACTACAATGTTTCAAGAATTGTGCATCTTAATAATAAAGTTTTATTTTGTTCCAAATATTCAAACATAAACTATATTTTCAGTTGATTGCTTCAGCTTCAATAGATGATATGACAACTATCAAGACTATTTCACCGCAAATTGCTTAAAGCTGAAATTCGTATCGCCTCAGTATAATATTCTGATTTTTTCTAATGTTGTAGTAATTCGAATATTCGGGTCGGAGACACATCCAGTAAATCGAAGATCTTTTAAAATCAGTCCGGCCGTTCTTGAGTTTGAGCCACTAAAATATTATTTAATTATTTACACTTTATATGATGTAACTCCACAAATTTACAGAACATAGAAAATAAAGTCATTTATGAAGTTATAGTTGCAATACCACTCGCTAACTGTGAAGGAAAACATCGTGAAGAAATCTGACTTTCTGAGGTGTTCAAATACATCATGAAATTGCCAATCCGCGGTGGGAATGCGTGGTAATTAAGCCCATACTCTCTTTCTGAGAGACGGCCTGTGCCCTGCAGTACTACGTTTAAATGCTACAAAAAAAAGTAACTAACCCGACTTTATGTTGTATACGAGTATATACATTACTTGTGAGTAATGCCTCTTTGATAATAACCTCAAGAACAGTACTGAATATTAAATGACAAGTAGGTAGGAAATAGTAAAATAGAAACCTCACGTTTTAACTCTAGGTCAGCGAGCTTTTCGCACTTTTTATCGTCTTGCATACACTCTACAAATTTTTGCGATTTCTGTTTATCCGACAATATGGTATCAATTTCGAAGTTCTCATAGTTGTGAATCTTGCTCGACACCATGACAGAATCTAGGATGTAAATTAGGAAGATCACAAGGATTGAAATCTTCATTCTCCACCTTCAGGAAACTGCAACACGTGGCAAAGTATTCCTGATATAGGCCAGTAGGCGGTTAAACAGTGAAAGAGTTGTATAAAACAATACCAAGTAAACTATTGTTTAGCGCTATGAAACTCGTTTAGGTTGTGCGTTACAGGCAATGTATGAACAAGTGTAATGCGTAATAAATGATATTGAAACAAATTTCTTATGAAGATATTGAGTAACCAAAAAAATTGCATAGTTATTTCTATGTGGCTATCCCACAGATCCCAACCACCACAAGAGGTAGAGGACGTCCACAAACTACTGTGTTCACGGTCAGAGTAAGCCAACAACATTAACAGCGGCTACTGTTAATGTTGTTCCGATACTAGTTAGTTAGCTATGTCCTGTGGTTTCCGCACTTAGCCTCATAGTTGTACGTAGCAGGGCTGTGAGGTCACTCCGGCCAGCCAATCTCTTTTCAAAAGGCCAGCAGTGCATCAATGTTACCGCTGGCCTCCACAAACTACCTGGTGATCCTCGGTAATAAAGGACTTGAAAATCCTGGAGCAAAAGAACGAGGAGACTTCAAAATAATGGGATGAGGCAAAGACAAAGAAGATTACACTATTTTTATTTTTAATGCACTAACCCGTGCTAAGGAACAAATTTAAAAAACCTATTTAGAGGCTAAAAATTTCACCCATGCCGGGATTCGAACCCGCAACCTCTGGCTATCCGTACCAGCGCTCTACCAATTGAGCCAATGGGCGACTCACGGCATCAGTGAAATTTCGAACCTCTTTACAATATTCTCTGTATTACGTACAGGCAGCGACATCTGACTTAAGCAAATTGCATTACTTACAGCCCCGACTACCTACTTTGCAGTTAGGTTTAACATCGGAACGATATCACTGTACCCACATGATTACACTATTTTTATTTTTAATGCACTAACCCGTGCTAGTGCTAGTGCTATTTAGCCTCTAAATAGGTTTTTAAATTTGTTCCTTAGCACGGGTTAGTGCATTAAAAATAAAAATAGTGTAATCATGTGGGTACAGTGATATCGTTCCGATGTTAAACCTAACTGCAAAGTAGGTAGTCGGGGCTGTAAGTAATGCAATTTGCTTAAGTCAGATGTCGCTGCCTGTACGTAATACAGAGAATATTGTAAAGAGGTTCGAAATTTCACTGATGCCGTGAGTCGCCCATTGGCTCAATTGGTAGAGCGCTGGTACGGATAGCCAGAGGTTGCGGGTTCGAATCCCGGCATGGGTGAAATTTTTAGCCTCTAAATAGGTTTTTAAACAAAGAAGATTTCTATGTGTTTAGCAAATTCATTGTATATTTAGCTAATTTAATGTTTTACACAAATTTCATTTGACTGCAACGCAACAGAAATAAGTTTGTATCCATACACGTGTAGTCATCATATTGAATGCATTATAAAATAAAGTTTATTTGATTTGTGGTTTTATAGAGTTTACATCACACCATGAAAGTGTGCTTCCATTAAAATGGTCACACATCGCCATAATATACTTTTTGTAACGGGGAGGGGTCCCTAGGGGCGAACCATGTACATAGTTATAATAGTTTTTCCCGCGACTGCGCGGAAAAAGGCCGAATTCTAGACGCCAATTTTTGGTAATTGAAAATCCTTCTCAGCTTCTCCTTGCATCTTTCATTGCTTTGCACAACCGACCAGGGGGCGTTCTCTAAAGAGCATAGTTGTTCCATAGAGTCATAGTAGTCCGGTAATCGTCGTTTTATTTACGCTATCGGTAGTCTAGTAACCTATCGCATTCCAATGTTATAACCCGTGCTCTTAACTCGGCGCCTTGCGCGATTCGATCTTGTTCGCGAGAGATGCCTTTTTAATTTGCGCGGGTTATACGCCTGGAATGACATTGTACTGCAATTGCTTTGTAGACCAAATTGAGCGATTGTTCCCATTAGTCCCCTCTAGGCCTGTCACTCGGGGCGACAGCTGGGAATTGTGCTCCCGGTTGGCATCCGGGTGACAGTACGTGCCGTCTGTTCCCTTTGGAGGTTGACCAGAGGGGACAACCGGAAAGTCTGTTTCTCAGTTGTCATCGGGAAGACAATTCCCAGCTGTCACCCCAGGGGATAGGGCTAGATGGAAACCACCGAAATTGAGGCAAATAACAATCATCGGCGTGCTTATACCACTCTATTGAAAAAACTATGAAGCATTAGACTTTAGGGCCTGCTCGTGCACAAAGATTTCGATGCATTCCTTAAAGGGGTTATCGTACAGATGATTTGCAAAGACTTAGTTCCTGTAATTAAAGGATCCAAATCAGCCGTTTAGGAATCTCAGAGAGAGAGCGCGGGAGATTCTATATTCAGCAACCACCGTAAGAAAGTTGTACCACTCATGGCATTTACATGATTTACATCAGCACTTAATAAGCATACCTTGATTGTGTAAGAAAGTATAACTTCACTAGTAGTGTAAATGCTGTTAAAACTCTTTTGACACAATTTTGAGACAATTTTGACGAATATGCCTTCAACAAACAAACATTTATATTAGTAACTGGTAAATTGTAGTGGAGCTGTTTAACAAATCATGCTTGAAACGTGTCATGCTCTGTCGCAGAGCCACCATCATAGAAAGTGATTAATTATGCCACAAAATGATGTACGTAAGGAGTACTATTTTTTTTTATTTTATTTTTTTTGATGATACAATAAGTAATCCCCTTTCGAATAAGATATTAATCATTGCAATCGGTTCATCCGTTAGCGTGTCAGAATTTTTCAGTGTTTTTTCAAAGAAGTGGCGCCGTCTCTGTTCCTAAGCGGTGAAACTTGTGCTGCTGCGGGTCAAATCGCTTATTTTTGTCCCTACTATCACTGTGCAAAACGGCTTGCTTTCATCACAAAATGCAGCTTTTCGGCAAAAAAGTGCCGTAGCTGCTAGGACTATTTGTTCACTGCTGGACAAAGGCCTGCCCCACATCACGCCACACTTACATAAGCCTGACACGGGAGGTACCTATATGCACAAAACCTTTGCCGACATAAAATAATCAGGCGCTTCCTGCAAGCATTTTAGTAAAGTTAATATAAATAAAACCACTGTCTTATAGTGGTATTTTCCAACACGTACGCAATAAACATTACTCGTACATCGGTTTTCATCCAAAAACAGTTGCGTTTATCTTTCCTGAGTACATGTACTTTGTGGCTCTGCTAGAGAGTATGCTCTGCAGCAGAGCCACTATCAATGTTTATTTAAACATAATCTGATGCACGTACATCGATATCGGTATATGTACATTAAGTACGCGTTACGTACCTCATTTTATGGCATAATTAATCACATTCTATGATGGTGGCTCTGCGACAGAGCATGGCACCTTGAAACGAGTTAGAATATACATTCATAGAATTAGTTAGTTAATTAGAATTGTATAAATATGATTTATTGGAAGCTATGACGTGGTAAAGCGCGTATAGTACGAATTTATTAAAAAAATTAAGCGTTTGTATTTCGAAAAATATTAATATGGAAGCAGGAGTTATTGCAGTTACAACACGAAGTATTTTATTTTTAATTACTAATGTTAGCGTACCAAAGGTAAATATTTTGCGAATGTAATTTTTTCCACACTTGCTAGCGGAGGTTCAGACCTCTGCTTGCTTCCTAAGCCATGCTCACATGTAACACATCGCCCTTCCACAAAAATGCCTGATGTCTTTATTAAAGCAACAAATTGCAAATATAAGAACAACGAGGTATTAAACTTAGGCGTACATAGAGTAGAGATGGAAAATGGAAAGCACTACAACTTTTTCCTTTCGTCGTTGCCTTGTGCGACTTTCTATGTTTCAACGTTTTTAATAATACTGGCATAGGTACGATGTGTTGCACTAGAGGCGCAGCGGGAACTTATCAAGAGCATACCGAAAAAATAATGTCCTGCCGGGTCTGGCCATTATTGAGCCCACCAGAGTCTACGCCTTGAGCGGTCAGTTGTGCCTGGGCACCGGTGGCACCGCCCTATTTAAGGCACTTTGCATACGGATTTAGTAAAGGATGAAACAGACCAACGCGGTGGCAGCAGCGGTCCATACATACGTCCATGTAAATATTATGCAGTAAATGAACTCTGTACGGATGGACCTCCACAGCTATCCCGTCAGTGTGTTTCATCTTTTAGTCACCCCCGAACTGAAAAAGGTTTCAAAACTTCACCGGTTTTTGTTATTTTTGTACGTATTTATTGCTACTTTTATGAGGAGCCATATTAAAAACAACCCTTTCTCTATTTTCTGCGATTCAAACTTAGGTCCTAAATTAAAGTATCATGTAAATTGTTTAGATTTATGAGTAAGATAACCACATAGGTGAAAGATGATGAAAAGGCGGGTGAAAAGTACATCATTATAAATTTGCGAGGCTTACAGAACATGGAATTAAGGCAAAAGTAGTACAGCCCATTAGTTTTACAGCACCTTTGAGCTTAGGTAGAGTAACAAAGCGTATCTATCATAATATATTATTCGATACCCAACAATGTATTATCCGATTAAACTCTGCTAGTCAAAATTACCAAAACATAATGAACCATCGTCAGAAATCTTTTTTAATTTATCACAGCTAATAACCATTTCAAAATGTTAATCTACGACTCTATTTCAGTTCATTCGGACTTCGGGGAGTACTTTTCCAACAAAGCCTTGTGCATTTCGGGGTACTTCTCGCTTAGGACCTTCTTTACTTTGTCGTATTTCTCCTTTTGTTTCGGAGTACACACGGAGCAGTCGGTCACAATCAGCACCGGCACGGAATCTGAAATGTAATAATTAATTTGTTGCACAGTGGATTACATTCCTTCAGTTTCGCCCATAATCGTAAATATCGTCACATTCGCAAGATATTGTATAATAATAATTTTATAAACCAGCCTTTGCCAGCGACTTCGTCCACTGGCCGATAGAAAAATATTTTATTTCCGTGAAATTTTCACATATTTTAAAAATTATTCTGCTATTCTGGACGCAGACAAATAGAATAAATTAAAAACAAGGTGTTCGAATAATCCAGACTCTGTTTTATATATTAAGATGTAAAAGTTTAGATCGATGTATGTTTGTCACTCAATCTTGTCAGAACGGTTTAATGGCTCGGGATTGAATGACACACTAATTATTTATTTAATGGCACAGAGATAGATTATAATCTGAAAAAACACATGCTACTTTTTTCCCCGAAAAATGCACATAAAAGTTTTCACGCCAACAAAGTCGCTGGAAACAATTAGTTTAAACAAAGCCGTTTGGAGATTCCTCGAAGACAAAATCTACTAGGTAGCTTTTCCAAAAGGTAAATATTACGTGTTTCTAAACGAAGGCAAAACCTAAAAGAAGTTTCTTAAAATAAATTAAACCATTTTTTCAATACTCTTAACAATTTTCTCTGGCCCTTTCATTGTTAAGCTGGATATTTCGAAATATCATGTGGTGAATTAATATGAAAAGTTTAGCGGTATCACTTTGTATAAATATCTAATTAAATCTATCAATTGAGATATTTCGCACCTGTGCCGACCTTATAGATAGATATGTAGAAGTACACTTTTGAATACTGGTGAATTTATTAAATCGGGTAAGTACTTTTGTAGATTGCCCCTTAAACACAAAGTTATAAAAAACTTACAAACTTCTCCTGTTTATAATATTAGTGTAGAAGTGTAGATAGGCATTTCATCCAAGATTTTACCCCTAAGTGGCTGCAGTTCCCCACATGGTTCCTTGTCCAACAGACACGCCATGGCAGCTTTCAACCTGGGTTCATCACTAAGCTCCTTTTCCACGTCAATATCGTCGAATGTCTTCTCAGCAGCCATTGCTGCTGACACCAACACCACAGCAAGTGAGGTAAGCAGTAGAACCTTCATTGTATTATTTCTGGAAGAAGAAAGATCAAGCAGCTAATTTATAAAAAATATTGCAATAGCCGCTTTATTGCAATGTGCTTAAATCTAGGTTTCGTACAATTTTAATAGTTTTTTTTGTATTGATAATCCGGTTGAATTGTTTTAAATCAATATTTACGTCACGTTCATTTGAGACTTGAGTTGAGTTCGTTTTCTGCCTTCTCTGATGAGTGATGATATAGCGTATTTAGGGCAGCTAATACTGTTTTTTAAGTCATGATTTTGATTTAATGCTTGCTCATTTAGGTTAGAATATCATACAACCAAATGGTAGGTACAGACAAGTTTAAAAGACCAAGACAGTAAAAAATATTCCTATCTTATCTATCTTACCAACGACACAGAAAAAGTATGTTCCAGCTACACTGTATTAGTAGATGCCGAAGAGAATTGGAAGATACATTTCAACTAATATTAAGTAGGTACATTGATAACTTTTCAATGCACCTAGGATCAATGATATTTAAAACTACCTCTAGATAAAAAAAAACGTTTCAGTAAACTTACAATTTCCTTTTTTTGTTTCAATCCTCCGGACAGATTTTCACACTTCAGTATCCTATTATATGGAGACATGGATTGCATCGCTACTTATATAGACCAAGGTACTTAGGAGACAAAGGCAGATTATAAGATTGCAGGAAATATCCATGAGGTCATTAGTTGGACCAATTATAATGTATTGTTGATTTGTTGCAGTGTGAAACACGAAACATCGAGCCGGATTTACTAGATAAAAATAATAATAATGAAAAACTTTATTGATTGTAACGTGGTCGAATTTTCATTCATTTACCACTGTTTAAAATACCAGAGAAACGTGAACGAAACTGGTGATATCTGCTGCTGTAGCTTGGCTACACGAGAAGTTTAGTTCAACAATGGTGGCATTATTGGAGTTGTTACAAAAAGTGAAATAGAGTGAAATATTTCAAGATTGGGCATTGTTCAACAATTTTTTTTACTCTATAAATCGTAAATATAGACTAATATAAGAAACTAATTTGAATATTTTCTTAATTTTCTATGCCATTATTTTTATATTCATTATTTGAAACTTCTATTAGCTAAGTTAGTATGACGTCATCTTTGCCTGTTACTAAGCTTTTTAAAAATAAAATTATGTTGACGTTTTACAACTGTCTGTCAGTGTCATGATTTATATCATAACAAATAATATTGGTTACAACACAATACAAACAAAAAAATTGATATCATTAGATTTATTACAGAAGCGGTAGTAAGTGGTATGAATGATAATCCAACCAAAAAGAGGTTAAAACATCCTTGTAGACAACGAAAGAGTGGCATAGAATTTAAAAATATTTACCTCTAAATGGTCTTCACAGCAATACTGTGTGTACACCTTAAAATACTCAGTCTTGGCTTCACGACACCATTTTTAACGCAAGTCTTCTCGAAATATTTTATTTGGGTTGTTGTTCGAGTTGTTCTACAAGTCAGAACGAAGCACTCCCTATATTCCATGATTATTTATATTAGTATCCGGATATTAAATATTTACTATAATTATCTTAAATTTGTTGATGAGAATTGAGGTTATCTTCAATGTATTTATGAATTTGGCACTTGACAGTTGTGAATGATGAATGTATGATTTTTATATTTGAAGGCAATGGATCTATGTACCTACCGTATTACAGCCACTGATGACGTCATTCAATTACAAATGAAGGTCACACATTTTTTTCTATAAATATTGATAATCCGTCTTTATTTTAACTACTTAAACTTCAAATAGTAATCAGTATCCCTATTCCTCGAAATGGTTTTTACTTAACGATGGTCGATGCCTCTCTGAACAATGCACATTATATTGTAGTAAAGTCATAAAATAATCTCTAAGCACTGGGTCTACGACCTATTGATTTTTCCACAGGATACTTTTCTATATCCGATTCTATCCGATAGTGACCAAGGTATCCTAAAAGCTAACAGACTATATGCGAGAAATGCTGAGATCATAAACGCCCATAAGTACATACAGCGTATATTATATTGCTACTGGACGCTTTTATTGTATATATCGTGTTCGTGCTTGAAATTAATGATAATTGATAAGTACCTTTAGGTATACCATTAATTTTAATATTTTAATGATTGACAATACTAAGGCGATGAGCTGACTACTGCAATCATGATTAAGCATCGTTACGCAGGTATGTAAGAAACTAGCTAAATTATCATAATAATATCGGTATAAAAAGCAAATAAATTAGCTAGCGTTAAATCCTACTTGGAGCTTAGTACAGGATTTGTTGTAATATATAAGACATCAACGATTTAATTTCAATTTCCGGTACTCAAAGTTAGTGTCCTCTATTTCTATATTGCTATTAAATTTTCATGGAAAAATCCATACCAGTCACGCACGCCGGTGGAAAAAAGTTAATTTATTCTTGTTGTTATTATTGTCATTTGAATCTGTATCCAATGAAATTTTTAATAATAATTTTATTGTGTATCATTTTGTAATCAATTTATTTGCTCTATATTTAATCAATTTTAATTTTTCAGTGAAGTGTATTATTAAAATTATTTTTTTGTAAACAATTACTATTTGTGTCTTGTTGCTATTTTGTGTGTGATCTTTTTTTTATGTAATGGCGCATATGTAATAATATGATTTTAATTACTGTAAGGGACGGGCTAAAAACCAGCGCCGAGACTACGCATGCAGTCACGACAATAAAACTGAGCCCATTCCTTTTAACCACAAACATGTGAATGAGAGAATAATTTTTATCTATTATTTTTGTGTGGTAAAAAGAACTTTTTCGCTTTCACTTTTACTTCATATTAATTTAAAATACTTTTAATTGAATAGATATATCATTTTAAGACTACATACATATTTGCAGCTTTTACAGGACCGCAAGGCGCAAAGACCTCACCGAAAAATATGAATGTTGGTGAAAGGACCAGACTTTCTAGACGGACATTCCTTGACCAAATAGGGAATGTATTAGCAAAGGGGGAGATGAAAAGTATCCGAAATCGGCGTGCGTGCACGAGCGAAAGCTCTGTCAGGAACGCAATATGGATATCGCGATTACACGAAAATTACAAGTTGGAGTTTATAATACTTTGTGTAGTCATCATCCATAGTACGGTGTATCCTAGATAAGGACAAGTGATTGTATCACTTTTTCAATTCAATTCTGTTTCTAACATGTTTTTCATTTAATAAAGTGCGCAACAATTCCAAACACTGTCTTATTTATAGGACTTTTTACATATAAACAGGACTTGTTAAAGGTTTGGATGATTTATATTAACCCTAGACACCTAACCTTCGGTCGTACCCCTTTAAACCTAACCATTCGTCGATTCGACGAGTACTTTTTGAAATGTAAATTATAATGAATTAATGTATTTTTTTTAAGGTTTTATACACTCATAAGTTTAAAATGTATTAATGTTGTAAATAAAACTATTTTTTTATATTTTAATTTATATTTATTTCTTATAGAATAGTCTTTTCATAAAGTACTCTTTTTTGGGAACGAAATGAGATCACATAGTTTAAAAATTGAAATAAAATAAAATAACAAAAATGGCCTTTCTTTTTTTGGCGAAACTTAAATATAACAGTCTTATCCTTTATAAAAACATATCAAAACTAATTTTTGGAAGCGCACTGTATATAAAAATCAACTTTGCTCAAAATGTAACACTGCAATTTGTGGTGAACACACAAATTGCAGTGTTACATTTTGAGCATGAGGTCTTAGTCATGCGTCTTTTTTAGTAAGAGCACATGCCACAGATCTTCCTTTTCCTTGGATTTTGTTCCTCAACTGGTTGAAGGACATTTCTCAATTGACCTGGACCCTGACCTTGACCTTCACCGTGCTTTGCAGATAATATATCCTTTATCTTGTCTTTCAAGTGCGTCGGCATTGTGAATGCAGCTTCTTCATAAAATCCGCGCCGAATCATAATTTTTTTTCCAAGGACAGACGCATTGTGGCAGTAAATTATGTAGCTGTTGATACAGGTTATATTTATCATACCGTAGAAAATACACATTGGCCATCTAAGAGTCAAAATAGATGGATCAGTACCTGAGGACTGTTGTGATGAAGCAGGGCTTGTTTGCTGATGAGCCGCATTATTCAGCTGAGATGGTAAAGGGCAATCTTGAGTGTTCAAGGGCCGGTCTTCGTCATCAGAAGGGTCATCTTGAGTGTCGCTTTGAACCTCGTCGAACTTCACATTATCTTCATTTTCGCTATCAGACAACCCCTCCGAGGCACTAAAATCCTCCTTTTTCAATAACAACCGTGTGATACCTTCATCGGACAGCAATCTTCTTGAAGACATGGCAATAACTGCAATAAAAAATATACACAAACCCTAACCATTCGTCGAAACGACGACTACTTTCTTTATATCTCGTAAAATGTTGTACTTACCCGCCGGACACGGACGCCTGTCGGAAGAGTTCGATGAACACTGAGTTGGCAAGCGAGATCGCGACGATCGGCGCGCGCGCCATTAAGAGACAACAATATTTTGGCCTGGTGCTCGTCGTTTCGACGAAGGTTAGGTGTCTAGGGTTAAAATTAAAGAGGAGATTTTCCTTTATAAATCATAATTTGGTTAAGAGCTCTCTTATTAAGCCCGCCATAGTTCTAACTGAGGGTAGTTTTACAAAATACCCACACAAAAAAAATTACTCTGTGCAATAACGTTTTACTAACATCATTTATTTATAAATGATAAAGTTAATCTACGACTCTATCGCAGTTCATTTGGACTTCGGGCCGTACTTGTCCATCAAAGCCTTCTGCAACTCGGGATACTTCTCGCTCATGATCTTTATCATTAGGTCGAATCTCGCCTTCTGAGCCGGAGTGCAAGAGGAGCAACCTGTCTCAATGAGACCCGGCAATGTATCTGGGAAATAATAATAATTAGTCGCAGAGTCGATTATATTCCTTCAAATCGCCCATGATCGAAAACAACTCGTTAACCTATGCTTTAAAATAAGATAAGTTGAGAACATTATTGTATTGTATACCAGGAAAAGGCATATTTAGGCATCTCGTAGACAAGTGTTTTTAATCTGTTAAGGTATACTTAGACTATAAGTCATAAGGGTTTCCTACAAAAACTGTGATGATAGTTCTAAGATTATAGTAATAAGAATAAGCAGCAATTAAATCACTTTATAATGCACTGGTAAGGAGTAAGTTAGAATTGAGTGCAATGATTTGAAGTCCACATACTCGTATAACTAAATACAGCGAAATGTTGGAAAAAATCCAAAACAAATTTACCAGATATTTAAAATTATACGGCGTGTATCCTTATTATCCGCTTATGCATCCCACATTATTTGTTTTGGGTATGGTGGGCTACAATAAGCTGGAAGTAAGGAGAAAGGTGGCACTGGCAACTTATTTCTTTGAGTTGATTCGAGGATACCAGAGCAACCCCGATATTTTAAAATTGATAGGGTTGAACGTCCCAGACAATTCAAGTCCAAGACACAACACAGCTTTTTCATGAGCCAAGTGCAAAAACCAAGTTATTGAGCGAGGCACCCGTAGCGATGGCAATCCGACTGCTCAATTGGTTTGATAAAAAATCAACTATCGATATATTTGCATGCTCGCTCTCAAAATTCAAGGCTGAGGTGACATTGTTACTTAGTAGATAGAAAATATTTGAGGCATGATCTACCAAATGAAATTGAAATTAATTGAAATAATTTGTATTGTGTTATTGGGCAACTGTTGTTTAATTTGTTTTTAATGTGAAATGATTTTTTATGAATCGATGTGTAGTTTAAGATTTGATGAAATTTTATGAATTGATTGTGTATCTGAATAATTTGATTAATTTTGCATTGTTTGTCTGTTTATGTTAATGTCGATTTTCTTCTTTTTCGTGGTGTTATTTTTATTTAACCTGCTGTATTAGGTGGAAAACCTGTAAGGGCGGAGTTTTACAATGAAATAAATAAATAAAAATAGTTCCTTATTACTTACGTAATACTTTATACAAATTTTAAGCAAAGAAAAGGTACAACCTGGTGATCTAAATGTAAGCAATTACAACTGCTAAATTCACTCCATGTTTTAACACAATAAATTCATTTCTTTTCATTTCAAAAAGCAACCACAAAATATTTACAAATATGCAGTAGAATTGGCGGACAGTAGCAGTTTCTTCCAGACAAGAGTCAACGCAGAAGTACATTTCGGAAAATATATTATTGTGGGCGCATAGGGCATTTTTCAGTTTAGGGTGCTGTTTGCGAGTTATTAAGCTTTAAAAAGCAATTTTGTGTCACAATAGGGCGTCCCTCCTCCCCTTTCTCTCCTCCTAAACGGTTGATCGTAAAAACGTAAAAAACAGATCAGTGGCACATATACGAACTTGAAGGAAAACTATCACAGCTCAGGAAGCTTTACTAGTTAATGATTCATAGGCGACCAAGAAATAAAAGGAAAACATGGTAAAAAATATATAGAAAAATACTTTGTTTGCTAATATAACTAACCTACCAGTAACCCACATGTCTCTCCTCTATTGCATTCTGTTCAACCCAACTACCCTAACTTACCTCAAAGAGCGATTCGAGTTCCTCCATTCTTCCCATAGCTACGTTGATGTTTACTGTCTTTTTGGAAGTAGGTATATTATTTACTGCATACTTCTTTACATTTTGTGTTGATAAATAATTAAAAAGCGGTTTAATTAATTGAAGCAGGGTAATACTTTCTCCGTTTACCTCACTCCATCTATCAATTTGGTTAGCGATACTTGATGTACATAAAATGCCTTTTTAGGTACTTGATCCAAAACTTTACCTCTAAGCGATTGCAGTGGGCCACAGGGCTCTTTGTCCAACAAACACGATACGGCAGCCTTCACCTTAGTTTCGTCGCTAAACGCCTTTTCAACGTCAATATTGTCATCCATTGGATGCTCAGCACCCATTGCCGCCGACACCAACACCACAGCGAGTGACGTGAGCAGTAGAACCCTCATTGTACGATTTCTGGAAGACGAAAAAAAAAAAAACGAATAGTGTTAGGTATGTATTCAACACACAATTCCTTTAAACACTCCACAGTGGCAGTTGAGATAATCTGTGGTTTAGGTCTCTTTCTTTACCCTAAGCTTGTCATAACACTAGCTGTGTCCGCGACTCTGTTTGTGTAGGATAAGGATAAACAGTAGGTGCCCTCACTCCTTCACACAGGGCATATTTCCTAACATCAATCGTGAAGTTTGAAACTTGTGAAGTTTTTTTGTACGCAACAGTTTTTTAAATCACTAGCTCACCCCGCAAACGTTGGTTGCCATACGACGGCCTTTTCTCAGACCTAGGTACCAAATAAACACAAAACATTCATAATAATCGGTGAAGCCGTTTCGGAGGAGATCGATAACACACTGTGACACGAGATTTTTATATATGAGATTAACGGGTAGAAACACCATTGGCTAAAGCCAGGTTTTCATGGTCTTAGTGCGCTCTCTCCGAGTGCGCCATCCGAGTAAACTAATGCTTCTGATTGGCTATTTTGGTGTTGTCACGAAAAACCGTCCAATCAGAAGCATTAGTTTACTCGGTTGGCGCACTCGGTCCGAGCGTACTAATACCGTGAAAACCTGGCCTCTGTGAAAGAAAACGTCATGAAGAAACCGCTTAGCGCTTAAAATGGGCAATCCAGTCAAGATGGTAAGCAAGCCCAAGCTCTTTCTCTGAGACAAGACCTGTGACCTGCAGTGGGATTTGTAGGCTGCATAAAAACAAGAATTAAAGGGTGAAAAGTAGGTGAATTAAAAAAACGTTTATTTAGGTCTAAATTAAAACGTGTTTCAACAGTATCTGAGTATACTATTTTTATTTTTAATGCACTAACCCGTGCTAAGGACAATTTTAAAAACCTATTAAGAGGCTAAAAATTCCATGCCGGGATTCGAATACAGAGAATACGTAATACAGAGAATAGTGTAAAGAGGTTCGAAATTTCACTGATGCCGGTGAGTCGCCCATTAGCTCAGTTGGAAAGAGCGCTGGCACGGATAGCCAGAGGTCGCGGGTACGAATCCCGGCATGGGTGGAATTTTTAGCCTCTAAATAGGTTTTTAAAAATGTATCTGAGTAATGCATAGATGGGCTTCAGCTATTTTTATGTTTTTTTTGTGTACCTATATTGGGTAGGTCTGAGAATTGGTCGCAGGCTGATTAGTATGACAAAACAACGTCTGCTGAGTTCGCTAGTGTGATAATATTATTATTGACGTTTGACACGTTTTAAGTTTTTATGTCTGTTTAAAACGACAGCCAGCACGCGACATTCGTAGAAGTTGAACTTGCCCACCGAGCATTCCGTATCATTCCGTATCTATAAATGAAGCCTTACTGGCAGTCAAACTTACACGACACTTAATTTAATTTAAAAAGGGGTCTGAATGACTATTGCATCGATATCAACCCTTGTATGTCCGGGTCTCTTCCTGCATCGCAGGAAGGTTAGGCCATACTCCACCACGGGGGCCAAGTCCGGGTTGGTGGAGGATTGTAAGACAGTGGCGGGCCTTACTGTCAGAAGTTATCAAGCCGCCCATAAGGCCTCTGACATGGCTTAACGACTGCCCTTACATGACAGCCGGCACCAAACGGCTTAACGTGCCTTGCGAAGCATGGAAGCGCTCGGAAAAACAGGACAGGTCACAGGACGGTAACCAATCCCGCACCTGACCGCGCCTGTTGCTGCTTAACTCAAATTATTGATTCCAATCACTTGGTTCGACTAGGCCACCAGCGCCTCTTGATGAAACATAGCCCTTTATAATATACTAGCTGACCCAGTGAACTTAGTACCGCCTACCATCGACTCATTAACTTTTTTAATTTTACGAAATCGGTTCAGCTGCTCTCGAGATTTGCGCTTACCAACACATTCGGCGATTCATTTTTATATTATAGACTAGCAGACCCAGCGAACTTCGTACCGCCTAACAGTCGATTCTTTATTTATTTTTTATTTTTCTATCCGTAAGAACCATCTTCTTCAAGGAATATTCTAAAAAATAATTTGCGTAATCGGTTCAGCTGCTCTCGAGATTTGCGCTTACCAACACATTCGGCGATTCATTTTTATGTTATAGAAGATGACCCAGCGAACTTCGTACCGCCTAACAGTCGATTCTTTATTTTTTTTATTTTTCTCTCCGTAAGAACCATCCTCGTACTTACTTCAAGGAATATTTTAAAAAAAGAATTCGCGAAATCGGTTTAGCTGCTCTCGAGATTTGCGCTTACCAACACATTCAGCGATTCATTTTTATATTATAGATAGAAGATAGATGTGAAAGTGACTTACTCCCTAAGTATTTAAAACTGTGGTATTTAATATATTTTGTTTTTATTTTATTTTAAAAACTATGTGCTTTTAACATAAAAAACTAAATAATTAAGAAAAACTTTTCTATGAACTTACATTTCACTTTTTTGTTTCAAATCCTCTGACAGATGATAACACTTGAGTGTTGTATGGAAACTCGGATCGGGTCGTGACTTATATACCAAGCTACATAGGAGACAAACACTGGTTAAAAAATTGCAGGAAATATGCATAGGTCATTAGTCGTACCAAAAATTATATATAATGTATTGTTGCAATACAAAATATAGCCGTAATAGCCCCTATAAAGTAGGTGAAGCCATTAAAACCAGTGAAATCGGTAAATCATTAAAAATCTCTTAGTATTGGGCCTATGTTGTGTACATACTATAGATATTTCAATACGGCTAAAAATTTTCGTAGGATAGGTACCTAATTAAGTACCTATAGTTGCATGAGACGTAGAGATTCAAACAGTACAAAATTTTAGAGTTTACTAAGTGTTTATTACGTTTGTAAACCAGAATTGTAGAGTTTATTACGTTTTCGACATCCCCCACTCTCTCATATTAATTACTTCTTTATATTAAAAAAATGTGTTAAGTACACTTTGTGCCAAAAGGGCTACTATAACATAAGGGATTATTTAGATGACAATGATGTCTGGAATTAAAGTCAGTACAAGGCATGAGTTCTATGTTTTAAAATAATGATGTAAACTCTGTTAATTAAGGACTTTGAAAAGACTAAGTTTGGAGTATTTTGTCCATTTTTTCTCCAAAATGATCTAGATTTTGAAATGGACACCTAGTTTGAATTGTAACGTTCATTAAGCTCCAGTTTCTGCGCTTCTTTGAATAAAACCTTTTCATTTCATTATTTCAATTTGGTTGTCTGAGATTTGGATAGAGACGCAAGGCGTAAGATATTCCTAATTTCAGTTTATTTTAACAAAAAATTGTTGTTTAAAACAATTATATACCTATGATAAAAATTGCGTACTATGCGTACCTACTATGCTATGCAGGAAGGTTAGGCCATACTCCATCACGGGGCCAAGTCCGAGGATTGTAAGACAGTGGTCGAGGATTGTAAGACAGTGACGGGCCTTAATGTCAGAAGTTATCAAGCCACCTATAAGGCCTCTGACATGGCTTAGCGACTGCAATTACTTGAAAGCTCAACAGCTGTGATGTAATGGTAGTCAGCAACTTATCGGTACCTATATGAAGAAATAATAAGGTAGAGCTACAACGTACCTACCTGTAGGTACCTACAGGATTTCTCGCGATATAAAAGACACCAATCAACATAATTTTCGGTAATCAAAATTGTATTGCTATTATGATTATTCAAAATAAACGTAATTACGAGTATTTGCTTATTGATATTATTCGTACATACTTTCAGTATTATTCCAGGCAGATAAATCAAAGGTCAGCTGAACTAAACTTGGAGTAATATTAAAATTGCAATTAGATTCTACGAATGATAACAGATATTATTATAGTTATGGTAACAAAAATAACAAACTTCCGCTTATTTTCAGTATAAATAACTAGTCTGTCTAAAAATTTTCATTCAGAACTCATCTTTCCGGACTTCTATTTAAGACTCCAATCTGAACTGGTAAGTACCTATCATTTTTTTTTTATTAATAATATCTGTATAATAATATACCTGTATTATTATACAGATATTATTATATGTACTATGTGGATACATGGTTTTACTTAAGATATATTATATACAGGTTAAATTATGATGGAAATAGTGGAAAATCGGGCTGGTCGATATTAAACTTATGTTTATTTCTAAATTGCACAGTACAACTGCCATTCAAGTAATTAACGTTGCGAGAATTGAACTGTTCTCTCCTAAGCTGAAAAACAGAACATATTTTTCTTAATTATCAGTTTCTTTTTTAAGTCACCAATAGGTGACCACTGTTGAGGTTTTGGTTAGTTTATGACGACCTCGCTGGCGCAGCAGTTTGGCACACTGTCTGTATTATCGAAGGTTTCGGGTTCGATCCCCGGCCAGGTCGAACTAAGAAACGAACTTTTCTAGTTTGTCTTAGGTCTTGGATGTTATCTATGTAGTATATTGTTGAGTTAGCACCTATAAGTCATTTAGTTGTACTTAGTATAGGGCTAACGAGATCAGTGTAGTATGTCCATGAATATTTGTTTCGTGGTCAGGCTATACTAGTCCATTCTAGTTTCATCAGGTTATACACTATAGCTGGATATAGCCCTCGCCTAATGAACGCCATAGCGCCCTGTCTTCAGCCTGCCGCATCCAGCATCTGCCTGCAGTTTTTCGCGTATTTGTTTATTTGATTTGTTTGTTTTTTGAATTTGAATTAATTTATCTTCGAAATTTCAGTTGGTCACTTATTTCTTCATTTACCACCGCCTAGAACCTGGAGCCAAAAGCCAAGGCTAAAGACTCCTACACACAACGCCGGCGGATCAGATCGTCGGTTTTTGACGACCGGTTCGTGCCTCTGGCTTTTAGCGGATCCCTGTACCGGCTCTTGTCGCATAATCAGTTGAAAAACGAATCAGTTGAAAAATGAAGATCAGTTCCATTACGTTCTGCTCTGTCGTGATTATAGAATTCTATTGAAAAACTATGCAAGTATTAGACTCTAGGGCCTGCTCTCTTCTGCAGCAAAGCGAAACCGGCTTATTAGACCGCGGGGCGCTACGCGACTTGCTCGGTGAGATGGCCGCCGGGGTTGTGCGTAGGAGCCTTTAGTATTATTTCCAGCGCCAGGCGTTTTGGTTATGATATCTAGTCCTAGATTCTAAAATGACGGTTCGAATAATATTTATTTCAAAAGAGTCTGCATAAGAGCGGAGGTAGCCCAGCGGTAGAAGGCTGGCCTCACATTTGGGAAGTCGCCGGCTTGAATCTTGGCATGTACCAGTGATCTGTTTTCTTGTAAACTAGTAATCCATAGTCTCTAAGGTGTGTAAACACCAGTTCGTAAGGGTTTTAGGACAATGGGAAATACGTCATCAAAACCAACTAAACTAGGAGGAATCCTCATCTGTGCAGAAATATAGGAAGTTATGTTTTTTACAAAGTACCTACTAAAATCATGAAATCTTAGTATCGGTACAAAACTATTAAACCTTCTCTCATGCAAATGAGAGAAGGTTTAATAGTCTTGTATAGAGCGAACGTTAGAATGTCGAATTATAGCCATATTCCACTTTCAATATTTAAAAAAATGCCAGAAATCTGTATTATAAATTTTTATTTGTAGTATTATATTTACTTAAACTTTGAAATATGTTTAGAGGACACAAATCAAGGCTGCATCGTGCTTTAAACTTAAAATAACAATAGAAAAGTAATTATGCCCTCTTAAGACTTTTTATAGATATTATTTTCAATGCTATATAGGCTATAATATGTTTTTGATGCATATATAGCATTATAGCTTGACAGATGTTTTTGAACATCTGTCACAAATCTTGATTTGTGACATCTAAACGTGTTGGCAAAGTTTCATTGCGATGTGGTTTGTAATAAAAACCACATACCCATTAGACCGCTTTTCCTCGTATGCTTCTTCTTGCTGGAAAGCAGGCACAAGTTTATTCTAAATTTGGCTCTTTTTAAATACTATTTATTTCTTTTTTTTTCTAATTCTAATGAGTTTTAATGTTTCTTCTATTGAGTCAAATTATCCACAATGAACAAATCGTGTTCAGGTTTTACGTTAGAAAAAAAAACAGGTAAAATTTAACTTTTCCATTGCAGTACAACTATGAAGATATTCGTCTTCGCTCTATGCGCCTTGATCGCGCCTCTGGCCATGGCTTACGACGAGAAGTACGACAAGATTGACGTGGACAAGATCCTTGCTGATGAGGGGCTCTTCACCGCTTACGTGCAGTGCATGCTGAACAAGGCACCCTGCACCGTCGAACATTCGGAGGATTTCAAGAGTAAGTATGATGTCACCGATCTTTTATTTATTTATTTTCTAAACGCTTTCTATCTTAACAAGATACCATACTAATACAGAAGTAAAGTACAAGCACAATGACATAAAAAAATGTTTTATGTTTTGTTTTATTGTTTATTGGAAAACCAACAGCTTATACACGAGGCATTTTTACATAGAATAAGATGAATTAGATTTAAAGCCAATAACAGGTTTTCGCTGACAATCAGAATAACATTAGAATTTACATAACAAAATTATCTTAATGTACTTAACATATTATTTTTTTGTATTTTACGTACTTTTTTAATTAAAATTTATTAATGATCCCTTTATATAGAAAAGAAGGCATCGTTCATTGACATAAATGATTCCAATATTTTCCATCCCAGAGATAATCTTTCTGGGATAGAAAACACTGGAATGCTTGTAATTAGAACTAAAGAGGACGACATTGTACAAATTCAGTGAATCAACTCATATCACCTAATGTGTGTAGGATATTGCGCGTATACACATACTTTCACATACATACATATATATACACACACACACACCCTCACATACGCACATGCATACACCTACATAAATATACGTAATATAAACATATTCATTTCATACACACATTCATATACATATATATACACATAAATATATATCAAGGGTCTACGTTATCTAGTAAGAATTTTCTTATTTTCGTTTTGAAACTAGATTTTGATCCATCAAAGATATCTAAATCAGCAAAAATTTTACAACATATCCTAGGCAGACGGGTTAATACAGAATTATTACTATAGTTATTTGAATGCGTGGGAATATTAAAGCACTGTGTGTGACGTGTCCGTCTTGGCGGCGCCCAAAGACCCACCCCAGCTAAAAGCTGCGGGCTATCCAGCCTCCCCCCCACAATATCATAGAAAAGACTCATGTCCGAAAGAGTACGCCTCTCCTCCAGTGATAACAGATTGTAATAGCGGCATGCATCCAAGTATGTTTGAAAACTTCTACCCTCCCGGTAATTTAAATGCTTCAGGAAAAGTTTCTGAATACGCTCAAGCTTGGCAATGTAAATTATATAGTGTGGCGTCCATATAGACCATAAAATAAACAATAAACAATATAATAAACAATACAAAATAATAAAAAAGTAATAAACAATAACAAATTTAAAAACCTATTTAGAGGCTAAAAATTTCACCCATGCCGGGATTCGAACCCGCAACCTCTGGCACGTATAGCCAGAGGTTGCGGGTTCGAATCCCGGCATGGGTGAAATTTTTAGCCTCTAAATAGGTTTTTAAATTTGTTCCTTAGCACGGGTTAGTGCATTAAAAATAAAAATAGTATAAACAATAACAATACAAAATAATAAAAAAGTAGTATACGCGTCGACTTGATAACTTCCTTCTTTTTTGAAGTCGGTTAACAAGAGACTTTGTGAAATCATTCGGAGAACAACAGTAAATTGTTTCACTGACATAATTTTGTGTACATAGGGCTCGTGTGAAGCGCTTGAAGCGCTCGTGGCCTAGTCGAACCGAGTGATTGGAATCAATCAGTTGAGTTAAGCAACAACAGGCGCGGTCAGGGGCAGGATGGGTGACCGTCGCGTGGCTACCGCTAGTGGTATTTTTCCGAGCGCTTCCGTGCTTCGCAAGACACGTTAAGCCGTTGGTGCCGGCTGTCATATAATGACAATCGTTAAGCCATGTCAAAGGCCTTATGGGCGGTTTGTTAACTTCTGACATAAAGGCCCGCCACTTGGCTTGGCCCCCGCGGTGGAGTATGACCTAACCTTCCTGTGATGCAGGAAGAGACTCGTGCCCCAGCAGTGGGGACATACATGGGTTGATAACGATCGAGGGCTCGTGTGAGCGGTGCATTTTGAAGAAGGCAAGTTTTGAACCGCGTAGGCGCTCAGAAAATTGTTTCACTGACAGAATTTACGCGCATTTTGCAAATAGCAAGTTTTAAAGTGAAGGGCGCTCTTCTTTTGTACAGTAAAGTAAATTTGTCCGAAACAGTGGCAAACCGTTACTACCTATTCTAACGAGATCTGTATCACGAGAGTTTATCTAATGTAATGAACAAAACTGTACCGACTTCTATAACCGATTTAGCGTCAGCGACGCAAGATTCAAGTCGGTAAAGTTTTGTTCATTACATTAGAATAATTCTCGTAATGTATGGCCGCGGGCTTAGAAATCAAAGTTGCATTATTTAGTCATACGGAACCCTCGGTGCGCAATTCTAGATTGGTGGTTTTGTAAGCACTTTCAAATACGATATGAGTTTATTCGTGATTACTTTTTTTATTCTTTCTTGGCATTTCTTCCGAGCGCTTCTGTGCTTCGCAAGGCACTTGGCAGGCGTGAAGCCATGTCAGAGGCCTTGTGGGCGGCTTGATAGCTTCTGACAGTACCGCCCGCCACTGTCTTACAATCCTCCACCAACCCGGACTTGGCCCCCGTGGTGGAGTATGACCTAACCTTCCTGAGATGCAGGAAAAGATCCGTGTCCCCAAAGTGGGCAGCAGTGGGAAATATTAATATTTATTTAGAGTGTGCTTAAGAACCATTTCAGTTCTTAAGCACACTCTAGGGAAGGATTACACTTGTAAATCTTAATACGTCTTGCAGAGATTCTACCCGAAGTCATCGAAACAGCCTGTGAGAAATGCACTCCGATACAGAAGACAAACATCAAGAAGTCTGTGAAGGCCCTGCAGGACCGGAAACCGGCCGATTTCCAGGAGTTCCGAAAACTGTACGACCCGAAAGGCGAATACATCCACAAGTTCACCGACTTCCTATACGGCTCTGACTAAGTCTTTCAACTGATGAAGTAGAAATACGTATACTATCTCTTTCAATATCTTCAATCAACAGCCAAAAAGTAATCGAAATGAACACTTCAACATCTTAGTGTCTCTGTATTGGAATTGAACTAAAATAATTTCTGCTTCTCCGAGTATCATTTGAAGATTATGACCGACGACTTCGGCTTTAAAACGGTATCATGTGAAAACCTACGCCGCAGCGGCGGTATTTATATGGATTTATGTAAATTCTTCTTTTAACATTTTTTGTATCATGTGGAGCATTATGTTACGTATCTTTAAGTTTTAATAAAGCATGAATAAATGTATGATACTTGTGTTGTGCATTACAGGTGTGTTATATAGTACGTAAACTTGCTAAATCATATATAATACATAATGATTCAGCATTGGCTGAGCAGAAGTTTTCGAATCTCGTTTGGCATACGCTTCTAATCAGTCCGCGTTAGTTCGATTAACTTAACAGCAAAAGCTGAAGAAATTAATTTCCGGTAAAAATTATGTAAAACTGAAAACCCATAAATTTAATGTCATCCTGTTAACGAAATTTGTTTTTTGTTTTCATTGTAAGACCGGTATCCCTCAACATTCTATTTTAAATGTCAACAGCATCGCTGATCCATACATTTATATTAACCAACAATTTTCTACACCCGACTGTAATGATTGAATTATATAGCACGAAGCGGAAATAATAGTCTATAGATTTGAAATGTTGAAATTAGAAATTAATTTCTCATAATTACAACCACAGATCTGTGATATCAACAAGTGGTGAATTCAATACTAATGGTGAAATGGCAAGAGATAAACTAATGATGACGATGATTATTAGTTGAATTATTTATTTAGTAAAAATTATGTCTAAAATTACAGCTATCAAACGAATGTCATCTAAGATTTGCTAACACGACCGATTTTTTTTTTGCTATGACCGAAGTGTCCCAATGTTATGACAACAGCATCGCTGATCCATATTATCCAACGTTTCGCTACGCGCGACTGGATTGATCGAATCATGACGTAAATTTCGATGGCATACGAGGCGGAACGGTTGCGTGCTCAAAGCTAAAGGCTCAACTACACAGCACAGCTATGCGCATTCAGAATAGTAGATTGTTAAACGAGGGTAGAAAGAATCAATTCCAGAGGTATTTAGACTATAGTCCGAAAAGGAATTGTTTCTTTTACCCGTGTTAAACACTCTACTTTTCATTTCGAATATGAGGAAAATAAAAACTCATTTTTAATATTCAAATCTTAGCATAAAAGACAGGCAGGCAGGCAGGCAGGCAGGCAGGCAGGCAGGCAGGCAGGCAGGCAGGCAGGCAGGCAGGCAGGCAGGCAGGCAGGCAGGCAGGCAGGCAGGCAGGCAGGCAGGCAGGCAGGCAGGCAGGCAGGCAGGCAGGCAGGCAGGCAGGCAGGCAGGCAGGCAGGCAGGCAGGCAGGCAGGCAGGCAGGCAGGCAGGCAGGCAGGCAGGCAGGCAGGCAGGCAGGCAGGCAGGCAGGCAGGCAGGCAGGCAGGCAGGCAGGCAGGCAGGCAGGCAGGCAGGCAGGCAGGCAGGCAGGCAGGCAGGCAGGCAGGCAGGCAGGCAGGCAGGCAGGCAGGCAGGCAGGCAGGCAGGCAGGCAGGCAGGCAGGCAGGCAGGCAGGCAGGCAGGCAGGCAGGCAGGCAGGCAGGCAGGCAGGCAGGCAGGCAGGCAGGCAGGCAGGCAGGCAGGCAGGCAGGCAGGCAGGCAGGCAGGCAGGCAGGCAGGCAGGCAGGCAGGCAGGCAGGCAGGCAGGCAGGCAGGCAGGCAGGCAGGCAGGCAGGCAGGCAGGCAGGCAGGCAGGCAGGCAGGCAGGCAGGCAGGCAGGCAGGCAGGCAGGCAGGCAGGCAGGCAGGCAGGCAGGCAGGCAGGCAGGCAGGCAGGCAGGCAGGCAGGCAGGCAGGCAGGCATTATTCCGGCATGGGTGGAATTTTTAGCCTATAGGTTTTTAAGGTTAGTACCCACCAATTTAAGTCGACTTTTAAATTTTTAATATGGAACTCACCGCGTAATTGTTTTAGATTTGGACGAAAATGATGTATGAGAAAGTTGTAGGAAATGTATGAATTACAGCCATCCTATGAAGCCGATTTTTGAATTTCGAACGCGTTCCACTACGCGAGGGTGCTAACTCTGTCGTTTACCGCCCGATTTGGATGAAATTTTGATAGAATGGTTTTTCAGTGATCCGATTAAAAAAAAAATTTTGGTTGCTCGAAATTCAAAATGGCGGCGCAGATATAGCCGACCGAAAAATCGACCTTTGCGCAAAAAAGTCGGCAGCCAACTGGGCATTTGCTGGAGATATGCCGTAAACGGCATCGCGTTGCCAAAGGACCCAGGTACGAGTATATGAGAAAAATCCGACATCTTGGAATTTCAAGATGGCGGCCGAGATTTTGATGATTGAAAATGTCAAATTTTTGTATGGAGATTTAGTACTAAAATTGACTTTTCAATAGAGAAATGAGACAAACTTGCGAGGCCGGAGGCCGAGCTTCGCGAAGCGGGCACAAAAAGTTCTGCCACGGCGAGGCCGAAGGCCGAGCTCCGTTTAGGCCGAGGCCGAAGGCCGAGACCATTCAAATTGCGGCGCACAAGTACCAGCGCAAGAGCAAAAAGGGACAAACTTGCGAGGCCGCAGGCCGAGCTCCGCGGAGCGGGCCCGAGAAACCCCGCTGTGGCGAGGCCGAAGGCCGAGCTCCGTCCAGGCCGAGGCCGAAGGCCGAGACCGTTCAGGTTACGGCGCACAAGTACCAGCGCAAGAGCAAAAAGAGACAAACTCGCGAGGCCGGAGGCCGAGCTCCGCGGAGCGGGCACGAGGAACCCCGCCGCGGCGAGGCTGAAGGCCGAGCTCCGTCTAGGCCGAGGCCGAAGGCCGAGACCGTTCAGTTTACGGCGCACAAGTACCAGCGCAAGAGCAAAAAGAGACAAACTTGCGAGGCCGGAGGCCGAGCTCCGCGGAGCGGGCACGAGGAACCCCGCCGCGGCGAGGCCAAAGGCCGAGCTCCGTCCAGGCCGAGGCCGAAGGCCGAGACCATACATGTTCCCATGCAACAATTCACTGTAGTGAATTGTTGCATGGGAACATGTAAAGTGTATAAGTGTCTAGCGAGGCCCTAGGCCGAGCGCCGCGGAGAGCGCAGCTCGGAGCGGCTGGGGGTTGGCGCGCGTAAGCGCGCAGGGGGCTCGCCCCCTAGTTTATTACATAAAACTCTTCACAACTGACAGTATCCCTTAGTAGTAGTAGTTCGAATCCCGGCATGGGTGAAATTTTTAGCCTCTAAATAGGTTTTTAAACTGACAGTAGTTCTATTTTTAAAGTTCATTCCGGCCCTTGGGTGGGAAGTAATTTGTATGAGTTTTTCCCTCCCTATGGAGGGAAGCAGCATTTTCCACCCAATAATCAGATCAAAACAACACTACTTTCCGAGTATAAGAAATGAAAAAGATTTTTTGTGTACGCTACAAACGTCCCACTGCAGGGCCTTCTCTCAGAGAGAGAGAGAAAGAAAGAGTATGGGCTTAATTACCACGCGTGCCCAACGCGGATTGGCAATTTCAAGCGCTTAGGTATTTTTACACCTCAGGCACTCAGGTTTCCTCACGATGTCTTCTTTCAGCGTCAACGAGCGGTACTGCTACTATGACAGACGCATTGATTGTCCTTCTCGCTGCTCTATGAGGAAAATATAAACATATTGCTACAAGATTTTCATCTTCGCTTAAGTGATATTGGATGGTGTTGATTTTTCGCAGCATGAAATCGGCATGGCATGACGACAATAGTAGGACTAAAATAAGGTAGATAAATGTCCCACTGCATCACGCAGGAGAGAGGGGATCTTTCTTTCTCTCAAAGAAAGAGAGAATATAAGTCTCTCATGTAGTTTCTGGTGTACATACAATAAAGATTATCTATCAGCTTAATCACCACGCGTACCCATCGTCGGCGAGTGGTATCGCTATTAGTATAAATAATGTACATAACTTAGAAAACAGTCATTTTTACATGCCGGGATTCGATTCCACTACCTCTCGTACGAGCCAACGTTCTACCGTTTCGCTATTAGACCACCGCTTCTTGTGATGAGTGACTCAACCAAAGGGGTTATATAAGCCGATATACTCGAAGTGTCGCGGGATTACAACAAGCGTTGCCATATTGTGACTTTGGTCTCAAATTTTGAAACTTTTGAACCCCCTTTGTAACTTTTTGTGATATGGCGTAATTTATAACTTTTTGTGACTTTTTCACGTGTGTGCCTGTCTGTAACGGATTGGAATAGAATTCATTCAATGTGTATTTTTTTACATTTTCTTTTTCATCTTTCAAGTTCTCAGAAAAATGAGGATTAGGAAATGATTTACAGTAACTTTCAAGTTTTTGCTTCACAGGAAAAATATTAGGAAAGAAATTGTAACTTTTGAACAAAAATTGTAACGGATACATTTTGTGACTTTAATAATAATAATAATAAAAACTTTATTTTCAAAACACGGTTTACATGTTAGAAGGCATAAGCCTTCGCATCGACGACGTCAAGACGACGCATAGACGCATAGTCTGTGTTTCAGCATCCAGTTTCAATTTCGTCGTGTCTAAAAATCATACTTGACTTGTGTAAATTTTGACGTGCGGGCTCTGGCTACACTGATTACAACAGCCAGCCTCAAGCGCTGCGCTGGCGCAACCAGCGCGCTGCTACCGCGGTAACGCGACACACAAACACCAATACAACTTCACTCGCAATGCTGTTGCCGCATGCTTAGCACGCTCAAATGGTACGACGCTATGCAATTAGTATACCGATGCTCGCTGAGTATATTTCATTTCATTCATTAGCTATTATCAACGTGTGATGTTTTTTTTTCAAATACCTGCCAATAATGCCAATAAAACTTATGAATAGGTAAATGTCCTAGGATGAGCACGCAACTCGGTAAACTCTTTTTTGTATGTAGCCCACATACGTCCCATTGCAGACTTACCTTGTTTGAGAGCTACTATGGGCTTAATTACCACGTGAGCCCATCGCGGATTGGCGCCCATGTATGTGAACACCTCATACACCCATATTTCTTCGCGGTGTTTTCCTTCACAGTTAGCTTCATAACAAATATACGTACATAACTTAGAGAACATCGTCATTGGTACATGTCGGAATTCGAAACAACAGCCTCCCAAATGTGAGACCGGCGTTTTACCGCTACACTACCACCGCTTTTTTATATTGACAGACTTTTTGTTAAATTATTTGTACTGTTTCTATCTACAGTTTATTTGAGACTACAGCTAAATATAGCTAAAAAGCTATGCTTAGCTTTTGCCCATTATAGGTACTCGTAGCTAGAAAGGACGAACTATATCCTCTGTTTCTCGTGCGCTAACAATCTGTTTATCTACTGTCATTAGCTGTCTAATTATAAGTGTTTTTAAAATTGCATTTTTACTTTATTCCCGTTTTTTTGCGCACCAATATCGTCCACTTTCTGCGGTTGACGAGTACAAATGCTTACCCCGTTAAGTCCACTGTGTTGCACATTTAAGTGTTAATAGAAACGACAGAGCCGTTAATATTAGATTAACAGATTGTTGGGAAAAAACAATGCACCTACTGTGTCCAGCAAATAGGATACGTGCTAATCGTGCCACAACTTCTTTTAGGAAATTTGGGCCTCTACACAAGTTCAGATTTTTGCAACATGCCAATTTTTCGTAACCAACGGATGAAAGAAAAAAAAACATTTCATAACATTTTTTTATTAAAATTATCAGTCCTTACAGCTATGAGATAAAAATCTTTGACGAGACAAGTCGAGTAAATTGTGACAGAACAAATAAATAAAATTATAAAAAGGTAAAATTTGGTGATCACGACTTAAAGAAATCCATATATTCTTGATAACACGGTCAAATGAGTCAAATCGACGACGTAGCTATAGTGATTTACATTGATTATATATTTGACATTGACTACACATAATATCACGGGTATTCAAACAAAACAATTCACACGGAATGTCGAGATGCCGAAAATACAACGTGTTTTATAATAACACGGAACCTTAAATCGAATTTTCCAATATCGATAAGTAAACCACTTCCGAAAAGCAAATGGATAAACTCTGTATGTGTGTGTGTTTTTTTTTTCATACAAATTGGGTTTCAAAATTGTATGGAAAATTTAAACTTTTATTGAGAAGTTTAAAATTTTGCTTTGAAGAATATTTGTCGATACGTTTTCAGATTTTGCATTATTACAATAACACTTTGTACACCCGCATGGATAGTCTTACAGTTCTTCAGAGTTTAGAAAGTGTAATAATGTGCTGCAAACAGCGATAGGTGGTTTTGAGTATATTCCATCTGGATTTAGAATGATCACAGTAAATTTTCGCTTAACTTCTCTCTAGGAGAATATTCTCAGTGATCGCCGATCTCCAGTTAAAATATTGATGCAGCCAACTAATACTAAGAAAGAGTTAGAGAGCATTGATTAGAAACTAGAAGATTCGACGAGTTCAGCTCTCTTGAATGAACTTCTCGAATTTTTCTCGGTGGTTTCCGGTGGGGTCGTTTTTCTTAACCAGCTCCTCCCACTGCTTGGGGTGACGCTGCTGAATCGCCTTGATGACTTTCTTGATGTTGTTCTTCTGTTTCTCTGTGCACTTTTTGCAGGTCGTCTCTACCGCCTCAGGTAGCGCCTCTGTGGGAGAATAAATACATTTAGATTCAAAGTAGAGTCAACCGGCATTTAACAGGTAAGCACGTAACATCGTGACTGGGTCAAGTGTACCTTTCTTACTTAAAAAAAATGGTTTAAAGAGCAAAGAGCTTGCGAAAGTAAAGAGTTGTGATGTTGTAAAGCATTTTTTAAATAATAAAACTGGAACGACTTCAACTTTGTGCTTTACTTAAAATGTGTTTATTTATTTTATTTATAATATAAACAGAAAACTGGATAAAAACTGAATAATCAGGTAAAGGAAGATTTAATAGTCAGGTCTAGTCGAAATGTGATGTAGTAATTCTAAAAATGAGGTAAATCTCAAAAAAGTGACGTAAATTTAAATTTTGACAATGATAAACAGAATTATAAAAAAATGGTGACACCTGAAAAATGGGCTTGCACCATTACAGGGTGTCTTGTGGTGCAGTTTTAAAAATTGTGTGAAATTAGTCACAAGTACATGAATGCATAATCGTTACCCAAGATCTGGTATTTACACTGTTACTTATCGCAATAAATGAATTTAATTGGGACGACTCGTGAATGTTGATGAAGCGAAAGAGGTCGTTGTGGATCGTGGTAAATGGCAAAAACCGGTCTCTACATACCTCTCCTTGGTACAGGCGTATGTTTATGTAATGTTTGATTTGGGACCGAACATCTAACCGAGCTACACTGTACTAACTTTGCTTTGCTTACATTTTACTTGTTAGATACGGATGAACACAAAACTTACTTTCACAATGTCAAAGCTGTATCAAAATAGACATGAGATATGAAGATACGTTGTTTAAAAATAGACTTCGTATTCCAATTCACACCTAAAAGTCATAGACATAGTTCAATTCTTTGATAGCACAAACAGAACACCGAACTATACAATTTTATCCTTTTAGAAGATAGGTGTGATGTTTGCGCGCTCATGACCCTGACACTTTTATGGAACTACGCCATTTGTATGAGTGAAGTGTCCGACTTCTATTTACTTTTGTTTATGTAACCACGTTAGGTACGTAATATGTAAGCAGAAACAGTATTCGCGTGCTAAGACACAATATGTTCTAGAAACTCAGAACCTCAAAAGCGTTTCTTCAGTATTGTATTTACTCGTACGTACAATTGAAAAATCTTCAAACTCGAAAATTCTCAATTTGCTTTTTTAAAACATTTTGAAACATGTCGCGGGTGATTTACACGAAAAATTAAATTTTACGGTCTTGTTAATAAACACATGGTTCCTTAAATCACTCCTCAAAGGCAGATTATAAATAGTCTGTGGTGAAAAGGAGAGATGTAACCAAAAACTTAGAAAGTTTAAATAAACAGCAGCCTCTAACATTTAGATCTTAGAAGTAGATAAGGGAATAGAAACGGAAAAAACTATTTAAATTTTTTGTTTTGTTTCAATCACACGTTGTATATGGTGTCGCCTCGGACGGTAATCTTATTACCATAAAGACCGTCAATATATGGGAGACGCAAAGGTCAAATGCTCACCGAACGACTTACATAATTTTTACTTCAACTTTATAAACAATGGATTGCATAATGCTTATGGAAAATTTCTGAACCTTTGCGATCTATAAAGATCAACAGCAGATGTGTAATGCACGTGGAAAATTTCTGATCCTTCAGGATCTTTAAAGGCTGTTGACCCTTAGGTCCCATAGGTTAGATGATTCTTAACAAATGAAAAAAATACAACAGTGGATCAAACTATTCAAGTGGCAAAAAAACAGCAGTGGCTGATACTAATAAAATGGAAAACGACCTTCTTCAATTCGGCCGGAAGATTAAATTGAACAAACACTTTTATCCTGTAATAACGCAGTCCAAAGGATATACAGGGATTGGAAACATTATAACATAACCTCACGCCTGTATCTCAGAGGGGTAGGCGGAGACCAGGGACTGCCGCGATCCTGACCGATCACTTTTGCCTTATCTATTGTTCATTAGACTTGGAATGCACATGCATCTTGCATGCAACGGGTTCTTTGTATCTTGTCCTTTGATACATCCCCTATTTGGTCGAAGTATGTCCACTTGGGACGTTCCTTACCGGCTCTTCCACCTACATTCGCTCCATATATTTGTTTCGTCAATCTTTTGAAAAACGTTAAAAAACATTATAATATAAAAATATTCATAACTATGAAACTTTAGTCCCTTTTTAACACTAAAATTATTTCTAGTTTAGTTCGGCTATAGCCAAATAGTAAAGTCACTCACTTCTGAAATCAGATCCTTCTGCTGTGCACCGTCCTTTTTCCAGGAAACAGTTGATATATGAATTGAGGAGTCTGTCATTGCCGATCAAAGTCTCCACATCAAAGTTGTCGTATTTGGAGTTGTATTTGTCAGCTCCGTACACCGCCACCGCCAGGCAGGCTAGCAATATGAAGGCTCTCATTGTCACAATCTGAAAATAAATGTTCCGCTAATTAGTTTAGGATCAACACGACCGAAGTAACTCACGCCTTATAAACAATGACAATGAAATATTTTGCCTGATGTCTTCGAGGTTGGAGGACACAAGCAAGGGTTGTGCGTAGAATGTTTGATTAGTGACTCAAGAAAATGTTCGATGACAGTGCTTCGAATGGTTTGATTGGAATCCCTTAAAATGGTGTTGAATTTAAATTTAAACGCACTTAGACTGGTGATTTCTCACTTGTCATTCAGATAACTCAAGAATTATTTTTTATTTTTATTTAATTTCACTTTTAGGTCACTCTTAATCTAAATACTCGTAATTAGCACTTATGCTATATAAGTCACTGTCTACAGTGTACCACTAGGCATTGAGCCGATGCAGTTCGTTCACCCACCTTTTACTTTCGTCAGCTGACCCAAAGAACTAGCTGTGACAGAAAGCAACAGTGCTTTTATATTGTCGACTTTAAACCACTACCTCCCTCGAAGAGGCAAGCAACCTTAGTCATCAGCTCAAGAACAATTTCGGACCTTTTGGTTAATGTTATAGAACGCAAATTCGAACATTTGAAAGTTATTGTTTTGGTTCGTTTTATTACTGGGTTAGAGGTGCGTGGCCAGTTGCAGTCGTATTTTACGTATAGATTGCTGTGAACTACTCGGAACTTGGGCAACACTCTGCGAGGAAAAACCCTCTTTTTCTGGCTCAAACTAATATAGGCCAAGAAAAAATAAACATTAACAACGCAATCATTATTTCTATACTTTTGCCGATGTAGTCATTCACTGTCCAGAACCATATCTAATATCGTACTATCTCTGCTCAACGGTTAAGAGACTTGTACATAGCCACATTTGCGTGTCTGGCACAATTTTTCAGGGATGCTTGACCCTGAAAAATGACACATAGAATCCCAATATCTGTGTGTCGTAGGATCTTGTGATAATGTGGATCGCATCTATGAATTTCCGGATAGAGTTCTCAATCTTCCGTCTTTAGGATATAAATTAAATAAATAAATTATTGCTGGGATATAAATTAAGATCTGCATTAGAATGGATCCAACAACATAATTCAGTAACACAAAATCCCAGGATTTTGGACACTATCATTCTGGATGAACCTGACACTTTTACTTATTTCACTAGTTGCAGATTGCCACATCTAAATAAATCTATAATATAAAAATGATTCGCTGAATGTGTTGGTAAGCGCAAATCTCAAGAGCAGCTGAACCGATTTTGCTAATTCTTTTTTTAGAATATTCCTTGAATTACGAGGATGGTTCTTATGGAGGGAAAAATAAAGAAAATTTAAAGAATTGACTGTTAGGCGGTACGAAGTTCGCTGGGTCAGCTAGGTAATTATAATTTTTAAAGTACCTATTTGTTCTCTAGGTTTCCAACTAAAAAATATCTTTTCAATAAATGGTTTGCTCTATTATTTCTCGGATAATATACTATAAACTTGTCATCTTAAAATTACTACTTTCAAACTTAAAAATCTTATTATTAACTTTAAAATAAAAAATAATTTGAAATTAAATAGTTCGGGTCAATCACGATTTTCAACCGCAATTATTTCCTTTACTTTAAGAAGCTTTTAAATTAAAAATTAAGATAGCTTGGTAGGATAAAAACTTGTAAAACAGTTTATATGTTTACTGCCTTACTTTGAAGACAAATAAATATTTCTACTAATTTAAATTATTAAAATATTCGGTTATGTAGTAGAAGTGTGCCTTACAATGTTTGAAAACAAATAAACATTTTCCTTTTCTATTTCTGTTATTATTACGTTTATTGCATGTAGCTAAACAAATACAATGACAATATGGCGGTCTTCGTGCTATAAGCCTTTTTACCAGTCACCCATAGGTGGTGCGAGAAATTAACAGTTTACAATCTAAGCATTGGCGATAACTTTAGCGAGAGCGTCGTAGAACATGTTTTCGGGGTCAGTCTTCTTCTTGAGAGCCTGCAGCAATTCGGGATAAGTCTGCTCCGAGACCTCGAGGAACCGTCTCAAGGCGTGCTTCTCCTTGTCACTGCAGCTCTTGCAGGCTTCAGCCACGGACTTCGGATACTGGACTGCGAATGGAAGAAGACAGTCATTTGAAATCGAGGACTCATACCAAAGGTTATCAATTCTTCACGTAAGTTAAGTGAAAACTTTTTGTTGGTTTTCTGTTTCAATGCGTGTAAATTTTATGTTTTATTGTTGTTAGTTTTCTTCGTTTTTTTTGACACAACACAATTACTTGTTCTGATTCCTAACTAGGATACCCTGCGCTATAAATTTCCAGGCAAGGATATCACAAACATGGAAATACTGCCAGACTAAGGCCATTTGTACGAAAATATTTCAGCCCCTACTGGTAATCGAACCCACGACATCTGGCATGGTAATCATTGATACCGCTTGACCATCGAGGAAGTCCCGTATAGAAGAGGCATACCTCTAGCAGTGAACGACTAGTCCGATGAGTAAATGATGCACACATTGAATTTTTTAAACAATATTCTTTTCTCGTCACATCGTCACGAATTTGTTTTAAAAAAAACGTATGTTAAAATATCCTTTGTATTATTCCATAACATTATCTATCTGCAAGGCAAATGTCATGAATATCCGATTCCGAAATCCCGAGTTCGATACTCCAAATATTACGATTTACGAGTGGCAATGAAGTCTACAACGTCAAGTTATTAATTTTCATAATAATATTTTTTCCTCTGTGATGACATGATTATCATGATATTTTATTCCAAACTCGTGTTGTGCTCTTCAAACGTCTTGTTTCTTCATTCTTTACATATATATTATGTATTACAAATAATCTATTATGATTTTCCTGGGTGAATTTATACATAAGTACTTCCATAGCGTCCCAAGGTAAATCTATAGAGAAGATTACATACACAGATTTTGTTCTAGATGGTTTTTTCATTTACATTAAATATCCGCCTGTATCTCGGAGGTACAGGCCAGAGTTTGCCATGTGTCACGATGCTGCAGACCTCATTTAGTTGAAGTTTCCATTTTTATTATCTAATCAGATTTTATGGTGGTGGTTATTTTATGCCTTCAAGTATTAAAATTAAAGGACTACGACACTGGAAGAACGCGTAAACAAAATCATACAATTTTGTAAAGCCTGATATTTAAAATATTAAGAAAAACACTTCCTATCACACTAGCGATTTGTAAGCGATTCGAAAGCGAGACGATTGCGCAGCGATTTTGAGGTAGCAACTGATGTATTAGGTTTAACATGACTTGAGAAAAGCTGGTCAGAGTGGAGTTTTTTCTCCCGCTGCCTTATTCTCCACTACACTACGGCCCGAAGGCAGCGGTTTCCATTTCCATGTTACATTGCACTTTGATATTCAGCAAGCAGAATGTAAATTCTTTACGTTAAAATCAATAAAATTGAATTGCAGGCCGCGACTGCGGGGCACCATCGCGATGAGATCAGGAAACACACAACTGCTGGCTTTGTTACTTCATAGACGCAAGAAACGAAAGCAAGTACAAATAATCCACGAATCTCAAGGGGATTCGATCATTCCGTCGTAAGGTTGTCTGGAAGAAATTGCTTTTAACAATAAGGCCGCCAATTGCACTTTGTATCTTTATATGTTTTATATGTGCTCTGGTACAATAAAGAATATTCTTATCTTATCTTACTAAGTAATCGATTGGTAGAATTGCTCTCTACTATGTAGCGCATAAACGGGACGAGTTTTTATTTTAGTTATTAGTATTATTCATTCTTTTTCGCACAAAATATAACAAAAACAAGTTGTAAATAACTTGTCTAAGTAATCTATTGTACGAGCATCAACGACAGTCAAACCTCAAAACGCTTACACACCTATATTTGATATTATGACTCACATGGGGTGGGAAGGAATGTCTAGCGCGATTGTGCAAAATGGCGTCGACGTAATAATCGCGGCGACATCGCCGTGATTGTGCAGCATCGCCACGCTCGTCGCGCAATCGCATCGCTATCAAATCGCTCGCAAATTGCTAGTGTAGGCTCTTAATGCTCAGGAATGAGCCGTTTTCAGCACAAATTCACAAAGCAAATCATTGTTTATGAATTTGTTATAGCAATACCACTCGCTAACCGTGAAGGAAAACATCGTGAGAAAATCTGAGTGTCCGAGGTGTTCAAATACCTCAGCGCTTGACATTGACAATCCGCAGTAGGCACGCGCGGTAATTAAGCCCATACTCTCTCTCTCTCTCTGAGAGAAGGCCTGTGCCCTGCAGTAGAACGTTGATAGGCTACATGAAATGTAATTGAACTAATAACTCACCCTTCAAAACTTTCAGCAATTCACTGTTGCACGCTTCTTCTAGGAAGCAGGTAAAGATGTTCTTCAGTCTTTCTTTATCGGCCAGCACTACCTCTATATCGACGATGGTCGCGTTCGAGGTGACGTCACTGGGCTTGGAATTGTATATCTCATTGGCAGCGCAAGCTCCGAAGACCAGGAAGGCAATGAGTACAACGCACTTCATGATGGTGGGACCGTGTTGGCTGCCAAGAAATATGAACAACATGTAGGATGCTGGCCCGGACTGGGACCTGAAACCGGCCCGTTTACTTAAGACATACTATTGTCCTCCACTCTTCAAGAGAAAGATGAACTTTGAAGTCAATCCACTGGAAAACACAAATTAAAGTATTGTGTCGCGATTTGTTATAGATAGATAGAATATTCTTTAGTATGTTTGTCTAAGTCTCTAATGTAATTCGTGGTATGTACCAGGAATTACATTAGAGACTTAAACAACACTCTTATACTATCGGTTCGAAAAATCACTCGCATTTATTTAGATACCTGATTGTCACTTTTTGCAAAAACCTATTATAAAAAAGGAGACTTGACTTTTTACGTTGGTCGCGCTAACTTACATCTGGTGAACACAGACAGTGTTCGTTATTTATTTAATTTTAAAGAATAGTAACACAGTATAACAGAATATAAAACACTCCTCAGAGATAGTTTAATCCATGGTTATACGTTTTTCCATTTAATATATATTTGAAACTGCCTCCGGGGAGAAGGTGGTTATATAAATGCCTTCATCCATCGTTTGCTATATTTAAGATAGTGGAATGAAAACACAAGAATGGTTATTGGAGAATGAGAAAGTTTAACTCAGAAACTGACTGTGGAAAAAAATATAAATATAAAACTAACCGTCTGTGCAGCCAATTATCCAAAAAGTGACAAAGAAATAATTGTGTCTACGTTTTTATACTGCAAATATTCACAAAGGGTTAACTAGGGGTCATTTGGGATTAGTTGTTATATACATCTTTAGAAAAACTTCATTGTTTTCTTCCTCACAAAAACCTCATTTGTTTTAATTTAATAACAACAATCAAATAGTAAAAAAAATCCTCTTTCAATTGAACACGTTAGATAATCACAAACTAAAATACATCACCACCGAATATTTTTTACACCATCTGCTGTTTCCTGGTAGAAAATGCCTACAGCATTCAGTCGGTCACATTGCCACTGTATTTGTGGACCTACATGGAATTTTACAACGAAGGTAATGATAAAATAAGTAAGATACCCAAATAGCACATCAACCTTGCACGGTATTCAATTACGTCACAGATAATTTTGCAACTAAAATGTTACCTACTCAAAAGTGACTTTACCAAATTGTTTTCAGAGATAACTGTTATGTCCAAGTTGCAAGCAAAATATCCCAAACACGTTCCAAATTAAAAACCTATTTAGAGGCTAAAAATTTCACCCATGCCGGGATTCGAACCCGCAACCTCTGGCTATCCGTACCAGTTAGTGCATTAAAAATAAAAAAATAGTGTAAACGTTCCAAATTAGTAAATCGCTGATGTGATAATACGTAACGACTTATTGCTCACACTCGCAAGACTCGAGTTCCTGGAAAAAATATCAGAGAAACAGCGCTTTTGGTGTGGTTTGATATTGCAATATAGGCAGGAACTTCTTGCATAATAAAATAAATACAAAATTTTTGTAAATACGAAGTTTTATTAAAAACTTTACAAACTATCACAGATTCGCTTTTTTACGACAATATTTTTTAATGTATTTTTGTATAATAACAATATTTTTATAGGTATTTTTGCCTTTCACCACCAGAAACTTTGTTAAATATCTAGAGAAAATAAAGCATAACAAAATTTACGCGTTTATTTACAGATGTTAAGAATATTATCCCTTTATGTACCGTGAAGTTAGTTACATAACATAAATGTATCAATCATTTCAGCTACCAAATTCGCTTTTTTTAATAAACGTTACATGTTTTGACTACGTAAGATCACAGATTATAGTTCACCAACCTTGAAATAAGGCCGTCTTTGCACGCAATTTTTATCACAAGCGTGTTACTTAAGTTTTAATTATACAAAAGCATACAAACCACTCCAACAATTATCCGTTAATCGTGCATGGATGACTCTATTTTTGGCACCACCCTACGAACACGACCACTATAGATGAAAATCAAAGTATTTTAACGTACAAAATTTACATTCCGTTTCCTGAATGTCAATGTAAAATGTAAGCCGCTGCCCTCGGGCCGTAGTACAGCCGTAGGAGAAAAAGGCAGCGGGAAAAAACTCCACTTTGACCTTTGTCTCAAATAATCTTGAACATCAATTGCCACCTAATAATGATAGGATTCTATGAATAGAACCATAAAACCATGTTGATATTTTATTTCTGTCTAGCATTACGTTACGTTTATTACGAGTCAGTTTAGTAAGATAAGTAAGAGTCAGATGCGAAAGTAAAGGTGCGATCAGTGAAAGATCGATAGCGATCTGTCGCGTGGAAAACTCCCTAAGCGTAATTTTATAATTTGTTTTAAGATGAAAAAAAAAACAAATCATGTCAAGATCCTGTCAATCGCTTATTCAGAGAAACAGAGGACAAACAATGAAAACGACAAGACTGTCGCTTAAAGTGGCTCTGAGCGAAGAGTGAAAAGTGAAATTGAAATTAAATTGTTATTAAGTTCTAACTAGTTAATATTGTTTAATCAGTTTTTGTTCTTTTCAGATTCTCGGTAACATAACCAATATTGACACACTGAAATCTTACATTGGTCAGCTCAGTATTAAAGGGATAATTACTGTTTAAAACTGCACGAAAATAAACAAGGACTTCAGACAACCTTATTCAGTCTCGGCGAGCAGTTTCTCCAAGTCTTCCTTGTGCTTCTTTTCGGGGTCGAAGATCTTCACCAGCTCCTCCCAGTCGTCTGGCAATTTCTCTTTGTAGGCCACGATCATTTTGCGGATCATCGTGCGCTGCTTTGGGGAGCACTTCTTGCAGTTCGTCTCGATGACATCGGGCATTATTTCTGGAAGAAATCATTGACGGTGGTAAGTACAGGTCTAGTAATGGAATGGGTTTATGTATGATAGTCATTTATCGGAAATGGCAATGGTTTTTTGGACTTAGTATTTTGCGGTTACGACAGATGCGAAACAGAGTGCTTAGTGCGAGTTTTTTAACTACTCGATCGCGTTAACGTAAACTCATATTTCTATGGCATCGAGGAAGCGCCACCTAGCGACAAGTATGGAATTTAAAATTGCTGAGTGCGAGTTGTAATGGTATACGTTGAGAAGTGAACACGTTTACCAACCAAAACACGAATAAACGCGAGTACGAGTTGTACTGTGACAGCGTTTTGCCAGTTCGAACGGTTAACTTACTCATACTCACTACTCAATGCTCGATTAACGCGGTAGTAAAGTTATTCGATTGGATTTGTCAAACTCGCACTAAGCACTCTGGCGTTTTGACTCGAGCTGGATAGATTTTGGTGGCATCTATCGGTATTTTGGAATATCACTCATTGTATGGCGAGCAGTATGTATCTTCGTCGCGAATAGGTATAATATTTACGAAAGTATGACAATATAATGTTATCTTCGTCATGTATGATGGTCGTCTGAATTGTATGGCAAGCTATATGGTATGTTAAAATAGTACCTATCTTCGCCGTTTGTGACGCCCTTTAGTGGACACAAATGGAGGGTTGGTCGTGCTTAGAATTGAAATTAAACTGATAAAAAAGAATTTATAGCCTTGAGAATAGTTTCTATGAATAGTCTCTTGAGGCTATTTCTTTCTTATTTGTTATTCTCGGCCATGAGCACGAGTGATTTTCCTGTGTCCTCTAAATGTATCGGCATAGTTTCATTGCGGTGTCGTTTGTAAAAAAAAACAAACTGCATTTAAATCGGAATTTCTTCATTAGGGAGACTTAAGATTCATAAGTAATTGACGCCAGCATATAATAATAGGCACCTATAGTCACTTTGGGATTCAGACCCGGAAAAACGTGAGTTTAATGCAAATTGCTTAGATTAGTGTCTCTAGCAACCATTTCTTTTCTTTTGTTTTGTACAAAATGTAAACTTTAGGGAACAACCATAATGATACAAGTTTTTTACAAGTTATAGTCAGTATTGTTCTAGGCGGCTCTTATGCGACCCAAAATAATTTTATACAGCACTAGCAATGCCTGCGACTACATTGGAGGACTCATAAAATTAACTTGTGACTGGGCCCCCTACATACAAACTTACAAACATATTCCTCTTTGTAATATTATAGTGTAGATGTTAGTTATACATGAAATATATAATTCAACAGAGTAATATATCAAATGTTATGCTCGTGAACGAGTGCTGTTCGTGTGTCTGGCCGCAGCGCTTATGTTTTCCCCTATTATTTTGTGACATTTGACTAATGCTTTGGCATTTAGAATTGTTAATGGCAATCATGAAATCATATTAGGTTAACATAATTATGGCAACTGATGTATTTGGTTTTGAGATGATTTGAGAAAAGATGGTCAGAGTCGAGTTTTTTTTCCGCTGCCTTTTTCTCCACTACAATACGGCCCGAAGGCAGCGGCTTACATTTTACATTGTACATTGACGTTCAGCAAACAGAATGTAAATTCTTTACGTTGAAATAAATTGATTTGAATTTGAATGTAACATTTTTACCCATCTAAGTTTGAAGTTAAAGTTCACATTTTTTTGACGTAGTTTTCACATTTGATTCATTTATTTATTATACAATTTACGGACTTAAAAAATACATCCGCAGGTTGGTTGGTTCACAAATATTTGTTAACATTTACTTGTTAACTATAAAAATTCATAAATGTCATATGCGAAGGAATCAAAATTAACACTGTTTTCCAAATACAGTCTGTAAAGCCAAAAAAAGTTTATTACCAGCCAAATTGTTTCAGGATTGATCGATATTCAACAACTGCTTGTTTGAAAATATATATGTTTAATTGAATTTTACGATAGAATATTTTTTCCTCAAACTCAGGTACTTTGTCACAGACACTTTGAAATTTCGGAGCGCAATGAGATCAAGAAAAATCTACATCTACAAATCCCTAATCATAAACCTGGACTCTACCAGGGTTTGTCACTTGCCATGATCCTGACGATTTATTTCGCTTCATCAACATTAATTAGTCATTACATGCACGTATGCTGGTTTTGGATAACTTATAGCTAGCTATTTGCTAATACAACCCCTAGTTGTTCAATTATGTCTGGGGCATTCCTTACCGGCTCTCCTACCTACAATCGCTCGATATGTTTGATATGATATCAACCCTTTATATGTCCACACTGCTGGGGCAAGGGTCTCTTTCTGCATCGCAGGAAGGTTAAGTTAGGTCACCACGAGTTGGTGGAGTATGGCCCCCAAGTCTGGATTGGTGGAGAATCGTAAGACAGTGGTGGACCTTACGCTCAAAAGTTATCAAGCCGCCCATAAGGCTTAACTTAATGGCTTAACGACTGCCATTACATGATAGCCGGCACCAACGGTTTAGCGTGCCTTGCAAAGTAAGGAACTGCTCGGAAAAAATGCCACTAGTGGTAGTCACGAGATGGTCACCCATCCAGCACCTGACCGCACCTGTTATTGCTTGAGCCAAGTGATTGATTACAATCACTCGGCTCTACCAGGCCACGAGCGCTTCTCATTGCTAGATATACCGCGCTAAGAATTGATAACCTGAAAACCATTTTACTTGTAAAATAATTAGCCACTTCCAGCAAACAAAAGTTTTTAATTTTTAAAATCAATCATATTTAGTTATTTACCGTGTCAAGTCAATGAAAAATTTATCTTGTCTAAGAGGTGTAAGTTTGTCTCCCGGAGGGGTAACTTGTGTACCGCTTGGGAATATAAACTTAGCCCTCTTCGGAGACGCTGCATACACGTACTCCACGTTAGGGTTCTTTTTATCTTACCCTTCGCTATGTGTTTGGATAATGTAGAAATATAGGCGCATAGACTGCGATAGCCCAAGTTCTCGGTCTCTTGGTTCTCGGATATTTATAGCAGCCTATTACCAACAGTCCTCTATAAGGTAAACACGACTGTTTGACTGGTCTTTAGCTGGCACCCTTTTCCAGTAGTTGTAGACTCAGGCTTGTCTTGTCCTTATAGCAAAGACATTGAGTTGATTCGGTTTGTCAATGTTAAAATCAATGTGCCTTCGTCCATAGCGAACTATACTGCCTCTTCAGTGCTAATTTAGCCAGATGGTTAAATCATAACTCGACATCTCGAGGTCGCCACTTCCTTTTATTTTATCTAGACTATTAAAATGTAGGTACAAAGGTACTACCTAGGAGTACTTAAAGTAAGTACTCGGGTGCATTAAGTGACATAATCGCTTGGTAATTGATGGTGACTCGAAGCACTATTATTACACGTCAGATTTTTCCGCACGTGAAATCGAAGTAAACATTATCGAGTTCTCCAAGATTCCAAAGTTCAACCGACCCAAGAACCTTTAACTTATTACTTGTTTTAAACACTTCTGACGTTACTTGGATTCTTGGAAGTGATCAATGTTACTTTGAAGCAATGTGGTAACACGGTGGTAATTAAGCCCATACACTCTCTTTGAGAGGGTATGGGCTTAATTACCACCATGTTTATCGCGTTTAAAAGCATTTCACAAACGGTTCTCTAAAAATAGTTTTTATGGCTAATACTCCACGTCTTTGAAAAAATACCATTATAGTCACTAGACTTCGTAAACTCACTCTTAATGGACTTGCCCTCAGGAGTACAACCGCCTTTGTCCTGGAAACACTGAGAGTAGGCCTTCAACAGGCGCTCGTTGGAGACCAGGTCGTCCACATCCAGGTCATCGAGCTTGGTGTCGTAGATCTCTTCCTCCGACAAAGCCAGGGCTGCGGTGGCCACGAGCGCCAGGATTATAAAGAACTTCATTGCTGGCGTTTTCTAAAAATGTTGAGAAGTAATGTTTAGTATTTTATCGTGACCATTTTTTATCGTGATTAGACCAGTTTAATGTATAACTAAACTATAGTTTCGGGTTTGGGTGATTTTTCAGAAGTAGTATATAGATATGCAGTTTGCTCTCATTCGTGAGGTCATATTTACCAAGTAAAGTTTTAATTTCTTTTCAAGTAAAGTTTTAGCTCATATAACCAAAGAATAATTTTAGTTATGTGGGACAAATACGCTCCCTACGAATCGGGCGCTTACTAATTTATACTTGATACTTGAAATCATGGTTTTAATTCTTCTCATGTTACAATAAAGTGCCACAGAACATATGCGCTAGTCCCACTATCAGTACTTTCAAGAAGCAGTTGAATAAGCATTATCTATCTCTATCATAACATTGAGCTATGTCGATATCAATCCTTATATATCCCCACTGCTGGGGGACGAGTCTCTTCCTGCGTCGCAGGAAGTTAAGACCATACTCCACGACAGGACCAAGTCCGGTTTAGTGGAAGATTGTATGACAGTGGCGGGCCTTACTGTCAGAAGTTATCAAGCCGCCCGCTATTATGGAATGGCGGCTTAACGACTGCCATTACATGACAGCCGGCACCAAGGCACCCTTGCAAGGCACGTTAAGACGTGCCTTGCGAAGTACGGACGCGCTCGGAAAAATATGTCACTAGCGGTAGTCACGGGACGATCACCCATCCTGCACCTGACCGCGCCTGTTGTTGCTTAAATCAAGTGATTGATTCCAATCACTCGGTTCGACTAGGCCACGCGCGCTTAGGTAAGTAATGCTTCGTATTGCAAAGTTTCGGGAAAGGTAAGATTCAAATAATTCCCCTATTCAAATAATGGATTAAGGAATGAGGCTGAAATTCACTGTAATTGGAGGGTCTTTAGACTTTTTATGAGGGAATTTCGCTATTAAATGTCAGTAGATAAATTAAAGTTTAGTGTCTTCGTTGCATTGCCAAATAATATCAGCATGAGATAGAATATTATTACTCTTGCTATTCTTGCTAACATACTGTACAGACAAAGCACTCTATATGTCCCACCACAGGCCTTCTTTCAGATGGATTGGCGAAATCAAGTGCTGGTGTAAGTAAATAAATAACGTCCACACAACACCATCACTTCTCTTGGTCCCGAACTAGGATATCCTATGCTATAGTCATCAGACAGGTACATTACAAATATGGAAATACACCTAGACTGAGGTCATTTGTACAAATATTCGGTAGGAATAAAACCCATGATCTCTGGCGTGGTAATCAGACGTGAAACCACAAGACCAACGAGGCAGTCAATGTGGACACGACACTTCGGCTTCTTCATAATGCTCTTGGGAAATTATATAGGGTTTTAACTCTTGTTCATCATAATCAATACTGAATCCTGATTCAGCATTTACCCGGAAAGCCTGCCTTCACAAAGGTTCGAATATTCTAAAGGCTGCTTTTAAGTGTAGCTTCCGTCTCACTTGCACATTCATGTTTAGTTTTTGTGAAAATGTGAACGTTTGATCAATGTGGTCTGAGGCTTTGCTGGATAGTAATATACAGGCCAGCCTGCGTAATACGAAAACACGAGCCACGCGTTTCGTGGCGATTAAATGTAAGAATCTGACAATTAATGCAATGGAAAGCCACGATTTCCGACATCTAAAACGCGCGACCGGCGTCGTACTACCCAGGCTGATCTAGGTTAAGAAACCCGAAAAATTAGAAGTACCTATAAGAAAATCCCAGAAGCTCACCGAGTGTAATGCACCTGAGTACTGCACCAAGAACAGCTCGAGACTACTGACATAATTGTTTGATTGCGTTACCCTTTTATATTTTATTTCCCAGACAACCTACTTAATTCTTGAGGTAATTCATGCATTATGTCGTCGAGTACTTTGGTTGGATGCAATCATAAAAAAGTAATGTTGCGCTATTGTTTTTTTTTTTGGAGTTTCAAGATTGAGCATCGTTACCCGTACAGTTTGTTCCAGTCAAATGTTACTAGGAAGCAAAATCTACTTGTATTATAATGATACAAGGAAAAGTACTAGCTGAGCCAGCAAATGTCATTTTTCTATGTTAATTTCCAAAAAAATCCATAAAAATCGGAGGAGTTCGATTACAAGCACTGTGACACGATATTGGATAAAATATAAATATCATCAGTCATTTCTTTGCATTCCCACAGCGTTCTAACAATGTAACAGACAAACGATAATACGAGGAACATAGTCCAAAGTTAACACTGTATTATGTCATCTAAAATCTGTGATGATGATGACTCATCTTCACGCTTACGTACTTATATTTATTTTTCTACATAATTATAAAAAGTGGCTTTTTGAATATTTTAATCGCCTTCTGTTACCGCCTCACCTTTCTTTAATCGCCAATTTGCTTTAAGTATGTGTGTCTATGCACAGAAATGTGTGTTGCGGCACAGAGAGTTTGGTCACGCCGTCGTTACGCCGCCGTCGCGTCGCCGCCGTCACGTCGCCGCCGGGGAGTGAAAATGGCGGGACATTTTTCTGGACAATTATTTGTATGTGCGCTCGTGGCCTAGTAGAACCGAGCAATTGGAATCAATCACTCGGGTCAGGCATCAACAGGTGCGGTCTGGTTCTGGATTGGTGACCGTCCCGTGACTAACGCCAGTGGCATTTTTCCCGAGCGCTTACGTGCTTAGCAGGGCACGTTAAGCCTAAGCCGTTTGTGCCGGCTGTCATGTAATGGCAGTCGTTAAGCCATGTCAAAGGCCTTGTGGGCGGCTTCATAACTTCTGACAGTAAGGCCCGCCACTGTCTTACGATTCTCCACCAACCCGGACTTGGCTCCTGATGTAGAGTATGGCCTAACCTTTCTGCGATGCAGGAAGAGACCCGTGCCCCAGTAGGGTTGATATCGATATTTTATATAGCTTTGATCGTGTCCCACTTCTAGATAAAGGCCTTCCCTAAAACTCTCTATTCTTAGATGTTTGTGGCCATTTCTTGTCAACCCGGTAGAAAGGCCGTATTATTGTCGTCCTGCCATTTCCGATATCGCAAATGTGGTCAATTTGCGATATTCGTCGCATGGAACCCAGTCGGTGGTGAATTTTGCCCGTGACTATGCACATACGTAAGGCTAACCATCTCAAATCCATCTCAGCTTAACTTCGGTTTGAAGACTGCAACAACGGTTACACATTTCTCCGTATTTTTCTTAAAAGTTCTCTGCCTCAAGTTTCACGATTGTATGCAAATTAAATTAAGAAGCCGCATGCAACTACTTTTTTTAAAGAGTTGCTTATACGCTGCACATGCTTATTACTACGCCGACGCCGATTGACTTTTTTCCTCACGCAGCCGTCGACGTAATTCACATGTCTAGAGGTACAGTCGACAGCTCAGCAACCTTTACATAGGAGAATTCTAATCAGTTACTTTGAACACGACTTATTAATAAAATGTCGGAGATGATCAATCGACGACGCGGGCTACGTCTCCATATCACCATGATTAAGCTCTTCGAAAGCAGTAAATCTGGCCGAATTATTTCGACAAAAAATCTGGTAATTTAGGTGATTCGATATCAACTCTTGTATGTCCCCACTGCTGGGGCACGGATCTCTTCCTGCATCGCAGGATGGTTAGGCCAAACTCCACCACGGGGGCCAAGTCCGGGTTGGTGGAGGATTGTAAGACAGTGCAGGACTTTCAGAAGTTATCAAGCCACCCATAAGGCCTCTGACATGGCTTAACGGCTGCCATTACATTACAGCCGGCACCATCGGCTTAACGTGCCTTACGAGGCACGGAAGCGCTCAGGTGATTCCAAATATTATTTAAGAATATGTAGTACTTACGATAGTTTTACTTCCAACAATGTAAGGGTTGACCTGCTGTTAACTGTACTAGGCTGGTAATTAAGCCCATCCCCTGACTTTTTATGCCCTGTAGTGTATTCTTTCTAAATTTAGTTTCTAAAGTAAATTCGTTTAGTTGTTTATTATTCTTTTGAACATTGCACTGGTATAAGTGGTATTGTCAGGAAGATTAATTTGTATCACGAATCACGACTCTACCATCGCAGTGATGACAAGAAAGATTAGCAGTACTATAACTGGAGCAGAGTGCGTGATTTTCCTGTTTGTGCGCCAAGTCAAGGAGGTTCCTCGTCCATGAATGGATTAATGAATAGGTCTAGGACTATCTGCAGGATTATCTGCAGAGTTGACAACGGAAGAACCCATAAAGCTCGGTGTAAATTAGTCTCACACAAGGTCATGTCCGCACGTTATTTTTAATTACGTTAATTACGAGTATCAAATTAACAAATCTTTCCGTTTTATGGATGATGACGATAGGCGAATGACGATAAAATGTGCCAAACTTAGGAACATTTATTTTTCAAAGATATTATCTAAGCATAATACCCGATAACAATGTGCCAATGACTGTGTTTAAAAACGTTATAAGTAGATAGAGATAGAAGACACTTTATTGTAAATAAAAATGGAAATTACACAGATATTTTTTAACCTAAGAGTACAAACGTATCTATACTTATCCAGGGCAATTACTGAAACTTTCTAATTAGATTTTGTGTTTGACAACAACTCCGAATTTTAGACCACAACAACGAGTTGAATTTATATCAGGGTATATATGATTTTGTTAAGCTCGCGCTCTGCAAGATTTACTAATGTAACCGCCCTACAAAAATTGTCCTATGTAGAAGAATATTGATTTTATTTAATATAATTTCAATCACAAAGTGCCAATGAATTAGAAAACCTTCATAAATCAAACTCATCGTATGAATAATACTTTGGAAAAAGAGAAAATTTAACAAATTCAAAACTTATAGAACAATAGTTTTTGTAATCTCTAACCGACTCGTTTCCGTAATTATGACAAAACGTTGTGAAGAAACCTATCCTTAGCTAAGAAATTTTCTCTGAAAGACGGCCAGCCAATGCATGCAGCAAGAGAACGTTTTTAGGTTAAATTATAAAGTAATATGTCTGAACTGCTCTTTTATTTTACGGGCACCAAATGCTGAGCCATTGCAATTGTCTGTCGTAGTTTGTAGCAGAAAACATCGGTAGGAGTCTTGTGCGGAATTATACTTAACTAGCTGACCCAGCGAGCTTCGAACCGCCTAAGAGTCGATTCTTTGATTTTTTTTTCTCTCCGTAGAACTATCCTCGTACTTCAAGGAATATTCTAAAAAAAAAATTAGCGAAATCGGTTCAGCTGCTCTCGAGATTTGCGCTTACCAACACATTCGGGGATTCATTTTTATATTATTGATTAACTTTTTCAACATAAAATCTATGAATCAGCCGACGGTCATATTTAAAATTACTTCCCGCCAAGTATTTTGGTTGTACTGTAATTTAAAAATACAACACATTGGGTACTGTCTGTTAGCTTTTAGAATACACCTCGGCTACTATTGGAAAGAATCGGATATATTCGTGTAATAGAAATATCGCAACTAATATGACACTTAATTTGTCATAACTTTTCAAAATATTGAAGAAAAGTTTTTTACAGAGCAGAGAGTAGTATACACTCGTGTGCTTTCGGCGAAAACCGAAGCCTACTCTAGACCCCGAAGTATATTCTAAAAGCTAACAGTCTGTAGATACATGTTAAAATTGTTACGCGTGCTTAAAACACACGCTTAGAAGTCTTGTGCGTATACTTGTATTATTTAAGAGTAGTAAAGAGCACGTAGGTCAAATATTTCGGCAAGTAGAAGCGTGCTTAAACTTGTTGTACTGAGTTAAGGCTTTATTTGGTCACGTACTAAATAAAGCCTTAACTCAGTAATCAACATGATCATTATGATTACTTATGTTTACTCCATACTGAGGACGTTCATAATTATTTATGTATTATCTTGTGAATTCTGAGTGTCATCCTTTAATCAAAGCTAATATCCCATCAGCTTTTTACAGACATTTGTTAAATGTTGGAATAAAACGGTAGATTATATTTAACAAAACATACTTTTATTAACAGAACTTTCGTGCACGGAAATATCACAGACAAACTTACCAATTTTACGTAACCAAATAACTGTCTATCATTGTTGTTTTATAAAAAAATTGTAAATGACAAATATTTAGAGTCTGTTGCGTGTATTTTAATACTAATTGTGATGGTTATTCTTTAGTCTTCAGCGTCAGCGTGGATGGTTAGTTTACACTGGTCATTATCCTTTTAGTTTGTCGCAGACTGGTTGAGGATGTCCGGAATCAAGCAGTAGCGTGCCCCCGGGGAGGCTTCACTCAAAGACAGCTGCGCGCTTGAGAGATTACGGCCGATGTAAACCACCTTTTGCCTAGCGAACTTCTTTAGTCGGTGCCATTAAGGAACTTGTTGAAGGACTCTGTGTATTCGTGTTTGGGATCGGTCTTTTCAACCAGTTCCTGCCAGGTTTCGGGTAGCTTGGATTGGAAGCCTTTGATGACTACGCGGACCAGCTCGCGCTGTTTCGGCGTGCATTTGAGGCAGGTCGTCCTCACTGCCTCAGGAAGGACCTCTGGGGAAAGAAAAGATAATGTTGTTTTTTTTCGGATTTTAAACATCTTTTTTGTTAAATGGCTTACTCCACTTACACAATATAGTGAATCCTCTCTGAGTTTTACCTAAGTCCTGTTAGATCAAGATGAATACTTTTTCACAAGGATTGGACGGTGTCAAGAAAGCGGCTGGAGAGCAATGGATAAGATTGATTCATTGAAGATTGAATCAAGTCATGAATATCAGTATTTTAATTTTTTGACGACCTCTGTGGCGTAGCGGTAGCGCGTCTGCCTACCATGCAAGAGGTCCCGGGTTCGAATCCCGGCTGGAAACAAAAAAAAAACAGTCCAGGTCTTGGATGTTTACATGTTTGTGATGTCGTTGTTTCTGGTTCCCACGACACAGGGTATCCTAGTGTGGGGCCAGAAGCAATGTATGTGCCTGTATGTAAATGTTATGTTATGTTATTTAAAAACAATTATGGTGTAAATTCCGTGGAAAATTGTTTTTTTTTTTTTTTCAAAAATTAAGAATTCTTTGATCGCTTACTCGTGGGTTTCTACACATCACTGGTGATTCTACCCATCCTGCTAAATAAGAGTTGTTCAGTATGATAATTATAATCACCCCGATCGGCAATTCTACACAGCATACCAATCGCTTCCAAATCTACAAACCAACAGTGCAAACTGCAAAGGCTACTCACTCTTGAAATCGGTTCCCTCAGGGGTGCAAGGCCCCTTTTCCAGGAAGCAATTGCCGTAGCTCTTCAGCAGACGGACATTCTCGACCAGCTCGTGGGCGTTGAAATTCTCGTACTTGGTGTCGTAGTGTTCGCCGGGACGAGCCACAGCTACCGCCAGAAGAGCACATAGTGCGATGATTGTCTTCATCTTTGGAATCTGGAAGATACGAAACATGGTATCAATGATATCAACCCTTTGTTTGGCCACACTACTGAGGCACGGGTCTCTTACTGCATCGCAGGAAAGTTAAGCCATACTCCACCACGGGGGCAAAGCACGGGTTGATGGAGAATTGTAAGACCGTAGCGGGAGGTTATCAAGCGGCCCATAAGGCCTCTGGCATGGGTTAACGACGAAACATAAGGAGTCTATTTTAAAGCGATCGAAAGTGACTTTGTATGAGATGTTCATTAGTATACGTAGGGTTATTTTACAAAGGGCCTGACGCTATAAGAAATGGTCTGGCGCACCAAATCCCTAGGCACGTATGCAGTAACTCAATATCCTGGTATGGACCTAGAACGTTTTGGGATAATGCTGCAGAATGAAATGTAAGAAAATGTCACTGTGCACCAAACCAGTCGTATGAACTCTCTAACAAGAATTGGTTAACAAGAGTTCTTGAGTTCTTAGAAGACGTGCTATAATTACATTACACTTATTGTTAAAGTTGATGATAGAGTCACGTATATAAGACACTAAAACTTGTAAGGCCCACTCACTCTATTGTGTTCCGTTCTCGTCGGCAATACGAAAAGTACTATGCTCAAATTAACAGATTGAGTTTCTTATATATGTGACGGTCGACAGGAAAATATGTATGAATAAGTTTGCTAACTAATCAAATTGTAAACATATCAACCGCATCGATCTTTAATGTTTGCTGACGCGATGAGGTAAAAAATATATTACTATGCGATGGTAGCGAGAGGCGAGAGATATTCTGTAGGGTTTCTCTGGGGTGTAATAACAAAAATGAGGAGACTTAGGAAGAAAATTAACCTGCAAAGTATTGCTAAAGTGGCTATGCAGCAATTAACCGCAAGTAGACGATTTGCAATTTGATCGCCGATTAGATCCGGTTGCGGGCATATGGTCAGTGCGGGAGATAAATCGCAAGTGGGCTCACTGCCTTACTTTTTTAGTATAGGCTCAGTCGTATTATTTGTATTTGGCAAGTATGTTTCATTTCTTGGCTCTGCATAAATATCTTTACTAAATTATCAACTGTTTCTAACTGAAAATCACTTTGCTAACGGTCTGATACTTTGTCACAACTGTAATTTATTTGTCTATCATTTCATCAAAATAGCTTGAGTTCAAAATAGCCAAGATCATTGGTGGATGACGTATAACGCATGCAAAGATATGTTTTATGTAGCGTATATAAGTCCCACTGGAGAGAGAGATATACTTCTCTCAAAGAGAAGAATTACCACGCATGCCCACCACCAATTGGCTAATTCAAGCACTGAGGTACCTGAATCCCTCAGATACTCAGGTTTCCTCGCGATATTTTCCTTCAAGGTTAGCGAGTGTTACTGCTATTAAAAATTCACCGATGTACGTAACTTAGAAAACAATGCCATTGGTACATGCCGGGATCGGAACTTACGACCTCCCGATTGAGCAGCCCTTCGTTTCGAACGTTATTTTATGCTTGATTAAAGCTTTTTATAAATACACGGACAGCTAACTCTACTCAGACGCGTAACGATCGACTTTACAATATAAAGTTAAATCGAAATACTGTAGATTGCACGTACTTGCATTGATTAAGCAAGAAATCTAAAATGTCGTTTGCTTCAATGTTCAGAATAGCCCTCATAGATGTTAAACTGAAAAACAAAACGAGTTATTTAACAAACAATGGAAAAAACCTTCGACAAACAAGAGTACGCCTCTAAAAACCATTTGGTACTTTCGAGATTATTTGTAGGATTCCGTAGCAGTATACTCGAGTTTCATATTAAGGGAAATAGTTACAGACGTTTTCTCAAACGAAACCAAAAGTAAAGAAGTCAAAACGTTGGTCAAGTATGACAGACGAAGAGACAGAACAAATAAATAATTAGACAAACTTCCAAACTAGGCTTTGTAAAACGTCTCGTTTGCATTCGTGGGCATAGAGTCCTACAAATAATCTCTTATAAATACCCGAAAATGTAATATTTTTAGGTATAAATCTGTATGCTGTTATACGTAAACATCGATGGCAACCCTTGTATGTCCCCACTGCCGAGGCACGGGTTAGGGTTAGTTAGTTGTATCCTAGTTAGTTACATCCTACATCGCAAGAAGGTCAGGCCATACTCCACCACGGGGGCCAAGTCCGTGGAGTTGGTGGAGGATTGTAATACCAACATTTGAAGACAGGATTGGAAGACAGTGGCGGGCTTTACTGTCAAAAGTTATCAAGCCGCCCATGAGGCCTCCATCTAGCCGGCACCAACTGCTTAACGTGCCCTGCGAAGCACGTAACTGGATCGGAAAAATGCCACTGGTGCTAGTCATAGACGGTCACCCATCCATGCACTGAACGCGCCCTGTGTTGCTTAACCTTCGTGATCGTTTAAGATCACGAAGGAATCACAGGCAGCCACGGCTACGAGTGATTCAAACAAACAATATCAATATTTTTTTCATCTGTGTTTTAGCTTAGAACCATTCTTATCAATTTAAGGCCACGTGCTATTATGCCACAAAATCTGTCATATTATAAAAATCAGCCTATGTAAACTGAAATATTTTTAGAGATTTAAAAAAAATCGCTAATCCTAAGCAACAACAAATTTTAGGTGTCAAAGAAGAGCTGCGCGGTGGGTCTAGGGATGTACAATAGTTCAGCAGATTTATTGCATAGCCTGAAATTTATACTTATTCTTTACATATATTTCATATAAATTATTTTTTTGTTTTCTTTTGTAACAAATAAGTCTTGTATATAAAAATAAAGAAATAAGTACGACGTTATGTCTTACTTTGCTAGTTTATTCAGTAGACATCCTCATAGCAACCTTTAAAAACCAAAATTCAAGGTTAATTACATTAGCGTTATATAATACGCAGACTTATTTCGAAGTATGTAACAAATTTTATCTTTTTCTCACTTTTCCTTCAGCAACTCTCCATCGTGGGTTGTCTGGAAGAAATTGCTCTAAACAATAAGGCCGCCAATTGCACTGTATCTTTGTAATAATTTTTGTTGTTTGTTTTTTCCTGTTGTACAATAAAGAACATTCTTATCTTATCTTTTATACTTGCATCGTATATAATCGATCGTTTTTTTTTTTATACCTTTGCGTATCACTACACTTCACTTTACGTCAATTAATTACACACACGCTGTAATGACAGTAATCGATGTGCAAACGAGCTTTGACTATGTTCACTCAACCACCAACACAATCCGTGTGGACTATACGTCCCACTGCTCGGCACAGGCCTGCTCTCAGCTCATACCCGCTGTTGGGTAAAGCACACAATTTTGGGCACATTTTGAAACACACGTTTCACAACCAACAAAATAAGAGGTCAATGTTCCAACTCATCTGACAGCTGTCAAGGACAGTGTTGCCAAAATCACACTTCTATTCTAAACACCCGCTGTGGATTGACAGACACTGATTTCAGACGTGGAGGTATGTAAACACCTCAGATACTCAGGTTACCTCACGATGTTTTCATTGATTTTAACGGTTAAGTCCTTAAGGATTATGTTACATTATTTTTCAAGCGCATTTGAAATATATGCAACAAAAAATTTGTGTAATTTACCATTAAATTAGTTTTGGGCGCACCCTGAGGGAGGCTTATCCAGCAGTGAACTGCAATAGGCTGAAATGATGACTATTAAATTTCATAACAGGATAGCTTTGGTCGAAGTACAACTTTTTTTAAACTACTCGTGTGTCTATAAACTAGGGCTATAACGTAGGTATATAGGCTGCATTATGTAAAGTAGCATGCTCGGCTGATGCGACGCCTCTTCGACTCGAACTCTAAATTAGAAAATCCAGCAACCCTCGGTGTGCGAGTCCTACTCGCACTTGGCTTAGTTTACCTCGACCACGTGCATAACCCATCTTGCTTGTTATGGAAATGTTATAAGTATATATAGTTGGTATTAATCCCACTCAGTTTTTAGACATCTGAGTCTCACAAATGCCCAATTCTACTCAGCACAGGTGAACAGGATACAGGATCAACCCAATGTAATTGGATTTATTTTAAGAAAATTATTATATATTTATGGCAGAGGCCTTATGGGCGGCTTGATAACTTCTGACAGTAAGGCCTGCCACCGTCTTACAATCCTCTACCAACCCGGACCTGGGTTGGTGGAGTATGGCCTAAACTTGCTGCGAAGTAGGAAGAGACCCGTGCCCCAGTAGTGGGTACATAAAGAGGGTTGATATTAACAATGAATATCATAACAGTTGTCACTTGTTTTTCGCACGCACTTTAGTCAACTGACAACTGTTAACAGCAGATTAACAACTCGTGTACGAGAAAACGAAAATTAGTCTCACAAATGCCATTTCTATGCCAATCCCATTTCTACTCATCTATCTACACGTCTTGAACGTTTATAAGTATAGGGGCAACTCAATGGAAATGGATTTATTTTTAGTAAATTGCACTTATATTATAGAGATCACTTTTAGTGATAAGGTTGCCGTCTGTACTCTTAGGTTAAGAAGTATCTGTGTAATTTCGATTTTTAATTTCCATTTTCTCTATCTCTATCTATCTTTCTATCTTCTTCTTCTTCAGGCTATATTAGTCCACTGCTGGACATAGCCCTCCCCTAATGAGCGCAAGGTTGTACCATTATTGGGGGGTAATGCCCATAATCCCCACGCTGGACATGCGGGTTGGGGTTCGCAGTTTGGTGGAATTGTACTGCAGAGGGCGCTGCTGCCCACCCCCCGGTTTGTGTCCCTTAGTCGCCTTTTACGACACCCGCGGGAAGAATTTGGGTTGGTGCTATTCTTTAGGCCGACACTACACAGCCTGTAACAAAATAATATTTATTTTCCCATACAAAAGTACGGAGTCAGTTGCTGAACTAATTACGTTGCGAAATCGTGAAATCATTCTTTAAACTTAGAAAGTAGAACATGGAACAGAAAATTTGTCACAAATTCCAGAATTCAATCGATTAATTTATTGATCACGCTGTGGATGTATAATACAATTAATAGTCGGTAGAATTGCCACAAATGTCCTTAGATTTTGACCAACGTATAAAAAAATCTTACGACCCGCGTAGAGGTCACAAAGTGCACTCATTTGAGTACTCGCGCCGGTAGTTCTCTGCGTTCCGCCTTATGACACTGACTATACATATTTGGTAATTTACCTTTGACAAATATTTTATTAATGCTGTAACCAGTCAAGGAGGAAAGATAACCATATCGGTATTTCTGGAAACATGTATCCATGAACATATTTTTTTGTGTTTGTGAACATTATGACAAAAAGCGATTTTTACCACGATTCGCACATAAGATAAGATAAAGAAAGAAATATTACTGATGTGATGAAAACTGATGAAACAAATCCAAGCTAGAAGGGTCTTCTGCTGACACTTTAAGAGGTCCTCCATCCACCAGTGCCTTCATTAGATCCTGGTCACTAAGTTTAACCCCATTAAGACATCAAGATCAAGCCCGCCTGTTACATAGATTTTTACCCGGCTGCGGAGCGGTGTTTTGCGCTTAAGTATGTTTGTACTTGTATAATTTTATTATTATGAATAAAGTTATCTAATCTATATGTTTGTATGTCGGATTCTATGTTCCTTAATAACTCCTTAATAACTAATGTTCATTAGATTTCAATAGGTTGAACCACGGCAGGGTGTGACGCTTGTAGGGTAGCTCCTGGCGTTGACTGAAAATCAACGCTGAATACTGCCTTCAGCATACAAATGAGTCAGTTGCCATTTATAGCAACAGTGACACGCCGTGACCTTTCTTTTTCTTCTACGTTTTTGACAAATGTAGCCTGTAACATTCAGAAACGCAAAAGTTTTAACTCTTGATTAAGGCCGGTATTACAGAACGATGCTCAAGCACAGATTGATCTCAGATCACTCAATCATTACTTGAGCGCTAAATCGATGCTCAAGCACTCCCATTATTTTCAAACAGTTCTTGAGTAGAGATCAGCCAATCACTGCTTAAGTAGAGATTCAGAACTGCAATCAGATTGTCTATGATCAAAGTTTGTTTTCCATGACAAGAATTATACTAGTGTAGATTTTTATTCCGTTTTACGCATGTTACAAAAACGTGACGATGAAACTTAGTAAATTATGTGAAATATACAGAGGAAACTAAAATAGTTTTTATTTATTCGGAAATAAAAATGATCCAAGTTTCTTTATTTCGTTATTAGTTTGTAGTGAACCGTTTATTTAAAGGAAGCAAAACGTTCACGCTTCTTAATTCATTTATTCGCTTTGAGTACAGAACGGAACGTAACAAATGTCTGCTTTAATAATTCCACATTTCTCTTGACGTCTGTCTGTTTATTTACGTTTGTTTACTAAATTTACTAATATCTGTACATAGTCGGTTTGGTATAATTTGAACATTAATCGCTGTTTTGAAACGAGGTGTGAGAAAATGGAACTTCACCGTAGTGGAGAGGATCCTCCTTGTGGAACATAACAAGTCAACTTCACTGCAGTGCAGAGGGTCCTCCTCGTAGAAGATAAAAAGTCAACTTCATCGCAGTGGAGAGGAACCTGCTCATGGAACATAAAACTTCAACTTCACCGCAGTGGAGAGGAACCTGCTCATTGAACATTAAACTTCTACTTCACCGCAGTGGAGAGGAACCTGCTCGTTGAACATAACACTTTAACTTCACCACAGTGAAGAGGAACCTGCTTGTTGAACATAAAACTTCAACTTTACCGCAGTGGAGAGGAACCTGCTTGTTGAACATAAAACTTCAACTTCACTGCAGTGGAGAGGAACCTGCTCGTTGAACATAAAACTTCAGTGAAGAGGAACCTGCTCGTTGAACATAAAACTTCAACTTCACCACAGTGAAGAGAAACCTGCTCGTTGAAAATAGAACTTCAACTTCACCGCAGTAGAGAGGAACTTTGCTCATTGTACATAAAACTTCAACTTCACCGCAGTGGAGAGGATCCTCCTCGAGGAAGATAAAAAGTCATCTTCAACACAGTGGATTTATAGGATATGTTTCAATTATTTCCAATTTATGAGCAATAAAAAAGCTGAGATTGTTTTACTGATTATTTTATTTATTCCTTTTGTGACTGTCATGTTGGCCTAGCCGCTAAGGCGCTTGGTTACCAAAACCGAGCTTGTGGGTTCGATTCCCACTGTGGGCCTATATTTGTACAAGTGGCCACAGTCTCGGTGTACTTTCATGTTTGTGATGTCCTTGCCTGGTTATCATAGTAGGTAGTGTTGCGTGAAATTTTTTCAATGAAATCACCCCAATATTAATGTAATTGTTTTTGCACATTAACACTTATTAGAATCCATGCAGTAGGGGTCTTGAGCGTCCCTTAAATGCCTAAGCGGCTGCTGCTATCATTAACTATTTCGTCATAGTAATCAAGTTTTTCGAATATACGAATTTTGCAATAAACATTCCAAATTGACAATTATAATAACTGGCCGATCGACTCTCAAGCGTGGTTCCGACCACACTTGAGTAAATACAGATTTGATCTTTACTTAAGTACAGATTGCTACCCAAGTATCGTTCTCGAATTAGCTATTACTCAGTTGAGTCGCGCTTGATGAATCTCGACTCAAGTAACGTTCTAAAATTAAATCCATACTCAAAACTAGTCTTAAGTAGAGATCGGCGCTTGAGTACGCTTCTGTAATACTGGCCTAAGAATAGATACTGAGTAAAAAATATAATTTATACGTATAGGACCTTTAGAAGTAGGCTTGCCCAGCACCTATACCATCCTGACAGCTTAGTCGGCCTAGCCTATAGGAAAGACTAGTCAAAACATGCGGAGTCAACTAAGCCGCGGGTTTCGTCACAATGTTTTCCATCTCCCTTAGCGTGTGGTATTTCGACTACAAATTCCGATGTGCCAGGCACTGCAGCGTTTAAGTGGTCCTTTCGTCCATCTAGTATGAGTTACGTTGCCACTGGGCTCTGTATAAATCATCTCATTACGTAGATGCAAAGGCCAATTGATAGGGCCTTTAAATGCGATGTAGCTATAGACATGTTGGTATTATAGAAATATATTTTGGATTCGGTGCCCAAAATGTATCTGCTAATCGTGTAACTTTGCGTAACTAGATCCGTTGAAAATATTTTTGTGTTTATATCACTACGACTCTACCAAATTGTGTTTTCGGAAAGCAAGTGCTTGTCACTAAAAAAAAAATTTGGCAAGTTTCCTCGATTTTCCAGGATCCTATCATCAGACTCTGACTTGGTAATGGAGGGTCAACGAGATAGATACTTTTGAACAAAAAAAAAATAAATAGGTGGACCAATAAGGTCCAGTAAAAGGGGATCACAAAAAAAATTGAGAACACCCTCCTTTTTTGAAGTCGGTTAGAACTAGATATTTACCCTAATTTACATCAAGCCTATCTGACAGCACTACTTATCTGTTTACCCAAGAATAAGTTTTGTACTTATCCAGGCTTATACGAATAGCTAGCTAATTGTGTATATTGTGACATGTGTGTATTACGTTCTGGGTGCCAAAAAAAATTTAGTTCCAACTGACAATCATTCTCGCTGGTGCTATGCTATTCATAGCATACACCTGGCTCTTGATTCTGTTAATGCATTTTAGTACAATGACAATTGCACGAACGTCGCGATATCATTTCATTGTTACTTAAAGTCTAAGCCCGCACACATATCAAACGTTCTAGACGCCAATGGTATATATAAACACGTCACGTTACGCGTGCATTTATCTGTCATTGTAATGTAATGCACTAACGGAATTAAGGCCCAGCAAAGTATGCTGAGTTGTCACATAAGCACCCGAGTATATTGGAGACGGACGTGGCTGAGTGCCATACATTATTATATGGAACTCGCATATTCTCTTCACGATTCTTAATTGTTTTTGTTATCTTCGTGAATTTAGTTCGTTCACCTACCTACTGATTTACTTAGGCATAACGAAAGATTTTGAAATCTCCCATAATATGGGAACACACTTATTTCCCCATTACTCCACATTCTATTACTTTCCCCTAATAGATATCGTTAAATCTTTGATTATTTGATCATACTATTTACGTATCTATGGATAGCTCTGCAAATGTCACAAATGTCACGATTGATGCATGGATGGATGGATGGACGGACGGACGGACGGACGGACGGACGGACGGACGGATGGACGGATGGATGGATGGATGGATGGATGGATGGATGGATAGATAGATAAACTGTGCTGACAATTAGCGTTGGCGCAAGCCAGGATGCAATAAAATACGAGTATATTACTTGGATATTATCTCACCGCTCATCTCTACAGGGTGACTTCGAATTCGGTAGACAAATTCTAAGCGGCATGATTTAGAAACATATGGCGCTAGTTTTAAGAAATTGGGCAAATACAAACTATTTGTTACCCAAAAATTACTTCATTGGTTCATAGACAAACAATATCATGACGAAAAGTTATAATATAAAAACCGAAGAACAAAACTATGGGTCAAGTGAAGACTCAACTGTTATTATAATTAAGTACGCGTACCTGATATGGTGCTTACTGCTGTATTGTAACCGTGTTACAGTGTCCATCGCGGTACACAGATATTGTTACCGTGTTATATAGTAATTTCCAGGGAGGTACACGGATATTGTGACCGTGTTTATTCCCAGCGAGGTCACAGATATTCTTAACGTGTTTGTATAGTAATTTCCAGCGAGTTACACGGATATTGTGACCGTGTTATTATTTACCCAGCGAGGTCACAAATATTGTTACCGCACTGCAATTTCCAGCGAGGTACACAGATATTGTTACAGTGTTGCAATTTCAAGCAAGGTACACGGCTATTTTGACCGTGTTATAATTTCCAGAGAGGTATACAAATATTATACTATTTTCATACTTTATTATTTAACACGAAACATTTAACAGGACATTACATAAAAAAATAGCATGTACAAAGGCGAGCTTATCTCTGAAAGAGATTTCTTCCAGATTACCTTAGAGAGTCGGAGAAGCAGTAAAAAGCTGTAAAATATTGTTGCCGTGTTATAATTTCCAGCGAAATACACAGATATTGTTACCGTGATAAAATTTCCAGCGAGACACAAAGATCTTGTGACCGTATTACTGTATGCTTCTGTTATTTTTGTCCAATTGTTTTCAACTATTATTCTTTGTCTTTATATGTGATAATTTTTATACGTGTGTCTTATGGAAATAAATCATTTATTTATCTATCTTATTATTCCCAGCAACGTACACAGATATTGTGACCGTGTTATAAATTCTAGTTAGACCGTCAGGTCTAACTAGAATTTATATTAGTTAGACCTGACGGTCTTTATTTAGTGTTAATTATAGAATTAATACGGGGGCAAAAACATGATGAAACGGGGTCACCCGTTTCATCATGTTTTTGCCCCCGTGTTGAGGTTTGCACAGGTTATCGCACACTTATCAGGTCGGCAACGGATCAGCACATAAATAAGACTAGAAATAAATTAGTTACTTACTGGTACTTCTATATTTACTGTAATAAATTACATAAAATTAAAACCGCCTTCTGTACGCTAAGGCACTAAAAACACTGAAATAATTTTAACGAAGTATTGTGAAAGAATACAGAAAGTTTTATTTTAATTTACTTTTTCAATATTTTGATGAAAAGTTAATGTGGCCCTAGTAACCACGCAACTTAAATTCCGACTTTCTAGGTACCATAACGCCCTAGATGTGGGTGTTCTTGAGCTGCTCAACTTCAGAGTTACAAATATTGAGCTGTAGAAAGTGAGGCCTTGTGGGCGGTTTTATAACTTCTGCCAGCAAGTACCTAATCTTCAATCTACAGTCCTCCACCAACCCAAACTTGGCCCCCGTAGTGGAGTATGGCCTAACCTTCATGCAGGAAGAGACCCGTGTCCTAGCAGTGGGAACGTATAAAGGGTTGACATCAATTGATGCCTTTAGATACTAGAACAAAATTGTGTTAACATACTCGGATGTAACAAACATGTTATTTATTTATGTATTTGCATGAATCTTGTAACAAAACAGTAAATTTACACCAACGCTTTACAATATTATACACGTCTAAGCACCACCTGTCTAACATCTTCTAGGATTCTCTTATCTACCTTCACCACACTTTCAATCCCATCCGCAAACACATCACACTCTGGTTTTTCAGCAAGCAGGGCGCACGCGCAACCGGCAAGTGCAGCAGGTAAGTGCGGGCATCTATCTCGGTGAATAGTTTATGCCTCCGCGCCCTGCGATTTTCAATCATTGTGCATTTTATAAATACATAAGTACTATACATAGGCAGATGTGTACGTCCCTGCATCCATATTACCCACAAGTCGGTTTCACATTAAACTTTGACCGTAACGACGCGACATATTTAGACTACTATTTATATAATGTTCACGTAATGGCCTTAGTATAGTATTAAGCTGCCAGTCCGATAATATCATCCATAGGCGTAGCCAGGTTCCGGGGCAGGTGTCCCCCCCCCCCCTCTTCTCATTAGCAAGGCTAGGTCGAACCCCTGACTTCTGGACATAAAAGAGGGCCCGGCTCTACGAAGGGAAAGCGGTGCATCGTATCCAGGCGCCACCGTCTTCTAAAGGCCTTGTTAAGCAGATTTTTGAGCCTTTTGGCCTCCACAAATATCTTTGGTAAGAACAACCTTTGTAGGATTGATTTATTAATACCCTTATATTTTAAAAACATTTTACATACATACATTAGGAATTTTATTTGTTTTTAAAAACTTTTTGTTTGTTTTGTTAACTTTTACTGTTCTCTAAGCACACAACTCAAAAACACTCACTTTTGTCTGTGATCCTTATTAGTATGTAATAGGCAACATTTATACAGAAGAAACTACTAGTATATTTTCATGAAATGGTACATTCTTGGGCTGAGGGCATGTTCTGTCCCAGGCGTCCCATGAAAAATAACCAGCTTAACCAAAGTAAATATTTTTATTCTTTTGTGAAAAACCTCGTCAGTTACTGATACGGAAATAAAATAAATAGTACCTATATGTGTTTCATTAATGGAGTAATTTGTTCGGAGCCTTATCAATTGTTTCAAACTTTTCCATTCAACCATTCAGGCTCCACCCCCCATGATGCAAGGTATAATGATGCAAGGTATATTAAGTTTTAACTTGCATGCCCCCCTGAATTAATTCCTGGCTACGCCCATGGTGCCGTCTAATGTGAGACCGTCGCTGAACGCCAAGGCGTTCCGTTTATATGTGGATGATAATTGATAACCTATAGCTTTACACTGTACAGTCGTTAGCACATCCACCATTACATTTTAATTACAAAGTCGCCTGTAGCAACGGAGTAAAGTGTATTCCAAATTCAAAATACTTTTTGGAAAGAAATATAAAATGGTCATAAAATATGGATGAAAAGCTTTATGTGCTGTCGGCTGTACGTATCAAGCAAAAACGTTTTACCACATCCTTGGTATCAAGCACTGAAGTTTGGGAATACCGCTGACACTCGGGTTTCCTCTAGATGTTTTCCTTCACGGTACGCGAATGATATTGCTACCATAAATTCACGAATGTACATCGTACCATTGAATTTTAAGTGGACTACTTAAAATTCAATGATCGTACGTAACTAAGAAAACATCATGCCATTATTTTAATTCATTTTTTTACGAAGACTGAAACGTTGTCGAAACGTCGAGGTAAAATAGCAATAAATTACGACGCGATTAAGCGCCGAAAATACTCTAACAATGATTTTAACTCGTAAGCTCACTCATGTGAAGTGCGGGCTCTGCCTACTTCCACCGTCGCAAGACCAACGCCAACGTTACGAACGAAATGCCTTTCCCCATCATACAAAATGCCTTCAACGGATTTTGTGACTTTCTAAAAAAGATAGGGGAAGTGACCACTTAATTGCAATGGAGCATATTTTTTTTCACCTTAACAGCAACCTTACTTAAACTAATTATAAATCAATGCAATCAAAATATATGGTCACTTACTCCGCATATTGCATGTTACTGTCCGTACTACTATTATCGGTTGCCGCGGGCACTGACTGAAAATCAGCGCTGTGGGCTCACTCCCTCAGCACAACGCTGAATCAGCAGCCTTTTGTGGCACACCTTAGGCTAAATTTATGGTTTTACTTTTTTTTGAGAAAGAATGAGTAAGAGAAACATTAATTGCATCAACATTACAGTCAAACACACAAACACACGTATCGGAAAATATCAAAAGAAAAGTTGTAAACAGTTTTGTTTAGTCTATTGTGTATTTCGTTTATTGCTGTAGCTCATATCATGCTAATTAGCTGTTACTTTGTTTCTGTCATGTGTCTTGTTACAAAAAATGTCTTTCTTTCTTTTCTTTCTAAAAAAGGCCTTGAAATGGTTTTGGTAAATATATTCACGAAGAAGGCGTTCTGAAAATTCGCATCAACCTTTACATGCATGCACTCTAATCAGGTAGGTTGAAGGCGACACCAAACTGCCATCCTCCACCCGCATGCCCAGCGTGGGGATTATGGGCATTACCCTCCAATGATAGGACAACCTTGCGCTATGGCGCTCATTAGGGGAGGGCTATGTCCAGCAGTGGACTAATACAGCCTGAAGATGAAGAAGAAGAAAGGCGAATTTGTCAACCAAAATTTAAAGATGAACCTGCTGTCGACTGACTGTACAAAAAAATGTTTTCTTAACACTTTTGGCGAAGATGTCTTTTTAAAATACACACACGTGAAAATTTTTGTTGAGTTCTTATCAGCGGATTTTATACAAAAAATAAAGCTGACACAAAAACTTGTTGCTTAGAGACAGTCACCGATTCACCGATGTGACATTGTAGTTAGGTATGACTGCTAATGAAGTAAGTGGTGAATTGGTGACTAAACAAAAAGTATAGGTAGATATAAATCATAATTCGACAAAATCCAATAGCACTTTGTTTACAACATAACAACAAATTTTAGCTTAAAAAAATACATATTCATGGACATATTAGGTACACAGATCTCTTTAACCCCATACTTAAGAATAAGAATAGTTTTTATTAATAAAATAGGTACACAGTTATGCATTTTAACAGTGGTCTCCACACTAAGCGCATAGCCTGTATAGTGGCGGCCGTAAGAATTAGCTTGTGGTTTTACATGGCGCACGAGATTTACACAAAAATACAAAGGTTAAAAATATAAACTTTTAAATTGAATAATTAATGTTAATGTTAAGCAAATGTTTTTTTGTATAACTGTTTGTTTTCTCTAATAAAATAAAAATAAAAATAAAATAAATTAAACATTAAAGTAAACGTAAAAAAGATAAGGGTGTGTTATAGTAGAGTGTAACGTGTAGTGTATGAGTGTGGTGTGTGATGCATGACGTGTGATGTATGGAGTGTGATTTACATGAAGTGTGATTTACGCATTGAGTGAGGTGTGTGGTGTATGATGTGTGGTGAGTAGTGTTTGATTTAATGAGTAGTGTGAGAGTCTGATGGAAGCCATTAATGGCAATAATTGTTAAGTACCTACTTAGGAAGGTCAAGAAGACTTTCAGTAGACTTATAATCTAACTTAAAGAGATACTTTTTTAGATTATCTTTTACCTCTCTAGTAGTGCAATTAAGAATGGAGCGGGTTTTAACAAGCTTATTAAATAAAAAGGGCTGAAGGAATTGGGCGAAACGTTGACCAAAGCGTGTGTTCATGGCTGGCACGTCTAGGCGAACAATACGTTTACTTAGAATATTAGACAGATTTGGCGACGTTAATAAAGTGTGATAAGATAAAACTACAGATTTCATTATGAAAAGTTGTCGAACAGTCAGTACAGCGCATTCAGAATATAGAATGTGTGTGGGATAGCGGAAAGGTTTCCTGAGAAGAACTTTCAAGATTGAGCGTTGAGCTCTCTCAAGTTGCAGCATGTGCGTCTTGGCTGCTCCACCCCAGTTGGAAATACAAAATGAAATTACAGACTCACACAGCGCCATATATATTAGTCTTTGGATTGATTTATCGGTTATGTCTCGGATCTGCTTCATGATACAACAGCAGCAATATGTGCGGAAAAGTTCAGATTTTCATCGAGAATCACTCCGAGATAACGTATTGACTCGACGCGTTTTATACTAGGGCAAGAGCAAGGTTGAGAGTTTAAAGGGAGGCAGTTGTGCAGTTTCGCAGAATCTAAGTTGGTAGGCTACGAAGCTTTAGTTTTGTGAAAGCAAACAAAATTAGTTTTATCAGCGTTAAGTGTGAGTAAGTTGCTGTCGAGCCAAGTGCTTATCTTCCTCAAACCAGTTTCTGTTTCTGCAAGAGCTTCCTTCCAGGTGGACCCGTTAAAAATTATTGCTGTATCATCGGCATAGCAGTAAAGATCGGCTTTAATTGCATCATCGAGAAATCGGTTAATATCATTGATATACGCTAGGAAAAGAGACGGCCCGAGAATACTGCATTGGGGTACTCCGAAGGAAGTTTGCTCAGCCCAGCTACACTGATCTATTATCCTCGTGACTTGCTGCCTATTTGATAAATAACTTGTAAACCAGTCGTGAGCAATACCTCTGACCCCAAGTCTAGATAGTTTTTCTAGCAAGATCGGGATGGACACCGTATCGAATGCCTTTGCTAGGTCTAAAAAGACTCCTATACAGCATTTGCTCCTATCTAGATGAGAAGAGACTGAATATAGAAGTGCATATACAGCGTCATCTGTGGATTTTTCGCGTCTGAAGCCGAATTGACACGGAGATAGAAGGTTTTGGGATTCAAAGAAATCCATAAGTCTTTTGTTAACTATTTTTTCTAAAAGTTTTGAAAATACGTTAAGCAGAGATATTGGACGATAGTTGGTAGGGGACGTTTTATTACCAGATTTATGGATTGGAGACACTACTGCTATTTTCCAGCAGTTGGGAAAAATGCCCGAGGATAGGCTGAGATTAAAAATATGCGCAAGGGGGACAACGATTGAATTTATACATAGCTTAATTAAGAGGTTTCCGATTCCATCGATGCCGGCCGCACTGTCGTTTTTTAGTTTTCGGATTAGATTTTCAACCTCCGATGGGTCTGTTGGATGCATGAAAAATTTATTTTCTGACTGTGGGATCTTTATCTGGGATACCAAGCATTCTTGGGTTTTTTTAAGTTTGCTCAGTGTCTGGTGAGCCAGGTTGGGTCCGATGGAAACAAAGAAAGAGTTGAAATAATTTAGAGAGGCTTGATGGGACTGTTGGGATGTAAGGAGTTCTGTAGCAGAGTTTTTTTTTTGCAGTTTGATCACACATATATTTGATTGTTTTCCATATACTTTTTGAGTTTCCTTTGTTGTCATTTATTTGTTTATTAAAATACAATTTTTTTACTTTCCTTAGAAGGGAGTTACAGACATTTCTGTAGCATGTATAAATAACTTTTAGTATAGAGTCATTAGGGTATTTGCGTAATTTAAGGTCAAAGCGATCCCGGTTTTTCATACACCTCAGAATTCCCGCAGTGATGCACGGTTTCAGTGTATGTTTCGAGCAAGAGACTTGTATATGTCTCGTGTGTTTGTCAGCGATGTTAGTGATAATTTTAGTAAAAACTGATGCTGCAGCTTCAGCACTTCTGGAACTGAGAACCAATGCCCAGTCTGCATGCTTTAGCTCCGCCGCGACAGCAGCATGATCGGTGACTTTGCGTATCTTGCTAACAAAAATATTTTTTGTGTGTGATGTTGTAGGGAACACGTGCAAATGAACATGAACAAATCGTGATCAGTAATTGACGAATTACAAATTATGGATTCACATTTATTTCTGGATCGTAAAAAAATGTGATCGATACAAGCATTTATTCTTGTTGGCTTAGTGATAGCCGGCAAATACCCATGTTCTGCCAAGAGACACTGATAATTTGAACTATAGTCTGTATCAACAAGGATGTCGATGTTTATATCCCCGACTAGCATGGCATGCTTACAATTCTTTAGAGAATTAAGCACTGAGTCTAGTGTTACTAAAAAGTTTTGTGAGCTACCAAACGAAGGGGATCTATAAATTGCAATAATTGATATCTGGTTAGGAAAAGTTAAAACTCAGCCTTGGGCTTCGTCGAGTTGTGGTTCTTTTAAAGTCACAAACCAATTTTGCTTTACATACACTACCACTTCTCCTGATTTATTTATGTACTTGGTCGTGATGTGTGAATTGTAACCTGGAATAGTCCTTACATCAGTAGTACTGTTTAACCAGCATTCTGTTAAGATGATTACGTCAAACTGAATGTCTATACGTTGCAATATTGTAAGAAAATCATCAATATTGTGATTAAGGCTTCTAATGTTCAATGATAATACTGTGAAGTTGGAATTGCTTTTAAATATACCTACTCTTTTGCAGGATTCAGCTGCTTCTAACACATGACATTTGATTGACAGTAAAGATTCAACTTCGTCACCTATATCCGTGTTAACCATTGTCAAGGATAGTTGATAAGGTGGAAGGATTTTCGTCATGTTTTAGATTCCAGGCTGCGTTGACAGGGACAGGGTATATACCAATCTGCAATTTGGTGATTGAAAAAGTTGCAATTAACAACAGCTTGTTGTGTTTTATTTGTGTGTCTGTTAAGTGTTGAGTTGTAAAGAGTATTTTAGTATGAGTAGGAACTGTTACATTGTAGCAGAAATTTTCTGCGGCAAGAAAAATTAAAACAAAAATTAAAACAAAGGTTGCGAGTAGCGAGTTATTCAGCAACAGTCGCTGGCCCGATGAGACGGTCGAGGTCATCACTAGAGTTGATTTGGATTGGAGACTTGTTGTCTTCTTTACGAATGAATATTTTACCATTCTTGACCCAACAGTACTTGTATGTATATAGGTTAGCTCTTGCTCTGGCCTCTCGAAACAACCAGCGGTTAGTACAAATAAGGGCCGTTTTCTCCATAGAACCAAATCTAGATCACGGCAAGCTAAATCCGGTTTTGGACTCCTAATCGAGATTACAATAACAAATTGGATTTCTCCAACATCGTAAACCAAAGTTTAAACTGAAGTCTCTGAACGGCCGATATTGAACGATTAGCTTCTAAAACCAGATTAACAGTCAGACAAATGTCAGATATCAGCTGCCAAAAGACGTCAAAGGTTTTACTTTACCAAATATTGTTTTCACTATTGGTGAATGTTGGATCCCTTTTTCGTTTTAACATCATCTTTTATGAGAGCCGTTCAAAATTTATTTCGCACAAAACAAACCGCGCCATAAACAAAATTCAAAATTGCTGAAAAAGGTTTTAAAATTACACAGAATAACCGGAAATATCACAGAATTCTCGACATTTTTGACACATGCGTTACAAAATAAAAAAATAAAAAAGTGTAACCACCCTAAATCCTAGCGTTTTTTATCTAATCTGTAACAAGAACTAGATTTCGTGAACCAGATCAAAAAGTTACGGGAGATATCGGATGGTCATAAATCTATTTTTTTAACTTCGTTCAAGCATGATCCGGATTATGAAATCCAGTTTTGCGCAGCAAATGGAGAAAACGGCCCTTAAATGACTTGTATTACAGGTTGACAATAGATTAATACAAGAAATACATAGATAACATCCAAGACCCGACACAAACTAGAAAAGGTCGTTTCCTAGTTTGTCTCGGCTGGGGAGTGGTTTCGGTTTTTTTCATCGTGCCAAACCGCTGCGCCACCGAGGCCGTTAAGAAGGAGAGATACAAGTAGAAGGAAAAGAGTTAGATGAAGGCCACGGAGAAGCTATATTGACAAAATTAAATGAAAGGTGGTCACCTACCAGGCGAATGATGAACGAGTTATAGGCCTGACGTATAGGAAGTACTTAGATCGGAAGGTATGGAGTTCGCACCCTCGCCTCTTCTCTTCTGAGTGGTGTTCGGGACGAAGTCGTCTTTCCAGTATATTTTGTATGAAAGTGAATCGAGAAGACGACGCTTCTTTTCCGCGCCTTCGCCCCACACCCTTTCTGTGTGGCCCAGAGCTAAGACCCTTAGCAATGACTTTAAGTACAAGCACAGAAATGTTATTTTTTACCATATTAGACTTATAGTCATTTTACATTGTTATGCTTCCATTTATTTGCAATATAATTTTATTACTATTATTCATCTGTCCGCCAAGCTTCTATACATCTCTTAAAGTGGTGCTGTATTTTCTTATGTACAAGGTTTTTATTTTTCATTTTTAAAACAACACTTCCTTAAAGTAATTTACTGACTTAACCTCTTTCCCCAAATCGTTGGTGACTCGTAAGCCCCAAAAATAAAGCAGTTTTTTTTTACATAAATATAAATTTATCGAAATCTTTTCACTCTAAATATAATCGTGCAAATACTGCAGCAAAAGGAAAAAAAATGTTTTAAAAGATTCCACGAATTGTGTTTTTGCAAAGAAACGCAAATATTGCATAAAATTTTCCTGATGTGACACCAAAAGTATCGGTACTTACACGACACTGATACGCTGCCATGATCGCTCGAGCGGCAGCGGCAGACGGAGCAATATGAAAAGATTTGTGTGATAATACTATCTGTAAATCCACTAACCAATCAACATAGTCAAAAAATTTTCACTAGCTTAAATACGAGAGTGTACGTGTCCTTGAATGGAGACCGCGACTCGGCAAACATAGTGTAGGACGCCCTCCGATCAGGTAGGATGACGGTCTGCGAAAAACTGCCGGCAGATGCTGGATGCGTTAAGCTGAAGACAGAGCGCTATGGGCGTTCATTAGGGGAGGGCTATGTCCAGCAGTGGACTACCACCACTCGTGCCCACTGCATATTGGCAATTTCAAGTGCTGAGGTAAGTTAACACCTCAGACACTCACCTTTTTCCTCAATGTTTTCCCGTTCACCGTTATTTCGCCGTTAACGAGCGTTATTGCTACAACTTCACAATTGTACGTAACTTCACAATTGTAATACTTATAACAAAGCCATTGGTAATAAAGTATGACTCGAACCCTCGAACTCCCTAATGTGAGACCGGCATTCTACCGCTGCGTTACCACGACTTAACAAAACTGTGAGATGGTCACAATTTCCTGAACATCGGCTAAAATAACTTGTAGGACAGCACGCAGTGTCAGTGAACAGACCTCGATAGTTGGACGATAGAGTTAAGTTAGCGGAAGGTCCGTGGATGGCGATGGCCTGTATCCAGCAGTGGACAACAGTGGGCTGTTGATAAAAATGATGACGATGAAAACTTTTTTCTTCAGTAGTTAATAAACAATTGAAATTATGGTCAAAATTTATGCGAGAGAAATTTCTTAAAAAAATATAATTTTTAAGCTTTCACTTTATTTGGTGACTGTTTTTCAGGCCTTGTACTATAATTTCCAATACAGCTGTACCTGACTTATGTCCTCATCTTATTGTAACAGAGTTATGGTGACAGGCTCAGTCATAAACAAAGGAAGTGCCCACTTGGAAATAAGGATCTTGCCTTAAAATTAGATTGGATTGTATTTTTTTATACCATACAAAAACTAGTAACAAGTAAATGACGCCATATTTTTTGACATTTTCAGATCTAGAAAATTTGAGAAAGGTTAATAATATTTTAATACATTTTTAAACATTTGCTAATTATTATGTATACTTGAAACTGTTTTTACATGGATTTATGCTCGTTTATTACATTTTTCCAACGTTTCGGCACCTTTTCAGGTGCCGTGGTCCCGGATGACAATTATTATGTAGATAAACTAACACAATTATTGATAAACACTTCTTGGTTCCTGTACTGTAATATATTGTGAGCAAATTATAACGTCATAGTTTGAGCTTGATTTGCCCGAGACGCCCGTAGGTATAGCTCATTTTTATCTCTCGTAACTGCATTGACTTTTCGATTATATTATGAAAGAGTATTAGCCGGAAAGAAAATACATAACCACTTTTTAATTTCATCTTTTAACATGGCGGCTCCAAAAAGATATTTAATTTATTGTATTTTAACCGGTAAAACTAACCAGGCTTCGTGTCAGAAGAGTCCAACGAGGTTTGTCCGGTCTAGTAATGTAATAAGTTTATCCGGTTACAATCCAATAGATAGATGGTATATAGATAGATGGATAGATAGATGGATAGATAGATGGATAGATAGATAGATAGATAGAGAAGACCTTATTTTAACATAAAAATGGAAACTACATAGATATTAAATTTCTTGACCTAAGAGTACAGACGGCGGTCAATAATGTGTAGTACATACGAAAGTTTTAGTTCAAAGATTTTTTACAGCCTTTGGCGGAAGCGGCCACTGCAATTTTCTCCCAAATACTCTCCATCGCTACCGCTTGCCGCTCCGCTGTGCGCGTGGCCTCTAGTCGAGAGGGTCAGACCAGACTCAAAGGCTATCGTTGGCACTGAAACTATCTCGCGAATAATCACCTTCGCTACTGCTTGCCGCTCCACTCTGCACGAGGCCTTATCGTGAGGGTCAAGCCAAGCTCAGAGGCTATCGTTTACTTATCCGTTTGTCAATAATCAGATGGTATAAATTATTTGTCAAAGCATAACTCTTAAGCAGTCAAGAGTCAATCTTTTAACTAATTACACAACCTACAAAAAACATCCAAAAACCATCATGAAGCTCACGGTGAGTGGCCGCCATTCCTATGTCAATTAAACCTGTTTACCTAAGTACTCAGTCAATTGGTTTGCTGTTTATGTAAAATAATCGAATAAGTTTTTTACAGAACAGCGCCTTGATTATGTAACTTTTCACGTAATCTATACGCAAAAACGAAATATATATTGGACTTTGTCGTACAATTATATGGCTCAATATCGATATCAACCCTTGCAAGTCTCCAAAGCTGGGGCACGGGTATCTTCCTGCATCGTAGGAAGGCTAGGCCATACTCCACCCAGGGGGCCCAGTCCGGGTTAGTGGAGGGTTGTAAGACAGTGTCGAGCCCCACTGTCAGTTGTTATCAAGCCGCCCATAAGGCCTCTGACATGGCTTAACGACTGCCATTACATGACAGCCGGCACCAACGGCTTAAGGTGCCTTGCGAAGCACGAAATGGCTCAATATATAGGTAGTTGTCACAAATCGTATATCCACTGAAATTGATGCCGCATGGTATCAAGTATTTGAGAAAATAATACGCCTAATATCAAGTATTTGAGAAAATAATACGCCTAATATAACAACTGATGGTGGAGCTAAGTAAACATTCCGCTTTCGCACACATAATCAAGGCTCGGGGAGTATATTTATTTTATCAATCAATTTAGAATAAAACATGAAAAAGATATTTTGAAAACAAAGTTTATTTGAAACTAAATTAAATTACACTATTTTTATTTTTAATGCACTAACCCGTGCTAAGGAACAAATTTAAAAAACAAATTTAAAAACCTATTTAGAGGCTAAAAATTTCACCCATGCCGGGATTCAAACCCGCAACCTCTGGCTATCCGTACCAGCGCTCTACCAATTGAGCCAATGGGCGACTCACAGCATCAGTGAAATTTTGAACCTCTTTACAATATTCTCTGTATTACGTACAGGCAGCGACATCTGACTTAAGCAAATTGCATTACTTACAGCCCCGACTACCTACTTTGCAGTTAGGTTTAACATCGGAACGATATCACTGTACCCACATGATTACACTATTTTTATTTTTAATGCACTAACCCGTGCTAAGGAACAAATTTAAAAACCTATTTAGAGGCTAAAAATTTCACTCATGCCGGGATTCGAACCCGCAAGCTCTGGCTATCCGTACCAGCGCTCTACCAATTGAATTAAATTAAATTATTAATACCAACGAAGCTAAAAGATTTTTCTAATATATTTTGTATGTTTTATTGTACCCGTAGTCATGTGATTTCATAAGGCATCTTTTTGTTTCCAGTTCGTCTTGGTACTGGTGGCGTTGGTGGCTCTCAGCTCTGCCTACCCCCAACGTGAGTATAAAAAGATATAACTGAGTATAACCGGGATTATTTATTACATAATATTAATTCCCGACGTTTCGGCATCGTTGCTGTTGCCATGGTCCAGAGTAGACTGAAGTGGCGAGTACGTCACTCGTCGGGAATTAAGACTTTTACCCTATTACCTAATACATAATCGCGATTACACCCGTGTAATTATAACCATGTATGTGTATCGCGAATAATTAAGAAATACAAATAATGTTCTCCAGTAGGTAAGGCAGCTTAAAATCACCATCAGCTCACCGCTGCCCACTGCTGGGCTTTTACCCCAAATGCTATCTCTCACAGTCCCTTGCCTTTCGTCTCCAGGGACCCTCCCCGACTCAACTATATCGTCGGTACCATCGGGCTGCTGGGGTCTCTAAAATGCATAGTTGTTCAATAGAATCAAATTAGCCCGGTAATGGTCGTTTCATTCACAGTATCGATAGTCTAGTAACCAATCGCATTGCAATGGTATTACCCGTGCATCTTAACTCGGCGCCGCGCGCGATTCGATCTTCTTCGCGAGAGGTGCTTATTTAATTTGCGCGGGTTATACCCGACATTGTACTGCTACTGCTTTGTAGACTACCAAATTGAGGCAAATAACAACCATTGTCGTGCTTATATCATTCTATTGAAAAACTATGTACGTATTAAACGCCTGGTCTGGCTAATGACCAGCAGCCCGATGAAGGCAGTTAAAAATACTTCATATTTTTCCACATTCCACTGCAATTATCCAACAGGAGATCGCTCAGATCTCTCTCACCCAAGTCTTTTCTAAACGTCTGCTTTATAGTGAATAGTTAGGTACTGTTTAATAATCTAGTTCATGACAGCCGGCACCAACGTGCCTTGCAAAGCGAAGCGCTCGGAAAAAATGCCATTAGCGGATGTCTCGGGATGGTCACCCGGAAGGACCAGACCGCGCTTGTTGTCGCTTGACCCAAGATGATGGGATAGAACCCGTGATGGATTCTAATCAATCGGTTCCATTAGTCTACGAGAGCTTCGCGTGGGACGTATAGTGGCTACATAAAAAAGCCTTCTCATAGAAACTTATATTTGACTGTCCTTATAGTTTATTGCTGAAGTTACATAATTTGTGAGTAACGTAATTTGTTTTGTTTCAGTTGGTGGCCTTGGAGGCCTTGGGGACACAGTTAAAGGCGGTATGTATCTTTGAACTTTGTTACAACGAATTCTAGTCTCATGTTTTATTTTTGCTAACAACTCATGTAAGTATTTCTGAAATGCGATCTAATGCTGACCCCGTGATAAATGTATTTCCTGTCATGCGGTTGATTCATTGTCCCCACACTATAGATATCACCCTTGTAAGTCCCCACTGCGGGTCCCAGTAACGGGCCTTACTGTTAGAAGTTATCAAGCCGCCCGTAAGGCCTCTGACATGGCTTAACCACTGTCATTACATCACAGCCAACACCAACGGCTTAACGTGCCTTAAGTAGTCTCGGGACGGTCGCCCATCCTGCACCTGACCGTGCCTGTTGTTGCTCAACTCAAGTGATTGATTCCAATCACTCGGGTTGACTAGGCCACGAACGCTTCTTTATCACTATCACATACTATTACTATCGCTTTGTATGGATTTTTATAGTTGATTGTTATCTAACAGTACGTATTCTCTAATTGTTTTGCAGTTAATGTCGTCGACAAACTCCCTACAGACAAAGGTAAGAATAATTTAGAAGCACTCCGCAATAATTTCTTAATTCTGGAATCACTTACTTGATAGTTTGTCGGAAGAGTCGGACCTGGTATCACTCTTAGTCCAAAACGAGCAACCGACGACGACGCGAGCTGCGTTTCTACTCATCTCTTTGAATAAGAGCGAAACCTGATCAGACTCTTTCGACATATATGATTCCGAAATTTACCTAGAAAGATAAGAATAATTAGAGAAGTTCTTTTAAAACATCACTTATTACCCAGTTTCTTTAACAAAAAGATACCTTAACCAGACATTCCAAGAAATTACAATGCGTTAATAATATTAATAACTTCTACACAACACAATCACTATTCCTGATCCCAAACTTGTATTATGATAACCGGAAAGGACATTACAAACATTGTTATTATTATTATTAATGGTACTTTTCTTATTAAAATGTTTATTTGGTCGTTACTCCTGGCCAAATGTCAGAAATAACCAACTACTATTATGTTTTGTCTATGGCAGTACAGTAATTATAATATTGTTTATTGCAGTTAATGTCGTCGATGGCCTCCCAGTAGACAAAGGTAAGAATAATTATTTTATAAATTAATAAGTATTTCGGTAAATAGGATATCAACCCTTGTAGGTCCATACTGCTGGGGCACGGGTCTCTTCTTGCGTCACAGGAAGTTTAGGCCATTCTCCACCAATGGGAGCAAGTGCGCGTTGGTGGAGGATTGTAAGACAGTGGCGGGCCTTACTGTCAGAAGTTATCAAGCCTAAAAGGCCTCTGACATGGCTTAACGACTGCCATTAAATGTCAGCCGGCACCAACGGCAATGTGCCTTGCGAAGCACGGAAGAGATCGGAAAACTAGTGCCACTAGCGGTAGTCACGGGTCGGTCAATCTTCCTGCACCTGACGGCGCCTGTTGTTACTTAACTCGAGTGATTGATTCCAATCACTCCGTTCGAGTTGGCTACGAGCGCTTCATATAGGATACTTAGATGTTATTATTTTGTAGCTTCGTCCTGTTCAGAATATTTTTTTGTTTTTGAACGAATACTTTCGTTAGCACTGCACATTATTAATTTAATTCCGTATTCACTTCTTTTGACGGAAGCGTCTGACCAGGTTTCGCTCTGATTTGCAGAATTTAATCATGGTCCGGAGGTAATATAAAAATTTTTGTTTGAGTGAAATTTTCTCATTTTAATAGTTATTGTTTTTATAATAATAATTACGTCCACTCTTAACAATTGGGTGGCACTAGTTGTACTACCAAACTAGGAAACCCTGAGCCATGGTAACCAGGCAAGGACATCACAAACATGGAAATAGACGGAAATAAAATCCAAACTTTAAAGGTAGTAAATTCGGTCCGGCCGTTCTTGAGTCTTATAACATGGTGAAACTAGACTAATGAAAATAAAATAAGTTGACCCGACTTGGTTTTTAGCTATGTTCTGAACGGCGATTTTTCGTAATATATAGTTTGACTCATCATCATCATCAAGCCATTATTTCCCCATCGAGAGGCACGATGGGCGAAGTCCGGATTGGTGGAGGCTTGCAAGACTAGTGGCTAGTCAGAAGTTTTCAAGCCGCCCTAAGGCCTCCGACTTGGCTTAACGACTGCCATCTATCGACGGCAGCGTGCACCAACTGCTTACCGAGCCTTGCGAAGCACACAACCGCTTGGAAAAATACCTAGCGTTAGTCATAGACGGTTTTACCCATCTATGCACTGAACGCGCCCTGTGTTGCTTAACCTTCGTGATCGTTTAAGATCACTCAGGCAGCCAGGGCTATTTAGCGATAGTTTGACTAATTTTAACATTTAATGGTGCTTTTGATGATTGTTCGTAGTCAACAAGGAACTTTTATACTTTCGTAAAATCCATCCGACTGCATGTCCACGGCTTAGCTCAAATATGAATCCTCCACTACTCAAATAGAGTAGTGGAGGATTGTAAGACAGTGGCGGGCCTTACTGTCAGAAGTTATCAAGCCGCCCATTTATGCATTCATCATTAAAGTTATTGGAACTTTAAAGCGCATCAAAAACTGAAAGCATCTTTGACCAAACGATGAACAAAATAAATCTACTCAATTGTCACCCAACTTGGCTAAATTAACGTCCAGAGTTAAAGTGATCTATGAGAAATTTATCCCACTCTTCTTTTTAGTGCTGTTTTCCTTGATATAGTTTTTTGAAGAATGAGACCTTTTACTAGCTCGATAGATTTCTAGACTTCTGACATTTCAGTGCACTTCAATATAAAAATAACTCTGAGATTAAAAGCCGCGGTATAGCGTTTGCATGCCGTATGGGAAAATATCGTATTTTTATTCCATATTCATATTGTATCTTATTAATACTGTCTTTTGGGGCACATCGCCGTGATCCTAAGGCCCAGGACTAGATAGTATTAACGCCAAAACGGGAGTTTTTGGCATAAATGCTATCTATTCCCGAACGGTGATGATGGGTTCTCGGTTGTAGGTAAATTTTGCAATAAAAAACGATATGTAAAAATATATGTTTTGGTTTTGCCTCATTGGTAGCGCTTGTCTGGACAGCCTGGAGCCTTTTAAAAAAGTATGCATTGAGAGGGCCTCAACGTTCTTGTAAATTCTAAAAAGTAAATAAATTTATTAGTGCAATTTCATAATCAATCATTAGGTACGTACTAGGTTGCTTCCGGCATTTTGCACGCTGTCTAAGGGCAGTTTCGAAAACCCAGTAACTCAACACAGCTTGAGAAGATGCGACACTTAATTGTTAGTTGACTTTCTCTGACAGTAAAAAAAGTACCTATCAAAAATATTAAATAAAATAGAAATCACATACCTACTTAATTTGCCATGTTCTTCTTTTCACAGTTCAAGTTGTGGATGGTGGTAAGTGCGTTGCGTTTAACGTGCTAACTCGGTGTTTGTTTAATCCTATCAAATATTAACATTGTAACTGGGAAAGTTTGGATGGATACTCAATTACTTCAGAGAGGCTGAACTGATTTAGATAACATAGGCCCCATTCTGTCCACAAATTTTATTATATTGGATCTACCTTTTGTAATCACTTGCTGGACTTGATTTGTGGATTGAGAAAATAAACAAATTTATGTTTCTAAATTCGGAAAAAAGAAAGATAGAATGTAGTCTGAAATAACACAGGCTACTTTTTATCTGTAGTACGGAAGTTCTCCATGTTGGCGCGTGTAGTGCAATTACATTATTATTATGAGAGCAAACAAAGCTCGTATAGAATCAGTTTTGCATTCTTCCGTACATGCAATTATATAAATCTTCTTCCTTTTCGTCGTGTACTCATGACTGAGGGACGTGACTACAAAGGAGCTTCCGCTACCTGCGCTCTCCATTCGTTCCGATTATGCGCCAGATGTATGGTTGCTTGTAGGGTTCGTCCCGAAGCTTTTGTTTTAGTGCCTGTCCAACGCATTAGTGCTCGACATCTGCTTCGTTTCTCATTTCTATAATTATATAAATACGTAGGTATTTTATAAAAATATAAATGAACAAAGTGACTAACTTTGCTAAAAGTAAACTGGCAGGCGCTTGTTTTGTTATTCTCCACATGTTATCGGCTTACTTCAAATTTCTTCTTATTCTCTCTATAAAGTGCTTATTCTCTCTAAAATCTGCTCGTATAAAGTATAGTAACACTAACAACTTAACGAAAAAAATATTATCTTTTTTACAGATCGTTTTTCGAAAAGTGACAGATCAATCTCTCAATCATATTTATGGTGATTTGTAAGACCTATCGCCGTGATTTTAAGACGAAAAAGCAGGACTAGATAAAAATGACCCCAAAAATTACAGTACCTATACATAAAAATGCTGTAGATGTTTCCCCTTAGATTCACGGAGTGTATTTGTTAGTTACACTTTATTGTACAATAAAACTGTATCACCAACTTAAATAAAATGCAATGTAATAAAAAAATTACGTTAAAACACGGTCTTATTTTAACAGAAATTTAAATGTCTTGGAGACGGGTGTTAAAAATTTCTTGGTCTTAAAAAAATCTACTATCAACTAGATTGAAATATTGGTCTGACATTTTGCCTAAGAATGATTTGTCTATAAAGTTAATATTTTTTCATTGCCAGTGTTACTGCATGAAGCTCCTCAAACTTAATTAACTCATTGTTTTTCTCTCTTTGTTCACAGTTCAAGTCGTAGATGGCGCGCTCAGTGAGTATAACGTCTTTAAATCGTGACATTGAATTTTAAGTATGGATTAAGTATAATAGGGATTAAGTTGTTTTAAGTAGGTCCTACTAACAATTCAATGATCGTGAAAACGGTCTTTCTACCCTTGATGCGGATAAAAATTTCTTGCTTGACATATAAATGCATTTATTTTAAAAGTTAAGAGAAGTTTTTTGCCCGGCCGTTTTTGGCCTTAATATCTATTTCTGGATTCTGTCTATACCTTAGATCTAGGCTATGGATTCTATAAACCGCTATCACCATTAAATATTATGATTTTCTACTTAATCACTCTTAAGGTGGAGTCTTATGATGAAGCCGGCTTATGACAGGTATTTTTGTTTTAAGCCGGCTTAATACATTTTTAATTAAAGTCTTTAGGATATTTTAGTGTAAAAATTTTTTCGCAAAATAAAACTGTTAATTTATAAAACAATAAACCCGCGGAATACCCCTCAGATCCGTTTACAATGGGCTTGTTCTTCACCCCAGACTATTTTAAATTCATTCGAAGTGTGTTTTGGAGGTCTTTTGTTTATATGAATAACACTAATTTCTGTACGTATGTAAATTTTATATCCGCAATTCCACAAAAAGTCTCAAAGCAACATTTTTTGTTATTTTCAGAACCACTGCCGCGCGTACTCTGATCTTGCAGTTACATTTATTTACTCGTATCTAACAAGGCACTTCACAAGATGTTGCGATGCGGCATGAATATATGTTCATAATAAACATATAGTATTTTTCTTGATGTTTCATTTTTGAACTGACCTCAACATCGAGACCCACGTGACACAATCAGATAAATTGTCGCCAATCATCAATTGACACTAAGACTACCTACGTTTTATATGACGAGAGGACGCTGTTCGACCTCTGAGTTTAGGCAATCGGGTCAAGACTGTACCGAGAACAGCTTCCGTTGTGGGTTGATATAAAGCGCATATTATTTACATCTGGTAGCCGATTCTCGCCCATGCGAATCAAAAGCGTAGACGCAAAACATTCGAAGGCTTAGACATTTGTCGCATAAAAATAACCACCTCCTTTTACTATTACTGAAGGTGGTTAACAAAAACCTATTTAGAGGCTAACAATTCCACCCATGCCGGGACTCGAACCCGCGACCTCTGGCTAACCGTGCCAGAGGTCGCGTGTTCGAGTCACGGCATTGGTGGAAATTTTTGGCCTCTAAATAGGTTTTTAAAATTGTCCTTAACACGGGTTAGTGCATTAAAAATAATATAGTCGGTTAATAAGATAAGATAACTAGACAGAGTCATTAGGTAGACATTTATTTTGTCATTCGAATCTACTATAGCGTTCAGAATAAAGATTTTGGCTATCGCTCGACTTTTCATGTAGAATTCAAGTCATAATCCTTAGAGTCGTATGGAAATTATTTGCTAATGAAGTTTGAATTGGCTCCCTGATCTGACAAACAACTAAACACAATGCAGCCTTGAAACACAAACAATATACCTACAGATGTACAAGCTCAGCAATTTAAATACGTCTCTACATTTGACACCAACACAGCCAAGCACCTTACGGCTGTAGAAATGAGGATTTGTATGGAATACCGACATATTGTAATATAAGAGAAGGTATCAAATCAATAAAACGATACCGACTTAGCAGAAAAGGAAAACTAGACGGTAACCAGGCAATGTATCGCATTGTATTGAAGTGCTGATAAAGTTGACCACAACGGGTCGACCTTTACATTTAAGTTGCGTAGTAGTCGCCTACTACGATTACGTTGTAGTTACATTGTAGAGTTACGAGTAAAGTGTCAGTGCGTACAGGTTGATATGCTGTCGGGTGTAGGTAAGTAGTATAATAATATTATTTTATGTTGCCTATATTCGTCCTACTCCAGGGCACAGCCCTTCTCTCTGAGAGAGAGGGACCGGATTAATTTCCACGCGTTCCCACTGCGGATTAGTAATATCAAGCGCCTAGGTATTTGAACAATTCAGATACTCAGATCTTCTCAAGATGTTTCCCTTCACAGTTAGCGACCGGTGTTGCTACTTTAACTTGACTAATAAGAAAGCAATAATAAATAATAATAAGCAATAATTATAACCTGACGCACCACGCAATCACATTGTCCTGGGTCCCAAAATAGGGTACCCTGTACTATGGTACCTATTGGCTAAAATTTCAATGTTTTTAGGGTTCCTTACCGGAAGAGTGCCAAAAAAGACCCTATTACTCTATTTATCTGTTCGTCCGTCTGATCTTCGACCCTTTTAATCTAACCTCTATCTTTGGAACCGGTAGCAAGTTGAAGTTTTCACAAAATATATGTTATGACGGTGGATTATCTACAAAATAATATAATTAAAAACAATAAACAATAATGGGAGTATCGACGCGTCAAACCCACCATGTTTTCGCCATTTTTTTGTTTATTTTCTATTGTAAAAACGGTAATACATACAGGCAAAGACATCATACTTGTTGGGACTGTAAGATTTATTATTATAGTCTAACGACACATAATAAAAAACAGCCAAGCGCGACTCGGCCTTACTAAAACTTTAAACAAAAAAAAATGAGGTAGCTCGGAACCCTCGTTGCGCGAATTTTATTCGCACTTGACTGGTTTTTTTAATGCTGTGCTGTCGACGTGCCTGCACATCACACTAATGTTGAAAAGGCGAAAGTGTGTGTGTGTGTTGGTTACATCTTCACGTCGATACGCCTGGAGCGATTTTTATAAAATCTGGTATGGAGTTAGCTAACACCCTTGATTAACACTTAGGCTACGTTTTACTGCGGGAAAATAATTTATTCCCATGGTAAATTTGATAAACGTGAATACGAAGGTTTGGGTGGATGGATGTTTGTTAGTCAATCACGCCAGAACGGCTAAACGAATCTGAATGAAATTTGGCACGGAGATATATTGTAGACAGAAATTGCACATAGATTAGATTATACTCCGGAAAAAATTGCACCAAAGTTTCCATGTACACGAAGTCGTTAGTAACCTAATCTAATATACTATAAAAATCTCGAGTCACAGTATTTGTTATCGAACTCCTCAAAAATGGCTTCACCAGTTTTGATTGTTTTTAGGTCTTCGCTAATTAATATGGCAAAACTATATTTGCGGACTCAGATATTACATTGGCTCTAACCCGCGCAGCTACGGCCGCGTTAGAAACTATCCCACGGGACCGCAATACCGGGAGGTCCTATATTTCTATTCAGTTCTTTGTTTATCAGTATGCCAAGTTTCATAATACACCGTTCAGCTCTTATTGCATAATTCAGTAACAAATACGAAACATCTTCACAAGCTTTCACATTTATAATATTATAGGAAGCGGGATAGATAGATAGATAGAAAACATCTTATTGCACCACCAGGAAAAAAAGTACAAACAAGATTTCTTAAATCTAAGCAATTAACGGTGTCATCGCTAAGAGCGATCTCTTTCAGACGAAGTTTGGATGAAGTGTATTTCATGAAGAATATAGTCGGCAGTGCATGTACATAAATAATGAATTGGAAAATAAATTGATACCAAACCGCAATGGTAGGGATAGTAGGATTATGCTTCCGATTTTTTATATATCCACTCAATATCCCTTATCGATCACACGGTAGTTTTAGAATTCCATCGGCAATGCTCGATGACATCATTAGCTAAGGAGACATAACAAATTTTAATTGACAGTGGCTCGAGATCCACGCTTGGTCAGCTGCCTCCTCCAGCCAATCTAAACGAGAGACACACGACACATTCCTGCGGAATATCACTCAGCTAGTCGCGCGTGAATTGTGTTTAAAAATGAGCTCCATATGCATCGGATTCATCTTCGCTATTATACTGGTGAGTAACCCATGCAGTATTCACAATTTGTGAATCTAAAATATCGATCTTGCGTCCTATCTAGACTCCGTGCCAGATGCACTTTAACGGGATGTAAACAGAGTCTTTTTTTAATACGATCGTGGAAAATGAGAGCGTACACATGGATGGTCGCCTGTGCGCCTTTGTCTACGTGAGTTTATTGAATAATTGACTCGGTCTTGTTACTCATCGTAAATACATAATGCCACATTATGACATATTCTTCACATTCTTAAAGTGCATAGTACTAAAATGCTTCCTATTTCGCCTGTTTCAATTTTAGCTTCGTTCTTACATTCATGGATGAGGAGCCCATAATTATTTGTTCGAGTAATGCGCCTGATAAATTGTAAAGGCAAATACATTTTACGCAGCATCTTATTAAGTTCAGCAGGCGTTCATACATTCCAACAAATGAAAATAGACAACAAATAAGTGGCAAATCATGAAGAATCTCTCACAGACAGAGACGCTACATTCAACCATCCAGTATGAAAAATACGTAATATATTTAAAAAAATACGTGGGCTTTTAGAATTATACAAATTAGCTAAGTGATACTAGCCCGTAAACTCATTTGTACAGTTCCACGCAATATAGCAGCCACTGCATGGAAATGTAGAAATGAGTTTTGAATCAAACTACCTATGATCATGAGTCTAGCTCTTTGTTGAGCTGGGTACAATCAACGGCATGGATGTACCGCATTAACATTCATAGCTAACCGCTGGATTTGGGTCACTTTCCTCTGACCAACTGAACTGATTGAACTGTTGAACTGAACCTTAGCTAACTAGATTGATCCACAATGCCTTATTGAGTCAAGTCTGCCATAAAAGTGTAGGTAATATTATCAGGATTTATGTATGTACCTACGTTTTTTCTGTTCTTTATGCCACAGGAGCAGTTGCCTAGGATCAGCAAATAACTTTAGACAATAAAACTGTCCGCTTATCTTTAAGGTTCTGTATTTAAAAAAAACACAGAAACCTTTTATAAGAGCATTTGGTTACCTGTGTTTCAATGCTCTTTTTCTCAGAAACGAATTAAAGAGTCATTCCGAAAATTAATAGCTCTGCCATCTTTTGAAGTTGGAAAAATATCAAATTTCTACATCCACGCAAATAAAAGATACCGACGTTTATGCCTCATATGCAAAGGAAACATTCCCGTCCAAGTAATGTAAAAATCCGAAAAACCATTGGTTATATTATTTTTATTTTTAATGCACTAACCCGTGCTAAGTACGTAATACAGAGAATAGTGTAAAGAGGTTCGAAATTTCACTGATGCCGGTGAGTCACCCATTGGCTCAATTGGAAGAGCGCTGGCACGGATAGCCAGAGGTTTCGTGTTCGAATCCCGGCATGGGTGAAATTTTTAGCCTCTAAATAGTAAATAAGTTATTAGTGGTTATCTCATACAAAAAACAGTCGTTGCAGGTGGTTTGTATGGGAGTACATACTTTTCAACCGCAAAGTTAAGTTTATATTTGTTTAAAATCCTAAGAACGTCAATCCTAATCGCACTGAAGCCTAGGTCTAAGTATGCGCACCAAATCCGGCCGGAATTCTGACGTTTGGGTTAGCAATGAGAATTTGACGGTTAGAATATTGCAATCGTCCAGGATTTGGTGCGCGTACTAAAGGAGGTTCTTGTTTTCTTATCAATGGTTTGTTTACAGGCCGTGCTTGCACTCATTTGGATAGCGTACTGCATGTTCTGCCGAGAGCGACACAAGTCTGAGCTGTACCAGTACAATATATCGGACTTAAAGTACAAGCACGGGTTAGAAGCCAAGATGGAAGAAGAGAAGAAGGAAGCAAAGGGACTCTCAGCCGGTATATTCATCCTGCCTTCGCGACGCAAACATAAGAACGATGAATACGAGAAGAGACCGGACTATCCCGAAAGTCCAGTGCCAAATGTGCAAGCTGGGACAGAGGACTTCATCAAGATTTTCAGCGACAGTGCGAAGTCCCCTGATGTCAGTTTCGAGATAGACTCTAACTCACAGTATCACAGCGAAGTCTGAAACGACGTTTTAGTATAATTTTACTTTGGTCAAGCACTACTTTAGCCTATGGAGACTGCACTTTGTACCTAATGGACATGTGCGCCGCACCGCCGCCGCTGTCGGAAGTTTAAGACGCGCCGCCGTTACCGGTTTTTACATCTGCGTAAAATTGCCTTGATTATTTATTGGATTTAGCAATGTGTTATAGAATGCAAACCTAAAAGCAGCTTCTTCAATTATTATCTAAACCAGTTCCAAGTAGCATAATTTTTTCATGCATATGGACAGCGTTTTTTAAGATTGATCGTTATAAGTATAGAAAAAAATATCGGAGGATTAGTCCACAAGTGATCCCTTTTTAAAAGTTCTCCAAATGTATAGAGTTGCCTACACACTACTTCCGCGGATCAAGCCTGTACCGCCGCGCGAAGCCCCCATCAACAATGTTTTGCTTGCCACATTATATAAATTAGCTAACTGATATCCACCCGTAATTGTAGAAATGAGTTTGAATCAGTCTAGCTACATAGCTAGTTTGATTCAAAACTCATTTCTACAATTCATTATCATATCAATTCATTCATGAGTCAATCTAGCTCTTTGTTCAGCTGAGTACAATCAACAGCATCACCCTTAACTTAATACGTGCACTCTATTTAGTTATGTTAAACGCAACTTTGCAGAAAAAAGTTTTGATCTCCCGCTGCCAAAGTAAAGCGAATCGGCGCACACATCCACGACCGCAACGAATTATCATCGATCGTATCTACAAAAACGTAATTTTCGTTTTATTGCACTTATGGCTAATCAAATAATCAGTCTGTAAGTGGCAAAAAGTTTAATGTTAATTTTAACCAATTTTTTCATATTTATAGAAAGATTAGTCTAGATATTGTGTAGGAATGCCTAACCACCGACCGTGATGCATTTTTCTCACTCTAATATTACCATAGTTTTCTTAATTTTTTTTGAAGACATAATTGACTGACGCTTTAAAAAAGAAGAGATCCGAGTTTTGCAGCTAATTATTTATATTGGAGTTTACCACAAGTTTTAGTACAAGTAGTTAGTGTAAATAATTCTAAAATTCGATAGTAAATTCAAAAGTATTGTGTTAAAAGTATTATACTCGTATTGGTTGTTTTAGCAACACTTATTTCAATAGCGGAGAGAATTATATGTGATCAGTATTATCATTCGAATTAATGGTAATAAGAGTATAATCGTAGACTTTTAGTCCGGATCTACTTACGGGTGTTGTTATATCGAAAGAGTCCGACCAGGTTTCGCTCCGATTCGCAAAGCTTAATCATGGTGAGCAGAGACGGAGCTCGGGTCGGTTGCTCGTCTCACCTGGTCGGACTCTTCCGATATAACAACACCCGTAAGTAGATCCGGACTAAAAGTCTACAATGTGTTTTGCTTATGAAAGTTTTAGTTCGAAAAAAGAGTATAATCAATTATATTTCATCTTTAACAATTCACTTAACAGTAATAGCCCCTGTAATAGTTATTTATTAGACATAAGTAATGAATCTCTGACGAAACTGACTGACGGCCACTGACGACAAGGGAAGTACCTACCCTGTTTACTTTTGTTGAATTGTGCTAGTGATGAATTTATAGTCGTGTCGAAACAACATTGAAGAATGAAAAAAATTATGCACGAGAATCACTTGACATATAACTATAGATCCAGATGACCCGTCCCGGTCTACCTTGACCGGACTTTATATCTTTCTTTATTTTAAATTAAATATGTTTCTTTACGTTCGCAAAGAATTTTCAGGCCGTATTGTTATTTAGTTATTTGTCATCAGCATTAAGTATAATATTTCATAAGTATTATTGTACACAAAATAATTATCAAATAAATATATTCTATACTATCAGATTAATACAACTTATTTCTTATTATTACACCACATACAACGTAGCTTATACAATAAGTGCTTCAGTACATAATCACATACTGGACAACTGAAGCTGACTGAACTCAATTAACTCTCACAAGTTTAAAATTTGTGTGTTATTTACCCGAAACCGTGGCCTAATCGAACCCAGTGACTGTAATCAATCACTTGAGTTAAGCAACAACAGGCGCGGTCAGATGGTTGTGAAGATGTTTGATACTCTTAGAATCAGAGTATTACGTCAATTATGCTACAATTGGTATACAGGCTAACATCAAATACGCCATTCCTGTAAAATACCAATGATAGTATTAGTAAAGCGCATAAAACGCAAATTTAATAATGAAAGTTATGCAAAACCGGATATTTAAAAAATAACAATATGGGAAGAACACATGAAACAAAAATTATTAAAGAGAAATTATAATCCTAATCTTACCCTGTATCACTAAGCCAAGCCTAGCTCTATTCGCGAACAGAATGAAGTTACAGACAGAGACTTTTTTTATAACCAACTAATGTTTCACGCGCTTAGGACTGATCAAGTAGGACCAACTTTATTAACTAATAATGTGTTAGTACCGATATGTTTCAAAATTGATACAATATTACATAAAGTAATATTATGATACGATATTCTTATCCGATACAGAAATTATTGATATTCATGTATCAAACCGTATAAAATGTATTAATAGATATCACAGACCACGACATAATCATTATAAATTCGTTTACATTGAGCCCAGTGGCGATATTATACAAACTCAAATAAATGGTTAGTTTACTAATCAAGTGAGCACCTCTATTCGAGCTCGCTGGTTATTAATAGATGAATTTGAATATTACTGATATTGTAACTAATATGAATATATAGGTTCCATATTTATAGTTCACCACAAACAGTCCACAAGTTAGAAATCCTCTGGTGGACATATAACACATTCCGATGTGAAATTAGCCTTTATTTCATCCACTATCTCATACACAGTGCTCTTCTTGGTGGGCCTGAAAACGTGCACCACTTTATCGCCTGCATGTGTGAGTGCTTTCACTACCTCGTCCCAGGCTCCCTTGATGGACTCCAGTACATCACGACGCTCGCGAGAGTGTGCGCCCGCATACTGCTGGGGCAGTGCTGACACACTCAGCAAAAACAGCTGAAAAATATAAGCTGCTGATAAATTTTCGTTTATTCAGCAAGGATAAACTTGTATACCCATCACAGGCCAGTTCTTAGACAGCCTGGTAGGTAACGACGTTTACACTCTCTTTAATTTGGACAAATAGCTTCTCCATGATTTTCCCCTGACCCTCTTTGCCTCTAATTCCTGTTATGATGTTTGTTTTGAACTGTCGTGATAAAGCAAGTATCATAGCAGTTTGCCTTTTCATCAACATACTCAGAATACATCTTCTCTCCTTTTTCATTGATAATAGATATCGTGTCGTTACGGTTATCGTGTAATGTTAAATCATCCATTATACTAATAACGATTTGTAAAACATCAGCTACTTCGTAACGACAAAGGATGAACAACAAAAGGATGTGACTCTACTTTCGAATTTTACTAGGTCAAGATCTTATGAACATTCAAAATTTCGCATTGCACTGTTCTGTTGTAGACCTGAAGATGAATGATTATACGTTGACTGTGAAGAATAATAAACCGTCAGTACTTACAAAACAGAAAAGTATTAAGAATCTAAAATCCATATTATTCTTGAATTTCCACTGCCTTCGAGTAATCCCAACAAAGTATTCCGTATCGGTTTATTCAAAAACTTTTTGGAGTGAAACTGTATCTACTGATATACAAACAGTGTGGTGTTAGACCGAAGATCCGAACCCTACTGGAGCAGTGTGCCTAAACAGGATGTTCTGGATTCGCCACGCACGTCTGGCGCCAATCAGCCGGGGCCAAACTAAAGGGGACAATAGTCCGCTTCAAGGGCTGCTGACCACAACAAGCGAAAATTACACAACTCCCACACGAAAATATCTTCCTTTTCAATTGTAAATGAACTTAATTCTACTTGACACACTTTGTTTCAAATACTCGTTTGAACAAAAGACAGCCAGCGTTGTTATTCTCGTCCTATGATTCAGCTGGTGGGGGGTCCATGAGACCTTTTTGTATTCACCAGATCCTCTTTCTTGACTTTGACAGCTTTGTTGGTCTAGCGATCACGACCTTGACTATTAAAGCCATGAGCTTGCGGTTGTGAATCCTTGATTTGCATAAGAAGAGTCACCTAGGCGTATTTCCATGTTTGTGATGTCGTCTCTTGGCTACCATAGCTGGTTACCATACTCCAGTCCCTTTGCAAAGTGATCGTGTTATATGGAAGTTATAATGTCAGAATTATTATTGCTTTTCTCGAACTCAACGCAAATTCATCTTTTTTTAAAACTTACTTAGAGGCTAAAAATTCCACCCAAGCCGGGAATCGAACCCGCGACTTCTGGCTCACCGTACCAGCGCTCTCCCAACTGAGCTAATGGGCGACTACCGGCATCAGTGAAATTTCGAACCAATTTACAATACCTACTCTCTGTATTATGTACACGTAGCAACATCTGGCTGAAGTAATTTGTATCACTTGCAGCCCCGAGTACCTACTTTGCAGTTAGGATTTTACTTCGGAATTATATCGCTGATTGACATGTTATGTCAATCATTGACATGTTGACATGATTATATTCTTTTTAATGCACTAACCTGGTTTGTGCATTAAAAAGAATATCTGTCTGGACTGGTTTAGTGCACTAAAAATGCACTAAACCAGTCCCTTTGCAAAGTTATCGAGTTATATGAAGAATGTCGAAATTATAGTCAGTTTGTCTTCTCGTATCTAGTTCTCCACTGCTCACGGGTTCACATATGTACCTACGTCTTTCTGATACTTCAGTGTTAGATGCGCCCTAAAAATAAGTTCTTAGTTTCCTCAAATATCTCTCAATTTGGGTTACATACTCGTATAGTAGGAATTTAAGCAAGTTAAGAGTTTTCACGTAATAATACTATAGCAAAAATGTCCTCCGAAAATTATAGGTAAGACATGTAAGGCGTTACTACTGGTAACACCATAAAATAATTACAGTATCTACACCCTAAACTGTGGCGGCGTTATTTCTAAAAACACGATTCATAAAACATAAACCTTCATTCCTTCATAAACGTCAGTTAAACAGTTTTTGGTAGAGATTTTATTTGGTAAAGACTTTATCACAGACTATTGCATACTGGAGCAGTTTATGAGCATCGTCTTTTTATAAATAACACCGAACGAAAAGTAAACTTACGGTTTTTGGGAAAAAACCAATAAAATTTGTAATAGTTTAAGTATTTATTCTTGTTGCCGAATATGTGACTCTGTTTAGCTTTGTCAAAGACATTGTTGCTAAATTTTACAATGGATTCAGAAGCACCACGACTCCAATCGACGATATCGGTCGTGGCGCCTATAGACCAGTCCAGCACCTTCCCCCAGGCTGTTTTGTTCTGTCTACCAGACGCTGACACGATACACGAAAACTGGAATTTATTGCCAGTTTTAGGATTAAAAGTAAAACATTTACATTTAAAGAGGAACGTAAGTATAGAAGATAACATATCTGAAAAAATATATAAGATTTTTGCAGGATAAAATGAATGTTTGTCAATTTTTTATATTGTAAGTATATACACAATGTATGTTACTTGTATTTCAAATTCAATTTCAAATATCTTTTGAGAGCATCCTTGACATTTCAAAAAAAGGTAACGTAGAGTCGAATGTAAATATTTTGTAGATTTATTTTACCAAATAAAAGGTTTTATATCTGGTCTGTGATTATATCTTTATGTGTTTCTGTTTTTATATCTTTAAAGTTAGTTACTTACAAAACAAATGAATACCACGAAGGTGCCACTCATCGCCTTTTAGGTAGAAGGAACCAAAACATAAATTACACCTCTATATATTTTAAAATAAATTATAGACTATACTGTAAATGTGCCTAGAGTGCTTGTTGCCGATTTAAAATCCAAGTGCTTTCACTTGAGATCTTCTTGTCGAATATCCGTACTTACCTTTACCGCCTCGTCTATGTCTATTTTTCCATAACAAGGCGTTTTTTTTTTAACAGCGAGACAAAACGAATGTCACGGATCGGAAATGGTTTCAATACAACAATACGACTAATATTAACAGATTAACTTCTTCTTCTATACTTCTTGAGCATTAGATAGATAGATACTATAACGATGACATTAACTATACTGAAAAAGAGGGTGTCTCAGAAATTAACGCTTAATTTATAGAAGCCCAGCCTTATCATCATGGATAACGCTCCGTACAACAAAACAAGAGTCAACAAACCCCCAAACACGAACTCCAGAAAAAGTAATTTAATCGAGTGGTTGGCAAGACAAAATATTTAATATTCTGAAAAGTACACAAAACCACTCAACAAACCTACGTCACTTTATGCTGTTGACGCTATTTCGAAAGGATTAGGTCACAAAATATTGCGTTTGCCGCCTTACCATTGTGACCTGAATCACAATGATATTATCTGGGAAAAATTAGTGATGATGAAAGTAGTAATGATGATAATAATAACGACGATGAAGATAGTGAAGATTTTGATAGCATACAATCTCTTGGAGTTCATGATGATCATAATTATAGTAAAGTTATCTGAAAATAAAGATACTAAAAACATATGCTATTTAAATTATATAACAAATAATATAAATGTAAATAAACCGTTCACTAAAAGCAATGTGTTTTTTTTTCAGGGTTTACTGTCAATGTCATTCTATTTACATCAATAAATCATTACCATCATCAGCTGATATCAATCCACTGCTGCACATAGCTTCCATATATGAGTGTAAATTCCCGTAATAGATATAAAATGCGGCAAGCTGAAGACAGGGCGCTATGGCGCTCATTATGGGAGGGCTATATCCAGCAGTGGACTACATAATATAGCCTGAAGAAGAAGAGAAGAGAGAAGATATAAAATGTCACTGACTGGTAATTCTAACTTCTCACCGACGCCCATGTTAATGTCATCTAAGTGTCAAATAATCCTTGTAGCACTGTACACTACCACTAATCTATTAGAACGATGAGTAGCCACCCGAAAGGCAGAACTAGAGATATAGACGGAGAGGCAATATAGTTACTACCTAATCGCACATTTTTCGAAACAAGATCTGAACTTGAAACAAGATTTCCCAACACTTTTATTTATTTCTAAGTATCATCATCATCATTAGCCCACCTCTGCGCACTGTTGGGTACAGGCCTTTTCCCCGAATGCCATCTCACACAGTCCCGTGCGATCCGCATCCACGGACCTTCCACCGACTCAACTTTATCGTCGGACCATCGGACTGCTGGTCTGCCCACTGACCGCCGTTCTGTTCTCGGCCGCCACTCTGTGGTTGCTCTGGTCCATCTGCCGTCTTCCCGCCTTGCCAGGTATCAAGGTATACTTTAAATTAATAGTCTAAAAGATGCCATTTTTAATAATCAATTACACCTAGTGAGTATTAATTAATAATAAATATTATTAAAAAAAATAAAATGGAAAATCATGAATCAATAATTATATTCAGAACCTTAGAACCTTATAAAAGAAATATTATTGGTTGCGTTAGTAAACCTCCTGGAGCCGCTTAGACTCTGAATATGTGCTGTAAATATCAGTATATCTTTGGTTTAAAAACAAAACAGCAGACAGGCAAGGAGTTTTTATTCAACCTTCGTTTTTACCATTATCACCTGATGTGTCATTGCCTTTAAACTTTTTATACTCTTCCATGGCTATATCAAAAACTTTATCGCTAGCTCTTACAATTTGAACCGAACTATTACTGCAAAACTTGACTATATTGCTAGAAGCGCCTTTGCTCCAATTAACAATATTCGAAGACGCATCTTTACTCCATTCAACGATATTCGAAGACGCAGATTTGCTCCATGTGACTATACTGGCTGACGCATCGTCAGTCCAGCGGACAATGTCAGAAGATGCTTGTTTACACCAATCGACCACATTTTGCCAAGTTGAATCGGTTTTGTTTTGTGCTACTATACTCGAAACAACCTGAAACTGAAGTTGCTATGGACTTTCACTATATGATTTTTAACTTTTTCCATAATTTGACAAATATAAGTAGGTACTTATGTTTTATTTAAAAACATGCTTATTAAACTTATGAGTGCATTGATCAACGACATCATCCGAAGGGCTCTTGCCACAATTAACGTCCCGGCCATTCGAGAGCTAAATGGTGTGGTCCGGGACGATGGCAAGAGGCCAGATGGGATGTTGTTGATACCAAGAAAAAATAGGAGGACCCGCGCATGTTGTGTTCCAAAACACAACATGCGCGGACACTTTGGCGCCGTCCCACGTCCGGGCCACTTCCTTAAAAGCCGGCGCTGCGGCATCAACTGCTGAAGGGTTCAAGCTGCGCAAGTACGGGACTCTGGCACAGAGTCACTCTGAGTTGTGCCGTTTGGTGTCGAGACACTCGGATGTCGAGACTTGCGTCGCGCCTCATCGACACGACCAGAGACTCCAGGGCTGGCTCTTACCTCGGGCTGAGGATAAGTCTTGCCATCCAAGAAAGTAATGAAGCCGTCATACTGGGGATCCTCCACAGAGGCGGCGACGATCTGGGTGCAGTAATTGGCTTTTAAGTAGCGTTTTAAATAAATTAATTTATACATATATTTAGGTTTGTTTTGTTAATATTTAGATTTATTTAAAAACCTAATTAGAGGCTAAAAATTTCACCCATTTTCGAACTGGGATTCAAACCCGCAACCTCTGGCTATCCGTGCCAGCGCTCTACCAATTGAGCCAATGGGCGACTCACGGCATCAGTGAAATTTCAAACCTCTTTACACTATTCTCTGTATTACGTACGTATTAGCCTCTAATTAGGTTTTTAAATTTGTTCCTTAGCACGGGTTAACTTAGTGCATTAAAATAAAAATAGTATAATATTTAGATTTAGTTTATAATTAGTAATTAGTAGTTTATAATTTATAATTAGTTAAACCTAAATATGTATATTTAGGTTTAACTAATTCACTAATTTTAATATCAAGGAAACTCATTTTGTTTGTAATATCAGATATGTAACCTATTTGAAAGACAAAATTTAAACCATTGATGATTATTACACTATTTTTATTTTTAATGCACTAACCCGTGCTAAGGAACAAATTTAAAAACCTATTTAGAGGCTAAAAATTAATAACGCTCAATTGGTAGAGCGCTGGTACGGATAGCCAGAGGTTGCGGGTTCGAATCCCGGCATGGGTGAAATTTTTAGCCTCTAAATACATTGATGATTAATAAAGAAACTGAACAGAAATTAAATATAGCGTTTTTATTGAATGTAAATATCCATTTCAACATCTAATTTGGGCGGCAAAATGGACCAAGCAACTCGAAACTCAGTATTTTCAATTTACAGGATTAGAGAGGGTACCTTCTAAAACGCATAATCGCCCTCTAATAAAGTTTGAGTTTATACGACAAGTTTGGATATTAAAACCCGTGAAACCCATTACTTTTTTAGGAGATTTACATTTCTCAAATATATATTAGTTTTCAAATATTATTTTCAAACACTATAATATTTTAAATGTATTTAGTTTTAACATAGTTTTATAACACACATTTCGCAAGCACTACTAACATTGCAATATTAAGTAAATTATTTACCTACCTAGAAGGAAGCCAATTCAATCATTTTTATAACATTATGTAGACGTATTGAACATTGTGTACAAAAATTCCACCGCAAAACAGAAAAATCGTACCTAAACTTAACCCGTATTGGAGTATGGTCTAACCTTTCTGCGATGCAGGAAGAGACCCGTGCCCCAGCAGTGGGAACATACAGGGTTGATAACGAACCAACGAAACTTTTGTAATCACATACAATGTATTTCTAAAGTAGTTGCAAATGGCAAACAGTAATTGCCGTGTCACGCTGTACATAGCTAGTACTCGTTACATACGAGTATGGGCTATGTACGGTGCTTAATAAATAAGGCACGAAATATTAAAGTTTTTTTCTGACCTAAATGCGTCACAAGTACTTACAGCGCTGATGATGAAGATCGAATATGTGCCATACATTTTTTTCAGGCGTGAGCACTTTTTCTGATCTGCGTTAGATCAGGCAAATACACATTAGTGAGGTTAATGGCAGATAAATGCTGCAACTCAAACTCATGAAAATCCAAACGAGACGGGACTAAGACGAGATACCAGACGAGATGCTTCTTACTAACGGATACTACCGATGCAACGTACAATACTACAAAGTGTAGTGATTCAAAACCTAAAAACTTTTCTTCAGTATCCACACAATTAAAGCAACCTCCAGCAAAAGTTTAAAATATTTATTTTTGTATTTTTCAAACTGTTTGGGAACTCAACGCGGTGATTTTTTTATGAAAATAAAACCATAATTTTACATTTAATTTTACTGGTTGGAAGTGTTTAACTATTAAGACTGAAGAAACAATTTTTAGGCTTTATTTCGATATTCCAATAACCCGTTGCAGGTTATTCATATCCTTCTAACGCCACTTTTTCAATAACGTAAATCAACCGCATAATAACGGAGAAATATAGAAACGTAACAGAAAACAATAAAACGGCATGTAATATAAAAATAAGCATGTATTACTCAAATATTTATTTGAAGCGAGTACACACGACTACTGGTCAACCTTTATATTTTTATCCTATTATGAAGACGTAAATAATAGATAGTATTCCAAATCTCAGTGTTAAGATGGGTGTGACATTATGTGCTAGCATTGAATTTAATTAAATTCAATGTGCTAGTTTGAAAATGGTTAAGTACAACATATATTCATACAGTTTTAGTTTTCTTTTCCTCGTGATCTAAATCTAGAGGGTCAAGCTGTCATATACTTATCAGATACTATTTTATGCAGAATTAAATATATAATTCGCGCATTAGATACTGTTATTACTCAGATTAACACACTTGTTAACAAACAAACCCCTTATAAGATGTTATAATGGCTTAGGTGCTGGGCAAACCTCAATCTAAAATAAACTCCATCTAAAAAAACATGTAGGTACGTGACACGTCATTCACCTATCATTGTAAGTGAAGGTACTACTGTACGCTGTAATTCGTCACATACATTTAAAAGGACAGAGTTTTAATCTTCTGAGGTTTTAATCAACAACACGCTCTCTTCTATCACTGTCATTAAATTTTATCATTGAATTTCAAATTCAATTGTTTTATCATAGTCCCATTGCAGATTTGACTCGACGCGTACCTTTCATGATCTTATCAGTGACCATAACGCACCAATCCACGACATTATTCCAGACCCCGCCACCTTTTCGGGCGTGTACCTCTTCTGGTTGGGCTAATGTAGTACAGAAGGTAAGCTAAAATTAAAATATTGAATGTAGTCACCCTTGAATTTGCTGTAGAAAAAAATAAGTTTGCGGCGCAGAATTTAGTTTCGAATTTCAGTAAGACCAAAGTAATACAGTAGCGGTTTACGCGAAAGTTTAAATAATACTTCGCACATCTTTCACTACTTACGAAACAAAGTAATATGATTAATTGAGCTTTCATATTTCACCAGATTAATGGTGCAAGTACTTAGTTAATTTAAGACCAAGACCTGAAACAAAAACAAATTACAGCGTGCCAGTTCTAAAGCTATAGATTGGTAAACTTGAACTAGTGTTTATAATATTATATGAAAAGAGGCTCTAAATTTACTAGCATTGGTAGTGGCCTCTAAACATTTTGCAGTGGACAGCAATTCTAAGACGCACTTAAGACAACGTCTTCGTAGCATCTTGAATCAGCTCCCTGATTTGGTATACAGCGCCCAAATTGGGTAATTGTTATCCGGCTGTTCGGTAACAAAAACTAAATTGTTATATGATATTTTTTATGTCACTGTCACCGTCTAATTGATCAAGATACAACAATAATGAAATAAACGTACAGTGCCACCATCTTAGCTGTTCAGTTGAGAGCGGCGCTAGTGGAGAATTCGGGGGTACCATTTTAGAAATTTACTTGGAAAATATGAAAAATTTAAAGTCAAAGGCTCGTCTTTAAATGTAAATAAAATATATCTATAAATCAACAGAAACCGGAATGTTTCTTTTCAATATGGCGGACGACTAGGCCGTAATTACAATTTTGCCCACCTGAACAGATAACTTAGTGGCGCTGTAATTAAAGCAGCATGCGGACCTCCGACGGCTGTGAAATGTATTAGCGTATGCAAAACTATCCAAAAAATGTACACAAAACTCACGGAATACCAAACTTTATCTCTTTTATGATGATGCGTGGGTCTTCTAACTCACGCCTTTTTAAGTTGAAACAGTATTCCCAATCGATCTCAGAATTTTCGAATGCAAAATTAGCAGCGGCATCCTGAGACCAGAAAACTGTCTCAAGTATATTTATTGCAAATATCTATGCAAATATCTTCTTATTTACATTTACATAAAACAAATGAAAATATAAGTTTTTGTTAAACGAAAATATTTGTCAGCAATTCTCGGAACGGTTGGCGTTTAACGCTCGCTTAAAAAATAAATGCCTTTCCAACTCACATTCGGTATAAACGTTCGTTATCACAACTAACAATATATACCTACGTTAGTAAGTGAATACTACCACTAAAAGGGGTTTGCTCCTTATTGAATAGCTTGTAAGTTGACACCAGTACTTAGAACCCGATACATGTTTTACACTATAATTTAACTTTTTTTTACGAAACATAATCAAAAAAGATTGTGGTTCTTGGAGACTGCGAATCGGTGAACGCAACGTCGGACCGGTGATGGAGCGACGACATTCGCAAAGCCACCAAAGCGGTGTGCAGTGACTGGAAGAGGAGAGCCGAAGATTGGTCTCAGTGGCGTGTCTTAGCAGAGGCCTTTGTCGAGCAGTAAACAAACTCCGTCTAATTATCATGATGATGATGAAAAGATTGTGGCTGTTTTATAAATCACAGAAAAAATATCAGATAAGTCATGCCAGACTCCAAGTCACCAGATCTAGTGACAAAATCGCCAAGACGGCACTATGACTCATTCTGATACTATTTGCTAGACTTCATAAAACCACTAGTAGTTTCATGCTACGCGGCCCTGGAAACATATTATTATTGTTTCTACCCGCGTTTCCCTTCGAATTTTTTAATACCAATTATTAACTAACTTTGACAATCGCGCGGCATAATCTAACTGGAGTGAAGAAAACGCTACTTAGAAACGGCGCAAATGTACGGATAGAAGTAGAACATACTCTCGTTATTAAAAGCAATAAAAAGTTTTATCGATGAAATTGCTGTAGAACCAATTTAGTTCCACGTTTCTTTATGTGAGACCACGAAATAAGTCAACCCCGTACAAAAAACAAGCTCCACAACAACTAACATATCCTGCTCTTTTCACACCGGTGGTGGGGTCAGCTTTTCTTATTTTATCTCTCCCCTTCACCCTATTCATGACCTCTTATATCGAGGCTCCGCATTCTGTGAGATTATTCGTTACTACATCAATCCACCTAGTTCCCGGTCTTCCGCCCATGAATTCATAGACGTAGCACTTCGTTACCTATGTAATCAGAAGGCTTTCGTTTCACGTACCCATACCATCTCATTCTCTTGCAGTTTATCGGCCGTGTCGAGAACTCCAAGACTCCCTCGCATGTACTCTTTTGGTTTTTATCCACAACTAACATCTGAAATGTGTAAATCAAAGTATGGCCGCGAGATGTGTAAGAAGGGGCCATCACCCACGATGATTTAAATACGCATTGTCGCGCGCGGGTGCAGCGCTTCTGTAAAAATGTAAGCAAAATATTATTTATTGTATCGCTTCTCAAAAATGCCACAAAACGCTCTAAGAAGTCATTTCTCACGAATAGGTCCGTTACGTAGTTTCAAATGACGCTGTAGCGGAAAACGTTGTGGCGAAAAACTTTCAGCGTGGTACGCTGCAGCGAAGAATTACTGAAGCGAAATCCACGAGGTCGAATGACACCGGAGCGACAAACATTGTCGCGAAAAACTTACATAGCATGGTCAAAGCATGGTATGCTGGGGCGAAAAATTACTGAAGTAAAATACACAGATTTTTCTTCAATGATCTAGCAGAGCTTTTCACTTTTAGATTTACTTAGGTACAGTTAAAGTTAATTTGCCCTTTTTTTCTTTAATTTTTTTTTTGATAAGTTATAGAAAGTCATGTTGCCAAATCATTACACCTACCAATCAATCTTATATATTACCAAAAACGGGTAGGTAATAGTTTTTTTTCTTTTTGTTGATTGAAAACTTTCACTTTCTGTGTTTTATTTCCTACATTATCTTTCCCCTCTGTAACTAACATATGGCATTCAATTCAATCATTGAATCTCGTGGATTACGCTTCAGCAATTTTTCGCTCCAGCGTACAACGTAATTCGAAACTACGTACCGGAGCCCTCCGTGGGCCGTGGCTCTAAACGGTAAGTAGAATAAAAACATGGAGGTACGAAACTGAAAATTGTTAAAAACATATTAAAGAATCAAGTTCACTTGTTTCAGAAATTACGCGTTTAAAAAGCACCGTTATTATTTTTAAAAACTCTATTTCTCTAAAGCACTCCTTAGAGGCAATATTTATTTAATGTGGGTGCCTTTTTTTCCTTATAAAACCTACATCACATAATATTTTAGGCAACGTTTTGGAGTGTTTTAAGGGATTATGTTTCTATTAATAAGGCCACTTTATATCAACCCACTTTATTTACAATAATATTTAGACATAAATATTGTTTATTTACTGAATAAGTAAATTGATACAAGAGTAGTAACCTCTACTATGTAGGTAGAGCACAATTTTTAAATTACAGAATGAGAACCTCTTGCTATCTTCTTGGATAAACCGACCATTAACTATTGAAAATACTTTTAAAACTAGTTATGCACAATTATACGTAATTGGTCTATTTCCTGCCAGTGTTCTATGCTATTTAAGCGATGTACCAATCGTTTTCACTCAAACAACAGTGCTTGGTGAGGTTACGCCAATATGACTTTGGTAAAGGATTTTTGCACATAAAAATATACCTATGTATAAAACCAATCAATTCTTAGTTCAGTCAGTAGCCTCCCAGAATCTTTGAATTTTAAATAATTTTAAAGTTTGATTCTCGTAGTCCACTAATATGTATCGAGCTAAGTATAGTATCAATCTTACGGACCCAAATTGGAAGGTTAATACTATACATTTAACACGTTCAAGTCGCTAGTAGGTTATTACTATTTAGTTAAACTTGAAGTTCTTGGGTTTCACTTCCAATATTTTGTTTTAAGCTTGATTTACATTTGCTATATTTTCATGCTTTTTAAAGATGCTTTATATGGAGGATTAGAATAGAGACGCTATAAGCGTACACGCAGTAGCCAAGTTTTTTAGGAGCGCGAGATAATAACATACTCTCTCTTTCTGAGAGTAGGCCTGATATTCTATTACATTAGGCCTTTATTTTATTCGTATAGTAACCCAAAACACTTGCTATCCCTTACGGGCCTGAGCTTTCGGCCCGTCCACTCTATTCTACATTTATGTAAAAAGCATGAAGATAAAGCAAAAGTAAATCAGGCTTTAGGTGACTAATCTAGTCAATGGGACTTAGCTTCGGGAGCCATAATTTCAACTGGTGTCTTCTCCTTTTCAGCTACAATTATGCTTGTGGATTCTGGTGCTGGTAGTGATATCAACAGAACAACAGATTAAAAATGAACTTTTACAAACACGGCTCGAATCTACGCCGAGTTTTGTGGATCATGAAAATGAAGCCTCCAACAAACTCAAACCGAAGAAGCCAACAGGCAGTAGTGGTAAATTCTTCTACCAAAGTATTATAATTTCTAGCCACAAGCCAACTTATTTGCTACCTTTAACTCCTATTGAGAACGACAGTAGCAATATGTACATTTATTACTCCGACGAATCTGCCTCGGCGCCGATTAATTTCAAGGTAAACAACAAGGACAATGACAAATGACGTATTTCTTCATAAGATTTTTATTTTGAATCACAAATCGTAGCTTTTTATTCCATATGTACCTAGTTGTAAATAAAATAAAATATTTCTTTTGTGTATTTTTGTTACTGCACTCCTAGCCGTACCTCCGACCTCCTCCGAGCGTTCCTGAAATATGTTTACATGCATTAATTATATTGGTACTAAATTAAAAAAAATAACATCCACAAATCAAATTAAAAAAGCACCGTGATCTTTAAGGTTCTTTAAACTATTCGTTCCCACTATTTTTCGGTCGTACACCATACCTATCATCATCGGCCCGGTAAACCCCACTCCCCCAGCCCGGTAAACGCTGAGTATAGACCTCTTCATTTCCACGCCAACCAGCACGGTCTCGCGCTAGTCTCATCCACTGTTTGCCGGCTACTTTACACATGCTGCAGGTCATCTGACCATCTGGCTGCTGGTCTGACCACCGATCGTTCCCCCTCCCACGGCCGCCACTCTGTCACTGCCTTCGTCCATCTGCCATCATTACGCCTGGCCAAGTGACCCGCCCACTTTCACTTCAGAGTCGAAATCCGTTTGCCTATATTATAATAAATTTAGAGATTGTCAGTATATAATAAACCAGGGCTAATAGTCTCAAATTAATTGTAATTGATCTCTCATTGACAGTATTGGTAGTCTAGTAACCAATCGCATTCGTAAGGTATAACCCGTGCAACTTGACTCGACGCCTCGCGCGATTCGATCTTCTTCGCGCGAGATAACTATTTAATTTGCGGTCCTTCACTCATTCCAGTACGACGACGCCCCAGTCGCGCGGTTCCAATGTCACATAAATCCTGGTACAAAAATTGCCAAATTCTGATACTTTAACGCCACAAAGCGCGTGACTCATGCCATCATACTTCCCATGCAGATCACCACGACCAAGACTGAGGCCAAATCGAATTAAAAATACGTCAGCGTACAGCCTACAGGGGACCCCACGATCGCTGACTTTTTTTGAAGACGAGAGCAATAATTTTTACTTTAGATGAATCAGAAAAACTACCAGTGGATGCTTTAATTGAATGTTTATTTTCAGTCACAGAATCGTACCTGTCTAATTGTTTGAGTTGTTAGTAAAACATTTTTTCTTCTTCCGGCCTCGCTTTCCTGAAATGTGTTAACATTCATTAGGTTTACTACCCTTCGCTTAAAGGCGCTGGTAGCGTTTTGGTAATACATAGATAGATAGAATATTCTTCAATGGCAGTCGTTAAGCCATGTCAGAGGCCTCCTTGGCGGTTTGATAACTGCTGACAGTAAGACCCGCCACTGTCTTACAATCCTCCACTAACCCGGACTTGGCCCCCGTGGTGGAGTATAGCCTAACCTTCCTGTGAGGCAGGACGAGTCCCGTGCCCCAGCAGCGTGGACATAGAAAAGGTGGATATCTCAAGCACACACACACACAATAAATTAAAATTGAGAATTGTCCACAAAACAAATTAAAATAGTCTCTTAATGGTCTCTTTGAGCTTACCACACGAAGATCAATAAAGATTTAGGGAAAAGTAAATTCTATTTAATTTAATCTTCCCACTTAAATTGGTCAACCATATTAAAGATTTTTTTTGCATACTGTGATGGTCCTTTTTAATTTTTTTTAAAGGAAATATTACAAAAGGTATACCAAAAGTTGCCGAAGTGCGCAGCAGTTTATCGACACATATTTAATCCGTGTTTTATCTATTTAATCATCAATATTTGGAGAACTTAATCATACTGAGTAGAGACGGAGCTCCCGTTGTTACGAAACAAAGAATGCTTACGAAAGTTTTAGTTCAAAAATATGGAGGAATTGCTCATAGGAAACGGGCATTATAAACTAACTAGCTGTGCCCCGCGGTACTACTCGCAGATTTTTTCATGGGAATAAGACATTATCCCGGAATAAAACCTGTTAATCCACAGTGTCAACTAACTCCATACCAAATGGTATTAAAATCACTCCAGCCGTTTAGACGTGAAGAAGTAACAAAGATACACACTCACAGACTTTCGCCTTTGTAATATTAATGTGATGTGAAATGATGAAATGTTCATCAACCGTAATGCGGAAACATACCATAACCGCCGCGGCTGCCCCATTGGTTCGACCTAGGCGCTCGCAGCAACGGCTTACCGACCTCACCCGAGTCAGTAGAGTCCAGGGACCTGGACTCAGCAGCGACGCTCGCCAAGGTCATAGCCAGCAACACCAGCAGCCAGAGAAAAATGTTCAGCTGAAACGTACATGTATAAACTCATGCATATATCCCAGTATATCTATGAAAACTGTGTGCGTCAGGAAAAAAAAGTAACTTTAAAACTTTAGGTTGCCAACACAATGTAAATACTAAAAGAAATAAACTTTCGTTCCCAAGATTTAGGTTGGCAAAGGTTAATACATCCTTCATGGGGCATTGTATACGCTTCTATAATAAAATATATATTGAGCTTGCCTGAAACGCGGTTAAAAAAATGTGTTAAGTAGGTACACTTTGTGCCAAAAGAGCTATTATAACATAATGGATTATTTAGATAACAATGATGTATGTAATTAAAGCCAGGAATGCATGAGTTCTATGTTTTATAATAATTATGTAAACTCTGTTAATTAAGGACTTTGAAAAGACTAAGTTTGGAGTTTTTTGTCCATACTTCTCCACAATTATCAAGGTTTTGAAATGGACACCTATTTTGACTTATAACTTCCATTAAGCCGCAGTTTTTGCGTTACTTTGAAAGCTCAAAATAATGATGAAATCATCATTATTACTTATATAATGATGAAATCATCATTATTACTTATATAATGATGAAATCATCATTATTTTGTACTGTGATTGATTTGAGTGGCATTTAGCACAATAATGGGTACAATGTTAGCAAAGGGTAATGTTAAAAGTAGCCAATACTTGCACGCGTGCATGCAATGACTAATAAATGTTTATAAAGCGAAGAGAGAGATTTATCAGGATCGATGCAAGTGCAGACCTTGTCTCAGCGTACCCTCCTGGGATATAGACGTGAATTTATGTTACGGTTTCGTGGCTGTTATGTACCTCTCTTTAGTAATATACTTATAGTGTTCTTGTACGAAATAATAAAGAAACTAGGAATTTACATGTTTATTTAATGAGTTCACAGTTTGTAATAATCTACCCACGATAGCTACCGAAAATAATAATTTTCATTGATACCTACAGACTATACATAACACCTTTCCCCTAAGTTATTATTGGTTCTTAACAATCTCAAATGACAATTTTAATCAACTTTTAATCAATGAATTTAACAAATTAACAGTTATTTATTTAAATTATATTTAAATGCTGTCATAATTAAATATTTACACTCCTATAATATCTGACCATTCTTCTGGTGGCGGTATGATAATCTCATCTTGATCATAAGTGTCATCATCTTGTTGTCTCTGTGCAGGGAAGTCTGGTTTTAAGGATCTGATCAACGTGTCGGCGATGCTTCACGCCACCTTCAGTGGTTACCTCGTACAAGGCTGGGGCGAGTTCAGCTGTTATCGATCCGCGCTGCCACTTAGCATTCATGTTGTAAAGCCTAAATAAAACGTGATCTCCCACTATAAACCTTTTCTTATTCACCTTATCTCCTTCCCTCTCAGCTGTTCTATCCCGTCTGTTCTCTAAGTCCGTGTCGGTATTCACGGCATCCAACTCAGGATGCAATACTGTCAGCCCTGTTCTGAACTTCCGATTGTTTAACATTTCGGCTGGTGACTTCCCAGTGACTGTGCTTGGTGTAGTTCGCATATGAAATAGCATTTTTGCTACTCGCTCTAACCAAGGCAAATCAGATTGTTTCTTTAGTTTGGATTTGATTGTCTGTATTGTTCTTTCTGCTTGACCATTAGTGGATGGATGATACGGTGCTCCAGTAATGCTGCTGTAAGCATCTACTAACACTAAAAATGTCTTGCCCATGAACGGTCCCATAAAGTCTACATGTACTCTTGACCATGGTTTTGTAGCTACTGGCCAACTATGTTCGGTCGTTGGTGGGTTGTTTCTATTCAATTGACCCAACTCACATTCTGCTACCATTGCTTCAATGTCTGTGTCCAGAGAAGGGTACCATAGGTGTGCTCTAGCAATCATTTTTGTCTGCATTATTCCATTGTGTCCTTCATGTAATCTTTTCAGTTTGTGTCTCTGTAAGCTATGAGGAATAACCACTCTGTTGGACCATAACACACAATCCTTGCTTAGGGAAAGACAATCCTTTCTTCTTTGATATGCAATTAATTGAGGTTCCACTGTACTTGGCCATCCATGTAATAAATACATTTTAACCTTCTTTAAAACCTGATCCTTATCAGTTTCTTTAGCAATCTTCCTTGAGGTTACTCCTAACAAATCTGTCTGTTCTAAAAGAAAGACATCTGTCTCCTCTTCAAACTCATCTTCAGTGCACTGAGTAGGCCGTCTACTTAAGCTATCTGCATCTCCCATCTGTTTTCCAGGCCGATACTGTAACTTGTAATCAAAAGTATTCAAAGTTAAAGCCCATCTTAACATTCTGGATGACACCAGCTCAGGAATTGGTTTGTCTCGTCGAAATATACCAAGCAATGGCTTATGGTCGGTAAGTATCATAAAGCTTCGACCAAGTAGATACTGCCTGAACTTTTTTAAGCCAAACATTATAGCCAGGGCTTCTTTATCAATTTGGGCATACCGCCGTTCATGGGCCTGCAGTGTTCTTGAGCTCATAATGACTGGCCTTTCCGTGCCATCCTCCATCTTATGCACTAATACAGCTCCAACACCGACCTCACATGCATCGCACAACATGATCAATTCTTTTTCTAAGCTGTAGTGCACAAGTGTTAAATCACAAGTGAGTAAAGCCTTATTAGCATTATCAAAGGCTTGCTATTCAAGTCTGTTCCACTGCCACTTGACATTATCTTTTAACAGCTTTTATAGCGGTTCCAACACGATAGTCTTATCTTTCAAGAAACGCTCATAGAAGTTGTACAGCCCAAGAAAAGCTTTCAGTTCCCTTTTATTCTTGGGTGCTGCTTTCTCTGAAATTTCTTTAACTTTTTCTTCCGAAGGGTGGATCCCTGCTTCATCAATTTCGTACCCTAGAAAGGTAACTTTTTTGGCCGCAAATACACATTTGGATTTGTTTAACTTCAACCCTAGCTCATTAAGTCGTTGAAGCACAAACTCCACTCGCTGATCGTGCTGTTGTCTTGTGGACCCAATGATAACAACATCATCAAGCAAACAGGCTACTCCATCAATGCCAGCTAGTATGGAGCACATCAGACGTTGAAATATTCCGGTGGCCGCATTTACACCATAAGCAAGACGGTTCATCTTCATTAATCCCAGTGGTGTATTGAGTGTCAGGAGCTCTGCTGTGTCGTTGGTGACCTTCAATTGAACCTTCAATATGCATGCTTTAAATCCAGCTTTGTGAATAATTTACCCCCAGCTAGTGAGAAGAAGCCTTCATTTGCTGTAGGTAAGGGATAACTATCTACCAAACATACTGCATTCACTGTGCTTCTGTAATCACCGCATAACCTTAGTGATCCGTCTGGTTTGGGGACAATTCTGAGAGGTGTAGCCCATTGTGAATGCTTAACAGGAGTAATTATATCCTCAGCCATCATCCTCTTCAGCTCTTTATTGACTTTTTCACGCAGCGGGAATAGTACAGGCCGAGAACGTTGAAAAACTGGTGTAGTACCTTCTTTACAATCAATCTTTACCAACGGCCCACTGTATTTGTCCAACTCGTTATTGAACAATTGTGGAAAACGCTCACAATAATCCGTAGCACTTTCGACAACTGAATTAATGCCTTGCACCATAATGCCTAATGCATCAAACCAAGCACGTCCTAGCAACGCTGGCCCTTTCCCGCAGCTGACTATTAAGGGCAGCTTGCTACTCTTTTCCTTATATGTCACGTCGACAACGGTTTTGCCTTTGATTTTCAATTCGTCATTCGTCCACGTAATCAACTTCTTGTTGAACGGCGACAATGGGACAGAAAACACACTTTGGTGTTGTCTGTAGACGCTGTGCGGCAGGATAGAGCGTGCCGAACCGGAGTCCACTTCCATCACGAGCGGCATCCCGTTGACGGTCACTTGCACCATAAACGGTTTGACATGTCCCGCGCCAGACACCTCGAGGACATCGAAATTTTCTTCGGCAGCTTTTTCACTTTCTTCTTCCGACGACTCACAGTGGCAACAAACTTTATCTCGCGATTTTTGTTTGTTTACATCAATATCGCACGCTGCTTTCGTATGGTGCTTAGGGCCCTTCTTGTGACATTTGTAACAGGTTGCGTTCCGAAATCTACATTTGCTAGCATGACTTTTAGCACAATGTACACATTTGACACTTTGTTTGGATTCGTTCGTGCCTGATTTCATACAGACTGCGTTCATCTCCATCGGCTCGCCCGCGCTTTCGGCAACTTCACAATGGGTCCTCATTAATAAATTACTTCCATCCGTCTGATTTTGCTGAATGGATTCGTAATTGAGCGCCTGTTGTACCGCAACGTCATATGTCAAATTCTCGATTTCTTCAGTAGTTCCTTTCTCAAGTTCTCTTCTCTTGCTCCGAGAATGAGTTGTTCCACGATTCTTCGTTCCAAATCTTGGTTGAACTGACAACGCGAACTTATATCCCGCAAAGCAGCCACGAAATTGGTTACAGATTCGTTAGGCTTTTGTTTTCGCCTGTAGAACTTTTCTGTCCCCAAGATTGGATGTGGCGTTGGAACAAAGAACTTGTTTAGGATGTCTACAATTTCCTCAAATGACACTTCACTCGACTTTTTGGGCGACAACAGTAAGACAATTAACGCAAATTCCTCCTTTCCACACTGAGATAAGAACAAAGCACGTTTTTGCACACTATCTAATATTCCCGCAGCTTCCAATGCGAAGAAAAGTTGCTCCCTGTAATTCTCCCATTTATCTTTGCTGGGGTCGAATTTTCCGGGCATAACACTCGCAATACTTGAGAAAGCCATTTTCTTGATTACTCGGCGCCAATATAGTGTTCTCGTACGAAATAATAAAGAAACTAGGAATTTACATGTTTATTTAATGAGTTCACAGTTTGTAATAATCTACCCACGATAGCTACCGAAAATAATAATTTTCATTGATACCTACAGACTATACATAACAATACTAATCAGTATAATGCCATTCCAATGGTGTATTAAATAGGTACCTACGTTTCTCGAAGAAAACGAAGCGCGCGAGGCGCTGAGTCGAATTGCATCGGTTAATACCATTGTTATGTGATTAGTTACAAGACTACGGATAGTGTCATTTAAAAAGCCATTACTATACCCTTACACACCTGTGACTCAATTTAACAACTATTAAAATGCATAGACGCCCCCTAGATTTGTTTGTAGTACCTACAATTAAAGGTAGTATAACGACACAGAACAAGCCGTCATCTAGTTTGTTTTTTTGGAAATGGTTATCTGGAAGATATTTTTTTTAGTAATAAGGCGGCCAATGTCTCTCTTGTAATTGCTGGTGTACATACAATAAAGAATACCTATTCAATATTTTCTATCTACAATGAGAATAGCATAAACGTGGCAATTTAATTTCATGCTAAGTCTACAAGCGAGCACCAATGAAACCGCTTAGGCGTAGGTAAATGGTAAATGGTGGGTCACGGGAACCTACCATCTTTGTCATCATCATCAGTAGGTACAATAATGCACTAACAGAATTGAGGCCCCCAGGACTTTCCATTCCACATGCTACGATCCTGACATCTTTCGTTTTATTGAAATTTATTAGTCGCTGCATACACACGGTTTTGAATTTTATTACCTACATGATATTCCCTACATGGTCTATGTCTATCTGGGATGTCCCTTGCCAGCCCTTTCATCCTCATTCACTCGGTATATTTCATATGTTCAGCTGCCAACTAAGCTCCTTTAAAAATCCTTTTAGCAACGGTGATGTTTGCCTGTGTAATAATTGCCTGTGTACAGAGTTTAATTGGGCAATAGGTTCCTGCGTGCATCTTGTGCGTGCTTGATGTGCGTCTTCTCTACGGATTTTGCCATCTCAGGTTTCCCACAAATCAACTTCTCTGGCGCTGATTACTGGAATCGGCCTCAGCATTAAAGCAAATCATAAAGCAAGCGTCAATTTAGGTGTTTTAAAAGTAGTAGTCGAAGATAGTCGAACCGAGTGATTGGAATCAATCACTTGAGTTAAGCAACAACAGATGCGATCAGGTGCAGAATGGATAACCGTCCCGTGATTACCGCATATTTTTCGAACGCTTCCGTGCTTCGCAAGGCACGTTAAGTCGTTGGTGCCGGCTGTCACGTAATCGCAGTCGTTAGCCTTGTCAGAGGCCTTAGGCGGCATGATAACTTCTGACAGTGAGGCCCGCCACTGTCTTAAAAAATGCTCCACCAACCCGGACTTGGCCTCCGTGATGGAGTATGGCCTAACCTTCCGGCGGTGCAGGAAGAGACCCGTGCCCAAGTACATTAAGTAAGGACATACAAGGGTTGACATCGAAATGTAGTCAGTTTAAGCAATGTACTCGTACTAAACAACATTAGAAAATTTGTGGAAAAGGTCATACAGTATTACACTTGGCTTTGGTCTTGAATGGGGAACTTGCGTCTAACTCAGATTGGAGTGGCATTGCTTTTGGTAACCACAGAAGACATAAAAATAAAACCATATAATAGTACATTATGATATAAGTGCGGTAAGTTAATAATTACAGCCGAGGCGATATTACTAGCCCGAGCCATCGGCGAGGGCTATAAGGAAGCAGAGGCTGTAATTTTCAAAGCGCACGTATGTCATACGACGTTTTATAACATATTTACGAGGAAATTAATAAAACTCTGACTTTGTTATCATCACTACTTGACGACATTTTCAAATAAAAACAATACATCGAAAAGAAAAAGCGCGCGGATTTATTTTTACTTGTCCACAAATAAGCGATGCGCGCGCATCAACTTTGTAGGCAAAGGTTCAAAAACAGCCAGTATTACTAATAAAGTAAATTAATATTTTTGTGTTTTTGTTACAGATAAATGGTTGTAATTTATTGTCAAAATTAATTAAATTAAAGAATTAAATGTTTATTTGTTATATTTTATTTCCCAAAGTTAATTTTATTCATAAAATATTGACCACTTTCTTGACATAAAACCTCTTTGCTAAGATTTTTAAAAGTATCGTTAATTTTTAGACGGAGTATCTTAAAACTTTATTAAAAAAAAACACGTTCCTTTTACATTACATTATCGCACAAGTACGTAATGAGATACATAACGATATCGAAATTGGTGTAATTACAACCACTTTACGAGCAAATATGTTATAAACATATTTTTTCGGGGTCTTCGGGATCACAAATATGGCGATATAGTTGTATTGGACAAAGTTGCTGTAAAATAATAAGTTGAATTCTGAAAGTTTACTTATAAAGGAGTTAAAGTATAAAAAAAAATGGCACAGAGTATCGAAACTTCGTCTATAGAGTGTTTCAATCGTGTTTTTATAAATATCACCGTAAAACTCAAGTCTCTAATAATGTAAAACTGTGTGGTCTGGGACTATAACTAAATAGATGAGATGCGCCTAGGCAGCCACTAAAACAAAATAGTATACCTACACGTACCTTCATTTTGTTTCTCCTCTTGTTAATGACTAAAGGACATCACTGTCGTCGGCGACATAATTAGCATCCCAGACAACACTTTTCGTTTATATCAACTCGTCTGCGTCAAGATATAAATTACCCTGAGAGGACACAATTAAATATAACAACAATTACTAAGAGCCATATCACACTAGCGATTTGCGAGCGATTTGAAAGCGATGCGATTATCACCGTCGACGCCATAATGTAAATCGCGTTCCACAGTCCGTGCGCCCCATTTGTCATATCAAAGATAGTATGTCTTCGCGATAATCATACATATACAGGGTGTTTCATTCAAATCGGTCAGTACGGGAAAGTCTGAAACTATAAGACATACGAAGATCTGTTCCGAGGAACCATGTCATCGATTTTGATAACAAGAAAAACTGCATTCATACATTTTAAAAAATATCTGTACTCCGTTCGGGAATCGAACCCGGTTGTTTTGAAAAAAAAAACTTCTATTAATCAAACACTAACAATCAATTTAAAAGACTGTAGCCTGAATATAGCCTGAAGAAGAACAAGAATCGCGATTATTTATTAGGGGAAGAAGAAGACGGCCTCTGTGGCGCACCGGTACCGCATCTGCCTACCATGCAAGAGGTTCCGGGTTCGAACCCCGGCTGGGTACAGCAAAAAAAAAAAACTCCAGGTCTTGGATGTTTACATGTTTGTGATGTCGTTGTTTCTGGTTTCCACGACACAGGGTATCCTAGTGTGGGGCCAGAAGCAATGTATGTGCCTATATGTAAATGTTAATGTAATGTTATGTTTTTAGGTAAAACGTAATTACCTTATTTCCCGACGTTTCGGCAGAGTTACCGTGGTTTCGGGTAGACTGAATCATATAAATAATACGTGTGTAAGCGGACGTGGCATGTTTTTGAGGTTCAATCGACGTTGATACAATGGATACAAAGTTATTTATAACTAAAATCCAAAATCATCAAGTAACATGGATTACATAGTAGTCGCTCTCTCCCAGTCGATGACTTGATAATGAATACTTCTAAATTTGTCGTTGACTTGTATCAGTTTTCGTTTCCTGCGTCTTCAAAGTAACAAAACCAGCAGTTTCCTCGTCAGATCAATCTATTATGCGACTGAACTGTCCAAAAGCCGCACAAGCTCCGAGCAATCGCATCGAGTTCGCTGCGGAAACGCATCGCTTTCAAATCGCTTGTAAATCGGTGGTGTAATAGGGCTGTAATTGCGTCGCGGTGATAAAAACCCTTGCAATTATTACATTAGAATAGAATAGAATAGAATATATTCATTTGTCTTCATTCGTCTTGTAACTAATGTACACCAATATGCAACTAGTTGCCGATTTTCAGGCAAGGCCTAACTTCAATTAAATACAGTGTACTGGATTCATACATACATACATATGTATGTATGTATGAATCCAGTACACTTTAAGGTTTGTATATTTGTAAATAAAATCCAAAAGATTAATTTTATTTTAATTTGTTTATTCTGTTTTAAATTATTGATAAGTTTTTATTTAAGTGACGATTTATTTAATAAAATTACTTAAATATTTCGGAGCCGTCCGAAATAACGCTACAATACATACATACATACATACATACATACATACATACATACATACATACATACATACATACATACATACATACATACATACATACATACATACATACATACATACATACATACATACATACATACATACATACATACATACATACATACATACATACATACATACATACATACATACATACATACATACATACATACATACATACATACATACATACATACATACATACATACATACATACATACATACATACATACATACATACATACATACATACATACAAACGAGCCAAACACATTACCCTTTTGGGCTCTGCCACAATCCGGTAATAAATAGGAAATTAAATAATAATAAGTAGGTATTTCAAAAGTCGTAGTACATAAGTTGTTGTAAATGACAAATTCGTTCAAAATCGAAACCTGTAGCAAAATCACATTTGTTTGACTGACTCGTTGGTCCAGCGGTATCACGTCTGATTACTATGCTGGAGGTCGTTGGTTCAATTCCGACTGGGGTCACCGTACATTTATACAAAAGTCCTTAGCGTGGATGTATTTCCATGTTTGAGATGTTAGGGCCTGGTTATTTGGCCAAGTATTGTGTAGAAATTATTTATATTATTATGTAACATACATGGCTGTGTTTGATATAATTGGGTGTGGTCAAGGCTGTACTAAGTCCAATAACCCGCCTAACGGCTATTAAGAGACAAATGTTATGGTTGTTTACCTCATCAAACCATTTAAGATACTACAGAATCTGGGATTGCAAATCTTTTAAAGGTTGGGATATTTTGACTTACGTTTTGAATCGGAATATTTTCTGGAAAGAAACAAAGTTAATTATTATTAAATATGCATCTGTTTAAAATTATTATGTTATAATGTAATAATATTCCAACATACAACACTACCATTAACTTAAAAAAATACCATTTAAAGAAAAGGCTAGAAAAGTAAAGAAAATATTTGATCAAGCATAAACTGAAATACATTTGACTTAATAAGTTTTTCCACGTACAATGACGTAATTGTGTGTAGCTCTCAATGCGGCTACACACAATTACTATTAGCCATACTATTAGGAGGGTAGTGCTAGATTTGCCATGTTACTCTAATGTTCAGTCACTCTCAAAGTTCTGAAGGTCTTTCTAAGTATTAACCAACTAGAAACAGCGCATAACTTACCGAATAGTTTAATTAATCCCTTAATTATAGTTATGGTTAGCATGGCGTCTCGTCCGCACATTTTACACAATTATTGTAAAAAACTTAGGATAAATTTTATAAATTAAATGTGGTTTGAGGATTTGCTAGATAAAAATACTACCTACATTTAGTATATATTTTTGATATCCTAATTTTTGACTGAAAAAAATTACAAAATTTACAAAAAATTATAATTTTGGAAACAAGACATATTTATCAACTAGGAAAATAAAACTGCTTTTAAATGTCCTTAATTTCCTTAACGCTAACCCCACACCATTATTTATGGAAAAAATACAAAAGGAGACGGATACGCTTTCATACATTCTTGGGCCTAGGTGTAAAAAGATGAAAGTGATGTCAATTTAGAGCTTATATATTATCAAACCATCTCTGAATATTCTGCGGATTTTGGCAATCTGAGAGCAGACTTATAAGAGATTTAGTAAAAGTGAGGTTATGCAACAAGTTGACAATAAATTATACTTAACTTTTACGTGTCCGTTATGATAGCAAGGGTCGTACAAGTTAAACAAGATCAGAAGTCCGTAGAAAGAAAGCACTGGTCGGAGAGTTATAGTATGAAAAACGACTTGAAAACACACTCATGATTAAATTTTTGGTAACATGGCAACTGTGCGGGAGCTATCACGCCTGTCACTGGTTAGCACAGACACAGATTAAAAATACAGTTAACAAACTCGCGTAATAAATCGATCTGTAAACGAGAATCAATTTATTAAAATTTATTTTCATCAAGTTAATAAATAGTTTGATTTTTTCAAACTGTTGACATTATGTAAATTATAATGTATTTATTTACTTTGATTAAATAATCATCTGGTGTAAGTGTTTTTATTTAATACATTCACACTAATTGATTAAAGTAATCGATATCCTATTTTATTAGGAACCTAAACTTATTTTTAAGATTTCTGATCTTCCAGATTGTGAATTGAGCTCATTTTTTATATTTTAAAATAGAAAAATATAACGCTTTTTTTAAACCATGTCTCAACTATTTACAATCAGGCCCAGAAATGCCCGTCTCCTTTACAATGTTTAAATATGGATTGAATTGTGCGAGCGAGACAGCAAGCTAGCCGTAATAGCTCCCACTAACACATATTATGAACTAACGTTCTTGGTTGGGTTAACTATCTGGTTAGCTAATATGGAATATAGTAAGACAGTGATTTTAGCTTTAGCATTACGAGTACTTACGCATCACTACCGATTTTGTTGGTCAACCCAAAGTTGAGAACCACTGGTTCATGTCGAGTTCTAGCTACAGCCTGTTCATTCGTAAATAGTACCCGACATTAAGTTGGAATACCCGAAGCACACAATTTAGCTATTTAAAGGACGAATTTTTGCTTGCGTAATCAGTTAGTTTTTATCTTCAGAGGATTCAAAACAAAATGAAGAACTACCAAGTAAGCATTAATTTGTTAAGTTTATTAACTTTGTACATTGTACAATTAGATTAAGAAGTAAACTGAATTTCAGTTTCTTTGTAAAATCTACTGAGTCATTGAATTGAATGGAAAAAATTATCTATTGCACAAAAAATATGTTTTGTTTATACAAAGACGAGCTTAGGTAAAGCTTGCACATTTATAATATTAAGACTTATTGTTTCTGGAACAAACAATCAACTAAGTCAATCTTTATAATGGTTAAAATTAATAACAAACTACTTACAACTAAATAACAAAAGTAATTTAATGCTACACCACCAGGTACATCTCAAATAAACGCTTTGTTACAGGTTACACTTATACTCGTGACCTTCGTGGTCATGGCCTCAGTGGCCTTCGCCCAGTTCGGTGGTCAAGGAGGATTTGGTGGTCAAGGAGGATTCGGCGGTGGCCAAGGAGGATTTGGTGGTCAGGGAGGATTTGGTCAGGGTGGATTTGGCGGTAATCAGGGTGGATTTGGCGGTAACCGAGGTGGTTATGGCAGACAAGGAGGATTCGGTGGCCAAGGAGGGTATGGAGGCGGTCGGGGATTCGGCGGACAAGGAGGCTATGGTGGCGGCCGTGGATTCGGTGGCCAAGGCGGTTTTGGTCAAGGAGGTTTTGGCCAAGGAGGTTTTGGCCAAGGAGGATACGGTCAAGGAGGGTTTGGTGGACAAGGAGGATATGGAGGAAACCTAGGTGGTTTCGGATTCGGACGGTGAAAGAACACCTAAGTGATTTACCAGAAGGGTACCTGTTTCGAAGCGAGTTTTGTGACATTGTTTTAAATTAAAGCATTTTTGTACTGAAACAAACACGTGTTATTTTTCGGGGAAATGGAACTCCGGGTCGGGTCCTTTGGCTACTTTCTTTAGAACAGACTGAGTCCCGGCCAGAAACTGCGTTAAAGCCTGTCCGAACACATTGCCGAAGTATATCGCCCAGCTTTTTCCGGCTGCCAGTGTCTTGATAAACTCTACCTTCTTTCCTGTGGGCTCTTTCGGGGGTGGCGGAGGGGACTCAACGATTTTCTCCTTCTCCGCTGGTTGAAACAATACTGGAAACTTTTCTTTGACCTCCTCGATTTGTGGTTTGATGGTTTCAAAGACATGCAATAGGGGAGACGTTCCTTTGATATCGGTGTACAACCCGCCGTTTAGTTTGAATTCCGTGCTTGCCTTGAACGTCTTTTCCTTTAGTGGGGGCGGTGGCGGTGGTGGTGGCGGTGGTGGCGCCGGCGATGGCTGAGGTAAAGGAGGCAATTGTATTATAGGCTGTAGTTGTATAATAGGTATAGGCACTTCCTCAATAATCTCAACAGGTTTTGGAGGCTCTTCCTTAGGCGGAGGCGGCGGTGGCTCGTATATTGGGATATATTCATAACGCGGTTCTCTCTTCTTAATTACGTGTTTGCGCCATGCCTCTGTAGGTTTTAACAAGACCTTTCTGGGAGGCACTTCCAACACTGAGTTTCTCCAATTAGGCGTCACGCTGGCTAGCGTCACGTCAGTTGAAATCACAATTAGCAAAATCTGCAACATGGAACCCACATAGTTACTTACTCTAATGTCACCTACTGAATTTATATTACTTAATTTATTTAGCAATGTATAGAGCACTGTACCTGGACACAACTAGCCATATCGCACGGTTTGAAAGAAAATACCCTATCTAGACCGGTGAGGAAGCCTTTAAATAAGAAAAACTGAGATCCATCCTCTTGTGTAAGCCCTTAGGTAATCACTCGACCTTAGGGACGATCAGACACGCAAAGATGTTACAAATAACAGCCCAAACTGACCTAGACTGGGGACTAGACTAACCGACCTATTGTTAAAAGCGATGAATGATTAAAAAATCACACCGCTCGAGACTATCATCAAACTTCCTGATGATATTATAATTTTATGAATTGTTCTTAATAAATTACTAGATAAAGAAACGGAAACATTCCCGTAATTAAGTTCCTAAGGCCGACTTGCGCCAACACTATCTGACAGCACTATTCATCTATTTGTCCAGGGGTAAGCTCTATCCAGTGAATAAGTCCAAAAACTGTTTCATCATAGCGTTATCGAAGGTATTAGCACATGATACATATTTAACTATTTACTTAGGGGGCGTCCATTAATCGCGCGACTCTTTTATGGGGAGAAGAGGAGAGGGTCTGTCACCCAATCCCTTGGGGGTGGGGCGAGGTCTCGAAAAAATGTTTTTTTTTTTTTATTTATCCTACATACTAATAGGTATTTATCGCCGCTGTATAAAACGTCACCACGTAGCACAGCCCCTTGATTGTTTAGCCGCCACCGGCCAATCAGCCAAATTTACCCTAAAGGACTTTTTTATATGATGATATGTGGTAAGAGTGGAGTTTTTCTTGCGCTGCCTTTTTCTCCATTACAATACGGCCCGAAGGCAGCGGCTTACATTTTACATTGTACATTGACATTTAGCAAACAGAATGTAAATTCTTTACGTTGAAATAAATTGATTTGATTTATACAAACAAGATTTAAAACACTGATTTGGTTTTGTAAAAAAAAATTATTGCCAATATTTAAAAAAACTATTTAGCACGGGTTAGTGCATTAAAAATAAAAATAGAAAAAAATATTGCCAATATTTTCATTAAAATAAAGGATTAATATAATACTGCTCTAAGCCATTTTGACTGAAACATCAATCACACCGCGTGACATTAGGTAAACATTGGTAAATTTCACCCGTGCTTAGTTGTGAGTCACAACTAAGCACGTTCTAAATGCCTAATCACTAGTAGTCACAACTTGTGACTACTAGTGATTAGGCATTTAGAACGATTTTTGGAGGCACTGCACACCATTTATAGACTTTGGAATTCATTTTCATCACATGAAAATACGCAATTTTTGTTTACTTTCTTTAGCTGCGCGTAGCTATTTGATGTTTGATGTTTACTTACCTAGGCGTGACGTCAGATTCGACAGACTCGCCATGATTTAAATTCATTTTATAAAAATGGCTATCTATATCCATAATCAGCCCACATCAACCCACTGCTGGGCATAGGCCTCCTTTTTATTGCGCCATTCCTCAAAGTCCTGTGCTAACCTGATCCATCTCTGACCCGCAACCTCACTAAAATGGCTATAAAGTCCGTTTACTAATCTTTAGTTTATTGAAATATAGGTTTTTTGTAGATAATAAATGTATCCCAACGTCCCCAAAATCTTTCGTCATGCCTATTAGTGGACACCCCCTTACACCACCGCGAATCCGGCAAAAAATACGGTCCGTTATCCGGTGAAAAAAAGCGGATGTCTACAAGCCCCCTAACTTATCCAGTGACTTGGTGCATGCCGCCCTAAGATCAACAGCCGTATAGACGAGGCTAAGTAAGTTCTCTCTCACCATTGTTAGACACGTAACTGGGTTAGGATGTTGGCAGTCAATTGCTTCTTTAATTACAAGATGGTGACAAATGAATAATTAATGCAAACATTGTGGACCATTCGAAAGCAAATACCTGAGTAAAAGGAGCGCGTGAGTTGAATAATAATCAAGTCCTTATGAGGTCACGAGAGTGAAATTTGTGGGATACGATGTAATGGTATTATTATACCTACTTGAATAGGCAATAAGTCTTAAAGTAATCCAATATAATTATAAAAATATAGTGTAAAAGGGTTCGTTATCGAACTCCACCGAAACGGCTTCACCGGTTTACATGAAGTTTTTTTTTTATATTTAGTATATTTGGTAGGACTGACAATAGATTGTACGGTATTGTATGGAATCAGGCGTTACTTTGCGGAAATCCATAATAGAATTAATATGTGAAAATTACTTTGCTAAATTCCGCTAAAATCCCAGAAGTACCATGCGGTTAGTTAATGCACCGCCCACCCTCCCACTTTTTCAAGCAAGACACGAACACACCACCACCTTGTTCGCTATTGTACGCTAATTAATATGGGAAAACAACGTTTGCGCGGTCAGCTATAATCATCTCCACCAACTTAGTCAGTAAATTGACATTAAATTTGCGATATGACCAGTTTATGACAGAAAAATAATAGGGATGTACACAATCGACATAAAATATAGACTTAGCTAATTTTTTTTATTTTATAGATTTATCCCACAACTCACGAAAGCTATGTAAGACATGATGAATACAAACTTTTTTAGTGATATGTATATAACTTTGAACACTTTTATTTAATTTTCTTTACTAGAAAATGTGGTGATTGCCATCTAAAAGATTGAAATGATATTGAAAAATTACAAATAATTATGTTTTTGGAAAAGAAAGCTCTGAATCACCGTATGATATGCCGAGAAAAGAGGATTGTGTTTCAACGACTGCTGAGATATTGGGCATATCCAAGGGGTCTGTTTATCGTGTTATAAACAAAATAAAACTGATGCCGGTGAGTCGCCTATTAGGGCGCGAATTGAACCAAATAGAATTGGTTAGGGCACAAGTCAAGGGTCATGTCGGAAGAAACAATAAAAGCTTTAAAATGCTTCAAGTCAAAAAACTATTTGAAGATGGCTTAAATTTGGTGACATCTCAACGCTGAGTGGACTGTATAGAGCATACGAAAAAAGTTTAAGATAAAATTACAAAATTAGATCATTTGATTGACGATGTCGTAGATACATATATAATCCATGTAAGCGATTCAAATACTACGTTAATATCGTCCGATTCAAAATAAATAGAACCTAAAACCTCATATTTTATTCTAAATTCAATTTGATTTTCATATAATATAAAATCAATAATTGAAATTAAACTAAATTCTCATTTTTAGTTTGTTTTCTTGTAGATTTTAGTGTAACTTAATCATTGTATTTATTTTATTGATATTGGCTTTTTAAGCTTGCCAATCATCAAGCTTTAAATTCATCGTTCATCGTTATCAACCCTTGTATGTCCCCACTGCTGGGGCACGGGTCTCTTCCTGCATCGCAGGAAGGTTAGGCCATACTCCATACTAAGTCCGGGTTGGTGGAGGATTGTAAGACAGTTGCGGGCCTTACTGTGAGAAGTTATCAAGCCGCCCATAAGGCCTCTGACATGGCTTAACGACTGCCATTATATGACAGCCGGCACCAACGACTTAACGTGCCTTGCGAAGCACGGAAGCGCTCGGAAAAATGCCACTAGCGGTAGTCACGGGACGCTCACCCATCCCGTACCTGACCGCGCCTGTTGTTGCTTAACCAAGTGATTGATTCCAATCACTCGGTTCGCCTAGGCCACGAGCGCTTCAAATTCGGATTAAGCAGAATAAAGAAAAAAAAGATTATGTCATGAGAATATTTTAAATTATTCAAGTTAAATCCTGTTAATATTATCTCATAAATAATACTTCCGTGTCATCAACGACAGTACTAAGAAAATAATTAATTATGTTGTTAAATCTATCGACTAAAGCACATCACTATTTTAGCGGGCTACTCTTTTTCACTAACACGATAATTCTATCTGTCAATTTACTGACTAAGTTGGTGGGCTGAACAATAGTAATCCATAAAATAAAACATAAACGGCTAAGTGCAAGTCTGGCTCATTTTTCTGTTACTTAAGCTACAGGTTGTGGCTAGTTCAAGAAGTTGAAATTCGACACTGCTTCTGAGATCATGTTGCTTACAGCCTTTGCCTATTAATTTTAAGGCGACTTCTCCAAGAGTATTTCCCATACAAAAGTAGTTTGATGTAGAAATTATAGCCTCATGAGAGTTCTCATAAAAACTTTCCTTTTAGTAAGTTTATTTCCAATTCTAAGCACGATGAAACCTCGATTTGTGTCCACTAATGGCAAAGTGTCATTTCGATCCGGCATGTCATTTGAAAAGGTAAAGCAAACTACGTTTGTATGAGAATTGCTCTGAAGGACACTACCTACTCTTTCTATTCTTTTGACAATTTGTCATTTAATTGTACATAACTGTTTGTATTATTACATTATTTACTTATTTTATTTTTTGTATTTTTTTTTATAGTAGTAAGTAAGGAAATTGAAAATTCCAACTAGCGTCCTTTATTACGATTAAGTATACAAGAGACGTTGATAAACGTCAGCCAGATTAAAGGCATCTTAACAAATTATGGATCCCGTTAACGACTCTCTGGTACGCAACCCTAAAAACGGTCCCACCCTCTGTGCTGTGTGTGTGACATTAGTGTGAAAGTGGCGTGTTCAAGCGCAGCGCACGCGCCGATTTGCCCTCAGTCGCTAATGACTCCGTGAAAGTACATCACTCTGTCCTGTACGCGAAGTGGCTCGGAATTGGTGCAGTTTTTGCGAAAGAAATATACGTACAATGGTGAAAAGTGCCTCGGATTTTTCTCGAATTGTCAGTTATTCTTGATGTAACAATACCGTTAAAGGATAATTAAAAGAAAAGGTAAGTTTCATTATTACGTAATGCTAATTATTTATGCGACCGTAAGCAAGGAAATACCAGTGACAAAGGAAATATAACTTCCTGAAACTTCATAAATGTTTAAAAACCTATTTAGAGGCTAAAAATTTTCACCCATGCCGGGATTCGAACCCGCAACCTCTGGCTATCCGTACCAGCGCTCTACCAATTGAGCCAATGGGCGACTCACGGCATCAGTGAAATTTCGAACCTCTTTACAATATTCTCTGTATTACGTACAGGCAGCGACATCTGACTTAAGCAAATTGCATTACTTACAGCCCCGACTATTCATAAATGTTACTATGAGATACGCGACATTAGGGTCGTTGAATACAACGATTATATCTGTGATTTAATATTTATGTACGAGTATGTGTTGATTCAACGACATTATACATTGCGTGTTTGACTCGTATATTAATTTCTAGTCTGACCTCATCCGTATCCATGTTAAGAGCGTTGATGAAAAAGAAAATGCCTAAAGGCCAATCTCATTTGTAATTTAAGTCTATGTCTTTATTTTTTCTGTTGTTTGTAACGACAAAATAGTTGAAGATATTTGATTAAAGAAATAGCGTAACAAAAGCACTAAGCAGCCTACCTAATACATAAAAATCTCGTGAGTGTTTGCTACCTAACATTTCAAGACAGCTTCACCGAGCACAACGTCACGATAAAAAAATTATCCCACTATCGGCTAGCGCTATCTTGCTTTATTTTACCGCGTAGAGTGACATGCCGCTACGGAATAAAACTTTCATCTTTACCTTGTGCTCCCCTAGCTGAACCTAATGTCATAGAACTATATAATTGATTGTTAGTTTTTCATAACAAGTACATATTAACAAGTGCGGAGAATAATTATATATAGTAAGTACCAATCGGCTACGCAATGTACATCGAATCGTCATAATAAACAATGAATTGTACTTTTATAAAACGCAGCCCTGACTGTCACCTGATATATACTTATTCAGTAAATAAATAAAAATAAATTAATATAAAACGTTTTCCACGAATTGAGATCACTTTCATGCATGGATTTGTATTTCGGCCGAGAAAGTGTACGTATTTTCTAATTGCCTGACGTTATTGCTGATCTAATTACTAGCCTGAGAATTCTTGGCTCTTTAGTCAACATGGTATAGGTATATATATAACCTACGTGTATAAGAAGGTAGATGTTAATATATGAAAGAAAATTATGCTGTTAAAAGAAAAGGCTCAATCGGAAGCTGAAAATGTTCTCCAGGGTTATCTCAAAAACGCGCAATTCCTGAAACACCTCAAGAAGATGAGATAAGTTTAGAATATTCTTTACTGTTCACCAGGAAAAAACAATTTCAATTGTAATTGACGGCCTTATTGCTTAAAGCAATTTCTAAGAGGAGTTTATGTTTTACTACAACTTTTGTTTCGAGAGTTTTTTCTCAGATTTGTATTTATCAAAATATCAGGGCTTAAATATTTTCTATGAAATTTCAAGTCATTCTGAACAAGGCAAAAGGCCTTTGTACATGTATTTTCTTTCATTGTATTTCTTTTTTGTGTTTTTCGTGTAAAATAAAGTAAAGTAAAAGGCAATTTCAAATATAAATCAAATATAACTTAACAATGCAACTAAAATTCTGTGTTAAAACCACAAAGCGACAAAACTTCACGGTGTAGAGTAGGCGCCGATGTTTTCATACTAAAATTTGTACTTAACGATGTGTAATAATTTATTTATAGCTGCAAGTATAGTTCAAATCACAACACTCTACACTTACCTCTAGTTATAATAACCCAGAGCTACGTGTAGACACAAGAGTTTGAGTTTTCTCTACATTTGCGAGTAAACCAATCCTGTATTAGCAACATCTCTTTTAAGACCATTAATGAAAGCTTGAACTAACCGGTCATATTCTCAAACGAGGACTTTTTTGTACCCACTGAGTTTCAATTGAATGCTGTTAGAGATACAAAAGACACTATATCTTGTTTCATTCGTTCCGTTTCATTTTGGTCTACGTATTAACACCAGTCAATAGAAATTCTTAGAAGACATGAAGTAATAAAGTATATCGAGTTGTTTGCATCCTAGGTCATTTATTTAATTCAGATAGGCAACTGGAAATATTATTCTCTACTATCGAATTTCTTGACTGGGTGAACTATAACCCAGACCGAAAATGAATTATATTATATTTTAATAATAGAGTTCTTTTAGTTGCTACCATAGTTCACAGAGTTATGCAGTTTGAAAATATTTATATAAAGGTTAGATAAAGTAGAGCTTAAACAAAGCTGTTTCACCCATGATACCTAAGTCGCAAATTCGCTTTAAATTAACCTATTAACAAGTTGTTAGTAGACATACGTAGCGATCTCGCTAATCTGGTTTAATTCGCTCTTTATGTTAGATTGGCTGATTTCACGCACATAACACGTTATTATGTCATTCTACCTAAGGCTACGAGGACGGACACCAATACCTTGGACAAATACTACAACTAAAGCTTCGAGAGGGACTCTACAAGCAGCGTATTTTGTTATTTCGTTGTTAGTAGTAGTGTATAGTTATATACTAAACGTGTCAAATCGCGATTATTTATTGGGTAAAGAGTCTACCCGACACCACGGCAACTGTAACGCTGCCGAAACGTCGCGAAATAAGGTAATTACGTTTTACCTAATAAATAATCGCGATTTGACCCGTTTAATATATAACTATGTATGAGTATCGCAAATCATTAACGTGTTATTATATCATCCAGTTCTTAAATTTACTCTTCTTTGATATCTGTTGTAGAAATAACAATTAACTGCTAACTTCCATCGTAACTATATCCATAGCTTAGTCGTGTAACACCGGTAACGGCCACCATAGTGCCACGGCCTGCCACAAAAAAGTAACTATTAAAATTCAGTAGCATCGTTTAATGGAATATGGCAGGAAGTTAGATAAGCTCTCATGCGCTGTAATTATATACTGGGGTATATTTTAAAATGAAATGGGCTAAAATTAATCATAAGCTGGTAATTATAACTATAATTGCAAAATAAACAACGATTACTGACAATTGCCACGGTCGTGAAGTGTCTCATGTTTTGTTACCTTTGGCCTCGTGTCCGTGACTACCGTCGCTGCGGTTAGAATGGTTCAAAAATATATACCTAGGTCGCGCCCAGTGTATACAGGAAGAAAAAAAAATCTGGTCAATCAGTACAACTTTTTCTATGCGGAAAACTTTGAAATCGCATAAAATATCACCCGTTTAATACATTTCTTTCATTGAACTGATTTATATTTTTTGTGACTTTTAGAATTTGTCCCTATAGTAAAAGTTGTCCAAGGGACGAATGGATTTTCCCACGTTTCGGAAGGATCTGAAAAGAAGGGGAATTTTTAAATGTATCAAACAGGCGATTTCAAAGGTTTTCGCAAAGTAAAAATTGTTCGTATCAAGAGTAGAACCAGTTTTCGGAAGTACGGAAGTAAGAATTTTGTATAAATACATTTAATATATAAATATAACCTCTACAGAACACATTCACTACTAGAATACCCTGTGCTATGGTAACAAGGCAACGCAATAGGACAAAGAACGTTCATGTCTAGTTGTGTGAGCATAAAATAAAATTTTAGTTCATATATTAGCTTTGGTATACAAACGTGCGGCTTTCTTAGCGAACAAATTTAATATTTATGTATTATAAGTAGAAGGCGTGACACGTCGGCCTGTCTCGACGCGATGGACCGGTTCCCCAGTCACCTCGAATTTTAAACGTTTCCGTCGGTTTTCTCCAAACTCCATGATTGTGATTTTTGATTTGTTACACTGATTATTATACAATTTCTTACATGTGATTATTATGCTTTTTTAATGGAGTATAACCAAGTAATATTTAAAATATGTTAATATTGCACCAACGGAGGAGCAATGTGATTGTGGAGCCTTCTCGCAATCCATGCTGCACCTGCTCCAAAGCCCATTGTGCCCTTACACCTGCACTCTGGAGGACCTAACAGAGGCCATCGCTGCTACAATAGGCTTGTGTCCACTAAGAATAAATTGGATGTAAGAAAGTCTTTAAATTACTGATTATGGTATGCAGATGGGAAAAAACAAAGCTATTTATAAAATATGAAGATTATTTTTATTTTCTGAAAATTAGAAAAACTTTGTCATTAAGTCACGAAGCAGTTAACACCAATCAGAGCGTGCCACATCACGTCGTGGCGAGCATCGTTGTTGTAGACGTTTTAGTAGATATGTGTTTAGTTGATGATTATTTTCGTTTTTGATATGTACCTACAACTGTTATTATTTTATTAAGAAACGCAGAGGTATTGAAAGTTATTTAGTGAAACATATTAGGAAAGATGGAAACAGGTTTTAGCAAAGCTAGTGGCAATAATTTGCCCAGAATTGACCACGTAATGCTTGGTAGATTTTTTGCATCAAATAGTGACTTTTGCTCATCGGAATTCCGTAATATTAAAACTTCAATTTAAGTATAAAACAAGTGTTAAAATATTAATTATAAGCTTAAAACGATATTACGTTTTAAATTAATATTTTCAGTTTTTTTATCAGATTTATTTCACTATTAAATCACGAAGATTACGTCATATAGTTACAACAAAATGATCTTCACAAAAATACATTCTTCAATTGTCGATAAACAATGAGGATCGCTCCTTCTTGCAAGCATTAACCACTTTTTTCGTATTTCTTGCTTGTGTGGGACATATATAAATAATTTATTTGGTGTTTTTATTCTTGTGCCTTCACACTGGGGCGTGCGGCATGGTGCCGCTTTTGCAATACGAGAAAGTCATATTTAATTGAAATAACAGCAGAAAACTAACAATCGCCTACTGAAACAGTGTTCGTACACCACCTTGTGACGTCACTCAAGACGCCATGACAGTCTTGAGCGTTTTTGTGGGAAATTTAAATTGATTTTTTTTAGATTCAAAATACTTATTGAATATGTTAAGTTTTATTTGTTGTATAATACACTTAAAAGTACGTTATAAAACCATTTCCCAAATTCAGTCAACTAGCCTATTGCAGTAGCTAACTATTGGGCAGGAAAAATATAAACTGGTCGAATCGCTGACACGAAAAGAAGAAGAAAAAAACTAATAAAAGTAACTGCTTCCGCGAAACCCATGAACATAAGCCTGGGAAAGCAATTACTTGTCCAGCGCCTCAATTATGTGACTTTTAACATATAGATTTGTGGGCAAAAACGAAATATCTACTGGACTTGAACTTTACTTGGGTTGGAGTAAACGTGTTCTTGAGACCGCGACTCGGCAAACGTAGTGTAGGTGGTCCTCCGACTAGGTGGGATGATGATCTGCGAAAAACTGCAGGCAGATGCTGGATGCGGCAAGCTGAAGACAGGGCGCTATGGCGCTCATAGGGGAGGGCTATGTCCAGCAGAGGACTAGTATAGCCTGATGATGATGACGACGACTGGACTATCACTGTCATGTCTCGACATCCACTGAAATGCGGTTTCGACTATGTGTGATACATATAACACCTCATATCTGTGCGGCAGCGAGTGAACATTCCCATTCGCATACAGATATAAACGTTAAAAGTTACATAATCCAGGCACAGGTCCCAAACCAGGATACCCTGTTCTATGGTAAACTGTGATATGAAGAAATTATTCGCATATTTCTGTAGAAATGTTTACTGACAGATTTTTTTAAAGGTTTTTTTATTTTAACGAATTAAAATCTATGGGATACTTCCTATTCAACTAGCACCGTGAAAGTAGGCAATAAGCAATGTCTAACAGGCCGAGGAAAGGGACAATCCTTATACAGTAGATATTTCATCACAATAAAAATATTTTGAATAAACCAAATCGTCCAGACTCGATTCCCGTGATGGCTGAACTGTTTAAACATCTGTAAGTTTGTGCGGAACCCTCGGTGGACGAGTTCGACTCGCGCTTGGCCGATTTATTATTCTATTGGTAATACATAGGTACGTAAATATTACAGCAAAACCAATCAAGCGTGAGTTGAACTTCCGGTAAGGGTGTGAAAGAAAGAAACTCGAAAGCAGATACCTTTTCGAATCGCTTGTATCTCCGACTTCCTGAGTGACCTTAAACGATCACGAAGGTTAAGCAACATAGGGTGCGTTCAGTGCATGGATGGGTGACCGTCTATGACTAACGCTAGTGGCATTTTTCTGAGCGATTCCGTGCTTCGCAAAGCATTTTAAGCAGTTGGTGCCGGCTGCCGTCGATAGATGGCAGTCGTTACGCCCTTAAAACTTCTAACAGTAAGACCAGCCACTAGTCTTGCAAGCCTCTACCAATCCGGACTTGACCCCCTTATGACTTATACCTTCCTCAGGGAAGAGACCCGTGCCCCTCAGTGGGGACATAATGAGTTGATGTTGATGAAATACCTTTTGGTGTAAGGAACCTTCGATGCGGTAGACCGACTTGCTCTTGTCCAATTTGAACTACCTATGCCACAGCGATCTGCACTACTTACTGATTTATTTTTATTCTATTACAGAACGTAACATGTCACCAAAACTCTACCTCCTGTCAATGATGGCCACGATACTCTTCACAGCATGCTCGGCGAATCTCTTTACCGACTGGCTGAAGTATCCCGACGCAGGCGCACAGAACAGTCGAAGTCTCACTGATGCCATCACGATGTACTTGGACGCCATGTTCGGTGAGGGTGACGATGATGCTGACATCATGGGACAGATTTTCATGATGCTGGACGAAGACGGAGGCAGCATGTTTGAAAGCTCACTCTCCGGATTTGAAAGATAGTCCTTGAGATTATTCTCTCAAGATGAATGTATACCAAAGCCAGGATGAAGCGGATTGTCAAGACATTGGTATATAATATTATTATTACCTAGATTGAGAGCTCTACGAAGTGTTTCTGAAAGAAAACATCTTCAATCGATCAATCTGATTTGATGATTTTTTTAATTTTTCGCACTTGCAAAATGTAGTTTTCAGACTCAAGATCCTTGTGGAAGTGCCCAAGAAATGCAAGTTTCTATGCTTAAAAATGTATTTTAAGTCCAAAGAAGTATCTCTATACACTTTGATTTATTGACTCTTCTCAGCATGTTGAAAGAACATAACTTACCTTCCCTGTGTTGTTACAACTACATATTTACTTATTAATGTAATAAGTTTAAAAAATTATTGTACCACAAAAACGCCTGACATAAATGAAATAGCAACAATTGCCATCACTATAGTTTTGCTTTATTGACTCTTCTTAACGCGTCGAAAGAACATAACCGACTACTTTCCCTGTTATACCGGCTAATTACCGGCTTTTCTCTAATATCACTTTTACGTATACAAGAGATTTCACAGCCACGTTTTTATCTACCTAAAGAGACCAGACTGAACGTGTACGAAATCAAACAAAATCTTCACATACGTCGACACACTATTCGATCATTAATCTCTACGCACCTTGTAGCATACTTTAGCTTGCCCGTTGTCTTAGTAAGCTCATTCTGCGGCACCCTATTTTCCTTTGGCGCAGTAGATGACCAAGTCAGTCTCACAGTTTCTGCCTTGGTTTGATCGGTGTCGGCAGCAGGTTCCCTGCTATAGTAGTCCTGCCCCGGCTCATCCGTGTAATGAGGCGGTGGACGCCGAGAGTTCGCGTAGGGTGCCTGCACATAACCACACTCGACCCTCCCCCCGCGTAGTCTACAGCCATCCGATAGCTCTCGATACTCCTGATTATTATCTAATCTCCCCCTATTCCTGTTGAAACCGCAAAGTACCCGATCGTTTACTGTCCTGCATAGCGAACTGTCGAAGTCGTAGGGACAGCACTTTTTTCTTTTCTCCGCTCCAGGCTGCTTAGTGGTAGACACGTCTCCGTGAACAACTTTTTCCGGCGCAGATTTAGCTGGTGATTCGTCGTTTTTAGTCACAACATCGGGACAATTGGCGAAACGAACGCGGCATGCGGTGCAGCTCGCAGGTACTGTCGTAAGTACTATGACACAGCTCTGTAAAGCAATAGTAGGTATTATGTTAATCACTGTAAGTTATCTACATTTTCTATTTGAGCGATTGAAATACAGGAATTTTCACTGACTGCGATTAGTTTCAGCCGCCAATCTGCCATTGCATCTTTTTGCAATCAAAAATAACTATAATTCTGTACAAATTCAATTAACTTTCTTAGAGCGCGTAGCGTTTGCAGAAACTGTAATTTTTATTATTTAGTAGATATCTCTTTAACTCAGTACTTAGTATAATGAGCGACAAATAACTTGACCAAATAACTTTGACTTCGCTAGGACGTATTTCTTATTCCATAGTCGGTGTGACTTAGAATTCTTCAGTTTTCTTCGTAGGCGCGGATTAGAGTGATCTACATATGGCACTTGTCGCTCACTACGTGAACTGGGTAGGCCCTATTTCATAGAAAACAATACCTGGTTTTTAGGGTTTCGTACCTCAAAAGGAACAACAGAACCCTTATACGATTACTTTGTTGTCAGTCAGTCTGTCAGTCAGAAGCGCTCGTGGCCTAGGCGAACCGAGTGATTGGAATCAATCACTTGGTTAAGCAACAACAGGCGCGGTCAGGTACGGGATGGGTGAGCGTCCCGTGATTACCGCTAGTGGCATTTTTCCGAGCGCTTCCGTGCTTCGCAAGGCACGTTAAGCCGTTGGTGCCGGCTGTCATACAATGGCAGTCGTTAAGCCGTATCAGAGGCCTTATGGGCGGCTTGATAACTTCTGACAGTGAGGCCCGCCACTGTCTTACAATCCTCCACCAACCCGGACTTGGCCCCCGTGGTGGAGTATGGCCTAACCTTCCTGCGATGCAGGAAGAGACCCGTGCCCCAGCAGTGGGGACATACAAGGGTTGATAACGAATAACGAATAAGTCAGTCTGTCAAAGCCCTTTAACTCGGAAACGCGTGAAGGTATCAAGTTGAAATTAAAACTCTATACTCAAGTCTACAGTCTCTTGAAGTTAAAAAAACTAAAAAAAAAGTTACGGTCGTTTGTCACGCAAAACACCGTATATTTAGATACTCAAGCCGATTTTAATTACCTCTGCTAGCGTTTTCAGATTTGCACTTTTCAATTTTTTTTCTCACGACTAGGTAGAACTATTATTTTTTGTAGTAAATGATAATCGTTTTTAATCCTGGTCGAAATTCTCCGACAAAATTTAAATATTGTATAGAATCTGAGGATGCCTCGTGTTAGAGGCGAAACGTGTCGCGTGTTTTCTCACACAAGTATTGGTGACGGTAGTGGTGCGTTCGTGTCTTGCTTCTGCTTGAAAAAGTGGGAGGGAGGGCGGTGCATTAACTAACCGCATGGTGCTTCTGGGATTTTTGGCGGAGTAAGCAAAATAATTTTCACTTTTTAATGCTAAAATTTAAATAAGTAAATTTAAACTTAAGGGAATCAGTTTCATAAAATTATGAATAATTTAAGCCCTGCTTAAGTGTTGACGTCTAATGGTTTTCAAGATATTATAGCTAATCGTTATACAATATATAAATACGAAAGATTTCCATTTCTTTTCTTTCCAAGTACGGAACACTTAAAAACATAGTTAGAATATTTTCGGGGCTTAATCGCGTAGTAATTTATTGCTTTTTTACCTCGACGTTTCGACGACAAAAACCGCCAGGTGGAAAAGTCAGCGATAGCGGAACATCTTCTTGAATCATGATCAAACGACTGAATAGAATTGCACAAACCATCGGTGCTTTCCAACGATCGCCATTATTATAGCCGAATTGTACGTGAAGCGGTTGAAATTAAGAAACACAAAAATTTTAATCGGGAATGTGGTTTCAAACAGTCGTAAACGTGGGATCCGGTCATCAAGATGTGTTCCAGTGGAAAAAAATCGCATGGCTTATCGTCCGACATTGTCAGTGTAGTGTGTCGCAACCCTAATAGTGCTTTGTGATAGCTGATTGAGGGTAATCTGAAACCTCATCAGCCTAAGATGCGAACGGGTGCCAGCCATCAGTCTTCTCGTCACCACGATGACTGTAACGTCGTCGAAACGTCGAGGTAAAATAGCAATAAATTACTACGCGATTAAGCCCCGAAAATATTCTATGTGTATACAAGTCGCGAAAGTTTAAAATAACTTAAAAACATATTTAAACAACATGTCTTCGTTTTAAACACCATTAAACGTATAAGCCTTCGGCTAGGTTTACATTATTGGATATTTAAAGGAAAGGTGAGTTCAGGAACTAAATGAAAAATTGGTCACCTATTCTTCTGCGAAAACAGGTTTTTCAAAGCTGAAAATTTGACCATACGCATACCTAACTAAACCTAACAACTTATCATTATAAACCACGCTTTGCTATGTATCACGCTGTCTTTGTCCTACGCCGCCAAGCTATATCCCAGCCCCAGCTATTTCCTAATCTCAGCTTCAGGTCTTCATCCTACTACTAGCTGCGATCATCCAGTTGCTAGCTGGGCATCCACAGTGGGGTATGATGGGGCGGCCAATTGGTAATACGCAGGGGTCTCGTAGCAACATATGGCATATAAACGGTAAGCTAGGAGCGGGTTGCGATGGATGTGATAATTTATAAACAGCAATTTTGTCTAAATATTATTATGTTCTTGTTATATGATTACATATTAATAGCATCATTTATTCCTTTGCGACTCAGCCCTTTGACAATAAATGGTTTCTGTTTATTTATTTCTACCTTTTCCATTCTTCTCAAAATCAATCGAAAGTATTGCAGTCACCACTACAGAATTCTGTGTCGTTCCTCAAAGCATCAATTGATGTACAGTTTTTTTTTGCACTCAGTATCTTATTAGTTTCTGTGTAGTAAAAAGTTACGTTATAATCTAAGCGTATAACTAAGTAATTGAGTTTACGTTTACAATGCTATTGGCAGCGTACCTGAGTAGAATTATCAATTTGATAATTATTACAAAAGTAATTTTCTCCACTTGTGCTCCTAAACTCGGAGGAATACTCTTTGACCCTTTAATATACGAAACAAAACGTCTTACAGCTAACGATGCTGCGAGAAAATTGCCAGTAAATATCGACGACATTGCAGTGCCAATTAAAACTATTCTGAATTCTACCAAAATAGACAAAGTCAGTGACGTAAATATAAAAGCAGAAACTCTCACAAAACCAGAAAATATAAACGGCATACCTACTCCAACGAGACCAACACAACAATCCACTCAGTCCATATCAGCCAAATTCAGAAGACAACATGATAAAAATCCAACAGAGACTTCTAAAAAGAAATGTAACGGTTACGATTATGACGATACAGTATGTAAGCTTGTCAATGGGAGAATCCAGTGTGGATACAATAAAAATCACGGAAATCTCGTCGAACCAATTGTAGATATTGGTAATGGCTGCCGGATACGCGGGCAACGGGTAGAGTGTGGATACAGTGAAAAGCCTTTTAGTGGCATCAGAAGACCACCACTAGAATGGAGCAATGATCCAACAAATAACTACGAAAACTCATCTAAATTAAAACTATTGCGAAAGGATAAAGATGATGCAGACAGATCAGATCACAAATCTTCAGAAAACATCAAAGTACCAGTTACACCCTTGTTCACTTTTATAGAAATCATAAGAAAGACATCAGATACTGCAGCAGTAATTTTGACTGATAATTTAAAAATAACCATAGGTGAAACTGAAAAAGGTACTACTTCTGTAGACGTATCTAAGAAGTAAATCACTACAGTTACGAATGAAATTAATTCCACTGCCAACAATGGATCTTCTTCGAAAAAATGCAAAAATATTATTGGCTTTTTAGATAGGAAAGTAACTACGTAGTAAGTGTGTAGATAAGGTTGATCATGTTGTCTGCTTTAAATGCTCAAAATAAAAAATAACGATACAACCAATAGGTTTTTATAGTAAGTTAGAAAGACCTGAGATTTTCGCATCATATTTGGGCCACATTGTACGTAGCAAGCGTTGTGATATGTAAACACCTATGCTCAAACGCACGGGTTTTCTCACAATGTTTTCCATTACAGTTTGAGAGTGGTAGTGCTGCTACAAATTGTCAAATTTACACAAATTAGAAATCAATATTGTCAAATTTGTCGTATTTGGCGAGTTTGTGGGAATTGATAAAGATAAGTTATCTTGTCGTTCAAGCATTTTTCTAAACATTGCTTGCGCTCATCTTGGCCTCCCTCGCGTAGGTATACGCATATTTGCTGACTATTGATTATACTTCGCAGGTTTTACTAAATTACTAAATCAGTGCTAAAGGTTCAAAAAAGAAGACCCGGCAATGAATTGTTAATATTTGCCAAATACGAGTGGCTAGTGGCGCCGGCTTAATAATATGCGACGAATCGACGATAACCAATAGTGTTCTAATAGCCAAATTATAATCCCTCAACGAGTCATAAAACAAAATGTCTGAGCTGCGTAACGATTGGGGAAATCGAAATCCAATTTGAATGAAAACCACAAAATATTGTTTATTTTTTTGTAATTTGATGAGTCGAAACTCGAAACGAAGGTCGGTTTTATGAATGCATCACTAGATCACAAAATTTGGCTTGTATTTGACTCACCGAATGGGCCGATAGACATGATTTTCCGGTTGTTCACAAAAACATTTACATTTTTTGGAGAAACGGAGTTTAATCACTTTCGAGCGTTTCAACCTAAAACGTCACGATATTTGCAAACAATGTGGAAGCAAGGTAGAACCGGAAAGTTGACCCTCGTAAACTTTTCAAAAACCACTATTGTTTTCGTTTTAAATATTTAGGTCTATCCCTGTTGAAACGGTATAGCGACTTGCGGGCAGCAATATTAAAAAGTGGAAAATGCAATACAAGACAAGAAAAGCCTGTCCGTGCGAAGTTGTGCTATTATGCGCTAGTATTTTAGTCTTAACTTATCTTAAGGCCGATCACATACAACACAGCCGGAATTCCGCTTCGAAATTTCCATTCGAAATGTCGATTCGGGATCAGAACTCAGTAAATGGTGGCCATAAAGTTTACTATTGATGACTATCACCCCTTATCGCTAACTCCCACAGTAAAACAGAGGGGGCTCGAGCTAATTTTAAGAACCTGATCTACTCGTAGTAGAATGTAAGTCTTTTGTATATTAATAACATAAATACCAAGAATTGGCCTTCACAAGAGCTATCAAATAAGCTTGTTTGTTTTGGGACCAATGGACCTACCACATATATCAGACATACAGTAGTTTTCCGTTGTCCCGATTCTGAATTCCGCATGGTAGGTAGGTACGCGTTCTAGTATGTACAAGAACTGGTACAACTGCTTCAATACGTCCGCAACATTTATGTATGTGGAGCCAGAAATACTGGTCAGAATCTTCTGTTGTCATCAGCATTTTACAGACCTTTTTATCCGACTGCGAAAGCTAAGCAGGCTTATGTCTGTCTGTAAGGTTACTGAAAGTAACTAACGTGTTAGTGAAATCATTTGAAATAACGTTTAGGATCCAGTGCCAAAGACAAAGAAATTGATAATTTATGTACAAGGTTTATTTACACTGAAAGTACACTGGCACGGTGAAAATTATAATGTACAGAAAGAGATCACACTGACTAACTGCAATAATTATATGTATCTGAAAACTATAGCATCTGCATGAAAAACAACATAAAATTATTCATAAAATCGATTCCGATAGCAATCATAAATTTTTTTTAGACAGAAATATAAAAAACATCTTTTTAAATAAAATCCCTACTTCTTCACGCAGCCTGCCAGCTGTGTTTGGCGGTCGCAGGTCGAGCAATGAAGTTCGAATCTGCGCGCGTCTGATAGCCGCCTGTGAATGTGGTGTAGAGCCAACCCCACAAACGTAAAATCTGTAACGTCATCGGTCTTCAATTGTTCATTTTGTAATTTATGCAATTTAAGAAGTGTCAAAATAAAAAACATTTTAAATCTGTTGCTTATTTATTTAAGGCACACTAACTGTTAACATACATGTTTAATATGTTTATGTGTTCGAATTGGTTTAATGCTACTCTCCTTCGTCAGTTCTCCGGAAGAAATTGCTCTAAGTAATAAGCCCTCCAATTGTACTCTACCTTTAACGGGAACAAAAATCTGTCACACGTGCTATGCTTACCTATGCATTTCGGGAACTACCCAAAATGTCAATCGGGAGACTTACATTTCAGGTAAGTAGTTTCATTTCTGAATAAACTAAACTCCGAACAAATAACAAGACCAACAAAAACATGGCATCTATTCCTATGATCTATTTACTGTACTGTGTTTTTCGTGTGCAATAAGGTATGTATAATAAATAATAAAAATTGATTGAATATAAGTGACTGTGACTGCGGTAACACCCAAATTATGTTAGGTTTATTTATTATTTTAAGATTATTTTATATTTCTTGTTTACATTGTTAAATATGAAAGAGATGACAGTGTACATTTTAAAACAGTATTTAATTTTAGAAGCACATTTAGATTTTAGCAAATTTAATGATATTTTTGTAAAATGTGGCACATAAATAAAATGTTTTAGGTTATTTTGTTAATAATTTAATTAACAAAATTTATAAGTTAGCTTAATAACCCTGTCTTAGTCTAACCATTGGCCTAAACTATTATTCCAGTCAAAGTAGGATTAAACCCGGCATAAAAAACTTTGTAGCAATTTTCTTTTCAAAATTCGTTAGTGAAAAAAACTACCATTTTCATGGCAATAGAAAGTAAACGAGTTATTCAACAAACAAAAATTAACCCCTTAAAATCAGCATGGTGGATGACGCAACGGATCGAGTGCTACGCAACCACGGATGTCAAAAAAAGACGGATGGAACCTCCTATAATCACGAGTGAAGCAGACAAATGGCCGCCGTCTCTTTATGTATGCGTGCCATCGGTGTTGCCAGACTAATATCACTTTGCCCACTTTTTCAAATCAAAAGAATCAAGGTGCTTCAGGGTGCTAACTAGCGTCACCAATGTAAAAAAGTCATAAGTTGTGTTATAATACGTTTTATTTTAAAAGTGAACATGAAAAATCTTAACAACTGTGACAACTATTTTTTAAACATACAGTCTAGAAACTACAATCAACAACCAAGGACTTCAATCTTTCCGCCAAAAACAGCCGGATTAACGGAAATCCATTAAAGTTCTAATCTATTGATCATATGTTCTAGACTGTAAGTTTGAAAAATAGTCATCACAGTTGTTAAGATTTCTCATGTTCACTTTTAGATAAAAACCTTCTATAAAAAAGTTTTAATTTGCTCCGAAACGCCTTTAATCATGTTATCATCAGAAAAGTAAACTTACCTAATCTAGTGAAGGTTTCACTTTTATCATACATTACTGAGTGACTTAAAAGGCTTTTATGAAGGAAGTGGGGCCTCGATTGAGGGATTGGTTATGACTATAGATCGGATAATCGGATGCATATTTGCATAAAGTTGAGATGTTAGCTAGCATTGATAGCACTTTCTTTTAGTTTGTTACTATAGAATCAAATCGGGTGTAACTATATTTACTTATTTTAAGGTGCTAATAAGGTGTGAAGTTTTGTATAAAAAAAAATTGGGAGTTTTGGAATCGACAAATTTAGTGTTTTTGTAGCAGATACCTATAAAAACTGCCTCTTATTTTTTCTTCAATTTTTAAAACATTGATAAAAACGAATAAGAAACAATAATTAGAAAGAGAAACTAATTACATTTACAAATTAACGTGAAACAGCGTCACCAACTAACTTACTCGATCAATTTACTCACATTGTCACATGTGACGAATAAGTGGAAAGTTTAGGATACAAAATATCTAAGTAATATCACTGCCACCTACGACGGTGGCGGGTGTTTGACAACTTAACTAATATCAGCTGGATGTCAGCTGTCAATAATTATTGTAGGTTATCTCTTGTTTTTTAAGTTTGTGGTATAGCCATTGGCACTATAAAAAGAAATAGACGGCTCATGCACAACGTTGTTAGATGTCCACACACAGTACGGCTTGTACAGAAATGAGGCGGCAAATTTCATACAATTAGATATTTAAAGATATGTTATTTTATAAGGGTTACGGTTGCGTATTTCCATAACTCCATATAAAAACACTAATAAATGCAACAAATACATATTTCTCCACTTTTCGGGAATTTTTCCCGAAAAAAAAACTGGTATCACTGCGGTATTTGATATCCCAATTTGTAAGTAAATAAAGAAAAGTAAACAAAACCTAATAGGTAAGGAAAAATATCACGAATCAGTAACTTAAAACATTACTTACGCATGGTAGGTGCTCCCATGAGACTTATTGCATTTTTTCGAGAAGTGTTTACACCACCGTTACGTACCACACAAGACGACTTTCTTAAAATTTTCTTTTGTGTCAAACAAGACTTACTGGCACTGCTGCCTGGAGCGTAATGGCGGCAGAGTGATCGACTTGGTGTATCTGTGTGAGTTAGCTCGTGTATGCACACGAAAGTGTCGGACTAGGGGTGCTTCACACCCTTTCAATGCGAGATGGCATCCGTCTTTTTTTTACATCCGTATACGCAACACACAATTTAGACTAATTACCATATACTAATTAAGATGGAAAAGCTATTTATTTTTTCCGGGTTTGCCCCTTTATAAGCTAATTCGACTGGACGATAAGTGCAAGAACTCGAAATGATCCTGCATTTCGAGTTCTTACTTGAACCGCTTAAACTGCTGAAGTTGAAAATAGAATGGGCTCATTATTAAGCTTTGCTCTTGATCTTTTAGCAGTCGGGTTTTTTGTTTTTATAATAAGCATTTTATCGTTTTATAAGAAGATTTTTTGACTGATTTTATTACGTACCTAGTCTATCCGAGGGAAGAGAAAATGACGCCGCAATTCGCACCTCAACACCAATTTGCTCAGGTCTGCAATTATTCATACATTAGACATGGCTAAAGGAGAAGAATAACAAAGAAAACTGTCTGGGTAAACCCGTTATGTCGTAAAAACATATTTTATACTTAAAAAACATCCTGCACGCCCACTTAAAGTCTAAATTGCCGTTGACATTAAGAGAATAGGTTTTAATCTTAGCATATATTATAATAAGGAACTGGAATTTTTAATAGGTCAGACAGAAAACGTTGTCATGGTTTACGTAATAAGGATGAGCATTAGTCCTACCCTGTGTCATTTGTCTACATGTATAATGCTGTTAGGTCACGTACAGTACAGTCGACAGCACATCAAAGGTCGTAATTAAGATAAGATAGGAATATTCTTTATTGTACACTGGAAAAACCACAAATAAAAAACAATTACAAATGTACATTGTATAATTAGCGGCCTTATTGCTAAAAGCAATTTCTTCCGGACAACCTTACGATGGGAAGTTGCTGAAGGAAATTAGAAAGATGGGTAGCCAGTGCAGTGTAACTAAGCTCGTAACGTCTACTTCCTTCTCCAATGTACTGCTCCAGTCCATCCAAAGGTTGTCTGGAAGAGATCACTTTTAGTGATAAGGCCGCCGTCTGTACCCTTAGGTTAAGATTTTCCTGTTCTCTATCTATCTAAGCCGTAGACTACATTAGACTACCTCTACATTCCCTTAGATTTTAAGGGAATTCTACAGCATAACCTCACGCCTGTATCCCAGAGGGGTAGGCAGAGACCAGGGACTGCCACATGCCACGATCCTGACAGATCACCTTCGCTTCATCAACGTTCATAAGTCATTGCATGCACACACGCCAGTTCCGGGTACTTTTTATCTTCCCCTTTGCTAATACATCCCTTACTTGGTCGAATGTACCCATACTTTTTCATACAATTTCTTAACCTCCACCGCCCTTGGTGACCAATGGCAAGAACCCCCTCGTTTTCACGTAGTAATTCATAAATATGGTTATAAATAATTTACTGCTGACATAATGTTAAAAAAATTGACTCTCTAGAATAACCAAACTGAAAGTATAAAATAAGTCCAGTTCTAAATTGTTGTCATATTGACTACAGCCTATTTATCCTTACTTGTCCAATTTAGTAAACAAGATTCTAACCTCAAAATTAACATTTGATCCCAAAACTACATATTTTCTCGAAAGTTCTTGGACTTTGTTTACATAATTGTCAGCGTGTTATCTAAAATAGTGTCCCAGGTCCCTTGGGTCATTTGAATATGACAGTTTTTGACAAAAACGTCCACTTTATCGGTAGAATCGGTAAAATAGACGACTAAGGACAAATATACTGGTACGTGGCAAAGACCTAAGACCCATAGCATTTTGAAGAGCCCACTCCCCCCTAAAAGATACAAAAAAAAAATACAAAAAATACAAAATGTTTATTTTAACCACAAAAACACAGCAATATCTTTATGTTACATTGAGTATACAAGCAGAAGGTACATTAAAAAGGTGTTACAGTTTTTATGGCAGAGTTTACTACGAATCTTATTTACTGTGGTCTCCACACTAGGTTATACCTGTATCGTGGAGACCAATTGCTTTATCAATGGTTTTATCAAGTCGTAGAAGGTGCATTAGATTGCCAGACCTGTCACTTAATTTGGCTACGTTTCCTAAGAAGATACATTTATATTTAAAGGTTGATACGACATCAACGATAAAACATCTCCACCAACCCGGACTTGGCCCCCGTGGTGGAGTATGGCCAAACCTTCCTACGATGCAGGAAGAGATCCCTGCCCCAGCAGTGGGGACATTGAAGGGTTGATATCGAAGACATCAACTGTATGTAAAACATATGTGTTAATGGTACTAAGTTTAAGGTTAGGATTGATAATGGATTAAAACATAAAAAAATAACTTACTACTTAGTACAGTCGACAGCACGTCAACCTATATGTTTTAGTTGCAAAGGCATCCGTAATGTAACCGAGTAGAATTCACGCATGTAAAGATTGAGAGCTATCGACTGTGCGTGCCAGCTAATGATGTGATCTCAACGGATAATCACGTTATAATGTCATATACTGCATAATTTAGCTTCGAAGATTATCATGTAGGAGTCCAATAATTACTTGTTAAATCATCCAAGCTACATACAAATGTTCCATAGACACGTGATCCGCTTTATCCTATTTCACGAAAGAGTGCTTAAGTTTACCTACCGCGCTTTTTCTACTCTTGGTTCTTGTCCAAAATCATAAACTGTTAATGACATCACGCTTTGAACAAAGTTTGTTGACCGAAACGTCTAACAACACAAATTAATATATAACGGACTTAGATTATCTTCTTAGTTTAAGTTTATTGTAGAACTTGAATACGAATAACGTGGAATTTTGCATATTAATTATTAAATACACAACACAATACAATACAAATAAACAAAGAAATGAAAATTGTGTAAACAATTTTCCTTTCTTTGTGTACTTGTGTACTTTCCTAGTGTGGGGCAAGAAGCAATGTATGTGCCTGTATGTAAATGTTAATGTTTGTATTGAAGAAATACCGGAAGAAAATTTTTATCTTCTTATCTTCCATCTTACTTACTTACTTCTTATCTTATCTTACGATACATAAGTTCGTTGGGAACAATTGTTTGGAATAGCCTTTATTGTACAGGCTGGCTTATAGAAGAATAATATTCTAAACAATTCCTCCTAAGTAACGTTATCGAAATTTTCAAGCTTTGCTCCGTATTGCATAACAACGAAATTATAAACAAACCTAGAGCCACTCCGTGACACAAGTAGGCTGAAAATTACACGTGTGCAGTTTTTTTTTACTTTCATCATCATCAGCTATTTCACGGCCACTGCAGGACATAGGCCTCCCTCATGGTTTTCCAAGGTTCCCGGTCTTTAGACGCCCGCATCCAGCGACATTCCGCCACCGTAACCAGCTCGCAAGTTCAGCTGATGGGGTGTCTACCCTCGTTGCATCGTCCGGTTTTTACTTTGATATGATATCAAACCTTTGTATGTCCCCACTGGTCGGGCACGGCTCTTTTCCTGCATCGGAGGAAAGTTAGGCCATACTCCACCACGGGGGCAAAGTCTGGGTTGGTGGCGGATTGTAAGTCAGTGGCGGGCCTTACTGCCAGAATTTATCAAGCGAAGGTTTTTACTTTAATAATGCAATAGTATTTTATTATATTGATTAGGAAGCAATATGCATAGAGTAGTTTTTTGTGTCTATTAATAGTGCCTTTATGGTCAGGCGTAAGTTTTTCAATACTATATAAATTAAGTTAAATAATTGTTAATGTTCAAATAGATACCATGCATATGCCAATCCATACGGGAAACCTGTCTCGGAAAACCTGGAAAGCCATTAGCTGTCAGTGGTTTTTCTTGTATGCCGTTTGGCCTAGGTAAATCAGTCTGAATAAAGAACTTAGATTCACTCAATGAATCATACGATAGAAGTCGTAGTGAGTCCATTCAGCCTTGGGTGGAACCTACATGTATGAGACTATAGTAAAGCGGCGGTAGAACATTGGACTCTGAAGCGGGAGACCCAGGCTCGAACCAATGGGCATTCGGGCCTGAACCAATAACTTTATTTTCTAAGTAAAACATATTTTTTTTTAGAGGTTTTAGATTTAAAGTTACAGCTGATATCTAAGCTAGACTAGGTCTGTAATATAGATAAGTTATGTACATGTGTAAAGTTATAGTAGCAATACCGCTAACTGTGAAAGAAAACATTGTGAGGAAACCTGAGTGTCGGAGGTGTTCAAATAATTCAGCGCTTGAAATTGCCAATGCGCGGTGGACACGCGTGGTAATTAAGCCCATACTCTCTCTATTATTTATATTACCATAGCACAGTAGCCTAATTTGTGACTAGCTTTAGTGATTGTGTTAAGTGGAAGTTATTATTATTATTATTATTATTAAAAATTCCTGTTCTAACGGAAATTCTATAGATTTAGGACTTATGCTGCTGACCCAAAATCCCAGGGAAGATTCTGGAGTGTCGGTCATAAAACCACACAAAACACAAAAATCACAAGACAGAGAGAATCAGAAGTCAACATTCTACATATTAAGGAGTTAAATGAGGATCATCATGGCAAACAACGTATAAAAAATTGTGTCTTTTTTACTTATCACTTTTGATACGAGGCCTTCTATTATGAAAGTTTTAGTTGGTTTTAGTTAAAAAAAAGGGAGTACCTAAACTGAGTAAATATTTATTGTAATATTACATCGAGTACTATCAAGAGCTTTACCAGAAGACCATCAGCGAGTTAGACTCGGTCATCGAGGTTCTACCACACAATATTGGATGTAACAAAAATTTGTTACGATATTTTCGGCGATCAAGTAATTTGCGTATGCAAATTCACCAATTTGAGGTTGCCTGGAAGAAATTGCTATTAGCGATAAAGCCATCAATTGTATTTCATCTTTTGAATCTGCTGTTTCCGTAACTATTTTTCCAGTATACAAGAAAGAATATTCTTATCTTACACGATAAGAATCTCATCTATGATATACCACGGAAATATGTTTTTTCCTTTATTGTTTCTATTACTAGAAAAATACCCATTTTTCTCAGCTGCTCATAAAATAATGCTAACGCTCCTTTTGTCATGTTTTATATTTTTTTAGAATTCGCACACGGAATTTTAGAAACGATTTCCCCAAAGTTTTGGGACCGCCACATTAGTTAACATTAGCCCAGACTACAGATGACTAATATGACTATCCAAGAAAGAAGGGCTAGCAAGCAAACACACTAAGAGAAGGGATAGGGATTGATTGATTTAGAGGAGCTCTATTTTTGAATCACTCTTCTCGCGTCGAGCGCTCTATTTCTACTGATTTTCGTTCGACATACAAAATTCCGTATTTTTTAATCACTCGACTGCAACGAATGGTCCTTACGACTCGTCTCGTATGTCGATCGATAGATTAATTGTCAAAATTTGTGTTGATTTCAAATCGAGGAGTTTGTGCTTTTGTGCCGAATTGATTTTTTGTTTCGACATTTTCGAACAAAAACAAACCAAAATGTTATTATTTACAATCCATGACAGTGTTTTGTTTGTTTTGCAACTAAAGGAAAGATTTTTCATCTAAAAAGCCAATAAAACGAAATATTTTACGTTCCGTTTCCGTTATGGTAGTTTCCGGTTTTTGTAATTTCTGCGTGGAACGGATAAAATACAATACTTCAAATTGTACTGGCAACACATCCGGCGAACGATTCAAAAAAATACATCCAGGCCAAAATCTTTTTAAAAATTAAAAAATACGGAAAACGAGATCATGCGACTTAGAAGACGAGTGTGACTTTATGTCGCATTCGACGATACAATTTCATACGAGTGATTCAAAAATAGATCTCCTGGCTCGTGCAGCGACGCTGTAAAATAGTACCAATTAGAAACGTCCAAACATTCTCAAGGAAGAGCACGAACGCTTCCGCAGTAGCCATCACCTGCCATGATCAAAAACAAACAGCCATACATCCTCCCCATTGAAACCGAATTCTCCACGCCGCTGCAAAACGTTAATACTCAGGCGAAACCCTCCAATCATCCAGTTACACTGACAAACTTGTCACGCGTTGACCCAGCCTACTACGGGGATTCCACGGTCAAGTTAAATGCCCAAGATATTATCTAAAAAGAAGAAACAAGGAACATAACATATGCATAAGGTTATTTACCTGACGGCGTACGTACGATTAGTCAGACAGGGAGTGGGACCGGCCATCTCGTCCGTATAAATACTATCTGCAACACATCGCATACAACATTCGTTCTGAACAAAACGCCCAGAATGAACACAGTAAGTCGCCGTTTACTTAAATTGACCAAAAAATATAGCGTCGTAAAAATAAGTCGAATAAAACCTGAGTGACCTGACCAGTCTTTATTGAGGCTGTCGAAAAGTTTTAATAAAAATATTCAAAACATAGACGACGACCTTCAACTTATCTGTAACATTATCTAGTTTTTTTAATTAAATTCAAAGGCTTTTGTCTTTATTGTGCTATAATACAGTGTTGTTTAATTATTCAAGAAACAAATCAGCATGTACAGCATGTACCTACAGCAAGCTTACTTTAAAAATGCGCCGATCTTGAAACAAATCGGTTAGAGTTTTTGTTAAAAGAGTTTTTACGTAATTACTGTTTTTAAGAAATTCGCACTTAATACTCTCTATTAAAGTCACAGCTTCCAGTGTATCAATGTTTTCGAAGGTCGTAAAGCAAAAGTTATGCAACTAAGGAACTCTGTAATTGACTTGTTTCAGGAATTACACATTACAGCGGTAGCCCTGTATCACAATCGTCTCAAATAGTAAAGCACTGTTATACCTAGAGACCTTGCATCCCTAACCAAGTTACAGGTCAAAACCGTTCCAAATTTAAACAGTTCAGTTATTTGCAGATAATTTGTTCCTGCCTGCTTTTGAGCACTTGCCTGGCGTACGCCATGGCACTGCCGGCCGGCCAGCCTAGTCTGGCGATAGACCCAGCGGAGATCCAAGCCGCGCCTGAGGAGGCACTAGAGGCGCAGGAGTCACATTACGGCGGCTATGGAGGTTACGGACACGGAGGATGGGGCGGGCACGGAGGTTATGGGGGGCACGGAGGCTATGGGGGGTACGGAGGATATGGGGGCCACGGACACCATCACCACCACCACCACGGCTACGGCTATGGAAGTGGTTACGGCGGCGGTTACGGAGGCGGTTGGGGCGGCCACCGAGGGTGGGGCGGTGGCTACGGAGGTGGCCTGTACGGAGGCTACGTCGGCTTCGGCTGGGGCCGCTAATACATTTATCAGCCAGCAATGTTTAGTGAAAATAAAACTAAGGACAATAATGGAATGATTGGATTCTGTTCTTTGACAAACGCGTTTGTTACCGGCTAATCGAAATTGTAAATCTGTGATGTGAGTGCCTATGAATTGTATTTCTGTATTGTTTGCGAATACATTAAATAAATACGAAGTTAATTTGTGCTGTTTTGTTTCCTACTAATGGCGTTCCCACGCTTAAGTTATAATTATAATAGCTACAAATTAGAGGAAGTTTAACCTACGATGTTAGAATTAATAACACGTGGGATATCCCCGCCGAGTTACATTCGTATCGTTCCTAGCCCATTCTATTAATTAAAATTATAATATTACGATGTAACATACTGAATTAATTAAGTCACACAACACGTACCTACGTAAATGAATGTGGTTATATAAGTGATAAATTCATCAAGAAAATGCTCAGTATCTACATAGATATTATCTACGCATATGTACATAAACATGATATCACTATCCTCACAGTCGCTTTAATTTATAAAGTAAGCTTTAATATGCATGCTTTGAAGTCAACAAACATGAGAAATTGAAAACGTACAATAACTTGAAATAGCTAAACTTATTCCAGATTTAGAAAGAAAGAAAAACACATTTATTACAGCAACAGTTATTATGAGACACCACAAAACAAAGGGTAAGGTATACCTACCTTTATTATTCGTAGAACAAGTCATGCATGACATTTGACTGTTAATGTACCTTTGCGGCGTTAGCCTAGTGGGTAGTTGAGAACAATGGACTCCGAAACGGGAGAACAAGGTTCGATTCCCAGTGCGGGCATGTACCAATGACTTTTCTAAGTTATCTACATTTCTGAGGAAAACATCGTGAGTAAATCTGAGTGTCTGAGGCGTTCAAATACCTCAGCGCTTGAAATTGCCTACCCGCGATGGGCACGCGTGTTAATTAAGCCCATACTGTCTCTCTGAGAGGATGCCTATGCTCTGCACAGGGACGTTTATAGGCTACACAAAAAATACCTTTACACAAAACAGTTCACATTATATCACTCTCTATACTAGACCCGGCTGCCGGAGGGATCTTAAAAAATCATGAAGTTTAAGCAACATAGGGCGCGTTCAGTGCATGGATGAGTTACCGTTGGTGACCGCCTATGACTAACGCTGGTGGCATTTTTCCGAGCGGTTCCGTCCTTCGCAAGGCACGTTAAGCAGTTGGTGCCGGCTGTCGTCGATAGATGGCGGTCGTTAAGCCAAATCAGAGGCCTTAGGGCGGCTAGAAAACTTCTCACAAACACCAGCCACAAGTCTTGCAAGCCTTTACCAATCCGGACTTGGCCCCCGTGGTGGAGTTTAGCCTATACCTTCCTCAGGGAAGAGACCCGTGCGCCTCGGTGAGGACAAAATAGGTTGATGATAACAAATAATTAGTATACTCGTGAATGTCATTTGTATTTTTAGTGCTTTGCTCTGATAGTCAAGGAACTAAGGTGATCGCTAATTTCTGGATTGAGAATTTCACTAAGAAAATACCTACTTATTAAGTACACTTGCTTGCTTTAGGCGACGACTATTTTCGACTATTATACAGTGGAAGAATGTATGAATTGAATAGGTAGTTATGTGATAGATATAAATATTAGAGTACACAGAATATTATAATAGTTATTTCCTAAAGTTGACACTTATTCTAGGTTTAAGACTAGAATTCTTAGGTCAATATTTATCCGACCGAAATGTTATTTATTAAAAAAAATTGGCCACATTACGACTCAAAAAAGAAGGTACATTAAGATATAAGTATTTGCCAAGTTCCGTATATTCGCAGAATGAGCAATGTTATCAAATCATGGAAATAAATGTGAGAGTTTTAAATATACAGACCATACTCTGGAAGTTTCCAAAATCATCGAGTTGGTTTGTGTTGAATAGTTTTTTTTTAATTTCCAAAATTTTTACTACGCTTATCAAAACATTGCTCACTCTTTTCGTCAAAAAAATAGCTCCCTTTTAAATTCCGTAAGACAGAACATGAAAAGTTAGGGTACGTCTCCTAACGAAGTTTTTTTATCTTCTACGGATGAGTGGTAATGTTTGATAGCTGCCTAAGCTTAAACACTGTTCGCAATTATTATAGTAAAAAGTTAAATTACGTCTTTTTTTACTTACATTACATTTTTTTTTAAATTTGAAAATACATATTTTTTTTAAGTAGCCGTTCTCCTGCTCCACTGCAGGGCACAGGCCTTCTCTCAGAGAGAGAGTGTATGTACTTAATTACCACGCGTGCCCACCGCGGATAGGCAATTTCAAGTGAACTTAAACTCGGCAGTAACTCGGGTTTCCTCACGATGTTTTCCTTCACGGTAGACGAGTGGTATTACTAGTATAACTTCACAAATGTACATAACTAAGAAAAAAATGTCATTCATATACCAATGACATTTTTTTCTTGTTTAAGACACTTATTCTAGGTTTAAGACTAGAATTCTTAGGTCAATATTTATCCGACCGAAATGTTATTTATTAAAAAAAATTGGCCACATTACGACTCAAAAAAGAAGGTACATTAAGATATAAGTATTTGCCAAGTTCCGTATATTCGCAGAATGAGCAATGTTATCAAATCATGGAAATAAATGTGAGAGTTTTAAATATACAGACCATACTCTGGAAGTTTCCAAAATCATCGAGTTGGTTTGTGTTGAATAGTTTTTTTTTAATTTCCAAAATTTTTACTACGCTTATCAAAACATTGCTCACTCTTTTCGTCAAAAAAATAGCTCCCTTTTAAATTCCGTAAGACAGAACATGAAAAGTTAGGGTACGTCTCCTAACGAAGTTTTTTTATCTTCTACGGATGAGTGGTAATGTTTGATAGCTGCCTAAGCTTAAACACTGTTCGCAATTATTATAGTAAAAAGTCAAATTACGTCTTTTTTTACTTACATTACATTTTTTTTTAAATTTGAAAATACATATTTTTTTTAAGTAGCCGTTCTCCTGCTCCACTGCAGGGCACAGGCCTTCTCTCAGAGAGAGAGTGTATGTACTTAATTACCACGCGTGCCCACCGCGGATAGGCAATTTCAAGTGAACTTAAACTCGGCAGTAACTCGGGTTTCCTCACGATGTTTTCCTTCACGGTAGACGAGTGGTATTACTAGTATAACTTCACAAATGTACATAACTAAGAAAAAAATGTCATTGGTATATGCCGGGATTGGAACCCACGACCTCCCGATGGAGAAGCCGATATTAGGTAACTATTATCATTTGTAAACTCGCGCACTGATAATAAAACCTCTAAAAATAAATAAAACTAATGTTAAATAAAAGTAAAGTTTATTTCTCGTTTCATAAATAGTGAGAAAATTAAATACATCACAAAATAACGGTAAGGGTTGTAAAACATGTGAAACCTCAAAAATTTCGACCACAAAAATCTTAAAACGAAAGTGCACATTGATTTTCTGCGTGTTTAGAACTGTTCCTTACTGTCAATCAAGAATTCTTAACACGAGTCAAAATTATTTTCCAGTTACCTGTACTCATTTATTGCTCTGCTCTGCACTATTCCTAGCACCAGCCCTTTCCACCATACTTTCAAGTGGGCAGATTACTTCTTGCCCCACCCGCGACCAAAGTTGCCTCCGCTGCCCCCACCGTTGTGACCGTCCCACCTGCGGTAGCCCTGGTGGCCTCCCCACCTGGAGTCCTTGACTCCCAGCTGATCCTCTCCTGCGTCCATCAGGAGGGTCACATCTGGGACCTCTTCAACCTCTTGTGGATCCACTGGCGACGCACTGGCAAACGCCAGACAGAACGTCAGTAGCAGACCAGCGAACACAGCCTGCAATTAAGGGGTATCCAAAAGTAACGTAGTATCTTTTACCTTCAGAAATAATATATTGAATCGCCTTTTGTGAGTATTTTCATGCGCGTTGAAGAAATCTTATTGATCAACACTATAATGTTGATCACATTGAATTGATCACAAGAAAACGTCCTTGATTTATATTGGAAAGTCCGTATAGATTGATTAAATCAACTTATTTTTCCTTCAGACAATGACTGTTAACATAAACGTTGGCGATCAGAGAATTATCCACTTAATTAACACTGGCAAGTTCTTTAGGTAGAGGGCAATTAACTGCTCAAAAATAGTGACCTAAGCAACATTGCTGTGCCTATTTTGTTCACACGTGTGAACATGTCTGCTATGTGCATCCTATTGCTGGGCATAAGCTATTTTACTAAGGGGAAAGAACACCTCGCTGGGCAGTCGACAAGAAGACAAAAAGATCGTAGGATCAATTGGATAGCTGCGTCGTCAACTTCGCAGTCATAAGCGACAGCAAATTCTACACAGAAATCAATTAAAAACATAAACATAAGGCGTTCACTTACAGAGTTCATGTTGAGCGTTTCGATGACAAATGTCGATCGGCCCAGACTGCAGCCGTATATTTATACCCTCTCCCTGCTGATGTCACTTATCTCAAACCAGGTAGTCAGGTAGAAAACCTGATGTATAGAAGCAGGGTCGAAATGACCATAGAGGCAGGGTGGCATTTCCCAGACTGCAGGGCCCCCACGAGCCAATTTTAGGACGTATCATAAAGTTGAACGAAATTAAATTAGGATGTTACTAATTTACTGCTCAAGCTGGTCATGGACTTTGTGAACCTTAAGTGGTATGTGGCATCGAGCCCCGGTAAATATAGTGTGGGTCTTTTGATTCTTCCTACTTACAAACATAACATTTGTAGAATATCAAATTCGGATTTGTCAATCCAGTAGGTACAGTTAGAACATTTAATGTGAAAATGTCAAGTTTCTTTATAATTTAAAACGATTCTCCCTAGAGCTGAAACGTGTTACTATCAGTCCGGTTCTCAAGCACTTCAGACATACTTTCTAAGTATGAGGTGGTATGAGTAGTAAAAAATATTTTCAGTCTATATTTTCTTACCCTATTTACCTGCAGTTACATGGGCACAATACTTCAGAGCGGATTTAATCGTTGACTAGGGACAAAAATCCCATCAGATTCAATAAAAAATTAGACATACAATACTTTTTACCGCAACAAAAATAACGCTAAATCAAAAGGGCCCGAACAGACAAATCTTTGAAGCAAAAGTTCTCTGAGAGCAAGGAAGAGTAAGGAAAAAATATCACATTTTTTACGAATCTCGGAGGGCACATTCGAAATATTCGAACTTGATGAAGAATCAAGAGTTCAAAACATTTATTAAATCAATGAGCCGGTGAGGTAGCGGAGGTAGCCCAGTGGGTAGTACAACGGAATCGGAAGCGAGAGACCCAGGTTCGATACCCAGGTTTCTAGGCTGCATAAAAAAAAGAATGAATGTTGGTAGTCTGTCAGGATTATGGCAAGTGCAGCCTTGTCTCTGCATACCCCTCCGGTATTGAAGCGTGACTTTGCGTGCGTGTTGTTCTTACATATTTTAAAGTAGGTACATACATTTACATACATTTCTGTGTTTTTGCTTTTTTAGGTTTCCGTACCCGAAGGGATGGGACCATATTACTCTGCCTTCGCTGCCTGGCCGTCCGTCTGTCCGTCCGTATGACCTTTAAAAAGCTTGTCAACGAGCCAGTTGAAATTTTCACAGTATATATGTTTTTACAGCGGATTACCTAACAAATAATAAAATCTAAAAAAAATAGGATTGCTAGAAGAAATCTCTTTCGGAAATAAGCTCACGTTTGTACATGTTATTTCTTATATATTATTTTTGTATGCTATTGTTTTCAGTAATAAGGCCGCCAATTGTTCGTTATCAACCCTTATATGTCCCCACTGCTGGGGCACGGGTCTCTTCCTGCATCGCAGGAAGGTTAGGCCATACTCCACCACGGGGGCCAAGTCCGGGTTGGTGGAGGATTGTGAGACAGTGGCGGGCCTCACTGTCAGAAGTTATCAAGCCGCCCATAAGGCCTCTGACATGGCTTAACGACTGCCATTATATGACAGCCGGCACCAACGGCTTAACGTGCCTTGCGAAGCACGGAAGCGCTCGGAAAAATGCCACTAGCGGTAGTCACGGGACGCTCACCCATCCCGTACCTGACCGCGCCTGTTGTTGCTTAACCAAGTGATTGATTCCAATCACTCGGTTCGCCTAGGCCACGAGCGCTTCTTGCCAATTGTACTATATTTTTATGTAATTTCTGTGTCCAATAAAAAATATGCTACCTATCTTGGTGCTGTAATTTGTAATTACATTTATATTGCTTTGCTTTGTAGGTGTGTGTCTTATGGGAATAAATTAATGATCTACGTCTATTTAAATATACTCCCACTCGCTAGATTATCTAGATTTACCAGTTTGAGATCATAGCTATACCTACCTACCAGCCAAGGATTTTTACGTCGCATCACATATTTTTTTGGGAATCCAATTTAAATGAGACCTCACATTTAGTTTTTCGTGTCTTGTTAAGACCTGTTTATAATTCCCGACTTTGAAAAACAAAGGGTGTAATAAGTTTGGCGTGATTTCTGTGTGTGTGTGAGAGTGTAAGTGTGCGTGTGTGGGTGCCATAGTAGCTCCGAAATGTGATGAAGGAAATGATCCAATTTCAATTCTTTCCTTCATTGGAAGTAAATTAACATTAACATTTAACTTTTACATACTGGCACATACATTGCTTCTGGCCCCACACTAGGATACCCTGTGTCGTGGAAACCAGAAACAACGACATCACAAACATGTAAACATCCAAGACCTGAGGTTTTTTTTTTTGTTCCCAGCCGGGATTCGAACCCGGGATGACTGTCATCCGGGACCACGGCACCTGAAAAAGTGCCGAAACGTTGGAAAATTGTAAAAATGTACTAAACGAGCATAAATCCGTATAAAAACAGTTTTAATTATGTCTACTGCTCGTGTTAACCTTAGAAAATACTATATATTTAAACTACCTTGTGTATCTCTAAACCTTAAACATAAAGTACCTTTTTAACTTACCTATCCTTTAGTGCTTACTAAGCACACTTACACCACTATCCTCCAGGACATTTGCTAACCATTTTTTTTAGAACATCCAAACATTCAATCAGGTGCGGCGACAACACTTTAAATAAGCCTAGGTCAACTAATTTATTTATCAATGGCGTTATATAATTAAACGCGTTACGGTGTTTACCCCACCATAGCTCTTGAGAGCACTACTACGATGGATTCTACCCCGTCTGGTACTATGTATCCAATATTATAAATATTGTTAAAATGTAAATAACTTTTCACACCTCCTGCTCGACAATGCCTTATTACGTACCGTCAAATATCATCGTAAAGCATAGCCTTGTCTCTCGAGGGCAATAATAATGAAGAATTTCCCTAGGGAATAAAGTGATTTGAATTTAGAATGTCAAAATTCGCATGAAAACTATGAAGAAGCCCCGCATTGCAATTCGAAATTCGAATTGTTGTTCGAAACTCACCCCTTTTTTCTTTTTTTTCTGAACTACCGTGTCGTGTGACCGCGCGAAACACCAATAAAAAAAAGAAAAAAGGCGCGAATTGCAAATACGAATTTAAAAGTTATATTCAATTTAAGTTGCTAAGCTGTAAAAGAGTGTGGACTTTATATTATAAATATTTTTCAACTTATGCAGCCCTGTCTTTTTATTGTCTCCCAGATGGTGTGAAAAGTAGAGTATTCACCTCTGGAATAAAACATGTCTTAGTCTCGGGCGGTATGAACCCCTGGCTTCACTCAGGACTCTACATAACTCCCTCGCTTCGCTCAGGAGTTAAAATTTAACTCCCTCGCTGCGCTCGGGAGTTAATTCGGAGTCCTTCGCTCCGCTCAGGGTTCAATATACCGCCCATGACGTAATACATGGTTTTATTCCCTTAATGCATAATCTACTATTCATAGAGCGGATTGTGACTCAATAAATAGGCCTTACCACTACCGAATACCAGCGGGTGGTAACTGGCTAAATAAGCCTATTACTAATTTAGGCCAGTTTCTGGATAAATCTAATTAATAAAAATAGATTTTGTCTATTCTGAATGAACGTCTTCACCTTCACTTTAGATGAAGACAATGCTAGATGATGCATGCTAGGGATGAATGATAGATGATGAATAAAAGTGGAACTGCCTAATGTAAATATTCATTGTAAATATCACCCCACACACTCAAAATTTTTTTCATCGCCCATCTTTTATATTTTATTTTAATATTTAAGAATAACTATATTTACTTACCATCCCACATCCCCGACCTTCATCGACTTTACTCGACCTTGACTATAAATTTTAAATTATATAAGTTAACTTGACTATATTTTTTATAAAAACAATTTTTTTATATATATTTTTTTTAAATAAATATATCTAAAAAATATTTTTTTTACCGGTTGCCCCCGGGTAGTGTAACGGTGCTAACCTCTTTACACCATTTCTATTTCTTTTTCAATCTATCATTTTCAAATATTTAAATTTTGTCACTCATTCTTCGATTTCCCTCATTTTCACCACTACTACTTTACGCTTTGACCAGATCTGACTTTTTACCTGCTTAGGTATCCGTTTTTATCCAGTTTTTTCTGTTTTATTAAAATATTATACTAAATCTGCAAATAAAACCACACCTGAAGTCGTTCCAGAGTTTATTTACTATTATAAATATATACAACGTTCCAAGTTGAGCTGATATTCGAAATTCCGAATATTGGAATAAAACTATTTTTTTTACTTTTACTTAGCCTCTTTGGTGTCGCACTGCCAAGCAAAGGCATAAAATCTAAAATATACCATATTTTATTTTTTGTCTTAGTTTTTTTTTTTATAATCAGTAACATTTTAATGGCATCTAGTGACCTTAAAGAGGACTTCTTGTAAAATAGACGGGAATCGCATAATGTTTTCTTTGTAGGATTTATGCTAATTCAATATAATATTCGAACAACGAGAGTAATTACGATAAAACTTATTCGTAGTTGGTTGTGACAATTTTTCCTCATTTAACTCGCACAAACATTACCTAGCGATCACCCGACGCGTTTTCAAGGAATAAAACTTAGATAAAAACGAAAAATCTGTTCGTTAAGGTTGACACTGTTTTTAGTTTGTTAAGGACGACAAGTTTTTGACTGTTTTTAGATTGTCAATGTTGACAGTTTTTTTGAGTGTTTTTAGTTTTGTCGATAGTATTTCTTAATGATTCGCGATACTCATACATAGTTATATATTAAACGGGTCAAATCGCGATAACGATTTACCCAATAAATAATCGCGGTTAGACCAGTTTAATATATAAGTAGTTTGTCAATGTTGACAGTTTTTTGAGTGATTTTAGTTTACACTATTTTTATTTTTAATGCACTAACCCGTAAAGAGGTTCGAAATTTCACTGATGCCGTGAGTCGCCCATTGGCTCAATTGGTAGAGCGCTGGTACGGATAGCCAGAGGTTGCGGGTTCGAATCCCGGCATGGGTGAAATTTTTAGCCTCTAAATAGGTTTTTAAATTTGATTTTAGTTTGTTATGGTTGACGATTTTTTGAGTTTCGCATGGTCTTGCCGTGCGTACTATTTCTGCTATCATTTCAATAACATACCTGGGTAAAGTCAACATCAAGCTTGCGCGCGGCAAGTAAAGTTTTTAATTTGCTGCGGAGTATAATAACAGTAACTTATTTGTGCTTTACAACAGGATATTAGGTATCTGATAGCTAGTTAAGGAACCAAGATTCTAACCGATTTCTGGATTGACAATTGAACCCTTTACAAGGCAATGGTATAATAGTTCCCACCTTAAATTGAACCTTATCGCTTTGAAAGATAGTCCTGTAATGAAAAATATATCCTATCTCTGGCTGTTGGGTTATTTGTTCTTTTTTGAAAAACTGAAGATACGGACTGATACATAAGACTTTGATCACAACATTTATTTGTACAGTGGAGATTGTGGAGTAGGTACAGGAAGGTGATAAAAAAAAAATTTAATAATTTATATTATATAATAAAAGGTATGAAATCAAATCACAGATTGGTATAGAGTGCATGCAACGTGATTTACTCCTGACCTTCTATTTTTAATACTAAGTTTGGAGGTGCAGGACTTTAGGAGCGAAAGGCGTAGATCTCTTCCTAAGAAATCTTCTGCCATCCGTCAATAGACCAATAATAGGTAAGGTCACTTATAAGGCGGCTCTCCATAATGAATATTATTATTTATTACAAATACATAAACATACACCGATCACAAAATCTCTAAGAGTAATTCCAAACTAATTTCCAAAACGTTTTTGCACTTTTCGTAATTAATACTTTCATAGTTTTAAGACGCGAGGGGGCATCTTACTTCTTGCCCCATCGACCGTAACGGCCCCCGTGGCCGTGATGGCCCCAGCCGCCGCCTCCGTGGTGGCCTCCGTGATGGCCACCCCACCCGCCGTGATGGTGGCCGTGGTGGCCTCCCCACCTGGACTCCTCGGCTCCTAGTAGCTCCTCTCCTGCGTCCGCCGGAACGGCCTCAATTGGGGCAACTTCAACCTCCTGGACGTCGATTGGCGACGCACTCGCGAACGCCAGACAGAAAGTCAGCAGCAGACCAGCGAAAATAATCTGCAAATAAGGAAGATCTTAACGTGTGTCTGTTGAAGAACATATAACAGATAGAAACCGTCCCTCCATCCATCTTTATGACTCCCTTTCCGCGGCTTTCCGCTGAGACGTTAAGTTCGAGAGTTGAAATTTAGCATAGATATTATGATATATACTTGTATAGGGTCCCCACCTGCACTAAAATAAGTTATGTATTTTTTTCTCGCCTAAAATGGTATCGTTGGGTTAGTCGTTTGAAAATATTGTGATGTGTAGAAAGACCATTTTCCGATTTAGAGTTCCGTTTGCGAAATGTTAAGCTAAAAGCGCAAATTTTCTTCAGAGGGCGTACCTCTCGTAATTATTTTAATGTTTATTGCCCAATCTGTTGTAGCTGCCGATTGAAAACCGAAAAGTCAAACCCTGCCTGAGTTTTGGTTTACGAATGACCTTCAAATCCTGTATCCAACAGTTTATCAGCTCAATTATGACAGTAAATAACATGATTAGATTAGTTTGTCCTTCAGAGAATGAATGAAAACATAAGTTCTACCGGGTAGGGAATGGGAACGCACATGCGCTAACGCAAAAAAATAACTCAAAATATGTTTAACTTAAATTTATATTTTGTAAACATTTTTAATCGTTTTTCTGTATGAATGTTCGTGTAAAATAAAATGAATAAATAAGTTTTATGATTCTATAGATATCGACGGTTAACAATTACTATTCTTATCACAGCTTTTTTGGCATACATGCACCATATTGTAATTGGATTCACGAATTCTAAAGGTCGGTATTTAGAAATTTATTACACCTGTATTTGTATCATTATAAAATTATTTAGAAAACGTCAGTGATTTGTATATATATATACAATTTATACATATACCTACAATTTTCACAATGGAATGAACATTTGCACAAAAAGCTAACGATGTCAAAATCACCCTATAAATATATATCCACCGAACATTTTTTTGAACAAGTACCTAAAGTAAGTACGAGTACTTTTACAATTTTTCTACTATTTCAAAAGATTAAAAAGATGCACATTTCTTTGGATAGAAGCAGCGTCGACAATATTGCTGTTAAAAACGTTAGCTGCTGCTATTAAAAACAAGGCTTTGCACAGTTGGTGTACGATAAAAAAAAAAAATTTTTAACCTGGTTTTTATAAAAATAATTGAGAACAAAATCTTTGTGAAATTGGTGCACGCGTTCACATTTAATGCCGTGACCAAGGGAAATAGATATTACATTTTAGGGTTTCGTACCCAAAGGATGCCAAACGAGACTCTATTCTCTGCCTCCACCGTCTGTCTGGTCGTCCGACTATGAAAGGGCTCTAAAAAGAGTTCTTTAGACATGTAATAGGTTGGTAGTTGAATTTTTTACATAACACTTGTTGTTAAAGCGTATACAATAAACGAGTGTTATCGCCGTTTCTTCGTTTATGCTTTATTGTAAAAACGGTAATACATACAGACATCAAACTTGGAGTCATTGTGGGACATATTACATATTCTAACAAAAAATATTAAAAAACGGCCAAACGGAGTCGGGATCACAATACACTAAATACTCTACATGTACAAAAAAGTGAGGTGGAACGGAACCCTGTATGCGCGAGTCCAACTAGCACTTTGCCGGGTTTTTTAATGTATAGAGGATATAAAATAAATAGGTGTTCACTTACAGTGTTCATGATGAGCGTTTTGATAACGAATGTCGATTGCCCCATGCTGCAGCCGTGTATTTATACGAGCGTGTTGTTCAGTCCCACTCCCGGCTGATGTCACTAATCGCAAAACAGGTACACAACCTGATGCATAGGTACATCTAACACCAAAAAACAAAAATATCGATCCTCGTTCACCGGTTTACTACGCCTCAATTTTGGACTGAATCATTCTGGTGCGACAACATAAGGTACTTCAGTGTTTATACAGCGCTTATTTATAAATTAATAAATAATAAATAAAAAGCTTTATTCAAAATTAAGAAATTCTACGTAAATTATATTAATTTATCGAACTTTAATTAACAATGGCCCTAATATAAACCATGTTAAAAACTTTAAAAGTATATAAAGAAATCCAACCTGAAGGACTAGATTGGATTTCCTTCGTAAATATTTTTCACTGGGTGAGAATTCGTTTAATTAATTTTCCCAACCAGTGCTGCAGAGTAAGGCTATGAAATTTCCAAGAAGTGCCTATATTTATTGAAATGATGCAAAGTCTGAAAACTGATTCAGACTTTGGGAGATTTCACTATCGATACTACGAAACGTGAAATTAAAATTATTTATTTAGAATAAAAAAACACATACAAGAATTACAGTAGTCTCCACACTAGGCGTAAAACCTGTAGGCGAAGTAAACACATATTTATTTTCATTGACATTGAAATTGGTTTATTGTTATTAAGATTTATTTACATTGACTTGTTATCATAACACAAATTATAATATAACACAATTTGTCTAATAATTATTCAATATAAAATTCATACATTTAAATATAGTGAAATTACGTTTAAATAGACTCTGAAGCTTGTGGTAGATAAAATCTGTAATACAGGCATCAGTGACCTGAAGAAATGTATTTTATTAATTAAATGAAATAATTGATTCATAATTGCAATCGATAAAAAATATTTAATGAATAAAATTTACAATTGTTTTATGCTCCCGATCCCATTCCTATTCATATTCATTTATTCAGTTTAAATAACAACATCTACGAATAGTTTTGAAAAATCCAAAACATAAGCCGAAGTTTAGCTAAAATAACTTAGAAATATTATAATAGAATTACAATCACATACAAAATCTGTAAAAATCGATGGATTTTTACAGATTTTGGATGTGATTGTAATTACTCGTAGAATGTAAGCCTAGAATTAATAATGATACATCAGAAATAATACATAAATGTCAATTCAGACAAAAATTCAAAGGTATTCCTTTTGTGATAAATGCTGAGTCGGGTCCTTTTCACAGACGCAGTCCACTGACATTCCTTGCATGTTTCTAATTAATTTGAAATAAAAAAATGTTTATTGTATTCTGTCATTGTACTGTGTTTTAAGTGATTAAATAATTTAAATTCAATTGAATTCAATTCAATTCGGTCCAGATATTCATCAACAGAGTAGTAAGCTTTTTTAAATTGGTATTATCAGGGTTACTGGAGAAGGTTCCCAAAAATAATTCTCCTAATACACGTTTGTGATGATAATACCTATAGTTTTAGAAATACAGTATTAATTCGAGCACGGTTATAAGTGAGTAGAAAAATTCGATATCTAGATATTTAATTTATCTACTTACTTACACCACACACTATCAGTCTTATTTATAAAAACACGGTTTCTAAGCACTCCTTAGAGGAAGTTTATTTAATTTGTTTTTTCCTTGTAAATATCTCTGCCGCATACTTTTTTAATCAGCGTTTTTTGAGTGCTTTTGACCGTAACCCATTTATTATCTGCTTATTTAATAACTAGCGCATAAATAGAACCCACTGTTGGACATTTTCTCTATGTCGCCGACCCATCCTGCTAGCTTTCAATGTGGTAAGGTTTCATAGCCATTTTTACAATGTCGTCTGTCCAACGGCTAGTACAAGGATGGCTGGCGGTATTCTCACTGAACATAATTTTGCTATGCTTTTTGTAGTAAAATGTAGCACAAAACAAACTTTATTTGCACACCGTGGTGCAATCACGGCAACGATGCTGATGATCATCATTGACGGCAAAGAAAATATTGTTTGACAAAAAATAAGAATTTTGCAGCAGCGAAGAAATAAAATCTCGACGAGTTCAACGTTTCAAGAGCTCGAGTTTGATGTTTTGTACTTTTGCAAAAAAACTTAAGCAGCCACTAAATTAATGTTATATCTGATGAGCAGTGGTTGGAACAGGTACAGTATAATAACCAACGCTTGGCAAGGAACCATATCAAGGAGCCGTTCAAATTTATGCGCGAGCAAATCAATATGGCGACTTCTGCCATTGATAAGCTGTCTTGCCCTAAATCGCCGAAAGTCAATTTTCGAAGGCTTTATGATATTTCAAGAACAATAGGCAAACAACCTTTTTTTTTAACCGGTACCACCACAAACTTTTTTACGTAAACGGAAATAAATGGTCAGCTATTGTAACCACACCCAGTTTCATTTGAACTGTACATTACAATCCCGATTATCTGGATCAGATGAAACTGAGAGTGGTTTGTATAATTGAAATCCGGTTAATCGATTTAAATCAATTAATCGATTTCAAAGCCACATCGATTATAATTTTTATTTTTTATAAGTATTACGTAGGTACGTTGTTTAGACAATCTGATATACAAAATAAATTATGTTATTTATCCTATATAAGGATAAATAACATAAAGTAATTGAACATTTCGGTTGAAAACGATTCAGCCATCGGTATCGAATAACTTGTTCTTGTTTGATCTTTTCTGTGCAGTGATTCATCCCTGATTCACTTTAGTTGTAACAACTGTTTTAGATTAATCTCGTCTTTCAAATCACTTAAAAGCCACGTATAAGGCTTCGAAAGCTTCTGTGTGAGATTATACTTAACATACCTACATCCCCAGTTTTTTCCTCTTCTCCCTCAGTAACATTCAATTCCTGAAAGATTTCTTCATGTGTCAAGAAAAATGGAACACAAATAGTAAACATAATAAAACAAAACATAATAAAACCTACTCATACGGGTTTGCGCACGGTAAAAGTAGGGAATAAACTCGTCGTAATCTGTATTTGCGTGCTCAAGTCAATAGCGTCTGAAGCTGTGTCATAAATTCAACCGGATAATCAAATATCCGGATAAAACTACCACAGTCTCAATTTATTAATACGTTTATGCCAGAAAAGTAAACAAATACAGACTTTACTGTATCATGGAGTGAAGATATAATTTTTCTATTTAGTGAATTTCACAATGGCGCCACAGCCACCATGCCACTATCGCATGGCCAATCCCAAGGATATCCATAACTTTACACTTGTCATAGTACCAAACTAAGATACCCTGAGCTAAATGACTCTCGTGATATCGCTAAACCAACGATAGGGTCCGGAAAATAAATTACTATTCTGTGTAAGTAAAGAATATTCTATCTATATGTATGTTATAGGTTCAACAGTTCCAATGTAATGCCTCCTCGCCAACGTAGGTATTCCTACTCGACCTATTCCGAATACTGCTGATGAATCAGCAATAAAAGAATCGATAAAGCTTTTTTGTAAATCATGTATGTACTGAAAGCTTGTACTAACGTTGAAACCACCATAATGTTTTTGGGATCATTGAACTGTTTATGATCACGGTGTATAGGTACGTACAACCGTGCGTCTTCGACTGGACTGGACTATGGCGAAGGTAGGTATTTTTTGTCTTAATCTAATGAGTCAACCCGGTGTGGTTGAATAATGCAATGGAGAGGAAGCCCTTGAGAATAGATTTGTATGGGGTCAATAAATTACAGGGACCAACGGCATAAGTTCGATTTTTTTTTATGGGGATCGGTTAAAATTTTAAGAAATTATGAAAAAACCGTAGCCAGCATACTAAAATTATACTGATCAGCTGAGTAGAGTTCGATGAATTCTTACGCACAGATTGACTTACAATCCTCCACCAATCGGGACTTGGCCCCCGTGGTGGAGTATGGCCTATTTCTTCCTCAGGGAAGAGACCCGTGCCCCTTGGTGGGGACATAATGGGTTGATGATGTGATGATAAATCTTAGGAAAGTAGCTTTGTTATAACGGTTCTTGTACATTATGTATTAATTCCCATATATTTGTAGTTATAAAAAGTATGTGTACAACACTTGGAAATCGTGAAACGCTAAAGATACCGCTCCTGGCTTTAAAATGTATGGACCAAGGCCGCGTTCATAAAACTAACATTAACATTTACATACAGGCACATACATTGCTTCTGGCCCCACACTAGGATAGCCTGTGTCGTGGGAACCATAAACAACGACATCACAAACATGTAAACATCCAAGACCTGGAGTTTTTTTTTTGTTTCCAGCCGGGATTCGAACCTGGGACAGATTGGTAGGCAGATGCGCTACGTCAAAACTACAATAATAGTTTATTATGACAGTTCGATGTACATTGGGTAGCCAAGTGTTTCTACTCGTTAATATGTGGGTTAATCGATTTGGCAAAATAAATCATGGATTTCTGTAGTTCTATGAAGACCCCAGGCCCCAGCCGACATAGTAAATGTTGTTCGTATTGACGAGTAGGACCCCGGATATATATGGGAATTTGGTCACACACGCAGTGCCGGTTTTAGCACTACCAGCGCCCTGGGCGAGATTCATACGGCGCCCCCCTCCTCCTTATTTTACTCGCGCCTTCGAACTTCTCAAATTTGATAGAATGCGCTTTCGATACAATCTTTTTTTTACATAAACTTAGCAGTTTGATTTTTTACAACTCTATGGGACTATAGACAAATGTACGTAACTTTGAAATTAAACAAAGTCATTATACATAAAAGAGATCATACTTTAAGACAGAGTGTTCTATATATTGGTGTGCTCTATCTCTATATATCAAAGGTTGCCTGGTAGAGATCGCTCTTAGCGTATAAGTATACTTTGATATAAGAAATCATTAGTAATTTTTCTTGTGTTAGTGCAATAAGAATAAAAATAAAAAGGTTTATTGCCAAAAGTTACATGCCAACGTAAGAAAGAAATCTTACAACTAAAGTAACAAAATATTTATATTTCATTTTTAAATAATGATGAAGTGTTAAGTGCAGTGTTCTCTGTCTGTCTGTCCATCTAACAATTTTATACTTAGTAGCATACAAAAGCGAGGAGGGAGACGTAATCCTTCTAAGGAATTATTATGAAACCTGTTAAAAGCAAGTTATGGTAAGTCGAATACCTGCTTATTATTTTTCTTCCAAAAAACCCGAATCAAAACAGCTCTCTAGATATTTTATAGCCTTAATATGCAGATAGCAGGTTTTGGGCACCAATGTTAAGTCTTTATCTACCTACCTACCTATTCTGCACACGTTCCGTAGGTAGGTTTATTATTCAAAATGTGAAAACAGGTTTATATGTTTCAAGCAGAAATTTATCAACGGCATTTGATACGACAGCACGAGATCTGACATCAACGACCTTTAATACAACGTGTTATTGACCTGAAAACCATTTTATGGATAGAGAAGTTTATTTTGGCGTTCAGTATGCTGAGTATGCTGTACGCTGAATATGCTAAACTTTAGCACTCTACCTAGGCCGTTTGTGACCGTGGCAAGTTTCAAAAGTGGTTTTATAATGAATATCTACCGGAAAATATATTTTCTCGTCATGTGTTATTTAAATAATTTTTTGCTGCTGTCCAAAATTCTAAATAATATCTACAGTGTAGAGATTTTATTTTATTCTTGTGGTATTGTTGAAGTGGTAAATTTCTTGACGAAAATATGTAACTAAATCTCCATATTCATAGGGATGTATAAAAAAGTATCAGCTATTCCACGAAGCATTAAAAAAATATCAGCTAACTATTACCTTGCGGGGTTAAAAAATATTTCAGCTAGCGCCTTTAAAAATAAACTACCAGCATTTAATTTTAAGTAGAGAGTCTACTTAAAATTTAATGCTACCAGCTATTCCTTGTGGCGTTAATAAAATCAGTTATTACTTGCGACGCTAAAAAGAAATATCAGCTATTCCTTGCGGCGTTAAAAATTATTTCAGCTATTCCTTGCGGTTTTAAAAGAAACTACCAGCATTGAATTTTAAGTAGAGATAGTCAACTTAAAATTCAATGCTACCAGCTATATTACTTGCGACGCTAAAAAGAAATAACAGCTATTCCTTGCGGCTCCTTACGGCGTTCAAATGTATATAATTTTATGGTGGTTACGATTTTTTTTTGTCTATAGGTATTGATAGTTGTTCGTATTGACAGTAGACCACCATTTTTTACGATTTTGTTACACCCTGTAAGTTAATGTGTGTTCCATTTGTAATTGAAATATGTAGAGAGCATCCGTAATTTTCAGCATAATTAAGTAGTATCAGAATTACTATGAGTTAGGGATATTTTCAGCTCAGCGGAACATCAGCTCATCGCTTGGTCGTCCTTAAAATGGGTTAACTGTATGCGGAAACAGAGATTTGCGGAATCCTAATAACAACATCCATGCCTATGAGTTTTTTGCGTTGTGTTTTTACACAGCTGACACGCCTTCGGAACTCGTCCAACCTGTTTCTGGTAACCGGAGGGATTCCCTTCAAACATGTAGCTTGGGTATGACTACCTTGTTTTTTAACGTAATGGGTCTTCAAACTGCGTGTAAACAGTGAGACGATTGAGTGTCTGAGTCACTGTTACTGTTAATACAAAGAGCCTGACAGTTTTGTGAAGCTAAAATGCGAACCCAACAACACGAAAAATATGACAATTAATTTAATGAGATGTCATATCAAGCTTTTGAATGCTATGGTTTATGCAGCGTTCAGTGCCACCTTTTCTCACGCTGCATTGCTGTGCAGTGCCTGAGAAATAAAATGAACTGTCTGTCTGTCTGAATGAAATGAAATTCTGACCTTTTAGCGCCAGAAAACGTAAAACTCTCGTGCTACCTATGCTGGTAAAGTTCAATCACCGAAAGGACTACAAAAAACCCATGTAGGCAATCTAGCCATTAGGTACATCCTACCGTTGATACTTTATGAGCAACTAAGCCCATAAATCTTGGTACCACATTATATAGATAACCTACGACCTGTATCCTGAAGGGATGACTAGAGGCCGGGGTTTGTCGCTTAAATCCACATAGAGCAAGCTATGAAATAAAAGCCGAACACTCAAGTGTCGCTGAGCCTTAAAGTTTTTGACTCGGGACTTATTAAGCCGGTCATTCACACTGATTACGTAAGTTACGATATAACATTGTAGGGCCTTGGCCTACTGCCACATAAGTAACGGAATCTACCGGGAAGAGGGGAAAGCCTTTCACTCCAGAAAGTCGCGGGTTTTTGTTCCATTGGGATCACTCGATTGTGTGACCCTACTTTAATAACACATCCTACCAGTGCAGTGAATTCAGTGACATTGTGATTATGATCGTAAGTCCTTTTTTTATTTATCTACTTCGATAGTCTTTGGTGCCTACAAAAATGTTAATGCCCTTGTCATTTAATTTCAAGTAGGTAATTGTGCTCTACCCTTTGCTCTTCAACACCAAAGGTTTGCTGGAAGCGAATGCTTCTTGCATTAAGCACGCCCTTATACGTTTACTCATGAAATTAGTGCATAATGAATTAAAATATGCAATAATAATAATAATTACCTCTAATATGCAATTCCTGAAACACATTCCTTAGTCTTATTTATAAAGATGCAATTCCTTAAAACTCTTCTCAAAGTCAGTTTAAGCAGTAAGGGTAAGTTAAGAAAGAAAACGTAACCACAGATTATTTAAACTGCCTCTGACGAGCGTTTTAGGAATTCGTGTTTTTACTAACGACACCTATATAATTTTAAAAAAAATAGTCTAGTCCCTTTCTTTACACGCAGGACTGTCCCCTTATTTTCCGTTTTCCGGGAGTGACTTCACCCCGATGTTTTTTGATTGGCTTAACGAGTATGTCATCGTAGAGTCGATTACGTCTAGTCTACATAGAGTAAAGGCTACCTAGTTTACTCCAGGTAGACTTGAGTTCCTTCGTCTGACGTCGTATACCTACGACGATATTTGGTATCTCTTTTACCGGGTCTCGGGTCTCTCTCGAAAGATCTTAGTGGTTTTTCCGTGGTTATTTGGGATCTATGGTTGAAAATTCCAGCTCTCGAGCCCATTCCAACTAATAATCTTTTGTAATAACAAAACTCACAACTCGTGGCTCTGCCTAGGAAACGACATTTATAAAACAATTAGGTACGTATAGATTTTCCTTAATCAAGTGTTTTGTAGTGGGTATGTGTGCTTAATCCTTTTGAGGTTTTCCTCACGTGCCGAGGTCACGACTTTACAAGTCACCTTTAACTCGCGCCCTGACTGATCGATCATTTATCACTTCAATAATATTTTGTACTAAGTAACTTTTCCTCATAGATACAGCAATTTGCATTGTTACAAGGAGTGATAGTAAAAAGCATTTGAATTCGTAGGTTGGATTTATTCTTTATGAACAAGTTTATCAACATTTATATATTTTCTAACAGGGGTAGGGGACTTAATGGAACTTAACTAGGAATCACCCACTTAGGACCTTGTCGTCGTCAGGCTATACTAGTCCACTGCTGGACATAGCCCTCCCCTAATGAGCGCCATAGCGCCCTGTCTTCAGCTTGCCGCATCCAGCATCTGCCTGCAGTTTTTCGCAGATCGTCATCCCACCTAGTTGGAGGGCATCCTACACTACGTTTTCCGAGTCGCGGTCTCCACTCAAGAACACGTTTACTCCAACGGTTGTCGGTTAGTTCTTCGCGAGATATGGCCAGCCCACTGCCATTCAGACTATAATTAACAGTGGAGGACATACAACGGAAAAACTCTTCTCATAAGGAGTGGCTACGGGAGTTTGGGCTAACACTTCTCGTGGAAGTGTTACCCCAGGGTTCGAGGGCTTTGAAAGAATCTCGAGGTGGGGCTTTAAGGATATTATCAGAATCTCGTTTCAGTTGCCGGTGGCACTGTGGTCCCTGTTGACGCTGTGGCGGGCCGCAAGCGCTGCCGTGTTGGACCCAGTCCTGTTCCTTCTACCAAGCCCTCCACTGTCACCGAGTGGAAACGAGCTCACGGCCGGGGACCGCTGGACTGGCGGCATGGCGCAAAGGGTCGAGAGAGATGCAGTGGATCTGTCAGTGGTGCCTTTAGGGAAAGGTGAGTAACTGAGAGCGTATAGCACTAATCCACTATGGGCCCATATTCTGAATGGCCCTAGGAGAACTGGAATACGGCTATCAAAACTAATCTTAGGGGAGGGCTGTGTCCAGCAGTGGACTAATATAGCCTTAGATAGAAGAATTTTTTTACAGCCGTATTCCAGTTCTTCTATGGCCACGCCTGTAAGCGCCATCTATGAATGGCTTTGTGAATTTATGTTGAAACTGGCTCACTGAAATTTTCAGTACCTAAGGAAATATGTACTTAGGAACGTTTTGAATGTCACACTCTTCGCTGATAAATTCGAAGAGACAACACTACAGTGAGGTGTCTATTTAGGTACTGAGAGAAATTCTCAATTCAGAAACTGGCCCTTATGTAGACAAATTACTGAGTAGGTACCTACACTATTCAAAATCCGAAGAACAAACTATTAGGGTGATTACGGGGGAGGTTGGACATACTTTTTTCATTAATCTCGCAAAACAGAACTAGAATTGAATAGAAACCGTACGTTTATGGCTCTACACTAGGTATCACTCGGACGATGCAGTGCCTGGAACATTGTTCTTTAGATGAAGGAAACGTGAGGAAACCCGCTTCTTGGCAAGCCCAGTATGGCTTTATTACGTAACTGTACAATGGATATCCCAATACATTAACATTCATCCCAATATTCCCAATAATAGAGCCTTACTGGGCTTGCCAAGAAGCGGGTTTCGCCACGTTTCCTTCATCAAAAGAACAATGTTCCAGGCAGTGCATCGTCCGAGTGATGCCTTACCCATCTAGTGTGAGTGAAGGTGCCACAGGGCGCTGTATACATCATAATATCAGTACGTATTTGACAGTTCATAGTAAGTTAAATCGAACGAGTTCAAGTCGAGTGAAGAAGTTAGGCAGTAGCGTTCCAGGACCGCGCGATCGATAGGTGCACCTAGTTTCTGCCAGATCACGCACCGATAACCGATAAAAAATATAAATATATAGGGTACGACAACTACTATATGTATATATGGGTTCTACCATTCAAAACAATTTTTTTTACTGCGAGGACCGAGGACTACCTTGAAATCGTAAAAAATATATTATTATGAAGATAGTAACGTAACAGTTAGGTAAGTTTGGACTTTTGCACACTTTTTAAGTTTTCCTCTTAGTAATCCAACACCGAATATCGTTTTCAGAAACCGAACCAACCCAGTCTCCAGAATCAATGGAGCAGGCAGAAACGTTCTGGCCATCACTTCGACTCGGCAACTACGGCACCCAAAGCCTGCATGTACCTGTAACATTCGCTATTACGGGGAGCTACGGTAACTACGGAAGTCCTGGCACAGGAGTGATCGCTAGCAGTTACGGAAACGCTGAAGTGGTCGGAAGTCGATTTTTGGGGCTCTATGGGAAGTCAGGTCTAGCTGGCAGCGGCTACAGCTCTTACAGTCTACCAGCATATCAAGGAACTAGGGTTTATGGAAGTTCCGGGCCAGCCTTATGGAGCGGTTGGGGCAATGGCAAGTGGGGGCACTACGGCAAGGGATAATAATTACAATGTTTGCATGCAATAAAAAACGATTTATACCTAGCTATTGAATGAGCGTTTTATTTAAGCGGATGATGATGGAGATGTAAATGAGGTACTAATTAGAGATGGCAAACCACAAAGTGTTATGAAGACGTACTCAATAGCGGAGTCATAATGTCAATATTCACGGGGTCAATAGTAAGTAGGTATGAGTAGTTTATGGTATTTCCCCGTGCCACTTAGTTAACATAACGCGTCAAAAATTCTACGACAAACTAAAGTCCATGCAAAAATTGTGAGTTTAATTATACCACAATTTCACCCATCAAGCGAACAGAGTGCGCCAGGCCAAACTCTCTGCCGGCCCGCACTGTGCAATTTACACCAACCGATTCTATATTCTATACACTTCATCAGATTATCATTGTTAACAAAATGTCATGAAATCAAACCAAAACACATATAAATGTAAAAAACTGGGCAATTTCTCAATATATTTTCGTTAATATGAGATTAAGGCCCACTTGCGTCAGCGCGGATTAGCTCATTTAAAGGATGACTCACGATAGACCGTGTCGGGTCCGAGCCGAGTGTCGGCCGTAGCACGGTTAACTAATATTCCCGCTCGGTATAGCGTGAGTGTGCTCACGCTATACCGAGCGGGAACCGAGTGACGGCCTAACAACGGACAGCGCTTGGAAACAACCCGGTCCCGCTTCGGCTCGGCCACAGCCCGTCGCATGAATACAGTGCCACCGAGTTGCACCCGAGTAGTCGTAGTGATGCTATAGAAGTACACTGACGATGTTTATACACTTATCGATGTTTGGTTGAAATAGGTATCTGAAACTTTGTAATGCATTTAGTCAAATCATCTTTAATTTTCATATCTAAGATGTCAAAAGATTCTTTAGTCATTTTAAAGTAGTCCCAATATTTGTCTTCATAACTACATACTTAGATCTTTACAAAGGTTCATACATTCTCCTTTCTCTTGTCGCTCTCTTCAAAGTGGATGCACGCTCCATTTCCTAGTAGTTGAAGATTCCTCAGATTCTTCGTCGTCCAGAGCGATTGCAATAGCCGCTAATTCCAGGGGCATTATTACGTCAGCATCCACTGTGTTGCGTGACGTTGATTTTTACGTTTTTTAAGCTACTCCGGCTGTTAAATGCATACATTTTTTGACACTCAGGAGTTGTCTAAATGCTTCACTCGATAGAGTGGATTGCTACGTAATGGAGGGAGGGCTGGTCCTCAAAATTCAACATGATTGTAGACTAGTTACAACACTGATTTTGCTCGGACGAATATACTGCATCACGGTGCAACGGTAATTGCGCGGTCGAGGCCCGTCTTTGTAATTGCAGTCATGAAACCGGCTCGGTGACCGTGCTACGGCCGACACTCGGCTCGGACCCGACACGGTCTAGCGTGAGTCATCCTTAACTCGAGTTAACCGAGTCGATCATTCCCATACGAAATGATCGTTTTAACCGGTTAACTCGTGCAAAAGGAGCCAAACCGGGCTGACGCAAGTGGTCCTTAGAGATTTATATACACAGGGAAAAAAAATCTTATTTTTAGGGTTCCTTACCTCAAAAGGATAGGATCACTTTAAGCCTCACAAAAAACGAACTTATATTTCGACACTCAAAGAAATCAAAATTCATAGAGTACTTCACGTTGAACTAGAACCAAGTAGAATTTAATTCTACTTGCTAGAACTATAAAATTTAGGAATTAATATCGGGTTGTACTGCAAATGCAGAAAAATCCTGAAAACTATAATAATTAAACAATACAAAAACAGTCTTTGAAGTTTGGGAAAAACTTGGAAAAAATTGCGTGACTCGATTCCTGAACTATCTATAACACGTAGGTAAGTAGGTACCTACTTACACTAAACATTTACCAAGTGTCGTCAGTAATTTAAAAGTCACGCAGTTCTTTTCCATGTTTATCAAAAGTTTTTTAATGTCGTGGAGACAAGGAAGTTCTTACACAGGTATCATGTTTTTTTTGAGACGAGAATAAGGCCAGTTTTTTACGTTTATGTTTTGGTGGACAATCAAGAGACCTCGTCAACGAGACATGATTTCAGGCTTAATCGCTTTTCTAGTAATGCAGTGGCCCCGATGTCAGTCACACGTCAAGCCACAATGGCCAGGTTTCCTGTGCAATCGTAATTTATTGCACCTAACATACTCTCATGGTTCATTCCATAGCGCGCGATGGCGGGAGTAGTATTTTTCCTCTGCGGGCTTTTGTTACCAAGCTTAGTGGCCAGTTCAGGGGAAGGCAATCTGCATCTATTGGAGGATGAGGTTGCCACCGCCATGCGCGCCTGCATAACGCCTGGCAAAGGCAACAGCAGTCGTCAACAGAGATCGGCTCAGCACAGTGGCGATGATAACCAGTATCCCGTGCAACCCCGCATAGACGGCAACGACCAGGAGGAACTAAACCAGTACAGCCATGATAGACGAAACACCAGCGACATCAAAGACCACATGCACGTTCTTAACGCTACTGACTACGATTATGAAGGCTACAGCAACGGTGGAGCAGCTAGCGGTGGAGTGAAGCTGGTCAACAGTGTAGCGAGGCCCGCGATTGGAAACCGAACAAAAAGAAGTGACCCCTTGGTCGCCAAACCCGATTCCGACCAGGTAAACAAACGCTATATTTAACGTAGAACTTGACACCTATACGATAACGCATTTATGTAGTCTTAGAAATTGAAGAGTCATCTAATTTAACAATATGTTTCAGTGCCTAAGCCAATGCATCTTCGCAAATCTTCAAGTCGTAAGTAAAAATTCTCATGTCACGATCCAAAGGCCATTTTACACATACTAGTTTTTCTTACTACTTTTTTGTCACAGGTGGATGCCCGGGGTATTCCCAGAGAGACAGAACTGTGGAACCACGTGCAGTCGGCAGTAACTTCTCAACAGTCAAGAGCGGCGCTGAAGGACCAACTGCGCGCCTGCTTCCAAGAATTGCAATCAGGTACAAGCCCGCGGATTTGCTATTTCTTAAGCACAGGCGTTGCTGAAGTAATTGAGAAGTTACAAAACTATCACAAAGTGGTGCAACATTCTAAGTATGTACCAAGTAAGTATTTTTTATTTTACTTACAGAAGCTGAAGATGACGGCTGCTCTTATTCAAATAAATTGGAGCGTTGTCTTATGCTGCGCTTCACAGATCGCAAGACAGCTCATGATGCACAGAAAAGTACTTGATTTCCATATTAAGTGTACATAGTGAAACAGCACTGCTCACAGGTATTTTTCTCCTTACATAATGCTACGATTGAACCCTGACATTTAATTATTATTATTATACTTACCTCACCTATTTACTCACAAATCAATTTAGCAAGTCTGAATAAATTCTGAAGTTTATTTAAAATTGTTTCTTTCCTTTGCCATACATAATAAAACCATACCTATTGATTTTAATTTGTTGGTAAATACAGGATAACAGGATATTTCGGGAAGGAAAAGGGTTGCGGGTGATAAATTATGTGTACATTTTCATTATTATTTTCAAACTTTTTGTCATCTGCTCGCAATTGATGTGGAAATATCTGTGTTGGTAGTGGCACATTTATGGTGCGGTGAGTCTCATGGGAGCACTAAAAACAAAGCATTTTTTTAACAAATAGACAATTGATGCAAAATTATTTGCAATCCATGAGCTCTTCAATAAAAATAAAACATGTAGCTTTTATCTCATAAAGTCATAACTTACAGTGATATCAATAAATGTGATTGCAAGAATGTTGAGCAAATGCAGAAACCGCATTGTCGCCTTATTATGTCACTTTATTTCATTTCTGTAAGCTTAAACTGCAGCCGTACCCACTTTATGTCAATCAATGGTACACTGTTACAATGCCTATAAATCCATGAATATTTATATAAAAAAGTGTTCAATTTTGTTGTATGTAATTTATTTTAGGTCTTACCAAGAAATGGGTAATAAATTATTACATCTACACTCAGTTATGTAATGCTCTAGTGCACTGCAGGTGCTAGCACAGAAAGGTTTAATATGTGAAGTGGTAATGGAGGTCGACTCACACATACTTTTGGTTGGCTCTGCACATGTTTAGACCATCTGCAGATATGGAGCAACCCTTCCTTTTCAGAGATACTGAGCCGTTCCTGCAAAATAATACATCTAATTAAGAGATTTCAAAACACTAAAAAACTTATTAATTGGGAAGAACTTACCAGTATGGGATATAGCACATGGTAGGCAACTACATCTGCAACTGTGAGGAATTGGCCAGTCAAATAGGTATTCTTTTCTAACGCCTTATTTACATCCTAAAAAATAAACATAGTTAATATGCAGGTAAAAAATTCTTTAGTACTGTTGTCATTAATACGAACCTTCAGAAAGCTCCTGGTGAACGTCGGGTTTGACGCAGCCTGGTCAGCGTACATGGCTAAATGTTCCAGCCACTGATAGCAGAGCAGGACTTGTTCTTGGCTCAATTTGACACTGCTTTTTGACGCTAGCTGTAAGATGATGCTAGCGAAGCCTTCCACATTCTGCTTATCAAGTACAGTTGTGAGTACCTGTAAGAAAAGTAAAGATTGAAGACAATGAGGAATTATAGCGAAGGAATTGTGGAACGTTTTGCGTGGAGAAACTATATACCTTGTCAGTGTTAAAACAAACCGGTCCTACTGAAGTGTTTAAGTATTGGCCTATTATTTTAATGACCTCCACGTTACATAAACTCATTTTGCTCGTTTAATTTAATAAATTATTGGCTTTATTTTCATTTATTTTTCAAACTTTTATTGACTTGATTAGGACGTGTTTAAATACTCTTTTTTTTTTTTTTTAATTTTTTTTTAATAAAGGGTTTTACGGCCCTGGATCCGTGTCCTTTTGAGCCTTGAGTATTGTATTAGTTTTTTATAGTATTAGTTTTCAGATAAGAGCACTTATCACTTCCGTATCACTTCACTATAATGTTCAGTTTTTCCAGTCACTTTAAATTTTTATTCCACTGTTCATAATGAATTTATATAAGGGGGCGAAAAAGGTAGGATTGCTAAGTAGATTTGGAAGAAGAGTTGGTGTAGGGACACCCGTTTCGCAGCTGATTGTGTCAAGTTCCGTGATAAGTATTAATCTGTGCAATTTAAATTCTTGACAGTTGAGCACGAGATGGTTTAGGTCGGCGTTTTCAGTTCCACAGTAAATGCAGTTCGAATCTTGGGCTAGGCTGAGTCTATAAAGGTGAGCTTGGGTTTGGCAGTGGCCGAATCTCATTCTGTTTAGGGTGGTTATGTATTTCCGGCAGTTTATGTCTTTTTTCCGATGGTACCAAGGTTGGGCGGGCGGGCTTCCTTGGATGTCTCTATACCAGCTTCCTTTCTCTTTACTGATCTCATTCCAGTAGTTGCACCATATTGCTTTCAGATTCTCATTCAGATGAACATGGAGATCAGTAAATGGCAATTTGAGGTCTGTAGAGTGATCCTCGTCAGGGTCCAGATTTGCAGCTCGATCGACGACTTCATTTCCAGTGATACCCCGGTGAGCAGGTACCCACATTAACTTAACTACCTTACCACTAACTAACAAACTATTTAACAAATTCTTTATATTATAGATGAGATAATTTACATTATAACGAAGGCAGTTACCTTCTAAAGCTAATAATACACTGAGTGAGTCAGTAAATATAATTATATTACAAGTATCAATATTTTGAACGTAAATTAAAGCTTGATGGATAGCATAAGCTTCGGCGGTAAAAATGCTACATCTAGTGTCAATTTTAAAACATTTAGTTTTCTTTAACTGAGGGTCAAAAAATGCTGAGTTTACCCTATCAACTGTTTTAGAGCCATCAGTATAGATGGAATACAGATGATTATTTTCCAGGAAAGCAAGTAAATCTTGTTGGTTCGTAATGCATGGTTTATGTACAAAATTATTTTTCAATAGAATATCGAGATCCATCCTATAGAGGGGCCACAAATTATCCTGATGCAAATTTTTTGTTAAATCATTCAAATGTAAAACTATTCTTAATAAGGTTGGTATGTTACCATTTAATATCTGATTAAAATTTGCATAAGGAGCCACTGAATTGCCCAATTCAGTGGCATGCATTGGTAAAATGTGATCTAAGACAACTCTATTATTTTTAGTTAACATTTTCAAACAGAACCTTTCAGCTAGCTGTAGACGTCTAAGATGTAAGGGGGGAATGCAAGCCTCACATTGCATTGCATTAATTGGAGTAGAGCACATAGCCCCTGTAATAATTCTCAAAGCTTTATTCTGAATAACTTCTAATTTCTTCAGCAAAGCAAGGCTTGCCCCCATATAAGCAATTGAGCTATAATCGAAATGGCTGCGCATAATGCTCTTATATAACATAGATAATATTTTTGGGTCAGACCCCCAATGTACTCCTGCCAGAGACCGAAGTATATTAAGGGCTTTGGAGGCGTTTTTGATGATATAATTTATGTGAGATTCAAATGTTAGCCTATGATCCAGCAATATACCAAGAAACTTCTTTTCTTTCAACCAAGGTATAGGGAGATTATTGTATTCTACCAAACTATTACAAGGAGAAAGCCTTTTGGAGAAAAGCATAGCTCCACTCTTTAATGGATTTATAACCAATTTGAGCTTATTAAAATAATAATTATGCACTTGAGAGAGGGCTAAATTTAAATTATTTACAGCTATATTTACATCCTTATGTACAGAGTATATTAACAAATCATCTGCATACTGCAGGAATTGAACTCCAGTCTGGGTCAGATATTTATTTATCTGAGATGTATAAATATTGTACAATAAAGGGGATATGGTTGCTCCTTGCATAGTACCTTTAAAAACTTGTCCTGGTCCGTGTAGTATGTTGTTAAATTTAACATACATAGTCCTATCATAAAGAAAATGAAATATCCATTTACAGACATGTCCTGGCATACCAATCTCTGATAAAATTCCTGCCAATACAGATGGATCAACATTATCAAAAGCTCCCTGTACATCAAGAAATGCACATACGGTGGCTGATTGGCTGTGAAAGGAATTCCTGATGTCAGAGATGAGTGAAGTAAAGCTCTCTGTAGCACTACGACCCTTCCTGAAGCCGAATTGCTGCTCTGGTAAGATTTTATTCTGCTCTACGTAATGGTCTAATCTGGTTTTAAGCATAAACTCAAACAATTTACCTACACATGAGGATAAAGAAATTGGTCTATATGAATTAAAGTCATCACTAGACTTGTCTGGTTTCAATATAGGAATAACGCATTGTGTTTTCCAAGCTTCAGGAATGGACTGAGTCATCCACAATACATTGTACATTTCCAATAACGATTTTTGGGCATCAACATGCATGTTCCTAATAAGCTTGTAAGGAATGTCATCTAATCCTGGGGTTGTATCTTTTCTATATTTGATAGCAAATGTGAATTCTGCAAAGGAAAATGGTTCTGAAAGATGAGCACAATTACTATTCCCTGTGTTATTAAAGATTTCATTTAATGAGTTTATGTCTATGTTTTTTTCAGGAGGAGACGGTGGAGCATATTTATCAATGAAGGCTGGAATCCATTCGTCGTTTTTGGGCATTTTGGGTAATGTTACACGTTTGAATCTTTTGATGTAATTCCAAATAGTGCTTATAGGTGTATACCTGTTAAAAGATTCAACTAATTTAGTCCATCCGTATTTCTTCTTTTCTTTTAATAATCTTTTTTTAAAAGCATTTAATTTTTTATATTCAATGTAACTCGACATATTACCATTACTTCTATACATATTTAGAGCTTCTTTACTTTTATTAACAGCATCTGAGCATTCATTGTCCCACCAAGGAACAGGCTTTTTAATGACAATGCTATTAGTTTTCCTTAGCTTTGGAATAGTGACATCTTTAATCTGATTAAGTTCTTCGCAAAAATCATTGTAAGTTTTGACTGGGTTACTACTGTCTATATTAAATTGCCCTAATATTCTCTCTGTTTCAGATGCATAAGCCTGCCAATCTGCTTTATTATAAAGATATCGATCAGCGGAATTACCAATATCGTATTTATGAATTGTGGTGTGAATTGTTATAACTGTTGGAAAATGATAGCTGCCCATCGCATCATCATGAACTGTCCACTCGCAAAGAGGAGCAACAGAAGGACTGACAGAAGAAATATCAATTGCAGAAGGCATTTTAGAAGGACTACCTACAGTGGTAGGAAAACCAGTGTTTAATATACATAGATCATACTCATCGAGTGTGTTATAGATCTCATTACCGCGAGAGTTAGACCTCAAACACCCAAAAGCGACGTGATGGGCGTTGAGATCGCCCGAAAAAAGCATTGGTTTCGGTAACATATTCAAAATCTGTTTGAGTCTTCTGCACTGAAATCTACGGTTATCATTAGGAGGCGGTATATAACTACAGAGAATTGATAAATTACCAGCATTGGTTTGTAAGATTATTGCAGCAGAATGCATAAAATTGTAAAAAGGAACAGAGACAGTAGAGAATTTCAAATTGGATTTAACTAAAATTGCTACACCTCCTCGTCCATCTTTCCCGTCTTGTCGAATTATATTGTAATTAGGAATATTAAAAGTGCTATTGTTCCTAAGCCAAGTCTCATTTAAAAGACAAACGTCTACATCATTATTTAATAAAAATGAAATTAATAATGGCTTCTTGTTAATAACTCCTTCTACATTAAACTGTACTATTGTAATAAATGATTTATCCATTATTCTGTAGTGATTTAATCAACACTTCCTGCACAATGGAAGCATTGATTTTGGGCAAATTACCATTCGCCAATGTTACCAAAGCTCCTACCAAACCATTTAAGATGAAGTCGCTCTTGACTATTTCTTTGACTAAATTTGAATTTGAGATCACAAGTTGTGGAGGTTCTGTTACTATGGGTTTTGTGGGAGCCTTAGCAATCATTGGCGAAGGCTTGGCTTTCAGTGGAGGGAAGTTCGAGTTGTAGTTTTTGACAATATTGTCTTGTTTTTTGGCTGAAGCAGCAATTTTTGCATAGTTAGTCCTATTAACATGTTCTTCTAACTTGTTTTTTTTAACTGGACAGTCTCTGGAAATTGCCAAGTGAGGCCCTTGGCAGTTGATACATTTCAATTCATCCTCTTTGTCGCATTTTGTGAAGTGGTGCTCACCAGAGCAGATAGAGCACTTCTGCAGTCCTTTACAGAACTTCGCTCCATGGTTAAATCTGAAGCACTTAAAGCACTGCAGAAGTGGTGCTCTGTACTCATTGACCTTAAATCTATACAGATCTAGGTATACATACTCCGGTAGTGTCTGTGACAAGAAAGTCACAGACACTGAACTGTACGGAACCATTTCTCCGTTGACCTTGCGGGTAAAGCGCCTTACGCCTACAATTTCAAATTCTGCTGCAAGTTTCTTAAACAGTTCTTCATTCGTGATACTTGTTGGAACGAAGCGAAGGACCCCAATAGTCTCTACAGACCTCGCGGGAATATAGGCTCTAAAGCCCTGTTTCTTCAGCAGTTCGTCATTCGTCAGGAAGTTGTTCGCATTGGAAGCTTGTCCAAAGCACACACCAATTTTATTAGCATTGATGCGCTTGATGCCCACCACTCCCTTGACGTCATTTTTGAAGATCGTGTTTAGCTGGTCAGGGTTTTTATTACCAATTCTGCCATTTTCGGATTCAACAAAGACAATGAATTCATCGCTCACCAAATTTTCCGCGTACAGCCGCCTGTAACCTGGTTTCAGATATGGCTTGAATCCATCATCCTGCTGCTGCTCGCCGTGATGTTCGCGTCCATGGTCCTCAGTTCGCCCCCTCTTTAATTTGGGAGGAGGTTCATCCTCGGAAAGCCCAGGGGGCTTTGCCCCCGGGCGATCTTTCATCTCGCCGAACCTAACGACGATGTTTTAAATACTTTTAGCGTAAGTTTATCGAGTTTTAACAATTTTCAGAAATATTTTTGAAAAATTTTCAAAAAACGCGCCTATCCTCTTCAAAAGCCCGCCAAAAAAAAAAAACTTAAATACTCTTTGACTATGACCACAGACTATGACTATGACTACATACAATGTAGGTAGTCTATGAAATAACCTAAAACTTTTATTCTGTGGAGTGGACTATCAGCCCCGGTAATTTTTTTTTTTTGGCGGGCTTTTGAAGAGGATAGGCGCGTTTTTTTGAAAATTTTTGCAAAAATATTTCTGAAAATTGTTAAAACTCGATAAACTTACGCTAAAAGTATTTAAAACATCGTCGTTAGGTTCGGCGAGATGAAAGATCGCCCGGGGGCAAAGCCCCCTGGGCTTTCCGAGGATGAACCTCCTCCCAAATTAAAGAGGGGGCGAACTGAGGACCATGGACGCGAACATCACGGCGAGCAGCAGCAGGATGATGGATTCAAGCCATATCTGAAACCAGGTTACAGGCGGCTGTACGCGGAAAATTTGGTGAGCGATGAATTCATTGTCTTTGTTGAATCCGAAAATGGCAGAATTGGTAATAAAAACCCTGACCAGCTAAACACGATCTTCAAAAATGACGTCAAGGGCGTGGTGGGCATCAAGCGCATCAATGCTAATAAAATTGGTGTGTGCTTTGGACAAGCTTCCAATGCGAACAACTTCCTGACGAATGACGAACTGCTGAAGAAACAGGGCTTTAGAGCCTATATTCCCGCGAGGTCTGTAGAGACTATTGGGGTCCTTCGCTTCGTTCCAACAAGTATCACGAATGAAGAACTGTTTAAGAAACTTGCAGCAGAATTTGAAATTGTAGGCGTAAGGCGCTTTACCCGCAAGGTCAACGGAGAAATTGTTCCGTACAGTTCAGTGTCTGTGACTTTCTTGTCACAGACACTACCGGAGTATGTATACCTAGATCTGTATAGATTTAAGGTCAATGAGTACAGAGCACCACTTCTGCAGTGCTTTAAGTGCTTCAGATTTAACCATGGAGCGAAGTTCTGTAAAGGACTGCAGAAGTGCTCTATCTGCTCTGGTGAGCACCACTTCACAAAATGCGACAAAGAGGATGAATTGAAATGTATCAACTGCCAAGGGCCTCACTTGGCAATTTCCAGAGACTGTCCAGTTAAAAAAAACAAGTTAGAAGAACATGTTAATAGGACTAACTATGCAAAAATTGCTGCTTCAGCCAAAAAACAAGACAATATTGTCAAAAACTACAACTCGAACTTCCCTCCACTGAAAGCCAAGCCTTCGCCAATGATTGCTAAGGCTCCCACAAAACCCATAGTAACAGAACCTCCACAACTTGTGATCTCAAATTCAAATTTAGTCAAAGAAATAGTCAAGAGCGACTTCATCTTAAATGGTTTGGTAGGAGCTTTGGTAACATTGGCGAATGGTAATTTGCCCAAAATCAATGCTTCCATTGTGCAGGAAGTGTTGATTAAATCACTACAGAATAATGGATAAATCATTTATTACAATAGTACAGTTTAATGTAGAAGGAGTTATTAACAAGAAGCCATTATTAATTTCATTTTTATTAAATAATGATGTAGACGTTTGTCTTTTAAATGAGACTTGGCTTAGGAACAATAGCACTTTTAATATTCCTAATTACAATATAATTCGACAAGACGGGAAAGATGGACGAGGAGGTGTAGCAATTTTAGTTAAATCCAATTTGAAATTCTCTACTGTCTCTGTTCCTTTTTACAATTTTATGCATTCTGCTGCAATAATCTTACAAACCAATGCTGGTAATTTATCAATTCTCTGTAGTTATATACCGCCTCCTAATGATAACCGTAGATTTCAGTGCAGAAGACTCAAACAGATTTTGAATATGTTACCGAAACCAATGCTTTTTTCGGGCGATCTCAACGCCCATCACGTCGCTTTTGGGTGTTTGAGGTCTAACTCTCGCGGTAATGAGATCTATAACACACTCGATGAGTATGATCTATGTATATTAAACACTGGTTTTCCTACCACTGTAGGTAGTCCTTCTAAAATGCCTTCTGCAATTGATATTTCTTCTGTCAGTCCTTCTGTTGCTCCTCTTTGCGAGTGGACAGTTCATGATGATGCGATGGGCAGCTATCATTTTCCAACAGTTATAACAATTCACACCACAATTCATAAATACGATATTGGTAATTCCGCTGATCGATATCTTTATAATAAAGCAGATTGGCAGGCTTATGCATCTGAAACAGAGAGAATATTAGGGCAATTTAATATAGACAGTAGTAACCCAGTCAAAACTTACAATGATTTTTGCGAAGAACTTAATCAGATTAAAGATGTCACTATTCCAAAGCTAAGGAAAACTAATAGCATTGTCATTAAAAAGCCTGTTCCTTGGTGGGACAATGAATGCTCAGATGCTGTTAATAAAAGTAAAGAAGCTCTAAATATGTATAGAAGTAATGGTAATATGTCGAGTTACATTGAATATAAAAAATTAAATGCTTTTAAAAAAAGATTATTAAAAGAAAAGAAGAAATACGGATGGACTAAATTAGTTGAATCTTTTAACAGGTATACACCTATAAGCACTATTTGGAATTACATCAAAAGATTCAAACGTGTAACATTACCCAAAATGCCCAAAAACGACGAATGGATTCCAGCCTTCATTGATAAATATGCTCCACCGTCTCCTCCTGAAAAAAACATAGACATAAACTCATTAAATGAAATCTTTAATAACACAGGGAATAGTAATTGTGCTCATCTTTCAGAACCATTTTCCTTTGCAGAATTCACATTTGCTATCAAATATAGAAAAGATACAACCCCAGGATTAGATGACATTCCTTACAAGCTTATTAGGAACATGCATGTTGATGCCCAAAAATCGTTATTGGAAATGTACAATGTATTGTGGATGACTCAGGCCATTCCTGAAGCTTGGAAAACACAATGCGTTATTCCTATATTGAAACCAGACAAGTCTAGTGATGACTTTAATTCATATAGACCAATTTCTTTATCCTCATGTGTAGGTAAATTGTTTGAGTTTATGCTTAAAACCAGATTAGACCATTACGTAGAGCAGAATAAAATCTTACCAGAGCAGCAATTCGGCTTCAGGAAGGGTCGTAGTGCTACAGAGAGCTTTACTTCACTCATCTCTGACATCAGGAATTCCTTTCACAGCCAATCAGCCACCGTATGTGCTTTTCTTGATGTACAGGGAGCTTTTGATAATGTTGATCCATCTGTATTGGCAGGAATTTTATCAGAGATTGGTATGCCAGGACATGTCTGTAAATGGATATTTCATTTTCTTTATGATAGGACTATGTATGTTAAATTTAACAACATACTACACGGACCAGGACAAGTTTTTAAAGGTACTATGCAAGGAGCAACCATATCCCCTTTATTGTACAATATTTATACATCTCAGATAAATAAATATCTGACCCAGACTGGAGTTCAATTCCTGCAGTATGCAGATGATTTGTTAATATACTCTGTACATAAGGATGTAAATATAGCTGTAAATAATTTAAATTTAGCCCTCTCTCAAGTGCATAATTATTATTTTAATAAGCTCAAATTGGTTATAAATCCATTAAAGAGTGGAGCTATGCTTTTCTCCAAAAGGCTTTCTCCTTGTAATAGTTTGGTAGAATACAATAATCTCCCTATACCTTGGTTGAAAGAAAAGAAGTTTCTTGGTATATTGCTGGATCATAGGCTAACATTTGAATCTCACATAAATTATATCATCAAAAACGCCTCCAAAGCCCTTAATATACTTCGGTCTCTGGCAGGAGTACATTGGGGGTCTGACCCAAAAATATTATCTATGTTATATAAGAGCATTATGCGCAGCCATTTCGATTATAGCTCAATTGCTTATATGGGGGCAAGCCTTGCTTTGCTGAAGAAATTAGAAGTTATTCAGAATAAAGCTTTGAGAATTATTACAGGGGCTATGTGCTCTACTCCAATTAATGCAATGCAATGTGAGGCTTGCATTCCCCCTTTACATCTTAGACGTCTACAGCTAGCTGAAAGGTTCTGTTTGAAAATGTTAACTAAAAATAATAGAGTTGTCTTAGATCACATTTTACCAATGCATGCCACTGAATTGGGCAATTCAGTGGCTCCTTATGCAAATTTTAATCAGATATTAAATGGTAACATACCAACCTTATTAAGAATAGTTTTACATTTGAATGATTTAACAAAAAATTTGCATCAGGATAATTTGTGGCCCCTCTATAGGATGGATCTCGATATTCTATTGAAAAATAATTTTGTACATAAACCATGCATTACGAACCAACAAGATTTACTTGCTTTCCTGGAAAATAATCATCTGTATTCCATCTATACTGATGGCTCTAAAACAGTTGATAGGGTAAACTCAGCATTTTTTGATCCTCAGTTAAAGAAAACTAAATGTTTTAAAATTGACACTAGATGTAGCATTTTTACCGCCGAAGCTTATGCTATCCATCAAGCTTTAATTTACGTTCAAAATATTGATACTTGTAATATAATTATATTTACTGACTCACTCAGTGTATTATTAGCTTTAGAAGGTAACTGCCTTCGTTATAATGTAAATTATCTCATCTATAATATAAAGAATTTGTTAAATAGTTTGTTAGTTAGTGGTAAGGTAGTTAAGTTAATGTGGGTACCTGCTCACCGGGGTATCACTGGAAATGAAGTCGTCGATCGAGCTGCAAATCTGGACCCTGACGAGGATCACTCTACAGACCTCAAATTGCCATTTACTGATCTCCATGTTCATCTGAATGAGAATCTGAAAGCAATATGGTGCAACTACTGGAATGAGATCAGTAAAGAGAAAGGAAGCTGGTATAGAGACATCCAAGGAAGCCCGCCCGCCCAACCTTGGTACCATCGGAAAAAAGACATAAACTGCCGGAAATACATAACCACCCTAAACAGAATGAGATTCGGCCACTGCCAAACTCAAGCTCACCTTTATAGACTCAGCCTAGCCCAAGATTCGAACTGCATTTACTGTGGAACTGAAAACGCCGACCTAAACCATCTCGTGCTCAACTGTCAAGAATTTAAATTGCACAGATTAATACTTATCACGGAACTTGACACAATCAGCTGCGAAACGGGTGTCCCTACACCAACTCTTCTTCCAAATCTACTTAGCAATCCTACCTTTTTCGCCCCCTTATATAAATTCATTATGAACAGTGGAATAAAAATTTAAAGTGACTGGAAAAACTGAACATTATAGTGAAGTGATACGGAAGTGATAAGTGCTCTTATCTGAAAACTAATACTATAAAAAACTAATACAATACTCAAGGCTCAAAAGGACACGGATCCAGGGCCGTAAAACCCTTTATTTAAAAAAAAAAATTAATATTAATCAGCCCCGGTAAGGACTCGAATCAAGGGCCGTAAAACCAACTAAAAAAAAAAATTCAGCCCCGGTAGCACACCAACGCGCGACTGTAGAACCCAGAGCGCAAGTAGGAACTTTGAATTATTTGTTCGCATTTAGCCCCGTTTTAATGGCGGACATATATTTGTCTCACTCTTTAATACTACTTACTCTTTCTTTGCTGCAGCAGGGATGTTAGATGCCAACTTTTTAATTATGGCACCAGACACTCAAAATTATGGTATTTTTGAAAAAAATAAGGTATGGGTAAGAAAACTCTTACGGATTTAATAAATTAGGTAGGTACCATTAATTAAAGTATTAAAATTTCTTCGATTTTCATAAATTCTTAAAACAAACACTACTCGCTTTTTTCTTTTTAGTCTGTGCTAATCGCTACTTCTATAGTCTGTAAAATATAGCTTGAGCTCCACGACAGCTCTCACACTGAGAGGGCTAGGAATGGGACAATGACGACATCAAATGTCACTTAGAGCGTATGTGATAACATGTATGGAACTTTTGAGAACTTGGAAACGTGAAATCAAACACGAGAAATATTATTTTACAAAGTTTTATTCAAGTAGAGGTGTATCGTAATATCCCTTAATCAGCTTCTGATTACAATTTTCCTTTTAACGCTCTTTTACCCAATGGTGGTAATTTGCCTCTTTAAGTGACGCTCCCAATTTTCTTAATGCTGGTAATTGTCCTCTTGAGTAATATGTGGTTGTAGATTGCGGCGGCGTCAAAACTATCAACCTCTGTGACGGAAGAAGTTTTTATTCTCTTTCTCTCCGTACTTTTCTTTGCTAATACGGACCACCGTAGATCGTCCAATACCAAGAGCATCCGCAACTCTGTCACACACTCGCTCTAATGGCAGAAGCGGACCACCGTTTTGGTTTTCGCGCCTGAAATATTCGCGCAAACGAATTACAAACTTACGGTAATCAATATTCAAACTGTTTTCTTTGATATTTTTGGCATCATGCAAACTAAACGGAACAACTTTAACTCAACTAATCAACTTCACCATAGCAACTACATGTTTAAAGCATGAAATACTTTAATAGAAAATAATTTGAAAAATTCATCGAATACCAACAAACATTTGGTCGTCAGGATAAACAAGAACGTCACTCAATAAAAAAAAAAAACTTGTCCATAGAGCACGCAGCCGACCAGAACCCAGAAGCATGGAGGTTCGGAGCAAACACCAGTATTTTGTTAGATAGGTATTAATTGGTATTAATTAAAACAATATTCATTATTTTAATTCTAATGAAATTTGATAGTCGTTTTCAAACAAATAAAGTTCAATTCCAATAGTAAACCTGCAGTTTGGATCATCCATCACCAAATCATCGCAAGTTTGAAACTTGCATACTACAATGGTTAGACATCACTAACTGTGCAGTAAGTACGGAGTTTTCGCAGTACAAATATTCTATGAAATAATTCAAAACTTCATGGACTCAATTTCGATGACAGCTGTCGCGGAGCTCAAGCTATATTTTACAGACTATAAGTTCAACTTTATGAAGATTCACCTGTTGTAAAGTTCACTTACAATCCACAGACTACAAAAACTATCACAGATATGAAAGTTCTTATCAACTTAACGAAATGAGTGAATTATTTTTTTAGTGTTGCTAGATATCGGTATATGAAAAAACTCGTCAACAGCAAAAGCGAAAGATGAAAATATGTGATGCAAAAGTGCTTGTGATCAAAAAATGACAAAATTATGGTACTTTTGCGTACCATAATGGATGTATCATGGTACATGGTACGTATTTGTTTTAAGAATTTATGAAAATCGAAGAAATTTTAATACTTTAATTAATGGTACCTACCTAATTTATTAAATCCGTAAGAGTTTTCTTACCCATACCTTATTTTTTTCAAAAATACCATAATTTTGAGCGTCTGGTGCCATAATTAAAAAAATGGCATCTAACATCCCTGCTTTGCTGTCAAACTGAAAACTCAACAAATGTCATGGCGGAACGCGGCACATCAAATTAGAATTTTAAGTTTTTTCAATATCTAGCTGTGTGTATCTTGTTGTACAGTGTTTAGTCATTTTCTTTTAATAATGGCATTGATCGGATGGTGTCGAACTTGTGCCATTTGTAAAATAAGATGCAGTCGGTCAAAGGGTACCAAAAGAAAGTTTATGGGTAAATTTCCTAGGTATGAAGACCGGTAAGTATTTCTGGCTACAGTTTTTGTCATCTTGCACAAGAGCAAGATCATAAATTATGTTGAATAACGTAATTAATATACTATGAGAAAAATATTCAGATGTTTCAATGTCATAGTGATGTGCAATACACATATTCAATATCGATAAAAAAATATCTGATAAGTACCTTGGTCAGAATTACTACTCAGTGTACGACGGGTGAATTGCTGTAAGCCATAACAATGTTAGTGGCTGAATTGAATGTGGTTTTTTTTTAGATGCAGACAATGGGTGAAAATTGTGGAAGATCTTATATCGTATATCCCATCGAAAAACTCCACCAACATAAATATGTTTGTAGAGATCATTTCCGGCCGAAAGATTTTAACAACGATTTTAAAAGGAAGCCGATTAAAGAAATGGTGAGTTGTGTTATAATCAGTGATCGAATAATCGGATGCATATTTACCTAAAGTTGAGGTGTTGGCTGTTATGGAATGCACTTTTGTATCGAAAAAATCCCGGGATTTCGGAATCGACGAATACAGTGTTTTGGTTATAGAATTAAGTCGGGTGAATACAGATACTTGCGTTCAGGTGTTTGCTAATATGGAATGCACTTTTGTATCGATCGTAAAAAATCAAGCGATTTCAGAATTATCGTTTAGTGCTTTCCGACTATAGATCGGGTGCTGGCTAATGTTATAAATTTAATTGCCAAACTGTCATTGCAAACGCCAAGATAAGTAATTTTCTTTCTTCACTTTACATAGCGACAAATAACTCGGTGCCTTGAATTTCTATAAAAAAAAAAAATCTCATTTTTTATTATATTAACACGGCGAAAGTAAGTAGCATCCGTAAGAGGGCTGGTAAACATTTCATAAATATATAATATAACATAATTTGTCATCTTACTCGCACTTATAAGTGAGTGAGCGAGACAGCAAATTATACCTGCTTGCGCACAGGTAGCGCCCCAAAAACAGTTCCTTTTGTTCATTTTATCACATTCGTCGCTTTGCGTGCCATGCGTTCGGGTGCTTTTTGTGTGTTTTCTGTATTTTCGGACTACTTGGCTATTCTACAACGGTTATTGATTTGCATTGTGATACGGATTTTGGTTTTACATGAGACGACGACGTTGCTACAAATTTTGGAACCTGATTTACTCTGCGCTGGGACTTGGACATCTTATCTCTTTTATTTACAAGGTAAGGATTATTTATTTTTACAAAATATATTAAATGTCATTGTACTTATATTTGCAAAAATGTGAAGATTTTGACTATAGTGAGAGATTCCCTCGTTCGACCAGTGTGTGTGTGTGGCCTAAGACACACAACATTTTTGTATTACATTTGAACACCGTATTCTGCAACTGTTGCCGAAACCGTGTTGCGATACAAATATGCCCTAATCTTGATGTAAAAAGGCGTGATACAACAAATAGTATTTAATGTTTAAGTCTATTAATTTATTTTTATAAATGTATTATTAAAGATTGCATTTAGTACCTCGAGTTAAAAAAGTCAGTTGTATCTACCAATACATCGTGTCATGTAATTTTTGTATGGAGGTTCCAAGTCAGTATTGAAACCAATTGATTAGATGCTTATTTGGCTGAATCTGAGCTACCTCGGTAGAGTGTCAAGTTGACCTGTTTAATTGACATGCCAGTACCTGTTCAAGTTTTTCATTTATGCCCCTATTAGAGCAGTGTAACTTTAAAAGCCCTTTACAGCCGTGAAAAAAGATTAACTATTTAAAAAATGTCTTTACCGTTACTTTTGTACAGTTATCGCTTTTACTGAAAAAATAAGCCGAAAAATAAAACGAATGATCTTTCTTGCTTCACAGACATAATGGCTGATTCAACTCAAAGAGAAGACATAGCTCAGTCATGGATAAGAAATTACCCAGAGATGTTTTACGACTCGGCAAGTGGAACTATAGTGTGCACGAAATGTGAAAAACATTTAAATGCAAAGAAGACTATTTTGAATCGGCATCTGAAGTCACAAAAACATCGCGAGATTCAAAAATCAACACCAAATGATTTTTATTTTGATTTAGTTAATTTTCTCATTATGTGTAACATACCGTGGTCAAAAGTTGAAAACCCCATTTTTCGTAGTTTTTTTGAAAAATACATTTGCAAATGTAACAACCAAGATAGGGCTATTCCAAGTGAGAATTTGTTGAGAACAAAATATATGACTCAAGTTTATGAAAGCAAAATAAAACGTGTTCAAAGTGACGTAAAAAACAATAAATTATGGATATCATTAGACGAAACCACTGATTTTCTGGGCCGATATGTGGTACATTTTTTAGTTAAACCTTTAAGTGAAAACGTATCGGGACGAATTCATATGTTAACTTGCAAAACTTTAGACGTAGTTAACGGTCATTCAGTGTCTGAGTTTGTAATACAATGTTTAAAAAACTTATGGGGAGATCAATTTAACAGTAAAGTGCAGGACGTCTTAATATTATGTACCGATAGCGTAGCGTATATGTTACTGGCTGGAAAAATATTAAAAAATACATTTCCCAATATCAAACACTTTACATGTTTAGCGCACGCCTTGCACAGGTTAACTGAGACTATACGTTTAAGCTATAGTGATGTAGACACTTTAATTAACAATGTTAAGAAAATATTTTTAAAATCTCCCAACAGGGTACGAATTTTTAAGGAGCTGCATCCAAATTTACCCTTTCCTCCAGAGCCAGTTATTACTAGGTGGGGAACATGGTTAAAGGCGGCATTTTACTATGCTAAACACTTAGACAAATTAACAAATGTTCTAGGTTTATTAGATAGCAATGAAGCCATCTCTATTAGAAATGCTAAGGAAGTATTAACAAAACCTAATTTAAAGAAAGATTTAGAGTATATATACGAGTATTTAGAAATTTTCGATATTGCAATTGTAAAAATAGAAAAACGCGACCTTACTATAACTGAAACATTTGAAATACTTGACGATGTAAGATTAATTGTAAACCAGACATCAAATAATATATTAATCAACAAAATAGAGCAACTTATGGATAGAAACCCTGATTTTGATTTCCTTAGGTCAATAAGTGAAAATATTACTCAAGACAGTGGCGCTAGTATTTACAAATTTGCGCCACTTACATCTGTAGATGTGGAGAGATCTTTTTCGTTATATAAGTGGATCCTGAATGTCAAAAGAAATAGGCTAAAAATTGATAATCTCGAGTATATTATAATTATTTACTACAATTCTCTGAATGAAACAGAAGTTACCAGTTCAGATTTAGAACAGTCACTGAAATCTGACGTAACACCATCATGTTCAACACAGACAGACAGAGAAATATTAACGTCAGATTTCAGTGACCAAATTATAGTTATAGATAGTGATTTAAGTTGTTACAAATATGGTACTTAATTTAAATAATATATTATTAATAATTAGATATGTATATTTTAATTATTTCAACATCTATTTTTTTTATCCTGGAAATGTGCAATAAAGTATTATTTTATAGTAATGTTTTTTTTTAACTAACACACTACTTTTCCTGTTACACCCTACATACACACACATACATACTTGCATCGGAGGCTAAAATAAACTTTAAACAAAGACACATATAAATAATTATGTAATACCAGAGTCCCGGGTTTTTTAAATTCATAATACTACACGCTAAATAAGTCGTCTCCGTGCTACGTATGCGATTAGTTTTGCATTCCCGAATTTTCTGAAATCCCGGGATTTATATTTAAAAAATATGTTTTAAGAAGCCGCTTCCATAATTTCTGAGCCAAAAAATAACTTTAGGTAAATATGCATCCGATTATTCGATCACTGGTTATAGTGTAACACTCACTACATTTCATGAATTATTATGTAATAAAACACAAAATACGCCTTGCTTTACGTCGAACATTTGAATGTATTTTGCTCCGTCATTTAGAACGCAATATTATTATTACGTCTTAATACATAAATGACATTACTTAGATAAACATTTTTTTACAGGGCTGTACCTTCTCTACTTATAAATGCGCCTCCTCTTCCTGATTACTTACTAGCTGAGTTTCCTTACCACGTAGCCACGTCGCATCACTTGAAACTGGTTAGTGATTGGAATTACTAAAATATTTTTTTTACTAGTTTTTAACTTAAAATATTTTTTTATAAAAATGTATTTGATAGTTACATAGTCAATTATGCAGTTATGTGGTAAACAGGAACAAACTATTTTTTTTTCGGACTATTCTTGCAATTGTTTATTTTCAGATTCAGCTTTACAAAAACCTATTAGTTGTCGAGCTTCACAAAACAACTCTGGTACGTAGACTTTTCATGTATCGCTGAAGTTTTTTGTAACTAGAGTTTGTTTACTTTGATAAATTACAAAGTGTTATCATTTTCAGCACCTTGTACAGCAGCCAAAATATCAGCTGTTGCTATTGGTCCAGTAGGGTTTGACCACAATTATTGTGGCCTGGAATCTCAGCATATTTATCAGAACTATCCCGGTAAGTAGCATAGTTTACCAACAAATTAATAATCAATAACGACTCAACTTAACTTTTTTTGACGATTTCAGCACCTGAATCCAAACCACCGATTGATGAAGTTCGCTCAGATTGGACACCTCTAAGGAAAAACCAAATAGCTGCTGAAATAAATTCAATAGACCTTGACCACAATTATTGTGATTTGATAATCAATAATAAAATACTAATTTCATTTGTCGTTTTATTGAAAACATTGATTTTTATTAATTTTATTAGGCTAACTGCGGAGCCCCTGGATGAAAATTTATCGATATCGATAAATGTAGTAATGTAAGTGGACGTCCCTAATGCACAGACAAGTTGTTATGTTGGTAGCACTTACTTTTGACATTGCATTTTTGCTCTATTGGTTGGTATTGCTAACGGGGGCTAAACTCATTACAAAAGCATATAGGGAGGTCCCGTCTCTTAAAACGTAGTGTTTATATGCTCTGTGTGAGCGTTTTGTGAATCTGTCTAAATTCGCGCCTTTACGACACTTTCCGCCACAAGAAAGAGAGCATGTCAAAGAATGCAATCGCGCTAAACCCGCGCCGCCGGGGCGACAACGACAATCGAGTGATGCGAAACTCACGCGCTACGCTATCGCTACCTACCACAAACATACGAGCGAAGTTTTCGTGACTTTGACTCGCAAATTTTGACATTTCCCACGACTTTTTGTCAACGTCTTCGGAGACCGTGACTGGCAATTATTTGGATAAAACATAACCTATTTATAAATTATTGCGCTTTATCCGGTTCTCTGCCTTTTTGCAGAAACATTTTCGGCCGATTATCATTTGGCAACTAACGTTTCAAATAATATTATTTTGCGGAATAATCATTTGCCAACTATTCTTATATTTTTTTTTTGATTTCCCAACCTCGTAGTTGCCAACTGTTTGTTTGATTTGCTTTTTATAATGAAATCTTTCAAAATGCCAACTAGCGTAGCGTATATTTTACGCGTAATATTCATTCGGTCGGCCAAAATTTGGCAGAGAGCCTTCGGTCTTACATGTTCAACCTAACACGCTCCTTCGCGCTCCGCTATGCTACGCGCTTCGTCGCACCTATATTTCTGTCGCAGATTGAGTCTCGTCGGCCACCCCTCTAGCCAGTAATATTTCCATTCCCAGTAATATTTTTCTTAAATTAAAAATGCAAAAATTTTTTTTTTAAAAACCTATTTAGAGGCTAAAAATTTCACCCATGCCGGGATTCGAACCCGCAACCTCTGGCTATCCGTACCAGAGGTTGCGGGTTCGAATCCCGGCATGGGTGAAATTTTTAGCCTCTAAATAGGTTTTTAAATTTGTTTCCTTAGCACGGGTTAGTGCATTAAAAATAAAAATAGTGTAATAATTTTTTTTTATCATAAAATCAATGTATGAAAAGGGAACTTACACTGACGAAACTTTATTCATATAATAGTTGTTTGCCTAGCAAAAGACTTGACAAATAATAAATTCCCAAAACGTTTTGTGTCATTATAATAATCAGCTTATCAATAATCCTACCAAATGAAACATTGCGATACAAAAATTTGTAAATCGTTTGTTGTCAACGTAAAAAATAAGTGAAACGTTGGTTGGCAAGTGATAATCAGCGTAACAATTTTCTGCAAAAAGGCAGGACACCGCTTTATCCACCATTAAAATGTGGGATCAGAATTGTGTCTTTAGGAAATTATAAAGAACAAGTCTGGCCAGTTAAGTGAATTTGAGAATTGTACTTAGGTGATCGAGGAAATGAAACAATATCGATGCCAAGTACTCTGTGGATGCTTAATCCTTGAATGTCATGAATGAGCCGTTTTCAGCACAAATTCACAAAGCAATTCATGGCGCTGACAAGTGTGGCCATAGAAGAACTGGAATACGGCTGTCAACATTAATCGATGCTAAAAAAAAATTTCGACCCTAACTTTGACAGACTTTTTCCTTTTTTTTTATATGTGATGATGAGCGCCGTCTTTGAAGTGCTCCTGGAATTTGTGCTGAAAACGGCTCATTATCGAAGGTAAATCCAAAAATTTGACAGCGACATAACTTTAAACATATTGAGACCATCTTATCTACGTAATGGTGATGATCATAATATTATGTCCTCCAAAATAATGCCGTCGACAAACGGTATCCTGACAAAGCCTTATTTAAGAACAGAGCATGCTCGCGGAAGTATGACGCAAAGCCGAAATTGCTCTTAACCATACGGTGCCAGCCACCTTACATGTACACGAGGAGATATGTACTTGGTGAAATTGAATATTTTGTTATATCTAATTGGAATTGTTTAATTTTTGAAAGACATGTTTCTGATTAAATCCACTTTGGTTGTTATTGCATCAAGCCACTTAAGACTGCTGTTCTCTCCGTTTGGGTTTTAAGAATAAATAATTCTTAATAGTTGAATCAAGATCTTTTTTTATTTTAATGTCCCAGTTGGTAAGTTACACGAAGCGGTATACACAAACGTCAAAAAGTCACAGACAACAAAGCGTCAACACAGGTTAAGATAGTGAAAAACATTGATTTCCGTTCACAAAAAGCTAGTGTAGGCCATTTACCGATTAAATTTTTGGCAAAAACTAAAACATTGGTGAGTCAATGTATACGAGTCGCGCTTTGAAGATGAGTCGCGCGCGGCTTTTGAGTCACATGGAGCTACGTGACTTATATGAGTAACGCGTGACTCGTGGCGTGCTACCCAGGCTATTGTTTGCTTGCGTGGCCTGCGTCATAATGTAGTCTGAGGTTATAGTTTGGTTTAATTGGTCTGTGTTCATTGTGTCAGATGGCAACACTCCCTTGACATTTACGTGACATTTACATTTACACAGAATAAAGTGAAGATACTGACTTACAGACATATTACGGCCCCAGTACACATTGGCCTCTAATGCCATTCACAACCATTCACAACTGTAGGCCACGATCACTTGGTGTTTACACAATGGCGTGTGGCTCATTGCTGTCTGGCAAACCAATTGCGATGGACGTGGAAGTAATTGCGGCCGTAGCTATTTATTTATTCACTATTTATTTATTTTATTACGAGTATTACAGAAGTAAGTGCAACAACAAAGTTATTAAAAAAAATTACGGGCTCAGGGGCATTATTACGTAAGTATCCACTGATTACACTATTTTTATTTTTAATGCACTAACCCGTGCTAAGGAACAAATTTAAAAACCTATTTAGAGGCTAAAAATTTCACCCATGCCGGGATTCAAACCCGCAACCTCTGGTACGGATAGCCAGAGGTTGCGGGTTCGAATCCCGGCATGGGTGAAATTTTTAGCCTCTAAATAGGTTTTTAAAAGTATCCACTGAGTTGAGTGACGTTGATTTTTACTTTTTTTAAGCTACTCCGGCTGTCAAATGCATACAATTTTTGACACTTAGGAGTCGTCTAAATGCTTCACTCGATAGAGTGGAGTGCTACGTAATAGGAGGGCAGATTGATATAAATCAATAAACTTAAAGGTCTATTGATTTATCTTTATTGTTCTACCATACGGACATTTTGGGTGATTTATAATTGAAGTAGATTTACAAAAAATCATCGCAACAAAAAAGTACTCTATGTCTATCCCGGTGAGCGGTCGGTGACGAACTAAACGATGGGACACTGTTTAGTGTGTAAACAGGGATGGGTGGGCCACGCTACGCCACGATTCCTTGAAGTGTGCCCAAAAAGCCGACAACTGTCCGATTGCGCGCCACGATAGGCAATTGTCCACCACTACACACCATTGCCCCGTGTACAGGGGCATTATTACGTAAGTATCCACTGAGTTGAGTGACGTAGAATTTTACTTTTTTTCAAGCTACTCCGGCTGTCAAATGCATACATTTTTTGACACTTAGGAGTCTAAATGCTTCACTCGATAGAGTGGAGTGCTACGTAATAGGAGGGCTGAATGGCAATGGCGAACAGTGGGCCAGTGTGGGCCACTGTGTACTGGGGCCATTAATAATCATCTGTCAGCCACAGAACAACTAAACGTCAGTCCTGTCACTTGTCAGTCACCAAAGTCACTGTGTTATTATAATCTGTGGCATTGTTGTCTCTTCGGCTTAGGAGTGGGTCGTTGTCCGATTTTTCGACGACGAAACGCAACCGTTTTTTCTGGAACGAAAACAGGTCCTCGAAACGGTCCTCGTTCGCAACTGGTTTCATTGTATGCGAACGAGCAAGTCGCAGAGGACGGTCAAACGAGTGCGAACGAGACGAAATCACGAAACATCGGAAAAAATAAGTTGTTTTACACGATATTCGACTGTATACTCATAGACATAAAGATTACTTTATTGTATCACAGACCAAAACGAACGGAACGAGCAAGGAGCCGACGACGACGTCGCAATGATCTCATTACGTTCTAGGCTCTATTAATATAGCACTAAAGGACATATCCGCGTCAAATAATCTAAGGACTGGTCTCGCGACGAACGAACGCTGGCACTGCTTTAGAGTCTCTGGCACTGCTTTATAATGAAACGTAAAACGGTCCTATCGTCGCGGAACACAAAACGGTCTTATAAAACGGTTCGTCTTTGCAACGATCACTCCTACTTCGGCTTCGCTCCGCCTTTGAGAAAATTATATAGAAAATATATTTTGTAAAATAAGTATTTTCATGGCTGATTTCCTATCAAAGATATAATTTCCTGTAGGGTGATAAACACAACTTTAATTATGGCATCTAGTGCATTTCGGTCTTGTACAATAGTTTTACATGAAACCGGAAATTTCGGCTTTTAGGAGCTTTGCTTTATACTAGGTCGCGAACACCCACAATGTTAACTTTATGCCACAACTACTTCAACGTCGTGCCTAGCAACAAAAGCAGCAGGGATACTGGTCAGCCCCACGATAGACGACGTTTCATATTCGGACTGTTTATACTATTTCTAGTTGACATTCTTTGGGTGGTTTCTTCAGAACTGACTAAGGTAAGCTTACTCTTTGAGGACCAAGTTATTTACCTAGCAATAGTTCTAACACTTGTTGCATTGTTCCAGTATATATACACAGACTTGAAACTCGAACGGCCCTTTCTGTTGACATATTTACGCAGCTCATTGCTTCTTGTGTATCTCATCGTACTATGCTTCGCGCCACCTACGAGAGACCCGTGCCGACCCGCCGACTACACGGTCTGTACACTCAAATTATAGTCTTCTATTTACAAGTGTCAAGTTGCAACACTCAGTAATTTTTTTTTACAGCAATTACTCGAGCCCTCAGCTGAAACAGATGATGAATACTTCAACGAGTCAAGCACCAGTCTTGTGAGTAAATGAAAAAAAACTTGTCTGCTAAATTTTTGTTACAATTTCCAAGAAGTTCCAAAAATGTATGTGCCAGCTCCGTTATGTATTTGAACAATATATTTTTAATGGTTGACTACCAGCCTACTATCTATTGTAAGAATTTGTTTCACAGGTGGTCAATAACAGTGTGACACGAGATTTTTATGTATTAGATTCGTCCCAGCGCTTTATTAGTTGTAATATGGAAAAAGAAATAAATTCTTTTTTTATATTTTGTTTTTGAATATTTCAGGGTGATTCAACTTTTGTCCCAGTCCGAGCAGCAGGAGAGACAACAGACAGTGATGATGCTGCACCTAGAGCTGTGCGCTTCAACAAAGTGGCAGAGGTAAACTCAACGCCTCATGTAGAAAGAACTTGTGTTTTTTTTTATTTACTAGGACTACCAACAAGATATACACCAATAGATTCACAATACTCCAAATAACCTAAGTTACCTCATTTACAGAAAGTCACAACATGCACCGTTGCTATAATGTTGCTTGAGTACTTAATGCATAATTATAGTTTACACTGGTTTATAGTTAAGTTTGCTAACATGAGTTTACTTATGAGATTATTTAATAATAATAATATTACTTTACTAATATTACTATACACTGATTCAAATGATCTGAACTTGATTTCTCCACTTATTTGTAAGTGAGTTTTAAAATATTGGAAAAAAAAACTTCAATCTTATAGTTATGACATCAAGTATTTTATTCAAAGCTACACAGAAACTGTACCTTACTGAATGTCACAAGAACATTATTGAAGGCCAAGTTTCATAAAACTATAATTCATAGTTTATCATGACGATTTGAGGTACATTAGGTAGCAGAGTCTACTTGTTTATATGTGGATTAATCCCCTTCCTAGTGTACATCAAATATTTAACGTAAACCAAGTACCTAGTTCTATGAAACCACGAAACTGGCCACTGATTACGTAAAATGTTTTCGAAAATTGAGAATTTTCAGTTCTACCTATCATGATAACATTCCTACTCGTACTAACCTAAATCTAAGAAATATTAAGTTCAAATGAGTGGGTGACCTCACTCATTGGACTTTTTCTTAAATCTTCTATTTAGTTTATTGTACAATGAAAATGGTAATTACACAGATATTTCTTAACCTAAGAGTACAGACTATGGCGTACATAGTTAGTTTAAAGTTTTCTCTCTGTATAAAATGTATTAATTAATTGTACATATTATACATTAAATGTATAATATTATATTATTATACATTAAATGTATAATATTATATTATAATACATTAAATGTATAATATTAATAAACAAAAAAAGAAGTAAATACATATATATTTTAGCTACCTTGTATTCTACATGTTCACTGTATGCACATATTACAGGTGTGTATTATGTCTGTCACTGGTACGTGTATATGTACATTAAATGTGCGTGTAATGTTTTTGAATAAAACGTTTCGTAAGCACAACTTAATTCCAGATTCACTTACTTGATCCGGAATTATGTTAACGAAGCCAGTAATGTTCGTTACACGTTCGTGTAATGTCCCATGTAGGTGCATGTAATGTCCGTTACAGTTGCGTGTAATGTCCGTTGCGCGTAATGTCGGTTACAGTTGCTTACAATGGCCTTTAAATGTCCGTGTCATATCCGTTACAGTTGCATGTAATGCCCGTCACAGTTACGTGTCATGTCCGTTACAGTTGCTCGTAATCGGTTACAGTTGCATACAATGGCCTTTAAATGTGCGTGTAACATCGTTTACAGTTCCGTGTAGTGCCGTCACAGTTGCGTGTAATGTCCGTTACAGGTGCACGTAACGTCTGTTACAGTTGCGTACAATGCCCTATGTAATGTTCGTTACAGTGCGTGTAATGTTCGTTACAGTGCGTGTAATGTCCGTTACAGTGAGTGTAATAACCGTTGTAGGTGCGTGTAATGTCAGCGACTCAGGCGGGCGAGGCGTTGCTTGCCCGGCTGTCGTGGGCGGCATCAGTCCGCGCCACAGAGCACGCGCAGCGGCGCGCGGCGGCCGCGGCCACGCGCCGGCATCTTCGGCTGGCGGTCCTGTTCGCTGTCCCGGTGAGTTTTTAATAAAGTGACCGTAACCAGCTTAAGTTTCCACGGACCTTTCTGAAACACTGGTTGTTTCACGGACCTTTCTGAAAAGTCCGAGGTTTGTCCAAACAAACCTTCACTGAACCTAATGTGTCCAAAAACTTAATAAACATACGAACCCAACGATTTTGCTGAACTGATAAGAAAAAAAATGTCGACTTAATCTTACTAATATTATAAACGCGAAAGTTTGTAAGTATGGATGGAAGTTTGTTACTTTTTCACGTAAACACTACCGAATAGATTTTAATGAAACTTTACAATAATATAGCTTAGACATCATAATAATATTAATAACACATAGGCTTCAATTTATGAACATGTGTGATTGTCCAAAATCCCTATCCCTACTATATTAATATTATAAATGCGAAAGTAACTCTATCTGTCTGTTACGCTTTCCCGCTTAAACATCTCAACCGATTTTGATGAAATTTGGCACAGACAATCATAGGCTACCTTTTATTGCGAAAAAAAGGGATGAAGAGGTTGAAATAGAGGTTGAAAGTTTGTATGGGATTTATTGATTTTAAAAGATAAAACCATGAAACTTTATATTTAAGCACTTGATAAGAAATAATTAAACATTTGTCCTAGCGTTTTTGAAACTTCGACCAGTGAGGAGGTGAAATAAGGGTTGAAAGTTTGTATGGGAGTTCGTCATTTTTGGGTATAAAACCATAAAACTTTCTTTATATTTAGGAACTTGATAAGAAATAAAAAACAATTTGTTCTATCTTTTGTGAGGGGATGAAATAGGGGTTGAAAGTTTGTATGAAGTTCGTCATTTTTGTAGATAAAATGGATCAAGTTAAAAAAAATTGGCTTTTGAAGTTAAAGTTCCTTTTAACGAATACTCTGCACGCCGCCACTGCTGTCGGTCGTCTCCAAATTCTTACCGCGGAAACCGAAATCCACGCGGACGAAGTCGCGGGCGGCCGCTAGTATGGCTATAAGTGTCAAGAAAGTAAGAAAAATCTACCATTTTCGAGCAATTACGCAGTCGAAGTTGCGGGCACCAGCTAGTATGATATATCTATATAAGTATAAGAACTCATTGTCCGTTCTTTCTGTCTGCTCCTGTACGAATAGTCTGACCCGAGAATCAGCCTGTATATTACGCGCACCTAGTGGTTTAGCAAAGGTTAGAAATTCTGTAAATACCTTTATCATACAGATAGCAAGTCTGGATTTGGTGCGCGTAAAGGGGTGCGATACTCAGAACCGACTATCGGACGCGATATCTGACGTAGGAATACACATAATGCGATAATTTTAACGACGTATGTATGCAGACGAAGCGTTGCTGCACGATTGCGGCGACGGGCCGCCATCTGTTGGAGTTCGCTGTGACACCCATATCGATTCAGTTGTATACTCGAGTCTTCACCTATTATTTTTTTTTACTTTATTTCTTTTCTAACCTCCTAACGACACACACGCACACACACACACACACATACATACATACATACATACATACATACATACATACATACATACATACATACATACATACATACATACATACATACATACATACATACATACATACATACATACATACATACATACATACATACATACATACATACATACATACATACATACATACATACATACATACATACATACATACATACATACATACATACATACATACATACATACATACATACATACACCCTTACACACATTCACACACACACACGCCGGTAATGAATAAAATAAATTAATGTAAATGAGGGCGGTTGCGATCCATTGGACGAGACAATGTCAGAGGGCTATTGATGATGTCATCCATGCCGTGCCGGCTACGGTGACACTGCTGTTGTACCCATCAGGTTGCGGTGATGTGCCTTATTGTGGCTGACGTAGGCAATTTTGGTGGTAAACGTACGTCCGCTTGGCGTAGAAACGTACAATGTGTCGAAACGTCTTGTTGTTAAAAATGCTAAGATGTGTCTTTTAAAGATATCTCGCCATCGCGTCGGAATCCATTTCAAGACACTATGTGATCTTCACTCTTTCTCAAAAACCAACAACCGCTTTTATTAAAATTTAGTTTTAGTATACATAATACGCAGTACAATTCCACCGAATTGCGATCCTCAACCCGCGTGCCCAGCATGGGGATTATGGGCATTACCCCCTATGATAGCACAACGTGGCGCTCTTTAGGGGAGGGCTATGTCCAGCAGTGGACTAGTATAGCCTGACGACGACGACGATACCAATACGACATTCAACTTTCATCTCACAATTTTTGTTGAACCAACAATATCATTTGCATATCGTGTTACTACCGAGTTACTAATTGGTTGTTTTCGTTACACAGAATAGGTGATAAAATTCACGCAAACTACAACGATAAACAAAGCTTATATTGGCTGTTTGATAAGCATACATATGTTAAGTTTGTTGTGATACCTTGTCACATCCCAAGCTCTCACCTCATAAATAACGGTTCTTATACTTCTTTTTGGTCGGCACGCTCTTGACAGAGAGGTATCTATCCGAGAGGTTGGCAAGACATCGTGAGGCACACAAAATCAGCTATAATAAAGCCTCTTCTTGAGTTTCAGTTTCTTGCACTAGGTAGGTATATCAAAATCCTCTGTCCTATGGCCTCACCAGCAACATACATACGCCACCTCACGCCTGTATCCCAGAGGGGTAGGCAGAGACCAAGGACTGCCACTTGCGAAGATCCTGACAGATCACCTTCGCTTCATCAACGTTCATAAGTCGTTGCATGCACGCACGCCGGTTCCGGGTACTTTTTATCTTCCCCTTTGCTAATAATGCCCTATTTGGTCGATGTATGTCCGCCTGGGACGTCCCTTAGTAGCCCTTCCACTCACATTGGCAATATACAGGGCGTCCCAAAGTTATGGGCCATGAAGGGAAAGTACCTTAAATATCGTAGATAGGCTATTTTTCTGAAAGAAGACTTTATGTTATTTTTAAAAGATAGTAATTCTGCATTCAAAGAATTTCTAAAAAATACTTGCCTTGTCTGGGAATCAAACCGACTTAAATAAAAAAAAAACACTCCTACTTTTATGTAGCCAATCGAAAAATGGCCAAAAATGGCAGTTTCATGTATGTTTTTAATTTGATTAAAATGATTAATTTCACGCTGTTCCTTTCTTTTAAAATACTATGTTACTTAAGAAGAGTTATTAGTTTTTGACCATTCTTTCGATTGGCATAATAAAAGTAGGGGTGTTTTTTTTTTAATTTAAGTCGGTTCGATTCCCAGACAAGGCAAGTAATTTTTTGAAAATCTTTGAATGCAGAATTACTGACTTTTAAAAATAACATAAAGTCTTCTTTCAGCGAAATACCCTATCTACGATATTTAAGGTACTTTCCCTTCGTGGCCCATAACTTTGGGACGCCCTGTATATTTGTTTCGTCAATTTTCTTCCTTCATCCTCTCCACATGTCCGAACCAACGCAACATTCCTTTCTCAAGGAACATGTAACAATTATCGCCTGCCTGCCCCATACTTAGTTCTGCACATACTCGTAAGACACGAAAATGTTTGGTACAACTAATAATTTATTTGCGAATTAAAAGTTATAACCTCAGTTTTAAGGTCTCGAAACAGTTCAGAGTAGAGGGCGCGCCAAAAGAACATTTTACTCGAACGAAACCTCCGTTTTCCAGTGGTTCACGTCGAACTACCTGTATCGGCTGAGCCTGGCGCACGCGCGGGCGAGCGCGACGAGCGTGTGCGCGGCGACCGCCAGCGCGCTCGCGCCGGCGCTGGGCGCGGCGTGCGCGCAAACCGCCGCCGACCGCCTCACGCTGCCTCGCGCCGCTGCCGCTCTTCTCAGCATCGCCGCGCTTGTGAGTACCACCTTCTTGCTACGTCGTGAGTCCGTCTTGCAAGAGACATTCGGTAGTATCCCGAAACAGCAGAAATGCACCAGAAGAAGAAATAAAAGCTAATTGTGAAGACCTTTATATTAAGTTGTTGTTTGTTCCGCCGCCGACCGCCTCACGCTGCCTCGCGCCGCTGCCGCTCTTCTCAGCATCGCCGCGCTTGTGAGTACCACCTTCTTGCTACGTCGTGAGTCCGTCTTGCAAGAGACATTCGGTAGTATCCCGAAACAGCAGAAATGCACCAGAAGAAGAAATAAAAGCTAATTGTGAAGACCTTTATATTAAGTTGTTGTTTGTTCCGCCGCCGACCGCCTCACGCTGCCTCGCGCCGCTGCCGCTCTTCTCAGCATCGCCGCGCTTGTGAGTACCACCTTCTTGCTACGTCGTGAGTCCGTCTTGCAAGAGACATTCGGTAGTATCCCGAAACAGCAGAAATGCACCAGAAGAAGAAATAAAAGCTAATTGTGAAGACCTTTATATTAAGTTGTTGTTTGTTCCGCCGCCGACCGCCTCACGCTGCCTCGCGCCGCTGCCGCTCTTCTCAGCATCGCCGCGCTTGTGAGTACCACCTTCTTGCTACGTCGTGAGTCCGTCTTGCAAGAGACATTCGGTAGTATCCCGAAACAGCAGAAATGCACCAGAAGAAGAAATAAAAGCTAATTGTGAAGACCTTTATATTAAGTTGTTGTTTGTTCCGCCGCCGACCGCCTCACGCTGCCTCGCGCCGCTGCCGCTCTTCTCAGCATCGCCGCGCTTGTGAGTACCACCTTCTTGCTACGTCGTGAGTCCGTCTTGCAAGAGACATTCGGTAGTATCCCGAAACAGCAGAAATGCACCAGAAGAAGAAATAAAAGCTAATTGTGAAGACCTTTATATTAAGTTGTTGTTTGTTCCGCCGCCGACCGCCTCACGCTGCCTCGCGCCGCTGCCGCTCTTCTCAGCATCGCCGCGCTTGTGAGTACCACCTTCTTGCTACGTCGTGAGTCCGTCTTGCAAGAGACATTCGGTAGTATCCCGAAACAGCAGAAATGCACCAGAAGAAGAAATAAAAGCTAATTGTGAAGACCTTTATATTAAGTTGTTGTTTGTTCCGCCGCCGACCGCCTCACGCTGCCTCGCGCCGCTGCCGCTCTTCTCAGCATCGCCGCGCTTGTGAGTACCACCTTCTTGCTACGTCGTGAGTCCGTCTTGCAAGAGACATTCGGTAGTATCCCGAAACAGCAGAAATGCACCAGAAGAAGAAATAAAAGCTAATTGTGAAGACCTTTATATTAAGTTGTTGTTTGTTCCGCCGCCGACCGCCTCACGCTGCCTCGCGCCGCTGCCGCTCTTCTCAGCATCGCCGCGCTTGTGAGTACCACCTTCTTGCTACGTCGTGAGTCCGTCTTGCAAGAGACATTCGGTAGTATCCCGAAACAGCAGAAATGCACCAGAAGAAGAAATAAAAGCTAATTGTGAAGACCTTTATATTAAGTTGTTGTTTGTTCCGCCGCCGACCGCCTCACGCTGCCTCGCGCCGCTGCCGCTCTTCTCAGCATCGCCGCGCTTGTGAGTACCTCCATCTTGCTAGGGTAGTGAGTCTGACTTGAAAGAGACATTTGGTAGTATCCAACAATAGCGGAAAACACGAAAAGAAGAAAAAAGCTAGTTGTGAGGACCTTTGTAAGTCGTTGTTTGTTTTGCAATGGTGAGCGTCCACGTAATCTGCTGCCGACCGCCTCACGCTACCTCGCGCCGCTGCCGCTGTTCTCAGCATCGCCGCGCTTGTCAGTACTACCTAATTGGGGTCTTAGTCCATCTTGCGAAAATGCACCAGAGGAAGAAATAAAAACTAGTTGGAGACCCTTTGTAACTTGTTGTTTGTTTCGCAATGGTGAGCGTTCTTGCAATCCGCTGCCGACCGCCTCACGGTGCCTCGCGCCTGCCGCTCTTCGCAGCATCGCCGTGCTTGTGAGTACCACCTCCTTGCTTGAGACGTGATTCCGTCTTGCAAGAGGCATTCGGTAGTATCAACAACAACAGAAAAGCACCAGAAGAAGAAAAAAAGAAGTTGCGAGGCCGTTTGTAGGTTGTTATAGTTTTCCGGCTGTTCGGGGCGAATCCGTTTGGGATACTGAACGATCGATTCAGTGTGCCAAAAGATAGGTTGATGGCCATAATTGACTAATATTCACTGATATCAATTCACTAACATTGACCCCGCTCACATTAGCTCACTGAACCGAGAGAACGAAGGTTCTTATTCGTTCGATTGATGTACCCGCCTTCACAATATCAACCCGTGTATGTCCCCAGTGCGGGGGCACACGTATTTTCCTACATCGCAGGAAGGTTAGGCCATACTCCACCACGGTCACTTCTTCCAATCAAAAGACTCGCAATTTTTTTGACTGTGACGTGACGTTATCTCTGTAGCATCCCAATAAATCCCTTTATTTTGTTGTACCGAATTAACAAACATTACACAGGATTTCAAATTTTAATGACAATCGACCCGATGTTCGGACGATGTAGTGATCAGTAGATCGATTTTGGATGCGAGTGGCGAGGGCCCGCGAAAGATGGCGCGATGGAAAAAAGCCTACTCCCAGCAGACCACAGAGAAGAGCTGATGATTGATTTGACCTTAAGATTCACAAATCTGAAAAGGTGACAGAAGTAAAAGAAACAAAGTCAGAGGAGCAACGTTTCCTTTCCACAGGTAATATTGACCACACTGGGTAACCATGCCGACTGGACGGGCATACTGGCGGGGGTAGGCTCCGCGCTGTGCTATGCCGTGCATCTGGTCATATTCCGGCGGGAGCTCAGGAAGCCTGAGGGCATCAACTCACCTTTACTGGCTGGTGAGCATATTCTCAATGATCTTAGAGTTGTTACTGTAGCTTGTTTAATGGAATAAATAGATAATGTTTACTTGTCTTTACACAACATTTAAAATAATTTTTTGACGCGTCATTAGTGTAGATAAGAATACTGATCATTGTTTGAATACATGTAACAATTAAATTTTAATCTTGTTTCAACATACTGGCTAAGGAGGGCTAGATATATAGAATAGGGCTTGGGTTTAACCAAGTATGTTAACGCCATCTAGAGCAACTAGCCAGAGAACATCAAAATTCAGTCAGTCGAGTCAATATCGAGCTATCGAAGGACTTCCGGAGGACTACAGTCAGATGGCGCTGTATCTAACCTATAAAAGACGTGCATGTGAGAGCGGCCCCCTCTCGTCTTTTCGACTGTACTTTGTGCATATAGCTGTGTTAAATCTTATTATATCGAATAAAACGCTACATCCTGAAGAAATTGAAAACTACTTATTGAAGTCCCATATACTACTTATTGAAGTACCAAGTCAAGTCAACCCAAGCAAAGTCTAGTATCAACCAAAGTAGATTCTTGGTTAGCCTTAGAGTATCTAGCAATGAACCAACAGCCGATAGAGGAGCAGCTCGCTGCACTTTCGATCTGAGTAAGATTGTTGGCAGCGGCTGGATAAGGATGAGAAGAGAAAGAAGTGGCGTGCCTTGTGGTAGTTCTGTGTCCAGTAGTGGGCGAATTAATTGATTGTTTGAATAACTTTGTTGGACACAAAAATCTACTCCTTGGTTTTTTCGACTCCAGGTCTAGTGGGGTGTGCGTGCGCCGGCCTGGCGTGGACGCTGGGAGTGGCGCTAAGCAGTAGCGGGGCAGAGCCCGCGGAGCTGCCGCAGCCTGGGCTCGCCAGCTGGCTGCTTCTCGACGCAGCACTGGGGCCTTTGCTACTGGAGGCGCTCTGGCTCTGGTTAGTTCCGAGTCCTCGCTGGGGCGATCTAGTCGGTCGGCCCGCTGCTTCTAATGGTGCCGTGGCTCTAGTCATTAGCGGGTCTACAGCCGTGCCAAGTCGACCGAGCAGAGGGGCAAGTCTCTAAAATGCATTGTTCAATAGAATCATAGTATTTCTTAATGATACTCATACTTAGTTATATATTAAAGGGGTCTAATTTTTTTAATTTATTTTCACTGATATTTATTTGGTGCGCTTTTGCGATCTGTAGTTTTCAAACTACAATAAGCAAATTGTTTGGGCTTCTACGGCTCTTCTGTAGTTTGTGGTTGGTGCAGAGTGAGGTCCAGCGGCCTCCATCCTCCTAGGTTGACTTTACAGCCGAATTTAGTGTCTGTCTGGCAGATTAATAATATTGTGCCTCTTTAGTCTAGCGTAGCAAGTGCTGTCTTTTGTCAATAGGTCCGAAGCCAATTCGATTGGATGACGACTAAGCCGATCTTGATAATTAATACTATAGTGCCGGATCTCCTCCATGACGGTGGGAATTTTTATGTCTTGATACATGAGTTTGTTGCTGATGTACTGAGGGATATTCATCATTGACCTTATTGTTTTCGTCTGGAATCGTTCAAGTATATCTATGCTTGATCTGCAAGCGGTTCCCCATAGCTGAATGCCATAGGTCCAGATGGGCTTCAAGATTGATTTATATAATGTTATCTTACATTCTCTTGATAATTTGGACTTGGGACCTACAAGCCAATACATTGAACGAACCTTAAGGTCTAACTGTTTTCGTTTCATTGATATGTGTTTTTTCCATGTCAAGCGCCTATCAAGGTGGATTCCCAGATAACGGGCTTCGTTGGCTTGAGGAATTTCCTGACCATTAAGACGAACTGGAGGGCACACTCCCTTTCTGAGGGTAAAAGTAACTTGTACCGATTTCGTCTCGTTTGTCCTAATACGCCATAAATTGCACCAGTTCTCCATAAGGTTTAGTGCTTCCTGCAAGTCTTGTGATGCGGTAGCGGGGTCTTGATGGCTTGCTAGATATACGGTGTCGTCCGCGAAGGTTCCAATTGTGACTTTGTGGTTAGATGGTAAATCAGCTGTGTAGAGTAAGTAGAGCACAGGACCGAGGACACTTCCTTGCGGGATTCCTGATTGTATTTCTTGAAGTGCTGAAATTTCTTCATCGTATTTTACTTCAAAGCATCTGTCAGTCAAGTAGGAGTCCAATACAGAATAGATAGAGTGAGGCAAAAGGTTTCTTAGCTTAAATTTGAGACCAAGGTGCCATACCTTATCGAAGGCTTGGGTTATGTCTAGGAAAGCAGCTGAGCAGTACTCCTTTTTCTCCAATGACCTTGATATATGGTTTACCAGTCTGTGAACTTGTTCCGTTGTTGAGTGGTTTTCGCGGAATCCGAATTGGTGTTGGGGAATTATGTGATCAAGACAAGGCCTCAGTCTGAAGAGAAGAATTTTTTCGAATACCTTTGAGGCAACTGGCAGTAGGCTTATAGGTCTGTATGAAGTCACCTCATGCTCAGGTTTACCCTCTTTTGCTATAAGAATTATTTGTGCCACTTTCCACTGGCATGGGTATTTCCCTGTTCTTAGTATGGCATTCACTGTACTTGTAAAGATTTTTCATGATGATTGGGCTAATGAGATCGTATCCTGGGGCTTTTTTCAAATTCATAAGACTTATTATTTTCCTAACTTCAGCTGGTGTTGCATGTTTGACTGGTAAAGACAATTGGTAGGGATTAAACATTGCATCCTCTATCTTTTCTGAGTGAGCCGCTGCTTCTTCGTCACTAGCTGTATAGGGTTTGAAGACTTCAGATAGGTGATCGGCAAATAGTTCAGCTTTTTCTCTTGAACTTCTCGCCCAGCTTTTATCTTGTTTTCTTAATGGTGGTATTGGTTCTATGGGTTGCTTTAACATAGTAGTAGCTTTCCACAAAGAATGTTTTCCGTTATTTTGAGGTCTTAAGTCTGCAAGATATTTCTGGGTTGAATCACTTTTTAGTTTAGCTGTTAGCGACGTGAGGTGACGCGATGCTCTGTTAAGAGCTCGTTTATCTTCTGGGTGTCTTGTAGAATGCCACTTTTTCCGCAGGTTTCTCCTTTCGTGAATTTTGTTCCTTACAAGTTGTGAGTACATGTTTGTCTGCCTGAAGTTTTTGTCTAGTGGTGGCGTAGCTATACTAGCTGCAGTGATTATGGAGCTATTGAGTATTTCAACTGCAGTATCTATGTCGTCCTGATTTTTGAGTCTAATATTTAGTTTTAGATTTGTTTCTAAGTATTCTGTAAACATATCCCAATCTGTATTCCTGTTGGTCAGAGATGGTTTGGGTTCTTTCACGATTATATCAGTATTTATGGTTAGCAGGATAGGCGAATGATCTGATGATAGGTCGGATAGCGATTCTATATTTAAGTGATGTGGAGAGAGTCCTTTGGTGACGAAGAAATCCAGCAGGTCAGGAACTTTGTTTGGATCTGTTGGCCAGTATGTTGGTTTGCCGGCTGATAAAGAATTAGCATTTTGTTTCATTATTGATGCATGCAGCTGTCTACCACGCGGAAGGATGAGTCTGGAGCCCCAGAATGTGTGTTTTGCATTCCAGTCTCCCCCTGTGGCATATCTTGGCCCCAGCGTTGTGAAGTATTCATTGAACATATCTGAGCTAATTTTGTGTTTCGGAGGACAGTATGTTGCTGAAAAGACTATAGGGCCTTGGCTGGTGCGTACCGAAATGCTGGATGCTTGAAGATATTCTTTTTCAAATTTTTCCATCTCAAAATGTTTATATTTTGTGTTAATAATGACTGCTGTGCCGCCATGGGTATTACCAGATGGATGGTTAGTGAGGTAAGCCGAGAATCCTGGGATTCTAACTATACTACGATTGGTTAGTCTTGTTTCTGAGATAAGAACTATGTCTAGTTTGTATTCTTTGATAAATAATTCTAAGTCTTGTCTTCTGTTAGACAAGCCGTTGGCATTCCATGCGGCTACCCTCAGGAATAGATTCATTTCTGCTTCTGGGCAGTTACTCTGACCAGATCGATCATGCGATCCATCATTTTGTCTAGCATCCTTTCTAGGGTTTGCTCAAATCTAGTGAACATCATATCGAGGAGCTGCATCATGTTGTTGTTAGAGTTGTTGGTGTAGTTTGACGCCTGGTCTTTGTCCCTGGAATTGGTTACATCAGCATAAGTTTGAGGTAAGCTATGACTATTTTGATTGTTATTGCTTCTTATTGAGTCGCATTGGGGTAATGATTTTTTCCATCCCTGCTGTTCCACTTGTGTTATTGGTGCGGTTGGCAAGGTGGGCCAGAGCTGCCCACTGGTCTGTTGCTGCATGTGATGGTTGTTGTATGGTGGTCGATTGAGGGTGGGCTCATTTGTTCGTCCTTGTTTAGTTTTTTGTTTAGTTTTGTTAAAGATGTGGTCCCTGTATTCTTTATATTTGCTGCATCCTTTGTAATTAGCTGGGTGCGTACCTTGGCAGTTGGCACAAGTTGCAGGAATGTCAGATGGTTTCAAGCACTCCTGAGTTGGGTGGTCGTTACCACATTTTACACATCTGTGTGTACGATGACAGAGGTTTTTGGAGTGGCCAAATCGTTGAGACCTTTTGCATTGAATTGCCTCCTTCTTTTTGTAAGGAGCTTCAATAGATACAATGGTGTTGTTTAGATGTTTAACATTGTAGACGTCTTTATTGTTTATATTAGGCTCGAGGTTGACATAATAAAGTGGCAGAGGAGCTTTGGTTTCCCTATGGAGAGCACATGTGATACTTCTCACCATGTGCCCGAGTAGTTCCAGTTCTTCCTTTATCATATCTATATCTTCTGATGCGTGCAGTCCTCGGATTACGACTCTGAAGGCTCGTTCATGCTTCAGTTGATAGGAATAATGGTTTATGTTTGATGCAACAAAGTTTTCTCTTATAAGTTTGTATGTTTCGACATCGGATGGAATAACTTTTACAATGTGGCCTGATCGTAGAGTGGTCAGCTTGTACTTGTTTAAGTCCGGGACTATGCTTTGAAGTATCTCTTTAAGTTTTGATAGGTTTTGTACTCCTGTGACGAAGATCGGTTCGGGTTTCGGCGTGAATTGCCCCTTGGCTTTAGTCTGGTCAGGTGGTTTTTCCACGTCATCGTTGATTAGTTGTATCATCACTGCGTATGTGTGCTTAGTACTTGCTTGCTCATTGGTGCCTGGTTTGACAGGACTGGGCTCTATCCTTTTACGTTTTGGTGTAGGAACTCGATCATGTTGCCAAGAATTTGAAGTTGACGCTATTTGTTCAGTTTGTTTAGTAGTTGGACGTTTAGCATTGAATAACCCTCTGTGAAAGACCTGTTGGATCAATTTTGGCTGAGGTTCCTTGCTTTGTGGGCTTTCCCTGTGTTCAGGCTCAAAGGCAGAATTGGCATTGCTGCTATTATGATGGAGGCCGGGTATGTGTGGAGAGGTAGGGGTGGAATCTACCATTTTGTAGTTTTTGTTTGATGTGGCAACACTACTTAAGTCACCGCAGATGACATTTTAACAGAACTAAAAAATGATTTTGCAACGCGGGGTCTTTTTGCTACTTAATCTGTGATGACGGCTAGTAAGGCTCAAAAGGACACGGATCCAGGGCCGTAAAACCCTTTATTAAAAAAAAAAGTATTTTTCGAAGTTGAGGGTAGTTTTGCAAAGAGTTTTGGACGCGGTAAAATGTTTTGCACTATATCTCACTAAATAGCTTGGATTACACTGAGATAACACTAGCGCATTCACTTCACCACTTCACAAAAACTTTGCCGTATGTTTTGATTAATCAGAGGATGTTTAACACAGGAATTTCAATAAACTTTCGAGCGCACTGTCGCCCACTTGACGTTTTCTGACAGATATTGTAAAACGTAATGACCTTATTAGGTAAAACGTAATTACTTTATTAGGTAAAACATAATTACCTTCTTATTTAAAACGTTATTACCTTATTTCCCAACGTTTCGGCAGCGTTACAGTTAGCGCTAACGTCGGAAAATAAGGTAATTACGTTTTACCTAATAAATAATCGCGATTAGACCCGTTTAATATATAACAATAGAATCATATTAGTCTGGTAATGGTTTCATTTAAACTATCGGTAGTCTAGTAACCAATCGCATTGCAATGGTATAACCCGTGCCATTGAATTTGAAGTAAGGATAGAAGATCATTCAATAGCTTTTTTCGGATCCTGGCGCTGACGTCGCTTGTCGGTAAAATTTGTGACTAACTTATTACATTTTCTGTGAAATAACGAAATTGAACCACATTTCCCTAATACTTTATTTTTTTTATAAATTAATATTAAAAAATCCAATGATTTAATCAATAAGTTATTAAAATCGAGATAACTTAATTATTTTAATCAATCTTTCGTAACACAGTCAGCTACCGTACTTGATAATGAGTTGCTTGTGCCCAATCTCACTAGTCTATGCTACTTCACGTTAGATGGCGCTAATAGAAATAAATAATTGGGCCACACAGAAGGGACGGGGGCGCGCGCAGACATCACTGATTAAACCGTTCGCAGATAGTAAATGTCACGGATATCCGTGGTAAATGTATATAAATTTTCGAATACGATACACGAAAATATACCTCATGGATGGTTCACAGATATTTCATATTTTGCAAAATAGGTGGAAGAAATATTTTTTTTTAAGGTTTCTAGTACAAGATCGATTAAGCTATGTTGGTAAATCTTTTAATTTTTATGTGATTTATTGACAAATAAGTTGCTTAAAACTTTACTAAAAACGGTACCGATTATTATGGCAGCTTCCTATAAGAACTCGTGGTCGCAGTTTGTACCCCCTAGTTTTTGAATTCGCCACTTGCTGTTGAGGAACAGTCGACAGCATATCACCTTTACATTTTATAATGTCTTGGAATAATTAACTACATAAACAATAATTAACTATAGCCCTTTAAGCATAACTTCCAACTAAAACATAGATTTTAGGGTTCCGTAAAACCAGAGGGTAAAAACGGGACCCAATTGCTAAGATGGTATGTCCGTCTGTCGGTCTGTCCCCAAGCTGAACGTAAACTCTCATGAACCGTGTAGCTACAGTTGATATTTTTATAGATGATGTACATATTTATTTAATGAGTCATTTCCATTTTAACCGACTTCAAAAAAGGTTATCACATCGACGCGTATGTTAATTATTTTTCACTATGTTTTCGCATTATCTTCGTCAAATCTTAACCTATTTCGATATTTTTTTTGTTCTACTAAGTATAGCGTCCCATTGGTCCCATTTTAATTTGGTGAAGATGTAATGAAGACTTTGAGAGATGGAGAAAAGAACTTTTCAATGGACAGCAGCAAATAAGGCCTAATGAGGCCCATTCATAAATAATATGTTTCATAAAATATAATATAAAAGCTGTCCCAGGGTAATTTGGTGATGTTCTGACGAAGACTTTCAGAGATGGGAATTTAAAACTTCAAATTTAAGTAAAAAAAAATTAAGTTAAGTTTTGATGTTACAAACACTTTGTTCATCAAATACTTTCATTAAGTAGCACATTATCTGGTGGACATTGTTACGAAGTTCATCAGCTCGAATGTAGTTCTTGAGAGGTTTTAAGTTTCTAATCTTGATAGAAATATGCCGTTTTCAGTTAACCAGAATTTAAGTCAAAATATACAATTTTACTGTCGTTGTTATTAGTTCCTTAGTCAAAAATATACTATAGGCATGCGTAGTTATAAAAGTCACAATATCTATTTAGTTTCATACGAGTTTCACAAGTCAGTCAGTGATTAAAACGGTATAAAACGAAAATATGTTTACGCAGAGGACAAATACAGCGCTGGTGCACAAAAGTGTATTTTGCATGGGCCCTGTAATTTATAATAAGCTGTCTTGTGCATTAAGAGAACTGGACTTAGGCTTGTTCAAGCACAAATAAAAAATATATTATTTAAAAACTCCTATCATACAATAATCGAATTTCTGACTGATAATTATATTGATTAAAATAAGTATAACAATGATATACTATTTGATATTATCCCCGTGACCTCTCTTGTTTGACATTTTTACTTATTATCGCATGGAATGTTGTTTTTTTTTATTTTCTTGACATTTTAAATTCTTCATGTTATTATAATAGGTCAATCAAATTAAAAAAAATCCAGGAATTAATTTCCAGAAAGCTGGATATCATTTTATACCATCATTTGATCTTAAATGCGTGTAATGCGAATTCGCACGGTCCCAGGGGGTGAGCTCAACTTTTGGGGGCCAAAAAACCGCGAAATTATCACACTTTCTTTCAGTTTTGTGCTTCTAGCTCGGAAACGGTACTTTGGACTGGAAACTTCGTTATTGCAATATTAAAGAGAGTTAAATTTTGCGTTGTATGATTGTCTTCTTCTTCAGGCTATATTATGTAGTCCACTGCTGGACATAGCCCTCCCCTAATGATGACCACAGCGGCCTGTCTTATACCATCATTGGGGGTTAATGCCCATAATCCCCACGCTGGGCATGCGGGTTGAGGATCGCAGATTGGTGGCATTGTACTGTAGGGGGCGCTGCTGCCCACCCCCCGGTTTGTGTCCCTTAGTCACCTTTTACGACACCCGCGGGAAGAATTTGGGTTGGTGCTATTCTTTAAGCCGAAACCACACAGCATGATTGTCTAAAACTTGAAATTCGATTTATTGGTATAGCCAAAATCAAAAGTTGTGAATCGGAACTTATTTACGTGCAAATTTACATTTTGCGAATTTTCAATACCATATTTCTTTGAAACTGATACTCTTACTTCTATTGAAATACCCATAAGACAAAAATTGTAGAGAATAAAATTTCACATTATACCTAAAAACTATTATTATTTAATCTTTTCAGAGCACTCTCCACCAGCCTCTATACCACGTATCATGCGTCTGAACCAATTTTCAAAACATTCCAGTCCTCCGCAGACACCTCTTCCACGGCCTTCTCAAACGCTGCTAGCGCGTCTTCTGGCGATGAAAACTGTATCCCTTTGAGCAGATTTTTATTTTAGGCAATAAAAAGAAGTCACACGGAACCTAATCAGGACTGTAAGGAGGGTGTCTTAAGACTCTGACCGGTGTGGAGTCCAGGAAGTCCCTCGTTTTGATCGCAGAGTGCGCGGGCGCGTTGTCGTGGTGAAGAAGGACCCCGCGGAGCCCGTTGTTCAATCGCTTGTTGCTCAATTCAGAAAAAAACTTCTGGCAGGCATTTTGTGTTATACCATTCAGCGTTGATGCTGCTTTGTTCTCAAAGTGGAATTGAAGTTAGGTACCCCGTCAAAGTGAAGAAACTATAAAAAAAAACCTGCGCTCCTCAATCGCTTCACTTTCGTAGGCGTTGGTTCATTTTGAAACAACCAAACTGTCGACTGATGCTTTGTTTCTGGATCATATTGAGAAATCCAGGATTCGTCAGCTGTCACAATATCGTGAACGCGCCGTGACGAGCCAGCATCAAATTTTTGTAACAAATCACGGCACCAATCTACACGGGCCTGATTCTGAGCTTCGTTGAGGTTGTGCGGCACCCAGCGGAAAATTATTCTCCTTACGCGAAGGTGCTCGTGCTAAATCTTGTCAACACTTCCTGAATCAATCTGCAGTGTATGCTGAATCTCTTCGTACGTAATTCATCTGTTTTCTTGAATTATTTTTTTTACTGCCAGCAAACTTTCTTCGGTGACAGCCGTCGTAGGACGACCACTTCTTTGTTCATTCCCTCAAATGAAGACGACCGCGTTTGAACTCGCTATACCAGCGGTAGATGGTTGCTTTTGAAGGTCCTTCATTCATAAAAGCAATTCGAAGTCGATCACATGACTCATCAGGTCTTAAGCCACATTTGAAATAGTATAAAATCATAGCACGAAAATGTTCTTAATGCCGATCCATTTTGGCTCTCAAAAATGCGGAGGGAAATTTGAAAATCGAACAGTAGTATTTTTACTTTTAAATAATCGACGTTTTTAAAACAACTACAAGTGAGTGGCCAATGTCTTATACATAAAAACTTTTTTCCAAAACTTTCTGAGTGGCCTGGTATAGACAACTCAACTTTCAAATTCAGTCATTATCTAAGACTATATTTGCATGAATTCAAAATTATACTTTTTTTTCGTTTTGCGGATTTTCCGTTAGTATGAGGTGTGAAGTCTACATTTAAGGCAATTTGAGGGTAAGGAACATTTCAATGCAACATTCTAAGGACGCGGTCAGAAAACTAGAGATTCGAAGTATTGTGAATGAAAAACAATTTTTCGCAAGTGATATTTAATTAGTACCTTAGGAAGCAATAGAAACATTAAAAATGAATGTGACATTGATAAAATATATAGATATGCAGCACAGCATTCAAGTTCCCATTTTCTTAGTTGTTGAAATTACCCGGTTCACAACTTTTGATTTCAGATATACCACTAAGCCTAATTACTTGTTAATTTCTATATTACTTGTTACTATAAATTCTTCTTTGTATAGACTATAGACCACGACTGCTCAGTAGAGCGTAGGTACAGACGCTCTACTGAGCAGTCGTGGTCTTCAAAAAGAGGCTTCATTATAGGCTAATGTTGCGTGTCTCACGATGTCTCGCCGACGACAATATTTTACAATACTTTACAATAATTTACAATATTTACAGAATATTTCGTTGTATTCACTTCAAAAATAAATAATATAATTAATAATAGTACCTACGGAACCCTTCGTGCGCAAGTCAGACTCGGACTTGGCCAGTTGTTTTTTTTACTTACTATGCTTGCTTGCTAGACACCGATTTGGTACCTAATTCACATACAAATAAGACATATTCATGCCTGCTCACACACTTGGTTCATTCATCGCATGGGTGCTATAAAACTATTATAACGAAGAACTAATTATTTTAGAACTTCTACAAATGTAGTTTGTTGTAGATTCAACACTAGTAATTTGTATCTTTTTACATTTACATCAGCTCTTCTAAATAGGTAGATCAGATTTCTGTTCAAACGCAATCATTTTTCGTCCAACGAACGATTGCGCTCGGGGTGCCAGGCGACGTTGCCATGTCGTGCGGGGTGAGTACCTAGGCGACGCGTCGTTGCCAAGTTGCCCTAGCAACATCCCTGCATCCATCGCCGTGTGTGGGAGCGTGTTTTACTTTTGAGAGTAGGTATGTTCTGCGTAAGATTGTAAACGTAGGTAGTGGTTACGAGCATATACTCTGATTGTAAGTACGTGATATGTGAGATGTGAGTAAGCTACCTATGCTCTGGGTATCTGCCTTAGTTAAAATTAATATAGATAGGTAGTAAATAATCTAGGAGCCCGGACACATTAGCACACTAGCTAAAACGGCGAGGGCTATTGGGCGTTTTTCGACTCATCGGCCCGGCACCGGCACGGCACCGGCACACGGTGGGCTGAGAATCACGTTTCAAAGACATAGGAACTTGAGGTTTCAAATGTCACTTTTTTCTCTCGAAATAGGTTTTATTACTCATTACTATACTAAACAATGTGATGAGACACAATTTAGAGAGCAAACGGATGTGTAAGAATTTTTCCAAGAAAAATTTGTATGGAGCTGACATGAAAAGTGGCTATAACTCTGGAATCGCAAGTTTGGCCGTAATATCCTTGGAGATGTAAGTAGTGCTATTTATTTGTGATTTTTCTGCATACTTTTTATAGCAGTGCCCTTTGCGATTTTTTTTTTAAATTAATAATGTGTATTTTATACTTAAATGACTAGTTAGACCAACTTTAGATATACCCTATACCATATGCCCTAACCTATGAAATTAAAATTAGGCGTGTTATATATAATGTACATATTATCCCTTTATTTTAGTAAAGGGATAATATGTACATTAGACGACATTCACCAAAGTAAGAAAGGTTTTAATAAAAAAAAATACCAATTTTTCAAAATATATTTTTACTAATTGCACATTCACTGACCAGGAACTGGCAGACGCCAAGTAGGACACCCACCAGTTCGCTCGACCGATGATCCCAAAAATATCGCTGGTGGTGGCTGGGTGAGGATTGCTGAGGATAGAGTAATGTGGCTTGCCCTGGGAGAGGCCTATATGCAGCAGTGTACAAATACAGGCTGATTGATTGCACATTAAATATAAAGACCGTTTCTTTATCATGAATTCCCAAAAACGGTAATATCACCATAATTAATAATTCGTAAAACAAGTCTTATTAAACACATAATGTATATAAATTATGTGTTTAGCTCAGTTTTACTTTCATAGACTAGGGTACAGGAATATCTAACTACGCATAATCAGGACACAAAAGCATTAGAACTACTCATTTTAGTACAAAGTACACATTATTTTTTTTTTTTTAACAATCGCAAAAGATACCGCTATAAAAAGTATGCTGAAAAATCACAAATAAGTAGCACTACTTACATCTGCAAGGATATTACGGCCAAACTTGCGATTCTAGAGTTATAGCCACTTTTAATGTCAGCTCCATACAAATTTTTCTTCGAAAAATTCTTACGCGTCCGTTTGCTCTCTAAATTGTCTCTCATCACATTGTTTAGTATAAAAATGAGTAATAAAACCTATTTCGAAAGAAAAAAGTGACACTTGAAAACTCAAGTTCCTATGTCTTTGAAACGTGATTCTCAGCCTACCGTGCGGCATGGCCGTGCACAGGCACCGGTGCCGAGTTTCGTTTTTCCACTGTGCCGTGTCGATGCCGGCTTACGCTCGGTGAGTGGTACAGTGCTGACACGGACTTCAACACGACGACACGTAAAGTACAACGCGTAGATATAACAATGGTATCGTCAAGCCGTCGACTATATTTGTTATATCTTTTACACCTACGACGCCGATACGAAATACGAGTGTCACCCTCCGCTCCGCTCTCCTATCCGCCCCGCGCACTCACACACGCACATTGCTACAATTCATATACAGACACATGCAGTTTTGCCGGGCCGGCACCGAGTGGGAAGTTTGCCACCCCGGCGACGGCGCCGGCACCGGCGGGACTCTGCGCCGGGCCGGCGCCGGCGCCGGTAAGTGAAAAAGCGAGCCATACATTCTCATACATTTTTGTTACCCCCGGCACCGACATGGCACCGGCCCCGGCGTCGGTGCCGGTGCCGGGCCGGTGCCGGGCCGGTGAGTCGAAAAACACCCATTGTCTGTCGTTGTGTTGTCTCACCGGCCCGGACCGGCTCGCGACTCCGGGGCCGGCCGGCGCCGTGTCAGTGCCGGGGTAACAAAAATGTATGAAAATGTATGGCTCGCTTTTTCACTTACCGGGCGCCGGCCCGGCCTAGAGTCCCGCCGGTGCCGTCACCGGGGTAGCAAGCTTCCCACTCGGTGCCGGCCCGGCAAAACTGCATGTGTACTGTATATGAATTGTAGCAATGTGCGTGTGTGAATGCGCGGGGCGGGTAGGAGAGCGGAGCGGAGGGCGAGACTCGTATTTCGTATCGGCGTCGTAGGTGTAAAAGATATAACAAATATAGTCGACGGCTTGGACGATACCATTGTTATATCTACGCGTTTTACTTTACGTGTCGTCGTGTTGAAGTCCGTGTCAGCACTGTACCACTCACCGGGCGTAAGCCGGCATCGACACCGGCACAGTGGAAAAACGAAACCCGGCACCGGTGCCTGATGCCTGTGCAACGGCCATGCCGGTCCGGGCCGATGAGTCGAAAAACGCCCAATGCCGATGCCGGCGTGACGACGACGACGACGGCTCCCGGCGCGGCTCGGGCAGCAGTCGCTAGCTGCTGCACTATAACGTCTAAGGCAGGCGGCTACCTCGTTCATCGTTCTTCATCAAATTTTAAAGAAAGTCTATGGTGTAATAATCTCAATTTCTGCTCAGCGTAAATCGTTTCGTAATCTTACTTAAACAATTTAATAACTTTACTACATTGAGGGTAGCATAAATGAAAAATCATTAAGTTTTATGGGGAATATAATTACAGGGAAAGTACACATTACCTAAACTTAAAACATAAAGTGTGTTGAACTTATGGGTAGTATCAATCAGGGAATGTGTCAACCAGATATCCTGAGCTTCACTTACAACAATAAATAAAATAGAAAATCTCATATTCAATAACTTATAAGTTTATAACCCATTCCATAATATTAACCTCACACCTGCATTCCAATGGGATAGAGAGGCACCAAGGACTGCAACTTGCCACGATCCTGACAGATTACCTTCGCTTCATCAACATTCATTAGTCGTTACATGCACTCACGTCAGTTCCGGTTACTTTTTATCTTCCATTTGCTAATACATTCCTTATCTGGTCGAAGTATGTGGGACGTCCCTTACCGGCCCTTCCACCCACATTCGCCATATATATTTGTTTCATCAATATTTCTTCCTTCATCCTCTCCACATATATTACAGTACAATGAAGGTGTAGCTGATGCGTGCGTTTGCTTCTCTGCAGAGTTAGCTGGCAACGGCGCATATTAAAATCATGGGCCATAATCACAGCAGAAATTGGTAAAAATATCAGCCAGCTCCCATATGGATGGACAGATATGATTTTTAATGGAATACTAAATTGATTGGAATAGTTTGTAGCAGTACCTACCTCTCGATAGGATACTGGTCTTAGGCCCTGTTTCACAATGTTCAAATAAAGATAAAGATATTTATTGAGTCACAGACATTGGTATACATGTAAAGTTAGGCAAGTTTACAGGCAAGTTCCAGATAAGCTATCCGCAACCAGGGCTGCCGTTTATTCTAAATTTAAATATTTTTTTCTATATTGTGTGTGTTCGTTTATGGCTTCAAATTTAGAACAAACGGCAGCCCTGGTTGCGGATAGCATATCCGGAACTTTATCTGCAGATTGTGAAACAGACCCTTACCTTACCCGAAAAAAACTTAAACAAAATCTCGCAGCGTTGGGAAGTGTTTGGGATGGACTAGTAAAGGTTTTTCAATAATTGTTTAAACCAGCGTTTCTTACTCTTTTTTTGTACAAGCATCTCTTATGGTTTTTGCCACCAAGCACAATTTTAAGGACCTCCTTAATAATAGAAGCAGCAATATATTTCGAAACATTTATTGTAGTACAATCAAAAAATATACTTTTTTCATAATAAAATAGGTAAATGTGAAGGTTCGTGCTTTTGGGGTAGACGGCGGCGTGTGTCGCGATTACGAAACTTTTGGTGGCATTTATGATTGTTAAATGGTCTATTGATAAGACTTCGGTAGAAGTTCGACCATTTCGTTGCGAAGTCGCCCATAATAATACTGAGGAGAGTGCGAACATGAAAAGTTGATGTGCTGTCGACTGCACTGTGCAGGTAGGTCGGTGTGTGTGGTACCCAAATGGACTAAGGTACCTTTGAGGGAGTTGTCTAAGTATTGGCTTGATAAGATCACAATCAGCGACCACAGGGCAGGTCTATACACGGACGATGACGAAGTCTGGGTTACTGTTGCATGTTGAAAGCACTGGTATCATTCACTAGAAGTTGTTGGTGGGTAAAGGTGGGTTACATTTCTTGCTGCTTGCTTTACAATTCTGTTTTATAGACCCAATGCACTAATTCCGCAATATACTTTTTCCACAGATTTGAAATGTGTGATTTTTTCACATAGGTATTGTATTTTCTGAATTATCTCTCAAACAAACAATGTTTTTCCTATTTATCCCATCCTTGGGTTGTCAATTTTATGGCAGATTAAAATAGATAGATGCATTCCTTACAAGAACACAGAACAATTAAACCATACAAGAACCAAACGTAGGTACTCTGTGTCTAGAACTGAACTGTCAATTCTCTGCTCGCTACTGGCTACTAGAGTACACTGCTAAAATGTTTTACGTTTTGCTAGTCACCGCCAGGTGTCAATAGTAAACTCGTGAAAACTATTAACAATGCCATCTAGCGGTTTTAGACAAAGCGCTCTACACGTATTTTTCGGCTTTGCGCGCATTTTCAGTGGCGGCCTCTGGGCCCGGCGCGGTTTTTTGGGATCCGATTTGCTTGTATGGGAATGGGTTTCTATCCTTACTTCAAATTCAATGCCCGTGCTACTTAACTCGGCCCCTTGCGCGATTCGATCTTCTTCGCGAGAGATGCCTATTTAATTTGCGCGGGTTATACGCCTGGAATGACATTGTACTGCTATTGCTTTGTAGACTACCAAATTGAGGCAAATATCAACCATTGTCGTGCTTATTTCATTCTATGGAAAAACTATGTAAGTATTAGACTCGTAGAGCCTGGCTAGTTGCGTCTGGGTGCCGCACTGGGTGCTTTGCTTCTGGAGGCGCGGTGGCTCTGGTCAGTCCACAGCGTTACGAGCCATTTGATCGTCCCGCAGCTTCTGAATGTCCGTGGCTCTGGTCAACAGTGTGACTATAGCGGTGGAGAGCCGGGCGATCGCCGCCGATTCTCGCCAACTGGCTACTTCTGTATGCTGTACTGGGTCCTTTGCTTCTGCATGCGCGCTTTGACTCTTATTATTAGCTTATACAGCGCACCGGCCGAGTCGCGAGTGGGAGCGGCTTTTTCCTTTCTGCACTAGGCTCTGGTCAGCATTGTCAAAGCATGGAGATCAGTAGCCGTCTCTCGCTCGCGAGTGCGAGCGGCTTTTTCTGGACGCCGCGCTAGGCTCTGGTCAGTATTGCCAAAGCATGCAGATCAGTAGCCGTGTCCACAGCGGTGTTTTAGCGGCCGATCAATAACCGTCACAGAACGGTGTCAGTGACAGCACAGGTTGCGCGTCGTCGTGTTGCTGTGATAAATAGATTGATACAATATGTATTTGTGCTTTGACAAACAAATGAATTGCAGTGGGGCGAAGCCGTGTATTAAATAAAGCTAAAGAGTAAATAAAACCAAGTCCTTAGGCGTCATATTGTAATAAGACTGCTCAACTGCTATCAATCGAAGCATAACGCTCAAGGTGAAGGCCTCAAGATACAGCAACAACTTAACCCTCAGTAGGAGATGGTTATTTTGAATTTTTCATGGGTTTTGGACTTTATTTTAGGGGGATAAAATTCAATTTAAAAGTAGTACCTACTATGCCCTTGCCCAATAGGCATGACAAAAGATTTTTAAATCCTCTTCCATAATGTGCCCCCACACATAAATGCGATAATAATTAATACTTATTTACATAAAAAACCAAAATTTCAGTAATAAGTTAAAATTTCACGAAGGTGAAAGCCATTTTTCTAAAATTATTTTTTCTAAAATTAATCCGTGGGAAAACAGCTTGCAGTGTCATGGCGTCGAATCTGACGTCACGCCCAGGTAAACAAAGATCGTAATCACTAGTAGTCAGAACAAAGCACGGGTGAAGTTTACCAATGTTAACCTAAGCGTGACGTCACGCGGTGGGATGGCTGAAAGCAGTATTATAATTTAATTGAATATATTGGCAATCTATTTTTCTTTCAATAAAACTAAATGAGTGTTTGCATCCTTTTAATATTTACTTTCCCCTTTTTTTTACGTAGCCTCTATATTTGTGTCCCACTGCTGGGCAAAGGCCTCCCCCAATTCAGTCCAGAGTTTCCTGTCCTGGGCCATCTCAGACCGCTCCGGCAGATGGTTAGTTAGTTAGACCTGAGATTTCCGCACTTAGCCTCATGATTGGGCCATTGTACGTAGTGGAGCTGTTCGTTTACTCCAGCCAGCCTATCTCTTTCCAGAAAACCAGCAGTGCTCCGATGTCACTGCAGGCTTCCTGAAGGGACCCCGGCTTCCCAATGATGGCGGTCCGTTGCTTTTCCACGCCTTCGCAGTGAATGGTCACGTGGGCGGGTGTTTCCTCTTCTTTGAGGCATCCCCGGCAAAGCGGGCTGTCGGTTAGACCCATGTTGTAGAGATGTCTGTTCAGTGAGCAGTGGCCTGTTAAGATTGCCACAGCTTTGCGCAGATTTTCTCTTCTCAGACGCAGCAGGCTACGTGAAAGACGTTTCGAGATTGTTGGTCAGGCCTCCCTGGCTTGTCTACATTTGGTTTCTGTTCTCCAAAGTTCAGCATGCTGGCTTTCTGTTCGCGACCTCAACCATTTTCTAAACTGGTTGTATGGGAGTGGGAGCAGGGGTTCGGGTCCTTCCACTGTGGTTTCCGAGCCTCTTTTAGCGAGTTCATCTGCGGCATCATTGCCCAGGGAGCCGCTATGACCCTTTATCCATTGTAAAGTGACTCTGTTATTTGTTGACAGTTTTTCCAATTCATGGTGACACTCTAGTATCAAGCTGTTGTTTGTAAGATTGCTGTTGAGTGCTTGTAGGACTGAGGCGCTGTCCGAGATTATGCGTATTGCGTAAGCCTTCGCATCTCTTGTGTTCAACAGCGCGACAGCTCTTGTTATACCGATGCATTCTGCCTGAAAGATTGTATTCAGGTTGCCAAGGGTTGTAGATATTTTTAGATTTAGTTCGTTGGAAAAGGCTCCTGCGCCCGTTCCTGTTTCAGTTTTGGAGCCGTCCGTGTACACTCTGACTTCGTGTATTCCCGAGTAGTCGGTAGGCTCCTCTTACAGTTGTACCTTATATTTTTTGTCGAAAATATAAGTGTTTGGTATTCTGTCGAACACCGCTTCCATCATAGGCTGGTCCGAAACAGCGGCTGCTAGGATTTGTGTGTGTGGGGTGTAGCTGTTTTGTTTCCATATACCGGTTGTCCGAAGCCGTAGGGCAGCACTGGCTGCTTCTTGTTGAACGTGCAAGTGTAGAGGTCTGAGGTTCAACAGGGCTTCCAGGGCAGTAGTCGGTGTTGTCTTCATGCACCCAGTTACTACGAGGCATGCCAGTCGTTGTAGCCTCTGTAATTGAAGTACTGCTATTTTCTGTTTTGTTCTGGTCCACCATACAACGGCGCCATAAGTTATAGCGGGTCTTATCACCGAAGTGTATAACCACATCATAAGTGACGGGCGTAGACCCCACTGTTTTCCTATGAGGCCTCGGCATTGCCAGAAGGTCATCTGGGCCTTGTTAACGATATTCTGTAGGTGCGAGCTCCAGTTTAGTTTGCTATCTAGCGTCACACCGAGATATTTAACTGTTGGTGACAGGGTTAGCGTTGTTCCGAAAAACTTTGGTAGGTTTTGTGTTTTTGGGTTACGTTTGTTTGTAAAAAGTACTAATTCCGTTTTAGTCGGGTTGGCGGTTAGTTGATGAGTATTGCACCATCGCTCTACTATGCCAAACGCCGTTCTCATTAGACTGTATAGAATATCCTCGGATTTACCTATCGTCAGGATTGTTATATCGTCGGCGTAGCCTATTATCCAGAAACCACATTCATCAAGGCGTCTGATTAAGCCGTCAACTACTAGGTTCCATAGAAGTGGCGATAGAACTCCCCCTTGAGGGCAGCCTCTGGCCACTATTGCCCTTGTAGTGCTGTTTACCTTAAGCGTTATGGCTCTTTGACGCAGGAGGTTGTCTATCCAGCCCGTGATGGTTGGCTGCACTCCTCGTTTCACCAGCGCTTGGTTAATGCTACTGAAAGTTGTTTTGTCGAAAGCACCTTCTATGTCAATAAAGGCTCCTAAGACCATATGTTTATCTGAGAGGCCCTTTTATATGGTTCTAACGACAGTATGCAGAGCTGAGTCTGTTGATCTGCCATTTCTATAGGCATGTTGTTGAGGATGTAAAGGTTTTGTTTTTAGGGCTCCTTCTCTTATGTGCCTGTCCGTTAGTCTCTCCAGCGTTTTTAAGAGAAACGATGTGAGGCTAATAGGCCTATAGGATTTTGCCTGTGTATAGTCTCCTTTTCCAGCCTTTGGTAAAAAGACTACTTTGACTTCCCGCCATGAGTGGGGAATGTACTGGTGTGCCAGGCAGGATTGAAAGATACACACTAGCTGTGGCAGTATTGTGTTAATTCCCCATTGTAGGAGTGCCGGAAAAATTTCGTCTATTCCAGAGGATTTGTAAGGCAGGAAGCTTTTTACGGCCCATTGTACTTTATCTTCGGTAATGACCGTGTTTGATACGGCCCAGTCAATATCAGCAGGCGATCGTTCGAAGGGCTCTTCCCATTGTTGTTTGTCCATGATCATACAATCTGGGAAGTGAGTGTGTAGTAGCAGTTCGCTTATTTCTTCGTCGGAGGTGGTGTATGTGCCGTCCGATTTCTTCAGTGAGCCGAGTCCTCTGTTTTTGTTTGTTGACAGAAGTGTTTTAATTCTTGCTGTCTCCTTTGTTGACTCAATTTTTTCACAGAAACGCCGCCATGAGCTAGTTTGGTAGTAGCGGATTTTCTTTTTGTAATCGTATTGTAGATCTTTGTATATGTCCCAGTCAGAATCTTTCCTGGTGTTTTTAGCGTGATTAAAGGCTTGCCTTAGCTTGCATCTTGTTCTTTCTAGGTCCTTGCCCCACCAGTGGCTACCAGGAGGTTCCTTGGGGTACGTTAGTGGGCAGGTCTGTTGGTATGTCTCCTGTAAGCAGGTTGTTAATGTTTCTACGTTGTGATCTATATTGGAGGTACTAGAAGTCGCGTCTTTTAGTTGAAGAGCTGACCACTTCGACTTTAAAACGTTCTGAAATCTAGAGACGTCCGTTTTGCGAGGGTTTCGCCACGGTTGTGGCGGTTGTGTTTGTGCCTGTATGGTGTACCTAACACGTCTGTGGTCGGAAAGTGAGGGTTCGTCGGAGACGTGCCAGTTGGAAACCATGTCCATCGCTCCTACTGACACAAGAGTGATATCTATGACAGTTTGGTACCTGCTGTTAATAAAAGTGGGCTGGTTACCTTTGTTGGCTATGAGGAGATTCGTAGTCATCAAAAACTCTATGAGGTCCTCTCCCCTTGGGTTGGCTTTGGGACTTCCCCACAGAGGATGGTGTGCGTTGCAATCGGCCGATATGATCAGCTCCCAGCTATGGTCTGCGCAGTACACCGCCAGGTCAGCCACCTCTTTGGCTGGTACGGTCTCATCTCCTGGCATGTACACGGACGCTAAGACAAGCGTAGTTTGGTCGTCCCTTCCATTAAGGAGTCTCACAGCTGCGAGATCTCTGGAACAGAATTGTGTGAGTAGCGTAGCTTGTATGCAGTTGGGCATGTAAATACACGCCCTTGGGTTGGCTATCGTCGTATCGACCATTAGCTTACCTCTCGGGTTATTAAGTCCACAGATTCTACCACCCCTTACCCAAGGCTCCTGGATGAGAGCTATGGTGTTAGTTTTAACCTCCAGCAGGCTACGTAAGGTGGCTGAAGCGATTTGCTTATGCTGGAGGTTTGTTTGGACAACATCGACTGTAGCTACTACGTGTGGCGGAGCCATGGCTACTCCGACAGTGTCTCCCCCACACGCAGCAGCCAGTCCATGTCATCAGACTGGTTGTCGTCGTCGTCGCTGATGTACATACCAGCGACTGTTGGCGAATAGGACGAGGGGGCCGCTCTCGACGGCTCGTCGGCTGGATTCGGGACTCCATCAACGTCATCGCCATCGGGCGCGGCCTCATCGTCCCTTGTTTCGTTATCCTCGGTGGATACCCGCGCGCACAGAGACTCCGGCACGAACGGAGCGTCGCTCAGACCCGAGGGAGTGAAGAACTTTACGTACGCACTCCCCATGATATAAGCGACCCTCCGGTCCCGTTCCAGAAGGCAGGGCACCTCCTCCTCTGGAATGCCCAGAAAGAGGAAGATGCCCTTGCCCTCCTGAATCTCTATTCGGTAGGGCCTCCACCGCTGGATATTATATTCGGGATTTTGATGGATAAGAATCTGGCGAATCTTATCCATCTCTGTCACGACTGTTGTGGGTAGCAGCATACCGGCCTTTACTATCTTTGTGATTTCTGACTGTGCGATGACAGTCAGATCACAGTTCTGGATCGGGCACGCTATGCTGGCTACTGTGTCCTTAAGCCAAGCAAGCGTGGCGTCGTCTCCGCACCAAATTTTCAGCACTCCCTCACCCAGGTGAGGTTTCCCGTGAAACCTGAGCGGTTGGGCGCCGTCACCGGCCAGACACGACGCCAAGATTGCGTCAGAAGTGACTCTTTCCAGAGTCTCTTTGAGCTCGTCCGCTTGCTCGCTTGTTAAATCGGTGGGGGGAACGGTGGTCACGGCCACGCGTAGATGAGAGTTAATCACCCCCGCGTAGCCGAGCGCCTTTCCTTTCCCCTGACCCTCTAGCCTGCGCCGCTTGTTAGTAACGGCCGGTGACAGCGTTACATCAGCCCTGCCACGTTTTACCGGAGTTTCCGGAGCAGCGTGTCGGGGCCTCTGACCTGCCGTCGCCGAGCGTTGTGCTACCGAATTGGTCTGCTGCTGATCGCGCGGTAGAGACCCCGCAGTGATGGCGCACCCAGTTTCCACGCGCTGGAACCCAGCGTGCGGGGTTGCCCCCGCACTATGGGCGCATCGCGCGGGAACCTTCGGCTGCCCATGCGTGGTCGCCACCACAGCGGTCGTGGCGCATTTCGCGTGGGTGGCAGCGGCCCCCTGGAGCTTATCCCGCTTCCAAGGGGGCGACCGCCCTCCACGGTGACCTCTTCGTTTGTTTTTATTGCGTCCAGTTGCAAGCTGCCGACTGCGCTGAGATTCCCCCGCAGCAGACAAGGCGCTTTGCAACTGGCCGCTTTTTCCACGTTCAGTCACCGGCACCCGACTGCGCTGAGTTTCCCCTGCAGCAGACATGGCGCTCGGCAATTGAGTGGTGTCGTTACTGTCAGTCACCAGCAGCCGACTGCGCTGAGTTTCCTCAGCAGCAGACAGGGCGCTCGGCAACTGACCGTTGTCCCTATCATCGACACGGGCAGGCGGTGGCTTAGCTTTCCTGGCCCGCTTGGACCTGGCAACAAATTTGCTAGTCACCGCCTGCCACGTGTTAACGCGAGTTAGCTCACTTGAACTGGCGCTTCCAGCCTGTGCCGGTGTGCTGCCGTCCAAGGAGATTAGTCCGGTGTTGCCCCCCCCAGAATACGAGGGGCTGCCCGGTGCCGAAGTGACACCGGGGAGGGATTCTCCTGCCCCTATGGGGCCGGTACCCTCCTGGGGTAAATTTTCTTTTAGGCCGGACATCATATGTCATTTTTTACTGAAAAATGTAAAAGCGCGGGGATATTACTCGCGTCGCTTTCCCAACACGCCGCGGGTGCACTTTTTGGGGTTATTTAGGTCCCAAGGCCAACACAGACCTGGTTTGTGGTTATCCCGCCACTGATTCGGGAGTGGTTCTTTGCCGTCACCAAATCCAGACCTCGGCAGGAGACGTGCTGCTAAAAAGCGCTCAATCGCCCGCCTCAGCCCGGAGTTGGGGCCGTTGCCCAGGATGTGCCAGGAGGGCCACTGCTCCCGCAGCAGGCTCATCAGAGATGGACCCAGTACGCAAGCAGGTGCCCTCACACGAGGAGGCGACCACAATCACACCCCTGCAGATGGTTGTCGAGATCATCTCTCCACCGTCTTCTAGGCCGGCCTCGATTTCTATGTCCGTCGTGTGGCACCCACTCGGTGGCGAGTTTCGCCCACTTTCCCCTAATATTGTTAAATCTTTGATTATTTGATTGTAGCGTCACGCCCATCAAGGGTTAACCGTTGGTCCTCCCGCAGGGGCTACTCGCTGACGTCGGCGCAGGCGGCGACGTGGTCGCTGGCGCTGGCCATCCCGCTGCCGGTGGCGGTGGAGGTATGGCGCGGGCGGACGGGCGGCGCGGCGGCGGCGGCGGCGGCGCTGGCGGCGCTTGGCTGGCTGCTGGCAGCCGCCGATAACGCGGGCCCCGCCCTCGCCTGGCTACGGGCGAGGGCGCCGCAGGTTGGCTTCTCGTGAGTACTGTAACGATACATTCTTTATAATAGCCGGCGCAGCCGACCAGAATAATTTGAAGGGAAATCGTTACGTTCTGTTTAGGTATAATTAAAACTGTTTTAATACGGATTTCACTCGTTTATTATATTTTTTTTACAATTTTCCGACGTTTCGGCACTTTTACAGGTGCCGCGGTCTCGGATGACTGATGGGATAATAAACGAGTGAAATCCGTATTAAAACAGTTTTAATTATGTCTAGTACTCGTGTTAACCTTAGAAAATGCTATTCTGTTTAGGTGTCAGTCGTGTCCAGACCCGCAGCTAGGCTAGGGTTTCGATGAAAAAAGGTAATAAAAAGATAGTATTGATTAGCACCCGGAACCGGCGTGCGTGCATGCAACGACTTATGAACGTTGATGAAGCGAAGATGATCTGTCAGGATCGTGGCCAGTGGCAATACCTGGTCTCTGCCTACCCCTCTGGGATACAGGCGTGAGGTTACGTATGTATGTATGTATTGATTTAAACAAGCGTTTCAATAAGTAGATCGTTAGAGTACACTTTCACAAATAAACATACGCCTGCGTCCCCAGGAGGAAGCAGAGAGAGAGGGTGTCTAGAATATTGGAATTTTTTGGCCTGTAAAGTGTCGAAATGCGAGAAGATGGTCAGAGTGGAGTTTTTCTAGCTGCCTTTATCTCCAATATATCTCAAATCAAAGACAGCAATAACAATAGTATTGTACATGGACATTCAACAAACGAAATATGAATTCTTTATGTTAAAATAAATATATAGTTTTTGAACTAAAACTTTCGTAAGCACAACACATTGTAGACTTTTAGTCCGGATTTACTTACGGGAGCCAGTGTCGGCACCCGCCCCACCTATTTCGGCGCGGGCGCGCCGCGCGCTTGCCCGTAGTGTGAGACAAGCAACCGACGACGCGAGCTCCGTCTCTGCTCACCATGATTAAGCTCTGCGAATCGGAGCGAAACCTGGTCGGACTTTTCCGATATAACAACACCCGTAAATAAATCCGGACTAAAAGTCTACAAATATATAGTTAATGATTTTTTGTGTTTTTATGTATTCTTTGTCGTAAAAACAATGTCGGTTGAAAATAAGTTTGAAATCCATCAAAATGCTTCGATATCGACCCTTGTATGTCCCCACTGCTGGGGTACGGGTCTCTTCCTGCACCGCAGGAAGGTTAGGCCGTACTCCAAGAAGGGGGCTCAGTCCGGTAGGTGGAGGATTGTAAGACAGTGGCGGGCCTTACTGTCAGAAGTTATCAAGCCGCCCATAAGACCTCCGGCCGTTGGTGTCTTCCGGCACCAACGGCTTAACGTGCCTTGCAAAGTACGGAAGTGCTCGGAAAAATGCCACTAGCGGTAGTCACGGGACGGTTACCCCATCCTGCACCTGAGCGCGCCAGTTGTTGCTTAACTCAAGTGATTGATTCCAATCACTCGGTTCGACTGGGCCACGAGCGCTTCAACGTGCTTAGTGTTATCTAAACTTAAAGTAACACTGGAATATGACTGCTACCCCCAGCACGTTAAGGAGCATCCCTGAGTTGGACGAGCAGTCGGAGGCGCTGATTTCTTCGGAGGAGCCGACGTAGTAGTGCGACCGCACACAGACGCAGCAGCGAGGCGGGCGAGGCAGGTTTACAGTCAGTATAGGTAGCATGACAGCGCCAGTCGCGCGTTTTGTGGCGCTAAAATGTCTGAATTTGACAGTGAAGTACATTTTTTTTATTTTGTGTTGCGATACTTGTACAGTTTTGGACATACTAGGTTAATCTAAAAGTATAGAATAGATTTCCAATTTACCTGACTGGAAAGGTTATTGTCGTAACTGAGCTGCGGCGCTGATTTTTAGCAGATGCCTGAAAGTTTACTAGTGAAACGTAAACTAATTATGGTATCTAAAACTGAACAAAACATTTTAAAGACGTAACATTCAATGTATAGGAAAGTCGCTACTTTTGTCGTTTAAGCGCGCGACTCACGTTGTCATGCTACCTATACATGTATTCGTTCGACGACGCAAATACGGCACATTTTTTTTCGAGACGAAGTGAACTATGGGTCAGCCAGTCGATACAAACACTATCGACTTTCATCGATAGATTAATCTTCTTATATTTTGTTGCATTTATTCAGTATTAATAGATTAATACTATGAGTGATACTTCGTCCAACGTTACATACTGTATTGTTTGCGCATCGTGAAATAATAGTTGTGGCGTTTTCAATTTGTAAATTTTGCAGTATTTTTTTACCCTGTCCGCTAGATGGCGTATTTGTTATTGGCTACAACTGCAGCGCTGACTTTAATAAAACTACAATTCGTAATGACAATTCGAAGTAAGTACAGTGCTACAAGGATTATTTCGCACTTGGATGACATTGACAGGGGGCGTGGGTGTGAAATTAGGGTTACCAGCAAATGAAATTTTATATCTATTATGGAAATTTATACTCGTTTATGGAAGCTACAGGATGTGGAAAGCCGAGGCCTATGTGCAGCAGTGGACTGATATTGACTGATGATGACGATGATTTATTGATGTAAATAGAACATTGACACGAAAACCATGAACCAAAAAGACGGTTTATTTACATTAATATTTTTCGTTATATACATTTATAGAGCGCTTTGAGTTCCTTCACTCTTCTCATATCCTTACTCTTCGCTCCTCCCAAAACCTTCTCCTAAAAATCCCATCCCATCACACCACATTCTACAGCTGCTCTTTCACCGTGCAAGCAGTCCGTCTCTGGAATAGTCTGCCGGTGGAAGTACGGAGAGCCAGTCCCTACCCATTTTTAAAACCATGGTAAAGGAATTCTATCTCGCTAGTGTTATGTCAAACTTATGCTGTTATTCGTAGTACTGTTCTGCTATTGTTGGTATTTTATTTATGTCCTCTTCATATATACTATAAATGTATGTATTTATATAAAATATATATTTTTATATCACTTTCTATTTATGTGAGTATATCATTATTTGTATGTATCTATTTAGGGTTAGTATAATTATTTTCTTAATTAAGCATGTTTTATTCAAATGTATCTGAAACATATATATATTGTATTATTTGTACATCTACTTCCTTCTCCAATATATTGCTCCAGTCCATCCAAAGGTTGTCTGGAAGAGATCACTTTTAGTGATAAGGCCGCCGTCTGTACTCTTAGGTTAAGAAATATCTGTGTAATTTCCTTTTTTACGTACAATAAAGTGTTCTCTATCTATCTATATACAATTTAAACATAACATAACATTGAATTTGAAATGACAGATCGACTCGAACGTTTTTTTTTATTTCGTAATTCAAAAACGTTTGATAATTTTGTGGCGTGCAATGGTAACACTTACACAGCGAACTGTCAACAGAGAGACGCATCACAAGATGGCGGCGTTAGTTCTGATTTTGACCACGTGCCCAATGATCCTTGTAGCATTGTACGTTGCGTAGCAGAGTATTCCTACTTGGCAATCTGTGGTTTTGCGATGTACTTAAATTGTCATAAACGAAGCGTTGGAGTTTTATGAAACAGGCCCCTGGACTACTCAACATTTGTCTGAAAGCTTACACACACTAACTGTCGCTTTAATTTTTCTAGGAATGAAATGCAGTTAAGCATGGCTTTAGGCGATTCCTGAGAATATTTTCTCCAAAGGACATTTAAACTAAAAATATCCTTATTTACGTTAATAGAATATTTTCGGGCATCGCCCATCTCTAGACGCATCAAAGGTCAAAGGAAAATAATGTGCAAAAAGCCTGAAACAACTAGCGTTTTTCAAAGCGGACTGTCAAATCTTTTATTATAAGAGAACTCCGATTATCATCGACTATTAAACAATGGTCGTCCATTGTTGGACAGGCTTTGCAGTCTAAGCCATTAACAGGCTTACAGTCAACAGCCTCAGATCGTTCTTCCAGCAAGACTATTAAGTAAAAAATACTACAGAAGCTTTAAAATGTTCCTGATAATCTTTATAGGGTTGTTTTCTTCGTAAATACTCAAAAGTATAATTATGCTGCTTATAAATGTTACACCGTATAGCACCGGCCTTCTCTCAGGGAGAGAGAGAGATAGTATGACTTGATTACCACGCGTACCCACCGAGGCAACAAGTGCCGTAGATTGGTAATTTCAACCTCTGAGCTGTGTCAACATCTCAAGCATTCAGGTTTCCTCACAATGTTTTCCTTACCGAGCGGTATTACTACATACTACAAATTCACAAATTACGTACACGAATTTGTTCTTACAAAACATAGTCTTTGGTATGTACCAATGACGATGTTATGTTTTGAACTAAGACCTCTTAAGACATAGTAGAATATGCCCGTAATGTTCTTATACGGGACTTTCTCAAGCACCCAGTAGTTATAATAGACCTTAATAGCGCCATAAAATTTAAACACCTTGCGGTTTTTATTCACTCTATAGTAAACAGTAGTTGCAAGTTTCCCCCCCGCCCATCTAACTAGGTCTGCAGCCCTATACGTGTATTTCATTGGACGAATCGTGATGAAGTAGAACAACTGATTAAAGCTTCAGCAGAGCGGTGTCATCGGTCCAGTTTTTTCAAAATTAGTTAAGCGCTTTACTTCAAACTCGCCTGATATTAAACAAAGACGGAGTCGAGGATGATACGTGGTTGCTTTTCAAACGCCAGTTAAGTCTTGAAAGTGCTATAGTGTTTACATGGAACAGGCTCTAAGTTGCTATAAAACGCGACAACTTTGCTAACATTGGGAACTAAAAAAGAGCCCTAACTCCCCTGCCGTAACAGTTCAAGAGAACGTACCTTTGAGAAACATTGCAATTTCCATATCCACAGAAAAATACATAAGACGGCAAATTTTGTCGGTAGCAGTATCTACTACTGACCCTGGAAATGTGTGTGACTATACGCAATTAATAGCGCTTGCGCGTCAATGATCTCTTTTGGAATAAGTTGATCTCAAAATTCGTCTCGTACTCTTATTTACCATATTCAGTTGTTTTATTTCGTTACAGTCCGATTCACGGTGGTCTGGAACTGCACGTAGTTTTTTTGATGGCTAAAGTCGCAGTTCACTGTGAGCAAGACTACTAGATTCGTCCCAAGTGTTACCTAGTCTAACTTTTACCTAAGTGATGGTATAGTCACGTTGCAAACAACTAAGCACGCTATGAGTTTGCGTCTCGCCTAGCTCCGTTTCTACCTGAGAGGTTTGAAACTTGGCCACTGAAAATTCGAACAAATATTGACTTTTCTACGTTTTACTAGACGCCGATTCGCTTGAAGGTCTTTCAAGCGATGTAGTACGTCGGTGCCATGATTAAGACCGTGCTAACGTGTCAGTGACTACCATTACCCTAGGCACTTCAATGGAAGTCTCTACCGTGACATGGCTAGACCGGGGGTGAAGTGCGACACGGGACGTTCCTTCGTTGTGCCTAGACATTTCCGACGCCTAGTATAATAATCTTATGTTTGCAATGTGTGCCTGCCATTTGTAACTATTATTAGTAATGTGTGATATAGTATACCTACTTGTAAAATATTATATGTTATCGACTACCAGACTATGCAGTCAATAATAATAAAAAATGAATAACCTCATAAGTGGTTGTTCATGTAAAGTATACTTTCTCCTCCGTATATATAATTGTATTATTATAAGGCAAAGATAATATGTATAAGAAAAGAGAAGTTATTAGCTGTTGTATAATATTTTTCCATAAACATTTAGCATAGCTATTGTAATCTATAAAGTAATACATTCCATACGTTACTCCAACCAATGTGTAAATTATGCTGCACAATAGGATCTGTCTTGCAGACTTCTTAAACTGACTTAGGTAGATTTTAAATTCTACATAATATAAGAGCAATCTTTGCTCTTTCGTTTGTACATGCTGACAATATTAACACAGGACTTGCAGTTTTACTTATGAAATCCCTTTTGTTGTTAATATCTGTAGTAGGAATTAAACCATTGTGCTACCACTGCTGCTGCTTAAGCTAAGTTTACTTCTGGCATCATTTTCGCTCGCACAAACTAAAGGATCGTAAACTCTGGTGCTCCCGCTAGGTACACGTTGACACTTGTCAAAAATTACTGATAAACGAAATTTTAATTTAATCTCTTATTTTGGCTCACTCTCGAAGAGAAAAGCTGCGCCCTGCAAACAGGATTTTGAATTTTGTTAACTTTTCGAAGATTTTTATGATAATTCTTCTTCTTCTTCAGACTATATTAGTCCACTGCTGGACATAGCCCTCCCCTAATGAGCGCAAGGTTGTGCCATCATTAGGGGGTAATGCCCATAATCCCCACGCTGGGCATGCGGGTTGGGGATCGCAATTATTATAATTATGAAAGTATAATTACTTGAAGCAGAACAATTACTAAAAGATGATTTGTTGTTCATTGAATAGGTAACACTTTTATAGTATAAGACCATTTTTACAAGTTCATTATGTGTGAAGTAGTACAAAACAAGATAAACATATCAAGGGCCTTTCTAAGTATCACCTGTATCATTGCAAGAATTGTAATACTTTTTACCTCAAAAATATTAATATTTAAGTGACAAAGTTTGTCTATGTCCTTCTCAACCATTACCAAATTTTGGTTTGAATCGTAGATCACTTTTGTCAACTGTGTACCTACTTTTACCTCTACAATCTTTAAAAAAATGCGAGAGTGATGCCAAAAGTATGTGTGCACATGTGTGCTTACCCGAAAACGGACGTATATACAGGGTCGTTTTTAAAATGCGAAATTCCTGAATTACGTCAATTAGTTTTCGTCTTACAACTACTTGTCTTCCGTGGGTTTTTCTCAATTTTTTCTGATACTTTTCAAAATTATCAGTACTTGCACAATTTTATTAAATTCGCGTACTTATATCAATATCAATGTCGCAGTAAATCGTTGTCGTAAGTGTATTTTTCAGGTAATGGCCATTTATTTTAACACAAACATATGGTTTTACGTATTATGTGTCAGCACCGGCCCTAAAAAGCAGAAAAACCGTAAAACCATAAAGTTCAACTAATTGATGTGTTTCAGAAATTGCGCAGTTTTAAAATTATTAATTAAATGTTCTTAATAATTTTAAGTTTTCAAACTTTGTGTCTTATGTTTGTGTGTGTTAGGAATAAATTAAGATTATGCTTTTATATAAATATTATAAGACGATACGCCTATTATGTTACGTAATTAGCACATTTTATTTAGGTAATTAAATGATTCCATGAAACGTGAACAAATTAGGTACTAAATGACAATGATAAAGCTGTTCGTTATATTTTGAGCGTGTAATAATTTAACAAGAAATCAAGCAATCACTTACGCTGATAACTTAATTATTGTACAATTTTAAAAACCTATTTAGAGGCTAAAAATTTCACCCATGCCGGGATTCGAACCCGCAACCTCTGGCTATCCGTGCCAGGACAGGACAGGACAGGTGCTGGCACGGATAGCCAGAGGTTGCGGGTTCGAATCCCGGCATGGGTGAAATTTTTAGCCTCTAAATAGGTTTTTAAATTTGTTCCTTAGCACGGGTTAGTGCATTAAAAATAAAAATAGTATAATATTGTACAATTGATATGTTTACTTTTGTGTGTAATTTTCATGCACTTTTTACGCGTAAGATGAACCTGTACCATTGAAAACTGGAGCCATGAATACCTTTCGTAGGATCGAGATACAGAAAATGTAACGAGAGTCAGATGCTAAGATAGCGCCCTTCAGCCACGTGCGAAACCAAATTTTCGTAACCAGTTACGAATGTGGACTTTTTATTGCTGTTTCGTAACCAGCTACAAGCCAGTTACGAATGTGGATTAATTTTCCATTTTCATAACTAAAACCTCTTAGCCATGTATGGTCGCCTGGTACTTCCACATCCATCCGGCTCATTGAGGCTTTTTCCAAAGTTCAAGTTCGTTTATTGCTTCATGTTGTACAGTATAGGTCTTAACAAATACCGCGGTAAATGTCTAACTGAAACCACCTATGGCTGATTTTTTTAATAGTCAGATAACTTTTATCTGAGGAATAAAAATGGCGGTTTGACAGCTTATGTATGAAAATTATGTCAAACCGCTATTTTTATTCCTCAGATAAAAGTTATCTGACTATTGAAAAATCAGCCATGTGTGCCATGTATGGTCTCCTGGTACTTCCACATGACATAATGCCGACACTAGTAGTAAAAATATGAATAAATGAATAGATTTTATTTGTCAGTTTGTAAGAAAACTTATCGGTTACTTCTCCATCAACTTAAAACATAAATTTATATCGCCATTAACTCGGTGCAATTATTTCTACACAGTGACCGACACTTATTTTCTTTTGCCTTTAAGTTTTCCACAGCTTCATTAATTTTACTATCAATTAGTAAATAGTTTTCCTTTTTTCGTGTTGTCCTAGAGTTTCTCATTTTCATTTCTTTCACTAAAATGTCCAACACTTTAGCTATTTATGGTCTTTTTTGCCCAATAAAACGGTTTATTCGTGAGTGCCAACCTTCCAGGTGATTTGTATTTCTTAAGTCTTCTCCTTGGCAACACCACTTTTTGATGGATTGAGTTTCATTTAACCAAAATCGGTTGAAATAATTATTAAAACTTGCTACCTTCTCAGTTTGAGGCGATTTTTTCATTATATATCTGTAGCCAGAAGTTATATATTTCATAGGCAAACGAGCCAAACCAGCACATCGCGCAACATGTCTCCTCTCAACTCTCAATTCAATTATACGCACTGCTCCCTGACAAGACTGTAAAACACGGACACGAGACATCAACTATTAATACAAACTTTAAATGCGACTTCGAAAAAGGACAGAGGAACGCTGTAAAGAAAACTTTTTCTGACGCTGTTGTATCTGGATGCTACTTTAATTTTAACAGGGCGGTGTGGGAGAAGGCAAAAGAAGCGATGATATGCGCCTCTCGGCACTTTACGTCTAATTACCGGAATGTCAAGTCGGTTCATTAAGTCTATTTCCTTAAACGTCCATTCCCTGATAGTCCACTTGCCTGTGAGTCCACTTGCCTGTGAGTCCACTATCCACTTCTCTCAACATACATGTTTGAGCCACGGTCTCACAATGCTAACAGAAACCAGGACAAAATTCTCAGATTTGGAGCGGTATGTCGTACTTTTTACGCTACCTACTTTGATAGCGCAACCTCTTTTTATCTTTGAAGTGGTACTGTTTAAAATTATGAATAATATAATGACAGATATCAGAATGACATTGTTGAAGTCGACATTTAGGGAAATATACCTAATGGACCGACTGGACATTCCGGTAATAAGACTTAAAGTGCCGAGAGGCATTTATGGAAGTGGACTACCAGGGAATGGACGTTCAAGGAAGTGGACTATCAAGGAAGTCGACATTTAGGAAAATAGACCTAATGGACCGACTGGACATTCCGGTAATAAGACTTAAAGTGCCGAGAGGGATATGCGAAAATAAAAAGGGGTGATAATAATATATTGTCCGTTTATGTGCGAGTCTTCCTTTTTTTCTTCCATTTTGGGTACTAAGACATTTTAGACTTTAAAGTTTAATGAAGAAGCGGTATTTGATATAAAGCCTCAATTGAGCCGGATGGATGTGGAAGTACCAGGAGACCATACATGGCTAAGAGGTTTCAGTTACGAAAATGGAAAATTAATCCACATTCGTAACTGGCTTGTAGCTGGTTACGAAACAGCGATAAAAAGTCCACATTCGTAACTGGTTACGAAAATTTGGTTACGAACGTGGCTGAAGGGAGATAGCGATATGAAGTTTATGATGATCCTGTTTGTATTAAGAATACAATTTTCAGATTTTATTGCAAAGATTCACCGAAAAATCCAGCTGTAATTCACGCACCATTCGCAGCAGCAAGCTAAGTTACATGTCAAGGGGGCATATTCTGTTAAGATAAAAGTTTTAAAACTAGTGGAAAATGGCTGAGGTTTAAAAATACTTTTTATGTATATTAACGGCAGAAATACTGGTTGCGTTTTATTTATAATTTTTTTTTTAGATATTTATCGATAACGTAATACAGTCTTTATTTTGGTTCCAAACAGGACACCTGTGTATTGGTAACCAGTCAAGGACAGTACAAACACGGAAAACACACGTCAATGCATATGTACATGTTCTGAAAATATAGAGCTGCTGTTTTTATAACTATCGTTTTCATAGCATCGAATTTTTAGATTACCTTTGCTGTAACGTTATGTCTATATCCTGTATTTAATTATCAGACGGTCTATTATGTAGGTAATTATCCACTGGATTGATTGACGTCGATTTGTACTACTCCATTAATCTACTCCAGTTGTCAGATGCATAAATATTTTGAAATTACGGAAACGTTGACATGGACAACCAATACAATGGAAAGTTACATAATTAGGGGGCTGAGCCTTTGTAAATTAAAAGTGACTTCTCTATACGGTCTGTGCTGGAACCTCTACCCGAATGGTAGCCGTCACCTCGTTCCTTCTTATTATTTTCTCTTGTAAATAGCTACAAATAAAAAATACGTCAGGTGTGAATACGCAATGTTTATTATGCATAAGTAAATAATAATTTATGTTATGTATTACGAGATTTGTGGCAATAGATAGATTTTATATCACAACAAAATGCCTTCTTTTATTTATAATTTTCTACCTTGCCAGTTGCGTTTTTTTAGTAAAGCGTCAGCGCACCGCCCAAAAAGTAGTAGGAAGTAGAAATTACAATAGCACTGAGTGACCTAGTTTGGGAGTTAAAAACTCTTTCAAAACTTCAACATCGCCTCATTAACGTGCAGCGAATTTATAAATTAATATTATACACTTATTTCTTGTATGTTTGTGAATAAGTGTGTACCTAACTCGGTCGTTTGACGCGTAAATAAATACGTTTTCACATGGTTTCAATATACTTAAATAATAACAAGGTTAGGCAGATTAGAAGTATTTTTAGTTTTGTTTATCTAAAGACTTCTTATCGAATCATGGTATCAGTAGAAATTGATAAATCAGAACGGTTTTATCCGAAACGGCGATACGTCGTTTCATCTTGCAACACTTAGAGCATCACATGTCATGTCAATTTATTTGAGAGGTTAAGATGCGTTCAGTTCACAATGTTATAGTAATTCTGTATCGTTAAAATAAAAAATAAATAAATCCCACCTGTTCTGAAAGAACAAAAAGAAACTGAATAAAATAACGTCTCTCTCTCAAAAAATACAAATATACAGCAGGAACTGTACCAAGTTACCTACTGTGTTGATAAGCACGGAAAAATATTGTGCCCTCAGAATAATAACTAAAGCGTAGAAGGAGCCATAAAATAAAAAGTAATTTATGACGGCCTCGGTTGCGCAGCGGTTTGGCACGCTGACTGTAAAATCGAAGGTTCCGGGTTCGATCCCCGGCCGGGTCAAACTGGGAAACGAACTTTTCTAGTTTGTCTCGGGTCTTGGATGTTATCTATGTATTTATTGTTTATAATCTTTCGTCGAGTTAGCGCCTATAACACAAGTCATTTAGTTGTACTTAGTATAGGGCTAACGAGATCTGTGTAATAATTATGTCCATGAATATTTAATTTTTTATTTTTTATTATAGAATAGCGTTCCTTGTTACTCTTACAATGATTCTTTGTGCCAGAAAGGGACAACTGCAGTGTAATCGTACACTCGTACAATCGTACTATGTTGCATATAGAAAGTCATAGTCATAATGGCAATGGCGAGCAGTGGGCCAGCATGGGCCATTGTTTAGGTACTGGCCGTATTACAAACTGGGAATTTTTTCCCAGTTTGTCACATAGCTGCGATACTGTTATGTACATAATGGGATTTTTTAAATAATAGAATCCCAGTTTGTGACACCCTTCACGTCACACTATTACTAAATAGGCATTTAATTAAAAAAATAATTCCCAGTTAGTTACAGTTCTACCAATCGCTGTTATTTTCTTTCCATTTAGTAATACCTACCTTTGTTGGTAGTCACATTTACTCTAAGTGCTGCAAGATGAAACGACGTATCGCCGTTTCGGATAAAACCGTTCTGATTTATCAATTTCTACTGATACCATGATTCGATAAGAAGTCTTTAGATAAACATAACAAAAATACTTCTAATCTGCCTAAACTTGTTATTATTTAAGTATATTGAAACCATATGAAAACGTATTTATTCACGCGTCAAACGATCGAGTTAGGTACACACTTATTCACAAAAATACAAGAAATAAGTGTATAATATTAATTTATAAATTCGCTGCACGTTAATGAGGCGATGTTGAAGTTTTGAAAGAGTTTTTAACTGCCAAACTAGGTCACTCAGTGCTATTGTAAGCTACCAAGGACGTCAAAACATGGAATCACACTCAGGCGTTAGACCAAATGATTTTTCGTTTTTAATGACTGTGCTGAAATGGACAGTTTATTTACTTATATTCTGTGGATCTAGGGTATAAGAAGTGAACTGTCGGTTTCAATTTTATTACCAGCTCAGAAAGATTAGGCCTAAAAAACTTTGATTGATATAATATCAACCGTTTATATATCCACTGCTTTAAAAAAATAAGAAAGATTAAATAAAAACGCCAATATATATATATATATATATATTCAATCTAATAATTCCGTAATAATTTAAAAAAAAATTAATTATTGTCTACTCTAAAACAAGTCTATAATCAGCTTCATACGTAAATTAAATAAGTGAAACTAATATAATTGAATTGGAATTGATAGATTGATACCAATGTAGGGTAAACCATTTTTTGTGGATTTGGATCGAAACATGTTTTTTTTTATATTAGGGTGAAGGACCCAATTATCAGCACTTTAAGAGTCAATCCTAACTTAAGCCCGTTTATCATATTTATCATTATCATATTAAAAAATACTTTTTCACTCGTTATGACGAGTTTTCTAGTTTCAATATTCAATCAGTAGACCAATCAGAGAAAATGAATAGGTACTTTCGATTTTAGAATCTGATGTGGGTTACCTGGCCGACCAAGATCTGGCAATGGCAACACTGGTGGCTGTAGCTGACTGTCTGTCTGTCTGTCTGTCACTGTCACTTTCCATCCAAGTTTCCACTTATACATGTGTGCGATTAATGAAACGAAATAGTTTTAGAAATTCATAAAGCTATTTATTCTAAATCAAAAACCCACAAACGAGAATTAGAGATGTCTCTAGAAACTCGACTCTTCGTGGGAAACTTGCCTGACAACGTCGAGGAGTATGCCCTTCGCCAGGTTTTTAGCCAGTTCGGGACGATAACCAACTTGGATTTAAAAACTAAAGTTACAAGCGAAATAAACAATGCTAAAAGATTTGCTTTTGTATCTCTTAGTGCCACTCATCACGACATCGAGTCATGTAAGTGAAGTCAAACATCAAACATTTGAAAAGCTTATTAGCCATATTAGCCATAGCTCCACAATTTCAACATGTGTTTGCAGGCATCAAGCACTTTTCGGTGGAAGACTATAATGGCTGCAAGCTGTATGTGACGCGAGCTCGAGAAAGCTTCTTAGAGCGCCTTCAGAGGGAGAGGCAAGAGGCTGAACTCAAGGATGTAGCTAAGGTTAGTATTGTACTCTACAAAACTCTAAAATTGCCAAAAAGATGTTTCTTTTTCCATTTATTAAATTGTGAAATTACTATGAGGAGACACAGGCTTATTTATAAAACACGCTTCCTCTAAAACACTCCTTAGAGTAATTTTTAGAGTATTTAAAGGAATTGTGTTTGTATAAATAGGTATATTGCTTTTAGCAGTAAGGCCGCCAATCGTACTTCGTATCTTTACATGTTTTATAATAATTGTGTGCTCTGGTGTACAATAATGAATATTCTTATCTTAGTAAAATTGAGAAATCAGAGAAACTGGTGCATAACCATTAATTCCTAGAGTAATGTTTGCCTTTTCTTGCAGAACGTAGGTCACAAGCCAACCAAAAAACAACCAGTCATGAAGCTCGACGAAAAACTCAACCCCCGCAAAAGGCAACATAATAACAGTGACAAAAGTCACAATGCAAAAGATGATGAATACAAAATTAAGCATTATGAACCACCTATTAATGCAAAGCCACAAAATTATTCTCAACCTAAACCACAAAATGACAAAAGTGACAAGTTGTCTAAAAAACCAAATGAAGATGCTGGTAGCCCAGAAAATAAAAAGAAATTAGCATCTGATAAGAAAAGATTGGAATCTTTGAAGAAAAAGAGAGAGGAGTTCAAACACAAGAAAATGATTATCAATACTGGCCTCAGTGGGATTGTAAGCATTGGTATTTTAATTCATTGCAACAACCTATTCGGCCTTACTAAAGCTTATGAGCTATGTATACAGCCGTTATGCAAGGTCTGACAAACTGGTTATTTGTACGCTAAATGCGATTAAACCAGTTTAAATTGATATACGTCAAATAGTTATTCAGAGTGTATAACTTATTTATTAGTAAGGCCAATTAAGTATAGGTATTCTTTAACACCGTTTTATATTTCAGGACCAAGCACCCAGAAAGAAAGTCATCTTTTCTGATAGTGATGATATTGTGCCAGTAGTCCCAAATAGTGAGAACAGTGGTAATGACATGGGCTACTCATTGTTCGACAATGATGATGATAGTAATGACAATGTTAACTTCACAATAAAGGAACAGTATGAAGGGAAAAGGGGACAAAAGGTCAGTTTTATCTTTATTTTTTTTTCTTTCATACCTAAAGGGTGTCCACAAAACCCCTGTTACTATCCCTTCAAGTCATTCTGACCTAAAGAGTGATATCGCTTAAAACTAGTTAGCCAGTTAAATTTTCACAAAATATGTGTTGTAGGGGATTTCCCAACAAATTTTATAAAGTAAAATATTTAGGGGATGCTCCCAATATTCGTTTGTTTAGGGCTGTCCGAAAATACGTTAAAAAATAGAAGCACTACACTGGATGTCATTTTATAGTGTTGTCTCTGTAGTATAAATCAAACTCTCATTTAGCTGGTTTTCTTTGTATTTTTTTAGTGTTGTCTAAGACTATTGTATATTATTAATGATGTACTATTAAAGGTTTTAGAGTTGCAAAGCAGGTATAAGTCTGATAAACGTTTCACACTAGATGAGAGATTTATTGATGACGAAGACGGGCCCATGAGAGATAGTGCTGAGGCCGAAGTTGATGAGGGCATTGATCTAGGTCAAACTGATGAGAAGGCCAAACAGCTAGACATTCTGCAAGATATCTTGGGTGTTGCTATAAAATCTTCTGTGTCCAGAAACGAGTCCACAAATGATAAGAAAAAGGCAAAGTAAGTTTTGTAACTTATAAAACCACTCTATTGATAGAAACTTCTATAATATTTATACGTAAATATAAATAAATACTTATTTTAATATCATTTCCAAAAAAGGACTGATTCCAATTTTGAAAACTAAATTGGAATCAGTCCTTTTTTGGAAATAACCAACATAGTATGTATTTTTAAAATAAAGATGTTCTACGTCTTTTGAAAGTTCAAATTTATTTATTTTTTTAATTTTACCATAACATAACTAACTCAAACCGAGAACACGCCACACTTATTGATAAACAAGTGTGGCGTGAAATTGAAAAGGTCGCCCACGATACAGGCTGTGCCTGTACATGTGGGAACTCTATTACTTTACAAAGTTATATTTTGTGCCCTTCCTACCTGTGCTGCCTACCTTTATCTTAATTTTAAATTCTTTACGCCTCACAAATTTATTTGTTATGTACTTTTACCTAAATGAATATTTTTACTCTACATGTATGCTTTATGTTTTTTATTAAACTAAAATTTCAGGTCAAAACTTGGAATGTTACGGTTTGATCCAATGCAACCAGAACATGCCAAATTTCTTGCACCAGTTGAAGACACAAAACACGAAGCAGGCAAGAAATATAAGAAGAAAAAAACTACAGATGAGGAACAACAAACAGAGGTTTTACAGCAGAATGTTGAAAAAGTGGAAGTATCCAAGGAGACATTTTATAAAGTTTCAGATACATTGAAAGAAGCAATCACACAACCAAACTCATTTAGTCTGAGGAGTTTATTTAACAGAGAAGATGACAATGAAATCAATGATAAAGGTATCAATAAGCCTCACAAACTTTTGTATGCCTCAGTATGTTATTTAAATAACATTGAAAGTTAAATTGCTTTTTATATATTTTTTTATATTCATGGACATATTACACAAATCTCGTTAGCCCCATACTAAGTACAACTTAATGACTTGTGCTACAGGTGCTAACTTGACGATATATTTAATACAACAAATTGAACATCCAAGATCCGAGGCGAACTAGAAAAGTTCGTTTCCTAGTTAGACCCAGCCGGGCATCGAACCCGAGACCCTCGGTTTCACCGTCAGCGCGCCAAACCGCTGCGCCACCGAGGCTTTCACTTTATTTTCAATAAACTTACTTTCAGATGATCCAGAGCAGGCAACAGGCTCCATACCACTGGAAAAGCCAAAGAAGCCAAAAGTAAGAAATCCTTTGGACAAAGAAGAAGTAAACCCTTTTAAGTATGACTCCTCAGATTCTGAAGTGGAAGAGGAAACAAGTAAAACAGAGGAAAACACTACAAAAACAGAAGTAAAAGCTGTTTGGAATGAGAAGTTCTTCTTTGCAGAGTCAGACCCCAGATTAGCAGGTTCGTTTTTGTACTATGAAATTGACATGAACAGACATTCATCTCTGTTTTCTAGCATTAAGAGGTCCTTACAGGATTTTATACAATCCCGTTCCTGGTTTACCTCTGATATTGTATGGGATTGCATGTATGTATCTGAATAACTCAAGACTATTTACAATGTGGGCATGTTAAATTTGAGGCATCTAAAAACAAAACTGCTAGCAGAGCACAATGGTACGATAAAAGTTTCATCCCATTATCGGTTAGTGCCATCTTACTTTATTTCACTGCGTAAAGTGAGATGCCGCTACCTGATAGTGATTTTATACGAGGTTTTGATTTTATACGTCGATACGACTTGTCACAAATATTTAAACTTTTGAATCCCCTTTGTAACTTTTTGTGACATGGCATGATTTGTAACGTTTTGAAGTATAGGCCTGCTGAAATAGATTGCAGAAAAATTCAATCAATTTGTTTTTTTTTTACATTTTCTTTTTCATTGTTCAAGTTCCAATCAAAGTTGAGGATTCGATAATGATTCAAAGTTACTTTCAAGCGGTTGCATCTAAGGAAAAATATTTGGGAAGAAATTGGATAATTTTTGTGACTTTTTGATACTTGTAACTTGTGGCCTCTGGCAACACTGATAAAGTGTGGGAAACCGCGGACCCTGTGCCCTCGCCCCCATCATGCGTAACCTCATGGCAGTAGTAGACGCTCGCCCTGGAGCCCGATAGTTTGTCATTCGTTGCGGGTTTTACACAATCGGCACTATGGGATCGTCCTGTGAAGTTCGCAATGTTAGATGAATTCACTGGCTCTCGGGCGAGTGTGTACAGCCGGCCTCAGATTATTAATATTAACAGTCGATCGAACTTGGTACGGGCCGGACAGCGGATTAGTTGGCGTACCAAATCCGCTAGTCACAACAGGCGGCCGGATCTCGCAGTAACCACGTGGCGTGTACTGTACACAGTTCAAACGTCATGCATGCCTCCGACGAGTCCGACGTTGTGCAAGCGCGGTGAAATTACGATTGTTGTTGCAGCAACTCTATATTTCACATAATTTACAGTGATAATGATAAGATTAGAATATTCTTTATTGTACACCAGGAAAAAACAAACAATACATAATTACAAAGATACAGTACAATTGGCGGCCTTATTGCTTAGAGCAATTTCTTCCAGGCAACCCACGACCCAGTGATACTTATATCAAACCTTGAATGACAATCCCCAAGATTATCTAGAGCTTGATTACGTGTATCTTTGTAACAATACAATTTATATGATGTATCCCACTGGCACGGAGAGAGAGTCTTTATACTGTGCCAAAACATCGAGAACTTCGCGTTCTGTTAAAATTTCCCATTTTTTGGCATTGGCAACGACACTACCAGCGATACTATTAGGAGAAGGGGGAGAAGTATGATTTACTTTTTTTCCACTTACTTGTTTGCTTTTAATAAGTTTGCTTTTATTTACTTACTAGCTGACCCAGCGAACTTCGTACCGCCTAACAGTCGACTCTTTTTTTTTTCTTGTCTCTCCGTAAGAACCATCCTCGTACTTCAAGGAATATTCTAAAAAAAGAATTAGCCAAATCGTTCAGCTGATCTCGAGATTTGCGCTTACCAACACATTCAGCTATTCATTTTTATATTATAGATTTTATTTCACGATTTACATAGGTAAATAAACAATAAAATTTCTGAACTTTATAGTGTTGATCTAAAATAGGCGCGGTAGTACTACTAGTAGTGTCGTTGCCAATAGTGCGAACATGCGCTGACGCACGTGCTACCTCACATCAATTCATCACGATTTTTTAACTATATTTAGTTTCTGTCCACTCCTTTATTTTTTTCGTGATGTGTGTGACGGTATTAGAGACCATCCATAAATTACGTCACACGTTAAGGGGGAGAGAGGGAGCTTACGAAGTGTGACATTGTGTGACAGGGGGGTGGGAGGGGTCCTAGATTTCGTGACGTCACATTTCCAAGTGATATTAAGGAAATATTAAGGACTATTAAGGAAATAGCCACATTTGCAACTCTTGATATGAAACTAATTTCGGAACAACTGTTTGAATTCAATAATTGCTAAATATAAAATTGCAAATATGTGACGTCATACTAGGGCGGGGGGGAGTCTCACCAATGTGACCAGCTGTGACAAGGACGGGGGAGGGGTTACAAAATCACGAAATTCGTGTGACGTAATTTATGGATGGCCCCTTAGTACTGTTGCCGCAACCAGAATCGCAATTTTAGCGCGCTTGTATAACGTCGGAGACATCAAAGTATGACATCTGAGTTGTGTCACGCGGTCACGCCACGCGTTTGCGAGATCCAGTCGTCTTGTGACTAGCGGATATGGTACGCCATACCAATCCGCTGCCGGCCCGTACCAAGTTCGATCGTCTGGATCAACTAATAGTATACTGGAAAGTCGTGTCATTAGACATTTTTTTACATTTATAAAATGCTCGACTCGCGTCTTTTTAAAATGGGAGATTTTCTTTTTGAGTATTAAAAAAAAGTAGTTCTCAAGAAGTGTGTAGATGCCGCTGAACTGACTACGTTACTTGCCGTGTCTTACGATTTGAGACCATTGATAAACATTGATCGACAAAATATTGTTATTTTGTTTTCTTTTCCTTGTCACGGGTTCGAATCCCGGCATAAGTGTAATTTTTAGCATCTAAATAGGTTTTTTAAAAATGTGATGTAAGTGACAAATTACATAATGTAAGTTTCGTTTTTTGATCCCAAATATCCAAGAGAAATAATAAATAAATAATGTGGTTTTCCGTACCTCGCAGTAACTTACCAAGTTCAGCGCCATCTATCCAACGACTAGGGAAGTATTTAAAAACAATAAAAATAAAATCCCTCATTCACCATGATTTTTTTCCAGATCTGCGCTGCTAAATTAATTATTAAGTTACAAGCAAATCGTGCAAACAAAACTCACTGAATTATAATTTTCCAGAAGGTGTAGCTTTCTTCAGTAACCCAAATGATACTAAAGGACAAAAAGAAAGGAGAGAGCTGAAGTCGCTCATGAAGAAGAGGCTTTACAACAGAGAAAGGAAGGACCAAATGTTTAAGAAAAAAATTGGTGGCCGTAAGAAGTCTGCTAAGAAATGTTTTAGAAAAAGAAACAACAATGCATAAATAAATTAATTAATGCTACATTATTGATTCGTTTTCTTAAGATCTGATTTTTCTAAAGTTGAGTTTTTACATAACTGACAAATTCTTTCTGAGTTTCTAGAAAATATTTTTTTATCATTAATTTTTGGTAAAGAGACGTCCGTCCAGCAATTTTTATGGGGTTACCATACGAATAAAACAAAGACACAGGCCTTCGCACAGAGGAGTATGGGCTTTATTGCCACGCACGACGGAAACCCCAAATTTACTACCCCTTAGAAACATGCTTAACGTCTCGATTCTATGAAAAACTTGAAAATAAAGCCAATGTAAACCAGGTTAAAAGATAATTAGCGAATAGGTCCACATTCCGGATCTTGGTAGGCATGCTTTCATTGCCATCGACCTCTATATAAAAAAAGCAAAAACTCCAGCCCGAATCCGTGACTTATCGACCTCTTACTGACCACGGATGTAAATTACTGACATAGACCGCGATCGATTTGACAAAAACCTTGACGCTTTGGTCTGGGACAGTATACTGCTACTTGACGATGTTGATGAAATGGAACGACTGTTTTCTCGTCTTGTCTCGACTGTTTAGTTAGACCTGAGATTTCCGCACTTAGCCTCATAGTTGGGCCATTGTACGTAGCAAGCGCTGAGGTACGCTAACACCTCAGACACTAGGGTTTCCTTACGATGTTTTCCTTCACAGTCAGCGAGGAGTATTGCTACTATAATTTCACAAATGTACATAACTTAAGTAGTAAACAAAGTCATTGGTACATGCCGAGGTTCGAACCCACAACCTCCCGATGGAGAAGCCGGCGTTCTACACCGCTCCACTACCACCGCTCTTTGTTTTCTCGTCTTTTGACAGACCTTTTCGACCAACACGCCTCCACACCAAGGATTCTTGCCCCACACGGACGGATGCTCCCAAGCCGTGGCGCACGAACACTGCGCTTAATCCGCATTAAGCGCAGTGTTCGTGCGCCACGGCTTCGTGCGTGCCCTCACTGTAACGACCCTGACGCAATTAACCGAATAAATGTTCCGGGGACACCCGACGTGACTATCTCCTCAGACCTTACTATGAATTTCAATGAATCAAGTTACGTACATTGACACCTTTTGCGGTACCTATGGAAGATCTCGACAAAAATTAAGACTAATGCTAATTAACATCAACATGTTAGGTACTTCTGACAGTGCCGAGAAAGCTATCAATCCTGACTGGCATAATTAACCACAGCATACTGACTGACTGGAAAACTGCGAAGGTAATTCCACTCCCTAAAATACCCAATCAGTATCCTTCTGATCTCCGATCACAACTCCGATCTCCGCCCTATCAGTATCCTTTCATGTCTTTCTAAGATAATAGAGATGTCTTGCACAACATCTTGTCAGAGCTTGGCCAGGGGAGAAGCACAATCCTGGTATTGCTAGATATCTCCAAAGCTTTCGACTGCCTGAATACCTCCCTCTTATTATCTAAAATGTCGTATTATGGATTTGATAGTGCCACGGTATGTTGGTTTGACAGCTTCCTTTCGGGCGGGCCATGCGCAAGTTGTTGAATTGGAAAAAAGCCCGGTGTCGTTCTTTTTGAAAAAGCATTTAACAAGGTGTGTGCCTCAAGTCTATTTTGGCACCCCTTTTATTTATTCTATATAAGGCAGATTCAGCTTCGTGGAGAACAGCATGATTGTGTAACCTATATCACATGACACACAGATATATATTTGTACTGTTAAATCTGACATAAGTCCAATCCATCAACAGCGATCCACGGTGCAGCGAACACAGCGATCTAATCGCATAGCATCATGGTCTGACATAAGCTGTCTTGTACTGGATCCTGGCAAGTCCAAGTCAAGAACGTTTTTGGTCCAAGTACATACATAATATGATACCTACTTGGTACTAAACATCAAATCCATAATATACTATAGGTACCTACAAGCCTTAGCATCCGAGATTTAGTCATCAGGAGTGAACCAGTGGAAAGGGTTATTGAAGTAAAAAATCTTGGGTTACTGATGGACTTTGAACTTCTTTTCGAAAATCACATCAAAAACGTAGTCAGTAATTGTTTCTATCGCCTTAAAATTCTCTATAATATACGCGATTACCTGAGCACTGATTTGCGTGTCAGGCTCAGTAAATCGCTGATATTAGGCATCCAGATTAAACTACTGTGAAGTCGTCTTCTATCATGGCTGTCTACTTGGTAGGACAAAGAGGTTGATCCAACGTGTGCAAAACGCATGTGCATGATTTTGTTTCGAAATCTCTCCTAGATCCCACGTCAGTCCGTACTTGGATGCAGCAAAGCTCCTAAAGATGGCACGTCGGCATCTACACCTTGCCAAACTACTTTTCGGTGTAATACGAACAAACATCTCGTATTATTTCTTCACAAAGCTTAAATGGTCCACCAGACAACGGTATGTGCATAAGGAAAGAATCCTGACACCGGCGCATCGGACCATGGCTTTCCGCGGTAGTTTTAGGTTTGCGGCGTCCAAGTGTTGGAACGACATGACATTCCTGCCCCAATCTGTGAAGCGTCCAGTTCATATGATTTTGGGCGCAAGCTCAAGGCATATTTGCTGAAACTTCAGAGACTCCCCTCCCTTCCAACATCTCGCCGCAAAAACTAACACGAGTCTGCAATCGCATGGGATATGCAACATTGTATTATGTATAATTATATGCATATCCTATTTTCTTCGCTAATTTAAGAAAATATATACAATGTATCCAAGATTATACATAGGTATTTCATTTTTAACTAGGTATATTAATAAATTTATTTGAACAGAAATTCATACATACCTATAGGTATTCAGTTGTGTATTTTATCAGTTAAGTGAAAACTATATAGGAGTACCTGTTTCATTCTGTATGCATATTACGTACCTTTCTATATATCGTCGGTATAAAGGTAAAATTCAGTACCTAACTGCGAATGAGCCTAACCGTAGAAACTGCGTTAATGTGAATTTGAGACACTAACAGTGTTGCCAACGACTCACAGCATGATATCGCCGTTTTTCAAAACTTAAGTAGCCTAAAGTAGCCCAATTTTTGCTGAGGTAGCCTAAATAAGTAGCCTAAACACAAAACGTTAAAAATAAAATACAAAGGTAGTTTTGAAAAATTATTTGCTATTTACTTTAAAAAAAAAGTTGTTATTGTAATGTACAATTTAAAACATAGTAATTTGCTTTAGAAACATACTATTCTTAGAGACTGTAGACAGAAAACATATTACAGAAGTATGTACAACAACAAAGTTATTAAAAAAAATGGCGCAAAAGGCGCAAAATTACGGACTCAGATTGATTTAAATCAAAAAACTTGAGAGTCAATAATATTATTGACTAAACGATGAGCCACTGTGTAAACAGGGATGGGCCATGCTACGCCACGATTCCTTTGAAGTGTGCCCAAAAAACCGACAACTGTCCGATTGCGCGCCACGATAGGCAATTGTCCGCCACTACACACCATTCCCCCATGTACACAATGGCAATGGCGAGCAGTGGACCAGCATGGGCCATTGTGTACTGGCCGCATTAATAATTTCGTCGTTTCGACACTACTTTTTTCTTTTTTTAGGCTATCTCAGAGTTGCCCTCGAGATAGCCTAAAAGGCGACCGGTCGCCGTTGACATTTTTTCGTCGCCGATTTTCTATCCGAGTAGCCTAAACGGCGAAAAATCGCCCACGTTGGCAACACTGGACACTAAATGTAATATTTAGCACAGAAATAAAAACGCTCACCCATCGTTATTTTTTTTTGTGAGTACTTTTATTTAATAATGTCTGATTTTTAATTCCGTAGAATTCTGACAGTTATCATTTTTTGACATATCAGAGATTATACTATTTTTATTTTTAATGCACTAAACCGTGCTAAGGACAAATTTAAAAACCTATTTAGAGGCTAAAAATTTCACCCATGCCGGGATTCGAACCCGCAACCTCTGGCTATCCGTGCCAGAGATACAAACATATATCAGAGATTACAAACCTTTTGGGCCGGGCTCATTTTTCAATTTTATTTGTTAGTGAATGTTTCCTTTTTATAAAGTGCGGTGCTCCACATTAAAAGTAAATTTACAACGAGTGATAATTACGTCTCTTTTCGTCACAACCAGCAAAAACCGCGCAAGTAAAGATAACATATTTTTATTAAAATCTTTAATCAAAGAAGTCGAATGAATGAATTGAATGAAAATCAATCAAAGTGACAGACGCGACGTGACAGCTAACTAACATTTTATTCTTTTACAAAGGTTTATTTACTAAACCTTAAATTAGGTGGCGGTGTTGTCAGCTCTAGAATAAAATAAAGTAAGTAATGAAAGTTAATTCGATGTATTGTTCTTGATATTGAAATATTTGTAATTTGCTTATTAAGTCACTTAAGCAATTAAATACGTTTTATGCAGGCAAAACATAAAAAATACGCAGCATTTAATTTTTTATTATTCTGAAATGGGTCAAATTTGTCTCTTTTTCGGTGGAAAACTCTTTTAGTAGCAACACTTACGAAATGTTAGAATTCTACTACGGTAGGTACGGAATGAAAAATCAGACTTTACTAATAATGTACTCCATAGAGTACATTATTAATACTGAGATAGAGGCATCAGCTCTCCATATAATCTAACGACATCTAGTGAGGAGTTACGAAACTATACAAGTGCAAAGTTAAATAATTTTTATATAACCATATAACTACACTGTTCAGTAGGTACCTAGTATTGTCTATCAAGAAACTCATTTTGCAAGTCAACAATAATAGTAACCAGAGGCTTAAACTCAACATCCAAATACGGGCGCAATGGTCAGCAAAAGAAAGAATCATCGAAATCCGGGGGAAAAGCTGGGGTTATTGTTGTAAAATCCACGAAAACATTATAGAGCACATTCACGTCACAAGAAAGTAAACGGAAGTCAGTAACAGTAATAAATTAAATTAAAATGCCGGTGTAAATAAACATGGTGGCTTACGTTTCGTTTCGTCCAAGAACAAGCAACATAATAATTTAATGTAATGATTTGTTATTTTTTCAACATCTTAAATTACTTGAATGGTCCGGAATTCGCCCGAAATCATTTAATTTAACTATAAATCGACTTGATTTTTTATTATGTATAGACGACTTTGTGTTTATACTTTATTTTTAATAAAATATTTAAGTGAAATGAACTGCTATTCATTACTTTCTTTTATAGTTACCAGTTTAAAAAAATAAAGAAATATTGCCATCTACACTAAACCGGACATTATGCGTCATCTAGTGAGGTGTTACGGTACTATTTGTTTTTGCCGTGATGTACTCTAAGGACTTTACTACTTTAGCGACTTTACTTTAGTTATTTTTGGGCAAAAATAATTATCAGTTTATAAATAAAAAAATGAAAAGCAGTTAATGAGTTTTACCTTTATACCGACGATATGTAACTATTACATATAAGTATTTTATTCAGTTTGGTATTTCCCATGGGTGCACCACACCGCAGTCTAGCGCCCGCGGAGCGAAGCACCTGGCGCTGACTGAAAATCCGCGCTGAAGGCTTGCCCATCAGCATAATGCGGGGCGGAGTCAGTTGCTGTTTATAGTCGTAGTGATTATATACTCTTTGTTTATAGCGGCAGTGACACGTCGTGACCTTTAATGTTCTTTTATTTTTTTAAATGTTATGTTTTAAGTATGTTTTGTTATTATCGTGCATATTATGGAGTGTGTACTGTGGCTATAATAAATGTTTTTTCTTCTAGATAAAAGTTGTCAATACCAGTGAGATTAAAGGATGAAGTAGCAATGTAAAAAAATGAGAAGAAATCTAGAATGGGTGACTTAACTGGGGCTGTGAAGAAAAATGTAGCTATCATTAAAACAAAACTCATTTATTTTTCCTAAGTCTACATCTTAAACAAAAGCGAACTATAGGCACCAGCCTAACGCTTTTTCCATGTAGGCTTCTTCCTAGCTCCGGGCTGACCAGGCTTCTTTCGCTCGCGTCGGCGGTGGTCCCTAGTCAGAAGACCTGCCACCTGCATTTTTTGGAGCATATCTGCATCCACAAAACTACGCAGACTCCAGGCTATCCCCCAGCGGATAGCACCAGACTGCCCTGAGGGACCACCCCCCTCTATGTGGCATTCTACATCCACCCTGTCCTGCATCCCAGTAAATATCAGCGGAAAGAGCACTTGCTCCCTTGATTGTACATCATGAAAGTAAGAAATGTCTTTGCCATTTATAATTATCTTTCCAGTCCCAGGTGATTTTATTGTTACATCTCCTCTAGCTTTTTTTCTAAGGCATTCATAAGTTGTGACAAAGGCTCTGCCATCATTGTCATAACTTGGTTTAGGTATCTCTAGTGCAAACTTCTGAGACGCTAGTGGCTTTCTGAATTTCTCAATGAATTCTTTGTGCCTGTAAGGGTATGGCAAGGAAACAATTCTGTCCATCACATTTTTAAAGTTGTCATACTCTAAGTCAGTTAGTGGTTCTACAAGTATTTTTTCAAGTTGTTCTTTGGTGTACCACACACTGCTACCTAGTTCTATACTTTCGCTTGGATTTGGAGTTGCCTTCTTTTTTAATACTTTATCTTCAAATCTGTATATGTCTTGTATGATCTCAACTGAGTCGTATAAGAGCTTGTAGAAGTTAGGCTTTCCAGTGTAGAAGAGGAAATGGTGGGGACGACCGGCCTCATCAAACTCTGCTGCTTTACGAGCAGGAAATACTTCCTCTGGGGGTTTCATCAGTGGCCTCGCAGCACGGTCATAGATGCCACTGGGAAATAGATATTCAATGGCTCGATCTACATCCTTTTGGGTAAAAGTTTCTGGATCTTCACCCATCATGTTAGCAAGATGTCGTTTCCCCACGTCATACTCAAATGTCTGCCTTTTCATGAATTCATCATGCTCTTTGGCCCGCTCCAAATACGCTTTCATTGCTTTGCTAATAGTTTTCTTTTTACTCAGCGTTTCCCAATCGGTCATTTGATTGGAGTCCGTGGGCGGGATTGGAGTCGAATACTTACATATGCTCATTAACGAGCTACATTGTGATGGTAATGCTCTTTTAAAGCCGAATTTTATCAAACAAGACATGTTAGATGTTCTGAAGAACATATTCTTTAAAAATATTTGAAGTCAATACAAATGAGAATCCATTCCATAACCTCAAAATTCTTGAAAACAGCGATTTTGACAGCTACTGTTTTTTTTTCTATATTAGGTTTGTCCACAGAACAATTAAACCAGGGTTGTTTAACCTGTGGGTTTTACGGCCGTCCATAAGAACTTGAGCCCACAGAACAATGAGAGAGTTTCAGACCCACCTTTTCACAAAATCCCAAAGATGGCGCTGTCCATAGACGTATTCTTGGCTACATGGGGCTGTGTTGCTTGCATTTACCTACTACATAAAAAAAAAGTGTCATGTCGTGGTCGTGTCCGTGTCATTAGTTCATTCATTCTATCCAGCCGACGATCAGAACTAAGCCGTGGTTTTTCTACTTTAAAAAAGTCTCAAAAAGGGTGGTCTCGGTAATTTGTAGGCTTAGGATCGGCCATTGCTGTACACCTGTTTTTCTGAACAAGATTAGAGTGCGTGATAGTCCAATTTGTGATTGTGGCCTTGAGGAGGGTGACCTGGATCAAATTTTTTTAAACTGCTCCCTAAATGACCGATCTTTAGAATTATACACGTTTCTTCCGAAAATTGATATCCCACTCCCTATTAATTTCGTTTCTCTGCTAACATATATGTCATCTGATTTAGCTATATTATTAATTAAATTTATTGGGGAAAATGAAATTAAATTATAATTTGTCTATGTATGCTCTATAAATATTTTATTATTTGTCCTTATATATTTAACTTCATCCTACCTTGTGTTTGTACTATAAACATTTTATATATTACCGATTTTGTAACGTATATTCCGCCGCACAATAAGCCTCCACAGAGTAATCTCTATTTAAGTTTCTGTATGCTCTATTGCTGTATTATCGTCTATATGCGCATGTCGTGTCAATGTCAAGACGTGATTCTGGCAGAAATAGTCGACATCGGCTAGTTGCCATATTACCAAAATTGAATTGAATTCATTCATTCTATACTCTATTTCTCTGGAATATTTCGTATTTGTTCTTTGCGTGTTGGCTTTTTAAAAGTAGCTTTCGAATGGCATCTTCGACCTGGCATCGACTTCTTGAACACCGATATCTACTTACTACATTGAGGGCTTGGCTACGACTGGACTCCAATATCGGAGACAATGCAAAGGTGTCCTTAAAATATAATGAACATATTGATGGATATTTTACTTTTATTATCCGCCCATCTAACTTAATAGCTTTCATCTAACACACAAACACCACCCGTTTCGCGATAAGTTGGTAAAAACGTCGTAACGCTGGAACGTTTTTATAACTTTTATAATTAATAAATAAACTCTGGAACGACTTCAGGTGTGATTTTATTTGTAGATTTAGTAACTTTAAAACAGAAAACTGATAAAAACGGAAAAGCAGGTAAAAAGTCAGATCTGGTCAAAGGGTAAAGTAGTAGTGGATGAAAAATGAGGGAAATCGAAGAATGAGTGACAAAATTTAAATATTTGAAAATGATAGATAGAAAAGAAATAAAAATGGTGTAGAGGTTTGCACCGTTACACTACCCGGGGGCAACCGGTAATCAAATTTTTTTTTTAAATATATTTATTTAAAAAAAAATTTTTTTTTTAAAAAAATTGTCAAGTAAAATTATTTAATTTAAAATTTAAAGTCGAGAATCCAAAGTAAGGTCGATGAAGGTCGGGGATGTGGGATGGTAAGTAAATAAATTTAGTTATTCTTAAATATTAATATAAAATATAAAAGATGGGCGATGAGAAAAAAAAAAAATTAGAAGGTGTGGGGTGATATCTACAATGAATATTTACATTAGGCAGTTCCACTTTTATTCATCATCTATCATTCATCCCTAGCATGCATCATCTAGCATTGTCTTCATCTAAAGTGAAGGTGAAGACGTTCATTCAGAATAGACAAAATCTATTTTTATTAATTAGATTTATCCAGAAACTGGCCTAAATTAGTAATAGGCTTATTTAGCCAGTTACCACCCGCTGGTATTCGGTAGTGGTAAGGCTTAGTTATTGAGTCACAATCCGCTCTATGAAAGTTATTTACATTTTAACAATATTTATAATATTGGGTACATAGTACCCGATGGGGTAGAATCCGTCGTAGAAGTGCTCTCAAGAGCTATGGTGGGGTAAACACCGTAACGCGTTTAATTAGATAACGCGATTGATAAATAAATTAGTTGACCTAGGCTTATTTAACGTGTTGTCGCCGCACCTGATTGAAAGTTTGGATGTTCTAAAAAAAATGGTTAGTAAATGTCCACGAGGATAGTTGTGTATAAATAATAAATAAAAAAATAGTTAATAAATAAATAGACAAATAGTATGACGATGTGTCCGAAAAGGTAATGTGGTGATTATATTTACAGAAAATTAAAACTATAAAAAGGTGGCGTTGGTAGGTTTTGTACAAGTTGACAGTTAAATATTTAAAAAGAGTACGGATACTATAAAAAAGGAGGTAAAGAAATTATTTTAGTAATGAGGTAAGGATGGGGTGAGGGTGAGAGTTTTTATTTTATTGCCAAAGAGTTCCTTGTAGGTTTAACCTGTGGAGGTTTTGTTTTGAATTTTGAAAAAATTTATGACAATGAATGGTGTCAGAATTACTGACGTCTAGAAATTTGGTTTGCAAAGATTTTGTAAATAATTATAATTTAAATTTTAATAATATAATATTGTTATCGATAGACTGTATGAGTGCAGTTTCGCCTTACCTTCGAGTCGGCCTCGAAGACCTAGAGGGTAAAGCTAGGCTGTCTACGTGTAATTACCCAGGATACTCTCCTGAGGCAACGTAAGTTAGTAACCAGTCCCACCTGGAATTATAAATTCCAGGTTACCGAGGTCTATGGAACTGCTAGTGAGCAGCCTGTGGTTGTGTAACTGTCTGATAAATGCGTGTAGAAGTTATTGATTGTATACTGTTGGTGTATACTAACTGTGGTATGTTTCGGTTAGGTGGGGTGCAGATAGATAGAATAGGACTTTTATTAGGGCCGAAAAAATTTGTTACTATGGGTGAATCTAGTTAGTGAAGAATGGTCAGTGAGTAGTTATGATGAATTACCTTGTGGTCCAGAAGTCAAGTCGCACTTTAAAATTAATTTAATATTTTATTTATAAAACACTTAACAACACTTAACAAAAAAAAATCTTGCAGGTCTTCAGAACTGGAAGAGGTTGGTGGGTAAAGTTGGGGGCGGCGGAGAAGTCCGACAGAACCCTTGAGCAAGGCTGGGGAGCTCCAAGGGATGCGTGTGATGAATGGGTCGTGGGTCGTGGGTATAAAGCAGCAGCAGCTCGACGATTGTGTACTCGTCGCAGTTATCACAATCGCACTCGCACTCGCAGTCGCGGTGGGTGGGCTTTGTCGCCTCGGCGTATCAAGCCATGGGGTGACGTTGGGTTTCGTTATTATCGTTGGGCGCCAGTGGAACGTTTTTATAACTTTTATAATTAATAAATAAACTCTGGAACGACTTCAGGTGTGATTTTATTTGTAGATTTAGTAACTTTAAAACAGAAAACTGATAAAAACGGAAAAGCAGGTAAAAAGTCAGATCTGGTCAAAGGGTAAAGTAGTAGTGGATGAAAAATGAGGGAAATCGAAGAATGAGTGACAAAATTTAAATATTTGAAAATGATAGATAGAAAAGAAATAAAAATGGTGTAAAGAGGTTTGCACCGTTACAACGCGTTTATATCAGAGTCCGGTTGCACGGAAATCGCCGTATTTTATTTAGTGTTTGATATTTTCTTTCTATTTCAACAGTGACATTAACAAGCAACCAACCACTTACGAAAACATCAGTTTGTCACAGATTAAAGTTTGATGTCCCCCAATGATGGCACAACCTTGCGCTCATTAGGGGAGGGCTATGAGTGGAGTAGGGGAGGTCCAGCAGTGGACTAATAACAATAATGAAGCCTGAAGAAGAAGATGTAAAACCCCACACAGTTTTTTTTAAGTCGATAGACAGCGCCATCTTTGGGATTTTGTGGGAAGGTGGCTTTGAAACTCTCTGATTAAATCAATAGAAGAAACGATGGTGACGTGACAGCGTACACGCCTAATTGTCAAAACGATACCCTGATGCCCTGAGTAAGAGTCCAAATTAAGATGGTATTGTGACTTACAATAGTGGCAACACAATGTTTTCAAATTTAGTCGGGTTATCGTAAGTGTAAAATCTGTGAAGACGTCGTCGGATTAGTTTAGAAAATTGAAATAACTAAAAGATTTTGGTGCAAACAACTTACCCTGGGATATTGTACGATAAATGCACAATGAGGTGAAAAGTGCGTGGTGGCTGCGGGTCATATAGGAAACAAAGAAAACTCAGATTATAATATTGTTACGGGCTAGGGTTCTGGATATGGATGTAAAACGCCAATGACAACTTCTTAGGATTTATTCACGCAGGTTCTGGTCTGCAGGTCTTCACGACACAAGTCCACACGTAGATTCCAATCGCAGGTTCAATCGAAGTCCAATAGTATCGCTGAGGTCGTAGGTTATCGCTCGTATCGCAGGTATGTTCGCTCGAAGTTCTCTCTTCGCTCTTCCAAACGGAACTGACAGGTCGTTTTTTTTTTTTTTTTTTTTTTAACCCTATAAAGGGCACCCTCCGGAGGACACGGGGGAGGGAGGTGGTGAATGCTCATGCATAACAGCACGGACCCGGCCGTGCTGCCAATGTGGGACTCACAAGAAGTGCGCCTACCCACTAAACACCACCTTGGGGCTAGTTTTGGTCCTAAGGACCCCTAAACCGACATCGGAGCGACCCCCTCGAGGCCGAGGACGGGTGCGCAGCGGAGCTCCCTAAATGAAGCGTCCGCTTAGAAGGTTAGCTACGGCTGCTAGAAGAGAATAGTGTCACCACAAGCGGGGACACTAGCTGGCGGGGGCTGTGTCTGCCTGGGACCGAGCCTCTAGTAGGTGGTCCAGTTCAGAACAGAGTTAATCGTGAGGGAGAATACAAATAAAGAGAGGGACCGGGGAGTACGAATTAGTTTAATTAAACGAGACTAGAGAGCATATCGCTATGCTCGGCAAGAGCGATAAGACGCTCAGCGGGGGAGGTGGCGGCGCGCAGCTTGCCCGCCAGTTTAGAGATCTCCGCCAGATCAATATTATTGATGGCAGCACTGATCAGCCTAAGGTCGTCAGCTGTCTGAGACCTATCTGAGGGGGGATTTGCCTGAGTGGCCGCTACGGGCTCGGCTGTAGCGGGGGGACTAGGTCGGGGGCCCCATGCGGGGGTCGGTGGGGGGCTAGGTTTGGCACTGGGGCGGCCTAGGGGTGGGAATGCAGGGGTATTCAGTGCCGGAACTGATTTCCTCTGAGCGAAGGGGGCCTTGGGAGCCTTAGCGGCGGAGGGGCGGGGGGCTCGCGGGCACCCCCGGTAATTGGCCGTATGGCCGGACTGATTGCACAGTACGCAAGCCGGAGGAACTTCCGAGTCGCGAGTGCGCAAGCACTCCGCAGTGGCGTGAGGCTCTAGGCACTTCACGCATCTGGGAGGAGCGGAGCAGTTTGCCGCCGCGTGGCCATAAAGCTGGCAGCGGTGGCATTGGCCGGGGTGGCCCCGCCTATGGGGCTTCTCGACTTTAATATTCGAGAGGCCACAAACTGTGGGAACTCCCGAGAAGATGGAGCGGGCTTGGGGGGAATTGGTGAGTACCACCAAGGCCAGGGGGAAGGACTTCCCGCGGCTACTGTGCATGGGATACACAGCCTCGACGGGATGACCCTGGGAGATAAGGTCATCCCTGATGGCGTCCTTGGATAGTTCCGTCGGAACGCCACGAAGGACAGCCCGCACCTTGCGCTCCTCGGGAAGCGCATAGGTGTGGTAGGGGATTTTATTGAGGGTAAGGAGCTTAGTTAGACTCCTGAAGTTGTCGGTGGTGGCGGTCTCAATGACGATGCTATCGCCAACATTCCGGGCCTTGGTAGTATGGACATTATTGTCCTTACAGAGTTTGGACAGATTGGTCCATGCGGACTTGTCCCGTAGGTACACGGGAGGTGGGGACTTTGCCTTCGAAGGCTGGGGGGAAGACCGTGCGAACGGTCCTGTTGGTACGGGGACGTCGATATCCATGAGGGGGGGTATCGTAGCGGGGGAGGGGGGCGTGGAAGCCGCGGGGGAGGGGGGCGCGGGAACCGCGGGGGAGGAGGGGGCGGCAGAGAAAGCCGCAAGGGAAGGGGGCGCGGAAGCCGCGGGAGAGGAAGGGGCGGAGGCCGCGGGGGAGGCTGAAGTCTCAGAGGACGGGCAGGGAGTCCTTTTAGAAGTGGCAAGCTTACGCTGCCTCTTCTTTCGGCGAGAGACCGAAGTAAAAGCATCGGTGAGGGTGCTAGTTTCGGAGTAGGGAGAGCTCCCTGAGAGGTCGGACCGCGATTTAGAACGCTTCCGTGCGTGGGAGTCCGAGACAGACTCGGTATCCATAAGGGAAGGGGCGTGGGTCTCGGGAGAGACCGGGATAATGACGGGGGCAGGGGGAGACTCAGGAGAGTCCGGGATCGCAACAGGGGCGGGGGACTCAGGGGAGTCCTTCGAGAAGTTTTCGAGAAACAATTTATAGTCGTCCCAAAGGCCACGACTTGTCATGAAATCGACGTACACCGAGAGGCTATGTTGGGGTTCCATAGTGGCAAACGGGGCTGCCGGTTCCCCTGCCAGTGGCAGGGGAGTGGGAGATAACGGAAGTTTAGACGTAATGCCTAGCAATTACGTGACAAGAAAATAGAAAAACAATAGAAGCAAAGCGGGGAGTAATACCTAGTATAAACCTAGGCACTTACTTGACCAGTCCGGCAGGACGGAGTACTCGAACTCTGAAAAAGATAGAAGGGTGTATTAGTATACAGTACGCAAAACTCGCCGGCAATGCACGGGCGCACTGTGCACGCGAGCGAGTGGCCGACAGCGGAGAGGGACGCGCGATGCGACCGCTCTCGACGCTGGTAAACGAACTGTGTGTGACAGGTCGCCGCGGCGGCCGCTATTTATATCCGCCGGCCAGGGTTCTAGAACATTCCCGTAACTAAGTACCTACACTCGGTACACGCGGCAAGGTCGCTCGAACAGTTACTCATTTAAAGAGTTTTGCACCTTACGCTAGTGGACATACGAGTCATTATTGCTTGCAGCGTTTATTGTTTACTAAAACGCAGCATGCGGCGACTATTCGATAGGCTTCCAGAAGGCTCTATTCTAGATGGTTCGGGATAGGACCGCGACAATATGAACTTCCAAAGGTGAGTGTCTAAAACCTATGTTTTCTCGCGTAAAAGGACTGAGGGAAGAAATATCACTTTGAAAATAAACTTCCTAACGACTCGGTAACCAAAATTACCGTAATTGTAGCTTCTAAAACCCTTCTACGCCCTAAAATTAGGAAAATAAACCAATCCATTTGTAGGTTGTACTAGTGATGGCAAAAGCATGGTCGATAAAAATTCGCCTTAGTAGTAGTATAGTCGATACTTGTTCATTACACCTTAGTACTTAATCCATTGTTTATTCTTGTTCAAGTTTTTCCAAATTGATATATGGACGCAATAGCATGCTAAAACGGAGAAATAAGAAGCAGGACAGAAACGACTGTAAACTGCGTACGAGGCACTTTAGACCCGAGTGATTTGGACGAAGAAACTTATTGTGAACACGCCTGAAGGAAGATGTGGTGCCCAAGGTGGACCAGTAAAAATTTAAGTAAGGGTAAGAAAGTAAAACATTTGTTACAGAATATTTATGTGTAACTCTCATAAAACGTTATATATAACTCTCATGCTGTATTGTAAAAATTTAATATATATATATATATTTTTTTACTATAATGTATGAACTAATTTGAACCATTTAAATCCAAAAATCTTAACCCTGTATTAAGATTATTTGTGAGTTGTACTCAATATCAATATTTATTGCGATGTAATTGTTATTTTAATTCTAATTTTATTGTAATTATTTCACAGTTGGACACTGTAACTACATAAAATACGCACAATTTCATGTTATACAAATTCGTCGTGCGGTCTCCACGTTACAGGCTATGCCTAATGTGGAGATCTCAAGCTATCTCACGAAGTACAAATTGTTGCAGTAATGATGTACTTATCTGTGTATATTTCTTTTTTGTACTATTCTTTTACTTGTAATTGGCAAATATCCATTTTTTTTTTTTATATTTAATAAAAAAAAATTTTTTTATTTATCGCTACCTTTTCATATACACTTATGACATGTTTTTACAAAATAGGATGCTCCCAGGAGTTTATTTTGTATTCGAGCATAACGAGAATAACTACGAAAGTTTACAAAATATTTTGTTTACCATACTTCCTTAGTAGTCTTCTACATCCAGACAGTGTACCAGGCACCACAGCGTCCGAGTGGTGCCTTCATCCATTTAATAATTTATCTTTATTTCAGTATTTCTAAATCATAATAAATAAACAGTGTGATGTGAGAATTGATAATATCAAAAAAACAGGCCCTAAATTCCCATTTCACGATGTTTCTTATATTAAGACTTCTACGAGTAAACAATTGGTTTTCCGAACCCCATCAGCTGTTTTATGTTTGTCCTGAATTTAAATCGTACCCAGCAATAATACAAACTACCACAGACTTTCCCACAAAAAAAACATCTCTCGAACAGTGTAAATCAAAGATAGATTAAGAAATCAAAGGATTAAGAAAGGTTGAAAGGTAAAAATAAAATGTCAAATGAATGAACATCAAAGCTGTTAGTTTCACAATTAATAAATTGTGTGGTGATCACCTTATTGCAAAAAATATCTGACTATATAGATGCAAATCGTACCTTACTTCAAAGTATGTAATTACTTATCAGGATCAGTCAATAATGGATGTAGCTTGTAACCCAAATAGCTTTTATAAAGAGATCTAAAACGAAAGTGTTTAAAAGTGGAATATTTTATTATTTAAGTAGCTCTCTTTTGTAGGTACGCCTTTATTAAAAGTTTCTTTTTGTTTTCAGGTCAGTACTGAACATGGGAAATGAGCAAAAATGTCTGTTATCTGCCAATGCCACGGTCATATTCTTCTTTCTTGATCAAATTTACTGAAGACTGACGTAGTGAAGTCATCCGTTCGAAAATTCCTTCGTTGATGACCAGCTTTATCGTCTAAAAAAAATCTGTCAACGAAACTTATTTAAATATCAGAATTGACAACATTTCATTTTTTAGCATACGTATTTTATTGTCTTAAAGGAAACTAGATACAAAATAAAACGACCCATATTTTTTTTATTTTCTGAAACACGCACGTTTTCTTATATTTTTTAAATTTTAAAGTTTAAAATATTTTTACCGGAAGTGACGAATCAACGAGGCTCACAATATGTTTTATTTTGCCTAATATCCTAAAAAAACATAGTTACAAACAAATGTCATTTTAGTATTGCCAGGGCCATGTTAAAAAACAGTTTCTGTATTTTTTTAACATCTGCAAATATGTTTTTCTTTTATACAATTAAATCAGCTTAGTTCAATTCATCATCCCCTATGTATGTAGTTGTTCCTTTTTGTTGAAAAAAATAATATTTTAAAATAAGATAGGTACTTCAATAATGACACTGGAATAAACAACATCAATATTTATATTTTCCAAGTATTATTTTCCTACATATCGTTATCAGCACGAAGCTCTGATGAAATAAACGGGAAAAATATAATTGGTGACGATGTGGTGAAGTTGATTTGTTGTGGTCAAAGAAGAATTTCACAGTTTAAAAGTGAATTTGTTGGTTCGTTGTTTTTGTGAAAAAAGAAGTCGCATGATGGCAACGAGCGGATCCACACTTCGATCCCTGGCTGGGATTACCTTACAAGGTAGACAGGATTACACGGTTTGGAAATTCAAAATAAGAATGTATTTGATACATGAAGGCTTATGGAATTGTATAAACGGGTATCCAGAAGGGGACAAGACTCCCACCAGCACTAAGGAGAGGGACGATGAGATCACACTAGCCAAAATCTGCTTAACTTTGGATGGTCCAGCTATTACACACGTCAGGAAGTGTAGGACAGCAAAGGAAGCATGGAACACTTTAGTGGCAGCTTACGAGGATAAGTCCATGGGTCGTCGCTTAGCCCTGGAACGCAAGCTGTACAGGTACAGTCTTACGGACTTTGAAAATATTGAGATGTACATAAACGCCGTTATGTCAACAGTTCAGGATTTGGCTGATATAGATAAAATTATAGAAGACGCCTCAATAGCAGCGATCTTACTAGGAGGATTAACACCTCGTTTTGATCCATTGATCATGGCCCTGGAGAATTCGACGGCACAGATTACAAGTGAGCTAGTTAAAAGCAAACTGTTGAGCGAATTTTCTAGATCTAACGAACATGATTTACCTGATTCTGGTACGGCTTTACGCGTCCAATACAAGAAATCAAAGAAAAAGCGAGAAGTAGTTTGCTACAACTGCAAGAAGCCTGGACACATCAAGCCGGACTGTCCACTGAACAGGAAGTCCAAGGATGAAGGCAGGGATGTAGTTAAGAAAAACCAACTATCGAGCTTATTTGGAGCGTTGAAAGCTAATTCTGACGAGGAGATCAAATCAGATAAATGGTACGTAGATTCAGGAGCCAGCGCACATATGTCGGGCAGATCAGATTGGCTTAAAGATTGTCGAGAATTTTCAACTGGTCAGGTGACGATCGCAAATAGTGACATTTTAAACAGTGCAGGAATCGGTAATGTGTCTATAACTAATAACTTTATAGCGGAAGGAGGTCATACGATTAACAATATTTCTAATGTAGTGTATGTTCCCAATTTAAACACGAATTTAATATCAGTTAAGAAAGCTACTGAAAATGGTTATAATGTTGTTTTTGATGAGAAAGGTTGTACATTTTATAATGCTAACAACTTTGTCTGTACAGGTGATGCGGTTTTACATGGGTCGTGTTGTGGTGGATTGTACTCTTTGGATTGTACGGTTAGGCCACCCAAAACCTTATCAGCGTTCGAGGTACAATGTGACGTGTCAAGCTTTCGTTTGTGGCACAAACGACTTGGTCACTTATGCCGTATAGGATTACATAAACTAAATAAAAGTAATCTAGGCGTGGAATACTCTGATGTCGATAAGGAACCCTGCATAGCATGTATAGAAGGTAAGCAAGCAAGGGCACCTTTCAAGAAATTATCTCGTAAAAAAGCAACGTCAAAACTAGAGCTTATTCATTCGGATTTATGTGGTCCGATGTCTGATAATTCTTTTCAGGGAAATAAATACGCTTTAACTTTCAAAGATGATTTTACTCGCATGATTTTTATTTACTTTATTTCATGTAAAAGTGAGGTAATGAATAAGTTTTGTGTTTTTAAGTCTATGGTTGAGAGGGAAACTGGTTTAAAAATTAAAACCTTGCGGTCTGATAATGGGACAGAGTATGTTAACAAGGAGTTTTCTGACTACCTGGGGAAGGAAGGTATCAAGCACCAAACAACTGTTCCGTATAGTCCCCAACAGAACGGAGTGTCTGAAAGGACTAACAGGTCAGTGGTTGAGAAGGCGCGGTGTATGTTTTCAGATTGCTCATTATCGAAAGATTACTGGCAGGATGCTGTGGAAACTGCGGTATATTTAAAAAACAGATGTCCTCATAGAACTCTCGACGGAAAGACGCCGTATGAAATATGGCATAATCAGAAACCAAACTTATCTCATTTGAAGGTCTTCGGCTGTCGGGCGATGGTGAAGATACCAGATAACCTTAGGAGGAAATTGGATCCGAAAGCAGCGCAGTATACTTTTGTTGGATATACAGAAAATCCACAGAGTTACTACTTTCGTGAACCAAGTTGTCCAAGGAGGTTAGTGAAGGGAAGAGATGTGGTTTTCTTTGAAAATTCGTTTTCTGACTTGAAACTTAAGAATGAAGAGCCAAATTTCTCATCTTCGCGTGGTGAACCGTTGTATGAACTGGTTCATCAGCAAAGTCCACCAGTTTTAAACGAAGAAGCAAGTGAAGGTGGTACATCTGGTACTCATATCACGGAACCTGATGTTGGGCAGGTAGGAAACACTTCAGATTTCCTAAGTGCTCATGAATCATCGGATGAAGAAAGCCCAGCTGAACAAAATGTAGTACCTGAGGAAAGGTATCCACTGAGGAACCGTGTTGGTAAAAGGTTTGATGAAAACATTATCAGCAATGCAGCAAGTCTCAATGATGCTGATGAGCCTCAAACTTATTCGGAAGCAGTAAGCGGAGACGACAGTGAAAACTGGCATGCTGCAATGAATGACGAGTACAAATCGCTCATGAAGAATAAAACTTGGATCTTGGTGGAAAAACCCAACAAGAAGGTTATTCCATGCAAATGGGTATACAAAATAAAAAAGGACGCTGAAGGCAGACTGATAAAATACAAAGCGATATTAGTCGCCAAAGGATTTAATCAAGTATTAGGCGTTGATTATTACGAAACTTTTTCCCCGGTCGTTCGTAATTCCTCTCTGCGTACACTAATTGCATTAGCGGCAGAAATGGGTTTAAAAATGCAGCACTTGGACGTGGACACTGCATTCCTGAACGGAGACCTGGAAGAAGAAGTGTATATGCAGCAGCCCCAAGGATATGTAGCGAAAGGTGATGAAAACAAAGTTTGTTTACTGAAGAAATCACTCTACGGCTTGAAGCAGACGGCTCGTGCATGGAACATAAAATTAAATCAAACATTATCTGCAATTGGTTTTGTTCGAACCTCTTCGGAACCCTGTGTGTACACGAAAAGGTTTGATAATGAAATCGTACTCCTTGCAGTGTATGTCGATGACGTAGTCTGTTATTATAAAAACGAAACGTCATTTGTCAGTGTGAAACATCAGTTGGAAAAATGCTTTTCATTAAAAGATTTAGGAAAGCTTGATTACTGTTTAGGTTTGAATGTGAAACGCGTGGACGACGAAATACGTGTTAATCAACGGACGTACCTACATTCAAACTATATTATCGCGCTTCAATATGCAGGATTGCAAACACATGTCAACACCTTTGGACAATAATAAATATGAAAAAGGTAAAGAAGCTTGCGATAGTTCCTATCCTTTTCAGAACCTGATTGGATGTCTGATGTTTTTGGCGGTAAATACCAGACCGGATATAGCTTACGCTACGAGCTACCTAAGCCAGTTTAACAATTGTTTTGAGAAAAAACATTGGTTGGCAGCGAAACGTGTGCTACAGTATCTGAAAGGTACTATTGATTACTGTATTACTTACAGGAAGACCGGTACCTACTTGTGTGGTTACACGGATGCAGATTGGGCGAATTGCATGTATGACAGGCGGTCATATACAGGATTTTACTTCACGCTTGCAGGCGGGCCCATCAGTTGGGAGTGCAAGAAGCAACCGACGGTTGCGTTATCTTCGACGGAGGCCGAGTATATGGCCTTAACTAGTGCTTCAAAGGAAGCTACGTTTCTTAGAAGGTTAGTTTTTGAAATTACCGGTAACGCTGATAAGGTTGTTCTATATAGTGATAGCCAAAGTGCTCAGAAAATTGCTCTCAATCCAATCCACCACAACAGGACCAAACACATAGATACTAAGTTCCATTTTATAAGGGAGAAGGTAGCCGAGGGTGTTATAGAGATTAAATATTTGCAAACTGATGAGTTGGCTGCAGATATTTTGACTAAGCCCTTAAGGCGTACCGCACACAGCAGATGTGTCTTAGGCATGGGTTTGACTAAGGACTTTTAGTTATGTTTTTAAGGTCTCTCAGTTATATTTTTTGCTATGTCTATATTTTTTTTTTATTTCCATTGATGGGAGGCTGTTGAAATTGTCAACTGGAAAGGAAAAAATAAAATTTTAAAATAAGATAGGTACTTCAATAATGACACTGGAATAAACAACATCAATATTTATATTTTCCAAGTATTATTTTCCTACACTTTTTTTAAATGCACTTTGTGTTGGCAAAGCCTTTATCTGCGTTCGGAGTGTTTTGGCTGCCAGTTTGTTACTTTTGTAGCTACTTTTTCAAGGTTATTTATAATGTTAAGTATAAAGTATGGTAACCCTGATACTTATGTTGTGTGGCTTGCCTTGCGTAACGTAAACAAACTTTGTGTAGTGTTAAATTTATTTCTCTCTACTCAATTTTGCTCAATCTGTTCACGAAGCAATACTGCAGTTTCATTGGTTTCCAAGTTGTCACATCATCGCCCATAATTTTGTATCGAATAATTACTAAATACACACAAAGTAATTTTAGATCTTGAAATTGACTTTTTTATCGTGGCACAGGCATTTTCACTGAGAGCCATGGTGTGACGTCATCAGCGTATTTTTGTGTTTTTACCATTTTCTCGGAAATGCAACCACAGAAAAAACTGAAATAATTTTTTATGTGCTTTACAAAGCCAAGTCTCGAAATGGTTTTCGAATTAGAGCTCCATATAATTTTGAAATGTTGTCAATTCCTCACATGACACATTAAATTACTGCGTGCATCGAATTACTGAATTATTAGTCGTAATATAATATTGTGATTATTAAATAAGGTTTGCTGGCAACTTTTAGCGACAGATTGCGGCCGAAGATGGATTTACCTAATCAATATTAGCAATAGTATTTTCTTTTTAGAATTTTATTGCAAGATAAACATGAGTATTAAGTTTTGATAACTTTTTCAATTAACTTATAATACAAGGTCCTAGCTCGATCTGTATTTTTACTAAATGTGAGCTAGAAATGTAACGTCAATATAATACGTCGTCACGGATTTTTTTCTGAAGCATAGGCCTTCAGCAAGAAATTCGAGACAGAGTATTATGTTGAAGTTGACGAATATAATTATAATTATGCTATTTTGTGTGAAAAAGTGTTGCTTTTCCAATTATTGTTACTTATTTTATTAAAAACTTGTATACAATACAATTTATTTTAATTTAAGATAAGAACATTATTTATTGTACACCAGGAAAAAAACAAACAAAACATAATTACAAAGATACAGTACAATAATTAATTCAAGAGTCTTCATTTTTCAACGTTTCTATCGATATCGATGGAGAATTAGGCCCATCCCTAGTCGGTAGCGTTTGACAGTAAGGCATGTACGCACCTTGAAATCGGTGCATTGATAAACGTAGTGCCATCTCTTTTTTTCTTACGGAAGGTTGGTTAGCGAAAGCAGGACAGCATTACTGTCGAAGGTTTCTGCTAAGTTACTGCTACCCCTTGCTTGAGCCAAAGCGGAGCTTAAATGTTCAGTCTGGCGTCACGCACGTCAGTCAGTATGGTTAGGGTTAGACTGCAGGCAGACTGATTGCCTATTCAGTTTCAGTTGACTGATAGACAAGGCTGACGGATATTCGAATATTCTGATGCTTCATCGGTCTGGCATCAATCCGAGCTTGATCAAGGTCACGGTCTGAACTGACGCCAGACTGAACATGTAAACTCCGTCTTAAAACGACTAACTTAAAACAACATAACATTAGTAGAATTATTAACATAACCTACACCAGCTTCATCTACTCTTAGAGTATAAACTACTACGCATCTACTTAGTAATTATTATGTATTATTAATATAATGCATATTTATGGCTTTCTTTCATAAATTCTTTTGTTGTATGATAGCATTTTTAGTAAGAAATTCTTTTAGTTTATTTAAAAATATATTATATCTTGTCTCGTCTAAAATTAAGATTTCGTAAGAAAAGTTCGAATGAAATATATTACTTACATTATGTACCTAAATGCAAACGCGAAATACCCTACCGGTGATGGCGAATATCTAGGAGTTTGCGTATCCCACTTTGAGACTGCAGTCTGATTAGTCTAATTTAATTCCGTAAAGACGTTAATTAGGTCATTGAATTTTAAGTAGCATAATTCGAGATTCATAAATTAATAATATTTACAGAACTCTTCTATTTTTTGGGAATAAGTATGATTTCGACTTTCTATCCTTCGACCTTCTATTCGCTTCGCATAAACGAAGGTATAGTCTGTTAGCTTTTAGAATATTTCCCGGCAACTATCGGATAGAACCGGATATATTCGTGTAATAGAAATATCGGAACTAATGTGACACTTAATTTCGAGCATTAGTAGTATTACACTCCTGTGCTTTCGGCGAAAACCGAAGCCTACTCTAGAGCCCGAAGTATATTCTAAAAGCTAACAGACTATATGTAACTTACTTGTGATTAGACCGCCGTCTGTACTCTTAGGCCGTAATATATCTGTGTAATTTCCTTTTTTTATGTACCATAAAACTTTTTATTGTGAAAACGGGAAACACAATATTTTTTTAAGAATCAGGCAAATCTGATTATTAGAGATCCATATGCCAAGCAATACCATTACTAGCTGAATCGTTAATACGATGTCTGTATGTGTGTATGTTCATCTGTCTGACCTATAAAAGACTCTTAATATATAGGTTGAGTTATTACGAAACCCGTATAATTAAATTAAATTAAAAATTGTTACGGTGCTGTTGGTGGTGCTTAAAATACTCTGATACCAGTCTTCTACCACCAGACTCATAGTTCGACGTTTTCTAATAGATACGAGTATATTTTTATCGTTCACAGCTCTGGTAGTGGAGCGATAGAACGCCTGCTTCAATCGAGAGGTCGTGGGTTTGAATCCCACATGTGCCAATGACTTTTCTAAGTTATGAACATTTGTGAAATTATAGTAGCAATAGCAATACTACTCGTTAACCGTGAGGAAGCCCTAGAACTAAAGTTTTATTATACCTCAGCGCTTGTTACGTATGATGGCTCGACTATGAGGCTAAGTGTGGAAATCTCAGGTTTAACTAATTAACTAAGTGGCGACCGCCTGGGCCCCAAACTTGGCTTGGGGCGCAAAAAATAAACATAGCTTGCTTTAACCCGGTCATAGTCATTTTACCTCATAGTGTTTATTAATCATTTATAGCTTTATTTTGGTGATTTAGATTGTGAAAATTGTGTAAACAGTTATAGATAATATACAGATAATATAATAAGTGTTAGGGAATGAGTAATCAGTGAAAATAGTGAGATAAAGTTCAAAGTAGTGTCTAAATGGCGTGGATAATGAAATTCATCTCGTCATTTGAAAATCATGTAAGTTTTTACTAGCATAACAACTTATGCAGATTCTAGTGATATGTAACACTTATTGAATAATGGGGAGTTTTTCTTTATGCGTATTAAAAAAAAAGTAGTTCTCAAGAAGTGTGTAGATGGCGCTGAACTGACTACGTTACTAGCCGTGTCTTATGATTTGAGACGATTGATAAACATTGATTGACTAAATATTGTTATTTACATAATGTAAGTTTCGTTTTATGATTTCAAAAATCCTAGAGAAATAATAAAAAAGTAATGTGGTTTTCCGTACCTTGCAGTAACTTACCAAGTTCAGCGCCATCTATCCAGCGACTAGGGAAGTATTTAGAAAACAATGGAAAGAAAATCCCTCATCACGAAAGTACCTACACTTTCTCTAATTTTAAAAGTTGTATTGTATCTTTATTTCATGCATTTTATTCTATCTTGCTAGTGTAAGCGCATCACGAAACTTATTAATCCATAGACAATCAAGCATCCCTAAATTTGTTCTGTGATGACAATAGGTAGTATCTCTTTAGTCTGTAGAAATGCGTGCAGTGGAATAAATGACATTTTGTTCGTTCGTTGGTTTCAAAAAGTTCAAGTAATGTTACATTATTTGTTTGCTTGTAGCTTTCATCTTATTATTATCATCAGTTAGTTATTATCAAACGAGGCTATGAATATAGTGTCTCCCTTCCCAACAAACTTTTGTGTTAAGAATGTAATCAGATATAATATTAGCGTGTGTATTGTGTAAGTGCTACAGAAACAATGTCTGACAGTGATACTGATAGTGGCTGCATATCATCTGTAAATAATGTATTTGGGTACCCAAATGAAAGCACCGTAAGTAAATATACCTTGGAAAAATCAGCCGCAGACCAAGGACCTCTTGCATCCCTCGTTGGTTATTTCATTATTCACTGCATTCTGTCAACAAACGGCGTAAGCTCCCTGCAGGCGGGCAGTCGGCTTTTATACTAAAGTATAGCAAGGTATAGCTCCCATACAAAATCTAAGCTGTTGCATATATTTTAGTTTACATGCATTATGCTCCCAGACACGCCAGATATAAAAAGCATTCATAATAATAAGAAGCATTTCCCCTTTTCATCTTCGTGAATTTGAAAATTAATGATTTTTTAACTAGGTACGGTCCTATTTGCGCTTTTTACTGGAGATGAGATGGTAAACTTTTTCCACTTTAGCTATTATATCAAAATTGTTGAAATGATTAATAAACAAAAATCTGGTGTCATACTTGAAGTCAAATTACCCGCTCACATATTGTCAATAATGTTTCAATAATAATAATAGCAGGGAAAATCTACAGAAGACATTGTAACCTTTCTCATGGGCATTATTTCTAATCACCTGGATAAAGGACACAGCTGTATCTGCATCTTTTTAGATCTAGCAAGGGTGTTTCACTTTCCACTTCAGGCCAGATTGTGAGAATGTACACATTCACCAGCTACTTGCTGAACAGAAACCAGTGCATCAAAATTATTGAATAATATAAGCGGGCTAAAACTTAAGTCTTTGAATTACAACAGGACAGCATTCTTGGTCCCAACCTTTTTCTGCTTTATGATGATATTACTTCACTTATATTGCAGAACTGACATAATGTGACACATACAACACATAATTTTTCATGATTACTCTTTGTTGAAGGTTACTAAATTAGTATGAGGGCTGCTACTTATGTATGCGGAATAGAAAAAATAAACAAATGTATAAGGCTAAATATGCTTTTATTGTTTTTCAAAGTATTCTCCACTATGATCGATGCACTTTTGCATTCGATGAAACCAATTTGTAAAAAACTTTTCCACTCTGATTGAGGTATCTCGAAAACGTGCTGTTTGAACGCATCTACGGCATCTTCACGGGTCAAAAATCGTTGACCACGTAATTTATTCTTTACATTTGGGAATAAATAGAAATCATTGGGAGCCAAATCAGGGCTGTACGGTGGATGACCCATCAATTCTATTTTTTGACCATCCAAAAATGTAGTTGTTTCCTGAGATGTATGACAGCTGGCATTGTCATGGTGAAGTATGATTCTGCGTCGCTGGTCGTTTTGGCGTATTTCTTCAAATACTTCCGGCAAACAAATGGTCGTGTACCACATGGCCATTAATACCAAAAAAGCAGGCCACCATTTGCTTTACAGTGCTTTTTGCACGAGCCACTTTCGTAGGGTTCGGCTCATTTTGAAACACCCAAACTGTTGATTGTTGTTTAGTTTCGGGATCGTACGCATAGATCCAGGATTCGTCACCTGTGTAGATATTATAAACAGATTTTGAGTCGCCTCCGTTGAATTTTTTTAAGGTTTTCTTGCACCATTCGATGCGAGCATCTTTTTGATCCTGAGTTAAGTTGTGCGGGATCCGACGCGAACAAATTTTTTTTACAGATGTTCATGTAATATCCTATGAATGCTCGTCATACATATGCCCAGAATAGCCTCTATCTCGCGATACGTAACATGGCGGTCTTGCATTATTAGCTTTCGCACAGCTTCCATATTTTGTGGCACAACCACCGATTTCGGGCGACCTTCTTTAACTTCGTCCGTGAGCTTACTGAGTGCTTAGTGCGAGTTTGACAGATCCAATCGAATAACTTTACTACCGCGTTAATCGAGCATTGACTAGTAAGTATGAGTAAGTTAACCGTTCGAACTGGCAAAACGCTGTCACAGTACAACACGCACTCGCGTTTAATCGTGTTTTGGCTGGTAAACGTGTTCACTTCTCAACGTAAACCATTACAACTCGCACTCAGCAATTTTAATTTCCATACTTGTCGCTAGGTGGCGCTTCCTCGATGCCATAGAAATATGAGTTTACGTTAACGCGATCGAGTAGTTAAAAAACTCGCACTAAGCACTCTGCGCCCGCGATTAAACTCACTAAACCACAGTCGTTTTTGATGGAGCTTCACCACCAAAAGTCGAAGTTAATTGATCTACGCACTGTTGTTGCGTTAAACCACGTCGAAAATCGTAATAAATCATAGCACGAATATTTTCACGAGTGAGTTCCATTTTTTCAGCGATATGACATTTTAAACCCAACAAAAACAAAACACTAACGTATATAAGAGAAAAACATTAGTGGCCAGTATTTAAAAAAAGAACGGATTGGAGCATGGAGGTCAGACATTGCGTTTAAAATTATTGGAATCCCAGATTCCGCATACATAAGTAGCCTATTGTATGAGACTGCTTATTTCAAATTAATAATTGAACTCCAATCTTAACCTTCAATAGATAAAAGGTTTGAAAATACGTGATATATCTATTTTGTATGACAGGCATATTATTATTTGATCATATACATAAATAAGCCTTTATTTCTTGACTTTTGCTTACTATAAAACTAGTTTTAAACAGTTCATGTTGTCACTGGCACTGAGACTCGTTAAATTGTCACTCGACATAGGCCTCCTCCAGTTTTCTACGTCGCCCTATCCAATGCTGCTCTTCGGAAGTTTGGTGGCAAATCATCCTCCCATGACCGAGCGGTGGTAGCGGAGCGGTGTAGAACGCCGGCTTCTTAATCGGGAGGTCGTGGGTTCGAACCCCGTCATGTACCAGTGACTTTGTTTTCTAAGTTATGTACATTTGTGAAATTATAGTAGCAATACTACTCGCTGACGGTGAAGGAAATCATCGTAAGGAAACCCTAGTGTCTGAGGTGTTAGCGTACCTCAGCGCTTGCTACGTAAAATGGCCCAACTATGAGGCTAAGTGCGGAAATCTCAGGTCTAACTATCATCCTCCCATAGTAGCTCAGTGGGAGAGCGCTGGCACGGTTAGCCAGAGGTCGCGAGTTCGAATCTCGGCATGGGTGGAATTTTTAGCCTCTAAATAGGTTTTTAAAATTATTTTCTTTGTAAAGTATATATATAATAAGAATTTTTTTTTTTTTTCTTCTCCGTATCTGCCATCAGCCCATGTTTGGCTATAATCAGATGGTTTCTGGGTAGATCTGGCGTTAGGAGTATAGTCATTGAATTTTTTACTATACATCCTCAGTAGCTTCGTCATCAATGACGTGTTTTCGCCTCAGTCGCCTGACATTGTGTCTGGTATCAAGCAGTGCAGCAGCCAGTGGATTCTTGTGATGGGCCAGTCGTTCTTTATACCTAAGCCCATACAATTTTAGTTCCTCAACCACTGTAGGGATCTCAAGGTATTCATGTATCTCATTATTCCTGGTATACCACGCTGCGTTGGAGATAGATCGTAATATTTTATTTTGCGCACGCTGTATTACGAGAAGATTTGATTGACATGTAGAGCCCCAAATTTGGCATCCATACGTCCATATAGGTTTTAAGATCGCATTGTAGACCAAACGCTTGTTGGAGAGTGACAGGTGAGATCCCCGCCCCAACAGCCAGTGTAGTTCCTTGAATCGAGTGTCCAGCTCCTTTCGTTTAGCCTTGACATGGTGCTTCCACGTCAGTCTACGATCAAGGTAGAACCCGAGGTATTTGACACTATCTTTGTGTGGGAGAATTTCTCCACCTAGGCTCACAGGTGGACAGTCACCTCTTCGTAACGCAAAAGTAATGTGGGTGGATTTTGCGGTACTGGTTTTTATTCTCCACTTTCTTAGCCATTTCTCTGTTTCGTCAAGTTGAAGCTGGAGGTTGATTGAGGCTTCATTTGCGTTTTCATTGCATGATAGTATTGCAGTGTCGTCTGCAAAGGTCGCCGTGACAGCGGCAAATGACTGAGGTAAGTCAGCGGTGTAGATGTTGTAGAGGATCGGCCCGAGAACTGAGCCCTGTGGGACACCAGCTTCGCACTCTAGAAGTTGGGACCTGGCTTCCCTTTGCTTAACTTGAAATAGTCTGTTTGAGAGGTATGATTCTATTATTAAGTAGAATGTATGTGGCAGCATAGTCTTGACCTTACACAGTAGTCCCTTATGCCAAACCCTATCAAATGCTTGTTGAATGTCTAGGAAAGCTGCTGAACAGTACTTTTTATTTTCAAGACACTCTCTGACTGTTTGATAAACTCTGTGTACTTGTTCCACTGTTGAGTGACCTTCCCGGAATCCAAACTGGTGGTCTGGAATCGCTTCGACAGAACTTAGTGCAGATTTGAGCCTTGTGCTAAACATCTTCTCCCACAGCTTTGAGAGGACCGGCAACAGGCTAATGGGTCTATACGACGCCACATCATTGGCTGGCTTACCGGTTTTATGCACCATGTTTATTTGTGATATTTTCCATAGATCAGGGAAGTAGTTGTTCCTGAGGGTCGCGTTAAATATTGACGTCATTAGGACTAGGGCCTTTTTCGGTAGTTCTTTAAGGATTCTTGGAGTTATTAGGTCGAATCCTGGGGCCTTTCTAGGATCTAGTTTGGTTATAATTTTCTTTACTTCTCTGGGCGATGCAGGTCTAACTGGTAGGTCAAGCTGAAATGGTTGATTTAGAATTTCGTTTATATCCGTTTCATCAGTCCCTTCGTTAGGCTGAAAGGTTTTTGCGAGGTGATTGGCAAATGTCTTCGCTTTTTCAGAGTCTGTTCGAGCCCAATCTCCATTTTCAGTTCTTATGGGGGGAAGTGTCTGCTGGGGTCTTTTAAAGTTTTTTGTGGCTTTCCAGAGAAAGTGTGTACCTTTTGACATTGGTGAGAGGCTTTCAAGATGTGTTTTTAGGGTTTGATTTTTGTGTTCGTCTATGAGAAGTTTTAGATCCTGTATTGCACTGTTCAACGCCGTCTTATCTAAAGCATGGCGACTAGTTTGCCAAACTCTTCTTAATCTGCGCTTCTCTTGTATTTTAAGTTTGATTTCTATTGGAATATTACAATGTGTGTCATGTTTATTATCATCTGGTGGAGTGCATTTCCAAGCGGCCACTTGGATAGTGTTTGTTAAATGCTTGCAGGTGTCTTCTATTTCATCTTCAGAGTTAAGGGACAATTTCAGGATCAAGTGTTCATTGACATAATCTCTAAAGCTGGACCAGTCTGTTTTCTTGTTTGTCAAGCGTTCGGGCTTTTCGATCACTATAACATTTGTGCTGACTGTAAGGATAACAGGTGAGTGATCCGATGAGCCATCTAGATTGGGCTCTACCTTGGTGTATAGGTAGCCAATGCCCTTTGTGATGAAGAAGTCCAGGAGATCGGGAAGCTTTTTTGGATCTGAGGGCCAGTATGTGGGTTCTCCTGTCGACAGTGGAAGAAGGCGGTTTATGTCCATAGACTTTTTCAGTTCTCTACCCCTTGTTAGCGTGTTGCGCGAGCCCCAGTACACATGTTTAGAATTCCAATCACCCCCTGCTATGAATCGTTTGCCTAGGGTCTGGAAGAAGTTGTTAAACATTGTGTCTGTGATCTTGTGTTTTGGCGGACAATACACTGCGGCGAGAGTGATGGAGTCACTTTTATCATCTAAGGAGATACAGGTAGCCTGGAGGTGTTCTTCCTGATATGCCTCAAGAAGTGTGTGCTTAATATTTTGCTTAATTATCACCGCAGACCCTGCATGAGATTTTCCATCTGGATGTGGTGTGAAGTAGATACAATAGCCATTTAGTTTCAATGTGGACCTGCAATTCATGTGGGCTTCGGATATTAGGAGTACATCAATTTTATTAAAGTTCAGAAAACATTCCACTTCCTGTGAGCTACTGAGAAGTCCGTTGATGTTCCAAGTCGCAACTCGCATGGACGTCATTTTGAATTCGATAGCAATTTAGTGATAACCCCCATCAGGGTAGTTATTTGTTGAAGTAGGGTATCTATTTTCTCTGTTTGCTTTAAAATTATGTTCTCAAGGATTTCATACCTATCCTTTTGTTGACTTTGTGTAGGCTCACGTAAAATGGTAGGGTCTTGTAGGGTAGTCGAGTACAGTTGCGTCTGGTCTCTTGTAGGTTTTAGTGCAGGGAAGTTCTTGTCGCTTATGACGTTATTATTATGTTGGATTTCATTACGAGCCCTTGTATAAGGGTGTCTGTTTTTTCTTTTCAGTATCTCCTTATAAATTTCACATCCTTTATAGTTCGCTGGGTGTTCACCCAAGCAAAGAGCACATGTGGCTGGTGTATTTCTGTCTTTCTTGGGACAGTCTGATGTTTTGTGGTTATCTCCACATTTAACGCATCTAAATGGGCGCATGCAGTAATTTTTTGTGTGGCCATACTGTTGGCAGCGTTGGCACTGGACAATTGTTTTGCGTTTTCTAGGATCTTCTATCTGTATAGCTTGGTGGTAAATGAACTTGATTTCTTTTATTTTCTTATTGTTTTCACATTGTTCAACATTTACAAAGAAGGTTGAGGTGGGTTGTTTGTTTGGCCCATGTCTAGCGTTGATGATTTGACCAACCACTTTATTACCACTTTTTTCTATTTCTTCCGCAATATATTCAAGGGGGGTGCTGTAGTGTAGGTTTTTAATAACAAACCTGTAGGGTCTTTGATCTTTACGGGTAAATGTATGGCCTATGAGACCTTTTGATCTTATCAGATCAATTGTTGTTTTGTAGGCCTCTACTGATGCAGTAACTATGCGTATCTGCGTTTTGTTTATTATTTTTAGGCTGAAGCAAGTGGGGCTGATTGCAGCTTCAATTAGTTTTGATAATTCGTTGATATTTTCTATACCATAAAGGATGATTGGTGGTGGTTTATTGACCTTTTTAGTTACATTTCCAGGTTCATCAATGTCATTAACCGGTAGTCCATCAAAGCTGTTTGAGGTGTTGAGCTTTTCTGGTGTTGGAGATTTTGATAAGCGTCGCTTTTTGTGTCTGGGTTGAGGAACTTTTTGCCATTCCGGTGGTTTGGGCAGTGATTGACTGACTGTCGGTTCATGTTCAGATAGTGGCTGATGTATCTTGGATAAGTCAGTCAATGAGGTAGTTCTAGTCTTGGTATGGAACAGGCTTGGGTGAAATATTTGTTGTGCCAGTATTTTTTGTTTTGGTATTGTACACTTCTTTTGTTGTAGGTCTGATGATGATTCACCAGTAGTATCACCCTGATCAGGAGCCTGGTTAGCCACTCCTGTCATTGTGATGGTAGAATTTCGTTTTTCTTTTTATGGCAACATTGTGTTAGTGTCACTTTGACAGATTAGGAAGGTGGAAGTAAAAAGATTTTTTGTTCCCCGTCAGGTGCTAATTGAGGGTACTTTAAAAAAAAATTAAGTAATCCTTTAGTTTCGATTAAGATTTTCATCAGAATCTGCACTGTTTATGTTGAGATAACGATATCACAATAAGTTTGGCACTGAAGCTACACTTTGAAAGTTTTTTTAACACTTTGGTTCACTGTTTTCACATAAATTAGGAATATCTTTCGCCTAGCTGTTGTTAGCCAAGTGACAGTTGACACAGATCCATATAATAAGAATAAACACAATAAATTGTTTTACGTGACGAAATTTTTCATGTTGTCCACTGACGTCAATGCCGCTCCTCCTATTCAGGATTACAACTCTATTAGGGAGTATGTTTTAACTCTACCCCAATACCATCATTTGGGAAGTAGAAATACAGTAGAAAGCAAACTGCAAAAAAATACTCAATGAAATCTAATTTCTTTAACTATTTTTACCCAACTGCGGCGGAGCCCAAAAGGAGGGTAATGTGTTTAGCTCATATATATGTAAGTGATCCCAGTACTCTCAATGTTAGGAGGCTTTTTTTACATTAGACTAGTGGCCTCAGTACATACGTCAGTAATAAATTCTGCCAACTAGGTATGATGATATGCTCAAGAAGAGTCCCACACTTGGTAAAGATGTCGTTTGCACAACATTTCAGATTCTACCTTTTTCCGCGAATATATAACAAAATGTACAAAAGGAAAACATTGTGAGGAAAACTGAGTGTCTGAGGTGTTCAAATACCTCAGCACTTGAAATTCTCAATCCGCGGGGAACATGCGCTTTAACTAAGCCCGTACTCACTCTCTCTTTGAAAGAAGACCTGTGTGTCCTGCAGTTGGATAGATAGATAGAGAACACTTTATGATATTTTCTTAAACTAAGAGTACAGACGGTGACGGGACATCGGGACAGACTCGTATATGGGCTGCATAAAGAAAATAACAAAATGGTATATTTAAATTTGTGTTATTGATTACTTACGTTTTTTTGTTCACATTTTCATTTAGCTTGTAAGATATAATTTTCTATTGCCGTATTTAAAAAGATAAATTATTATTTGCATCTCCCACAGGACAGTCATTACGTGGTGTGGGGTCTGTACGATGTTGATGATATGATGTTACATTTTATACAAAAATAAACATTTTTATGTTATCTTTTATAACATGATTCAATTAAATGACCATATTATGTCAGTTGGTCTTTAATCTAGCTTTACGGCCCTTACATTCTACCTACAAAGTACTGTGCAATGTGTTCTTTGTTTTAATATTTTTTTTATGTTTAAGTACTTTACTGTATTCACTATTTTCTTCGTATTTAACAGACGGTTCGAGTCAGAGGACCCCATGTCGACAATACCCTGAACTTAAATTTGCACACTAACTCGCTCCTAGCGCCGCGCAATATGGAGCGCCAACGCCTCACCAACTCGTCTGTGCAGCCGCGCAACTTACAGTCGTCATTTCGAGGGTTCGCTCAGAGCTCAATGATTGGTGGAAGAGGGCCATCTCCAACAAATAGCATGTATAAGTCATCATTTCGAGGTTTTGCTCAGAGCTCAATGATTGGTGGACGGCCGCCATCTCCAACAAATAGCATGTGTAAGTTTTTGATAATCCAATTACTTAAATAAATTAATCCAATTTCAGAAGATTTTAAACTAATCTAAGTATTTTGCATTTCAGGTTCAAATATGAGCACCTCCGAATCTATAGTAGCAGCACTGAAGAGTGGTAGATTTAATAAACATGAGTTACTTAACATGTCTGAAGCGTTCAACAAGTTAATGAAGGGCCGCATACGCAAGAGAATGGCACGGAGACGAAACAGGAAATTGTTTCTCAAGGGAGCGAGAAGACAGTCCGGCTATGACTCTGGGGAGTTAGGGAGTGACTCATCCATTAGCAGCGATGACTGTCGTTCCACAAAAACTGGAATTACAGCCATCAATGGACGAAATCGCTCCTTTTACACAAACTCAAAATGTGGCAGGAGCAGTGATGATGCTTGGTCAACTCACACAGATGTAAATGAGCTACGTAGAACAATTAAGGATAAAACCTTGTATAAGGACAGCACTGATAGTTTAAAACAAGATTCATTCAGAAACATATTTCGCTTAGGACCGAGAAATAATACTAATGCAAGTATCAATAGTACACGAAGCGCCACAGTCCAAAATATGTTCCAAAAAGACAGATTTAAAAACAGTTTTCAGTTACCATCACAAAGATTTGCACAATCAAAATCTGTGCTTCCAATACCTGAAGAATGCAATGAAAACAAGCTTCAAATGAAGAACAAAGCACCAGTACAAAGCAACCACCAAAGAGTAACAAATAATAATGATAATAACCCAACTGACAGTGAAAAAGATGACAGCATATTTTCAGAAGTGACAGACCCTGATAACAGTATCCTAAGGCACCCACAATCTCAAAGAAAACGAAACCTGAATAGTTCAGATGATTCCATTGGATCGGAAAATAAGAAGTCAAAACTATCTTCACCAAAAAGCAAAAATAAAGAAGTTACAGTGGCACCAGTCCCAAAGGAAACTTGCAATGATTTTGTGTTTGTTAAACCAGAAGCGCCTGTGCGAAAATTGTGCAACATAAAAAAGCAAGATATGGCTGAGCCATCTACTGTTGATAATGTGGATAAAATAAAACATAAAACGATCTACAAACCACTATCACCGATCAAAAAACCAACACAAGAACGAACATCAATAGATGAGCACTCGGCAACAATGCAGACCTCAACCAGTGAAGTCTCGATGAGACCAAGTTTTCTGAAGCGAAAACTGTTCACACAAACACTTGATGTAACTGAGAACAAAAATAGTGCAGAAAGTTCCCCCTCTGTGAGCCCAGCTAAGGGTTACAGTGAGATTCCTAAAGAAAAGAACAAAGCTCGAAAACTGGTCATCAGCCAGTCTTGTCTTAGCAGAGATATTCCCAGTGATGAAAACAATCTTCTTGACCTGATACATAAAATAGTGCCACGAGACCGCATGAATGTCACGACAAATACAACTCAGAGAATAGACATACGCCCACAAATCACTGAGACTAATGTTAAGAACATTAACAATGATGAAGAAAAGGAATCTGAAAAATGGGACATCACTGCCATACTATCCCAGTGTAAAAATGATGATCACAGTGACACATACACTGACGAAGACATATTTGTGGTACATGATAAGAAAGAAACAAAAAAGCAAAACACAAAAGAGACTACTGCCAACAAATGTTATGCAGAGACAGTAGTTTATAAGTCTTCCATAAAAGAGAGAGTACCTGTAGATAAATGCACTGTAGTGTTAGAAAAACTGAGTGGAACCAAGGACTTAAATGTGAATAAAAGTAAGTAAATGTTAAAAACTACACATGGGCCAACTAATCCGATGAGTATGAGGTTAGAGGTTGGGTTGCTTAATGATCAAGTTGGCTCATGTGTTAAGCTCGCATAAGAGAGATCATTTAATATATGTACCTATATAATAGTATATAGGTACATATATTTTCATACTTTCTATTTATATGAATAATTGTTATATTTCAGAAGCAACCAACCAAACTCTTTTTAACTATGCACATGCATTCTGGAACTGCGACAGCGAATCAGAGAGTCAAGATACTCCCAAACAACATAAGAAAGAATCAAATGGTAAGTTTCCAATAGTGTTGTACGATGTACAATGTACAAAGTCCATTATTATAAAGTGAGCATTGGTAACAAGTATCATCAATCCGTATTTCATTTTTCAGGTAATGCTCAAACTAAACAGAGTTATGCAAATAAAAGCAAAAATTCACTTGTTAAAAATATCAAATCTGTTCTGGAACTCACTAAATCAAGCAATGATGCTAGTTTATCTATAGAGGATATTGGTAATAATATCGAAACATTGACAGTCAATAGGAGTCTACGTCTCAAAGCGGCGAAAGCTTTGAAAGATAAGAGAACAAATTCGCCCAAACCCTGCAGACGAGAGGAATTGCAACAGAGCGTTTGCAATACAATTAAGAGAGGCAAATCTGGCAGAGACCAATCTTCTTCCTCTACGAAGAGGTCGCACTGCAAGAAATTGGTCAAAAGTAAAGGAGATAATACGAAACTCACTGAGAAAGTACAAGAAAAACCTAAAAGTAATCCACTATCTAAAAAGAAAACTGTCCTCGCGAACCAGGAAAACTGCATTGGCAATAAAAGTACGCAGAACATGACAAACAAGACTATCGCTTCACTGACTTATTTAAATAAAGATGATAGTGAATCGCCCCATCTAGACTTTACTAAGAGAGGTCGCGGTCGACCAAGAAAATTGAGTAATGCCGCGAATGCTACTGTGCCAGGCTTACAAAGTTCTCAGACATCTGTATTGAAAATTTCAAACAAAGGTGACAGTGAATCTCCACATTTAGACTTTACTAAAAGAAGACGAGGTCGACCACAGAAACTGAGCAATGTTGCTGGTAATTATGGAATTCTTCTTGGGAAAAAACCCATTTTGGGAAGGAACGCGCAATAATTCCGGAAATCTTCCCATAATTGGTTTTTAAATGTTTTTACTGTGTCCATTGAATAAAACAACTCGTTTTAGCATCGCGTTTATTCTTTAATAGTTTGACGACTGTATACGGTAAGACGTGAAATCTTTGGCATAAACCGGTTTAGGTTTACAACGCCATTTTGTATGATTACTCATAATTTTAAAATCGTTAAAATCTTAAAAAAAGCTATTTAGAGGCTAAAAATTCCACCCATGCTGGGATTCGAACCCGCGACCTCTGGCTATCCGTGCCAGCGCTCTATCCAACTGAGCTAATGGGCGACTCACCGGCATCAGTGAAAGGATGATGGGCACAAATGTATGGAACCTGGTCCTGGCACCAATCGGAATGAGTAATACGTCGTTGGAAAGGTATTTTTTTGTAGAATAAGAATAATCGAAGCGCTAGTCCCGATTTTCTGTCCAATTTGAGTAATCATACGTTAAAAGTTTTTTTTTATTTAATTTTTTTTCTGTTGTTTTAATTCTTTTTGATATTTTTTCGACATTGTATATCGATTTTAATTACAAATGATCAGCATTGATTATTATATTATCATTGTTTGTTTATTATCGAAGTAAATAAAACAAGTTCAGAGTAAGTTTTATCGTTTAATGTGTTTCATCCATGATAATGTTATTTAAAAATAGTGCTGGTTCAGTAAAACCTTCATGTCTAGCATATCCTAAATACCACACAATAGATATAATATGCGCACAGGAACCTATCGTGCGGCGTCCTGTCAAACATGTGCAATAATGTTGTAATATGTTTCTACTATTTCTGTCTAATAATATATAGCAAAAATATTGTTTTGATCGTACATGTCGGGACTGTATGCGTGCACGCAACAGCCACGCATCTTCGTGGATCCCATATTCATGGATATCCTCCAAAGCAGCTTCTCTATAAGTTTCTATAAGATATAAGCCGTTGTTGAGGTGCTCGCTGCAATATGATTTTGCCAGTTTTAACTGATATGTCCCCAATGACAGCAAAATCACGTCCTGTTCCCTCAATCGTGGAAAGTCTTGAATGTCATTTGCTTCCAATCTCTGGAAATTGGCTCTTCTGTTGTTTAATCTTTTTGCTTCTACATAATCATATAACACGTTTGGGGTTTGCCTTCTTTCAACAATTTTTTGTAAAAAAGCTTCTGCGTGTTGGCTATCGACAATAGGCCTGTGGAAGTGATTTGTAATTGCTGCTGCAATCATAAAATCCCCGAACATATTAGGCATTGTGTTATTAAAATATTTTTGGCGCAACAGCTTGAAATCTCTTTTGAAACGCCCGTTAACCACTTCCACTACCCATCGGCACATTGTCACCAGCCGGGAATCATTTGCTTGAGAAGTCGTGAGCTGCGACTCTTCCCGGTTCTTCGTCGGGGGGACGTGAAATTCGTAGCCACATGCTTCTATATGCTGCAGACTATCCCTGAACCCGCGGTCCAAAATAAATACGTCATTCGGCTGAAGCAATATATGAAGGGGATTTTCCTCGTCAGTCATTAAGTCGCTCATTATCTGCGCATCAGTTTTTGTTGCAGCGTATGGTCCTTTAACATCTATAATGTATCCGTCAGTGGTTACGATTAAAAATGGTTTCAACAAGTTTTGGAACTTGTGTAAACTGTAGGATTGCCTCTGAAACAAAAAGTTTGAACTCTTGTATATATAAATATACGTACCATCGCAAATAATAATGGCTTTATTGTTGTCTTCATTTCCATACAGTGCTTTTGGAATCCTCAAGTTTCTCTCCAATATATCTTCTCTATTCATGTGATCCACTCCCAAGTGTCGCACAACGTAGTCAGTGCTAAGACACTCTCGTGCGATGGCCAACTGGCGTTCGAGTTTTCTCCGAGACATGTTAAACAACGTCGCAAGTCTCGCGTTGGGTTCTCCTGTGCGTAGTTTCGTTAGTAAAATGCCCAAAGTGGTTCTGGGATCTGCACTTCTATTTCTTAATAATGGATTTTGCTCTAAGATGGCATTAAATTCATCATTAGTACGTCCAGTCCAAAAGTGCATTTCTTCTTCATTCATGCCTCGGTCGCTAAAACGTAATCTGGGTGAGTTTAAGGCATTTCGCATTAGGTCACAAACATCCCTGAAGTGGGCAGCCGTAAAGTCATGGGAAATGTTGCAATGTTGGGGCAAATCATCCCAATCATTCCCATTAAGGTGATCGTGACATACTCTGGCACTGTCGGGGATATACAATTTATGTTGAGAAAATACGTGGATTTTAACAACATTTGGAATTCGATGGCGGGTTTCATTAGCGCAGCCATGAAAGATACAATGCGTCGCGGTATTAGGTGCTCTCATATATTCAGGAATATGAAGCATTTCTTCTAATTGCGGTTGTAGTTGTTCTTGCGGTTGTAGTTGTTCTTGCGGTTCTGCTTGTTCTTGCGGCTCCGGCTCGGGTTGAGGGTTTGCATGACCTCTAGTCGCATTTTCGGCTCTTTGCCAGCATCGGTAACATACTCTTCGGGTGTTGTCAAACACGACCTGAAAATGATATATGAAAATGTAAGGAAAAGAAAAACAACTTTGGTTTCCGAAAAATACCTAACAAAATAACGCATTGGGGGTCATTTGTGGGAGGGATTTGTTTTTCTGTCAGAAGGTGTGCGAATCGTCAAATACATGCCACAGATTCACAGATTTCTCAGAGATCTGGTTGCGGTTTTCTGTAGTTGTGTGTACGAAAACAAGGCATACACACAACCACACAAAACCGCAACCACAGTAATTGGTTGTGGTTTTGTGTAGGCCTTGTTTTGGTGGTAAATACATCGTGGAAGACGTAAAAGTGAAAAAGGAATCACTTGAATGTTCTTTAAGCGACCAGAATCACTTATCAATCGGTTTTCACTTTTACGTCTTCGTTACCTCATTTACTACTAGAATAGATCTGGGATGCAGTTGCACATGATTTCAATTGGTTTCCTTTTATATCGAAGGTTCAGTGAGGATCGAGTGGAAAAAAAAAGTGCAATAGGTACAAACCTCCAGAGCAGCGTTTTCTCGTATAAATGTTACTAGCTCCACGTGTGTTCTTGTCAAGGCTTCCGACAGAACGCGTACTTGATATCTGCCTCGGTATAGCCCTCTTCGGCACATTACACAGTTACGGTAACGTTCCATTGCAACGAAACAATCCAATCGTTAAGCACCCAAGTCCAATATAAAGCCACGGTCAACAAATAAAACGGGTAACAGAGTCCAAAATGATGCCAAGGTCAAAGTCGATGTGAACAATGAGGAGCGTAATAACGTAGCACTTAACACAATATCAGCAAACGACTGACTACCTGCGCAAGCGGCCAAGCGTTCCTCACCCTAACATACCTGCCCCCGCGCCGTGTCCCGGAGCGCGAGAGGGGTCAAAACCGAATTCCAGCGTTACCCGTGACCGTGAGTGGGAGAGAGAGCGCAATGTCGCTGTCTCGCTCTAATGATTTATGACAGAGTATGCATAGATGTGATTTTCGTAAAAATCATGAACATCGGTTGAGTTAAACCAGAGATATGAATTTTTCTAATTTCTATTTAGAGCAAAAAATGGTACTTTCCGACGAGCATATTTCAAAATGGACAATTCATACGGATTCGTCTTCATAGAATTTATTTTTTCACTTGAAAAGAGCTATATGACTCATCTTGATTGGACATAAGGACCAAAACGCCCATCATCCTTTCGAACCTCTTCCTACACTATTCTCTGTATTGTAGCCTCTAAATAGGTTTTTAAAATTGTCCTTAGCACGGGTTAGTGCATTAAAAATAAAAATAGTATAATCGTTAAAATCGTTTTATATTTTTACGTTAATATGTTTTTCCAATACCCAAATGCAGTAACCAGTTTTACGGTTTAAACTAATGTACATGTCACGGGTTATTAAAATTATTAATTATACAGGGCTATAATTTTAGATGCACCTTTAACAGAAACTACTGAACTTTACTGAAAAAGGCTGGCTTGCTGAAAAATATTCTCAGAAGACCACAATGTAAAATTTAAAGCCACCTTCAGAAATTTTAAAAATATGTTACAGTCCATAACAAAGGTGCAAAAAATGCGTTAGGAGCTGATTGCTGATTGCTAAGCTGATTGGGTGAACGAACAAAACTAGCCTAGGTTCGTCCACCAAAGTTTTTTTTTCTTTTTGTCAATACTAAATTACAAAAAGTTGGGGTTTTTGTTATTTCTTGATTTTTATAGTGGATTTTTTAACTTTTAAGCAAACGCATGTTAAAACTTTAAAATTCAAATGCATCTAATGGCATTATAAAATTGTAAAAAATGGTCATTGCCCTAAAAAATTAAGTTCTGTTTTTTTTTTATAAAATTGATTATTTTGAGAGCCTACGCCGTAACTTTCATTTGTTTTTAAAGTGAAAAAAAGAACCCTAGTCAACGAAACCGGAAGTCCGTCATCATCTAAGATCCACGGATTTGACATCCGTGCTAAGATCCTACAAGCTATGACACCATAACTCGATACATGAACTCTTTAAATAAATAATACTAAAAACTTAAAAGATATATTTGTTTTTCCGGAATAACGAGATGTGTCGCGTTTTTTATTTAAAAAATATGAAACCTATGTACTTTCATTCGCGAATGAAACGAACATTAGAAGGTCGAATAGTAAAACACATATCAACTGATTATTTGTATTCACAATAATATAAATAATCAGTTGATATGATAATTTATCATTACTGACCTTTAAAATGAAAAATAATGGGTATTATTAAGGACACTAACTTTACGTAAATCGACTTATATTGCGATTTGATATTGATTCCAATATAAACCAACAAGAAATAAACAAAATTAACAAGTCCTATTACTAACGTGGGAGAAAATGCTTCGATGAATATATTGCTATAAGAACTTAGGTTCAAGTCCCGGCATGGGTGAAATTTTTAGCCTCTAAATAGGTTTTTAAAATTGTCCTCAGCACGGGTTAGTGCATTAAAACGAATAAGTATAATTTCAGACACCTGTATAAATATTTGTAAGCCTAATAGCTGTGTAATTAGCACAAACGCCAGCCCTCTGTTATTAATTTAAGGTTTTACTTGTAATGTGTTTGTGCTGTTGATGTGCCTTAATAAATAAAACAAATTAAAATTACTGAGAAACGAAAAAATAAAAGTCTGCATAATGCTGTGGAAAAACTTCAATGTTCTGATCAACAAAGTTTTAGTAGTTAGCATTGAATATTAGCAGCACTTAACATTTACATACTGGCACATACATTGCTTCTGGCCCCACACTAGAATACCCTGTTCGTGGGTACCAGAAAGAGGTCCTGGGTTCGAACCCCAGGTCTTGGACGTTTACATGTTCGTGATGTCGCTGTTTCTGGTACCCACGACACAGGGTATCCTAATGTGGGGCCAGAAGCAATGTGTGACTGTATGTAACTGTTATGTTACTTTCTATCAAAGATGTTAAGTGGATCTTCTGACTCCATTTTCAGATCATCGTTATCAAATAATAATAATAAATAAATTCCAACACAACATAATCACTTGTCTTGGTCCCAAACTAGGATACGCTGTGCTGGTAACCATTTAAGGACATCACAAACATGGAAACACACCCAGACTGTACAATAGTACGGCGGCCCCCAGTGGGAATCGAACTCACGACTTCCGGCGGGGTGATCAGACGAACCTAATCAGCTCTATTCAATAAGAACAGTAGTTAATGATTTATTGTTACTAACAATAATTATGTTTGTAACTTAATGGTGTAACCTTTTGTTCGAAACTGTGAATACAAATTCGAATTGGTAGGAAGTACCATGACGTTGAATAGTGTTTTCTAATAATTATGTTAAATAAGCTGAGCCCCGCGGTTTATCAATTTTCCCATGGGAATAAGATATTTTCCCGCAGTAAAACGTAACCTATGTCCTTAGCTAACTCCATACCAAATTTTATTAAAATCTCCAGCCGTTTAGACGTGAAGAATTAGGTAACTAACATAACACTCGCCTTTCGCCTTTATAATTAGTGTGATGAATCTATAAAATCGGTCCTCCGATATGCCCAATTAACTAAAAGAATTGGTTGGCCGGCGTCCACTATAAGATGCGCGACCCAGTGTTTTCCGATTTTTGTAACTTTTCGTCCTGATATCGTTTGTCGACGCTTAACTTAAGTAATTTTGAGTATAAAAACCTATTTAGAGGCTAAAAATTTTATTTTGAGTAGTTAAAATATACGTATGTTTCTAGATCATGGTTAGAATGTCTCCTTAAAACGTGTTGGAATTAATTCGAAGCCACTCTGTAGTAGTCGGCCCACTATCACGCAACTATTAAAGAACGCACACAATGTTAAAACGAGTTGTATAATTTAATGGGAACCGAAAGAAACGTTTTATTTTGTGTTTTTTCTCGGAATCTATCACCCCCATTTTTATTGATATCCGTTTAAGTTGCAGATGCTACAGTGTCAGCAGCGCAAGGAGCTTCGACATCGCTTCAAGATAAAATTATTTCGCCAAACACAGCTAAAAAACGTGGTCGACCAAAAAAAGTACTTACTTCAAACACTACAGTTTCAGTTTTACTGACAGATATTGGAACAAAATACTCAGAACATAAAAAATCAACATCGTCAGAAAAACGAAGACCACTAAGTACAAAAACTACAAGAAGTAGAATCTTAGAGACTCCAAAAAAGTCCCAAAGTGACAATTATGAACAAACCAAAACTAACTTGAGTTCCAAATTGAAAGAGACAAAGAATAAGATATCACCAGAGAAAAATAAATCAACTCAGCTTAAAGTTACAAGTCCCAAAAAAAAGAACCAGGATACACACAAATCCAAGAAAGGTATGTTCACTCCACTCCTTTATGTGTCCACCCCCTGTAGGTGACGACCTCTGTGGCGCAGCGGTAGCGCATCTGCCTACCATGCGAGAGGTCCCGGGTTCGAACACCGGCTGGAGACATAAATTAAACCTTGGACGTTTACATGTTTGTGATGTCGTTGTTTATGGTTCCCACGACACAGGGTATCCTAGTGTAGGGCCAGAAGCAATGTATGTGCCTGTATGTAAATGTTATGTAGGTACATATTTCCTTGATTTGAGTTGAATTGTAAAACCCAGATATCTACTTATTTTTTGTTCTCTCTGTTACAGAAAACAAAAAACTTCATCAGCAAAATATCCAGAAAGCTGTTTTTCCACCCAACAATGCCACAAAAGAAACGCTTCGGCCAAGAAAATCCGCGAATGAGCACAAGGATTCCGAAAAAGGAAAAGTTAAAAGTTCGGTGAAATCGGTTCTACAAAATGCCAACCTCGATGATTACTTTTGTAGACGGACGAGAAGCTCGCGGGAGAAGTCTTTTTTATCCCCAGTAAAGGTGCTAAGCCCTCTTACAAAAAAAAGTAGCAGAAACCCCCAAAAAGATGCACCCAAGCCGCCAAAAGTCAAACCATCCACGACGATCATTGCGAATAGCAACACTTCCAATAAAGAAAACACAAGCAATAATTCAATTTATCAGAAATCTCGAAGAGTTCGAAAGAACACGTCTGCATTTCAATGTTGCGAGGAAGAGACTACTAAGAAAGATAGATCCAGCGATTTCCACAATCCGTTACAGAAGACTAATGCCAGACCCAAGAAACTCGTAGAGGTCCCGGATTCTCCCTCAGTATCGCTGAGATCGTTTCGCTCCACGCGAGACAACTCAGGGCGAAATGCGAGACAGGTGTCCTTATGTAATTGGGGTCTGGGCATCGCCAAGGCGACGATCGGCGTGGTCCCGTGGCACTTCGCGCCGGAAGATTCATCTAAAACAATAATCGACGACGACTGCAAGTCGGTCACAGTGCGCAGTGTTGCATCTACGAGTATTCTGTCGCGTAGCAGTCGACCAAAGTTTCTTCACGTTTGGTGACAATGACAAGTCTTAGCGACGAGACGCCGTCTTTAAATTAATTTACAATTTTATCGGTGCTGAGACACCACATTGTGTTTGTTTATTAATATTTATAGACCTAAATGCCATTTTAACTAAGAATTATGTTTTAAAATATCAATAAGGTTTGATTTATATTTTAGAGCTAAGCAGCTTTTCGTGAATAAAATAATTATGGATGCTATGAACGGGTTTTACTACAAATTAAAACCCAGATGTAATAAAGTAATTAATTTATTTGATAAGTAATTCACAATCTGTCAACCAGTGGCAATTAAATCTTCTGTTATTAAGGCAATATGCATTTGCTAAAGTTAATAATTTATTGTGCTAGTCTCCAACAATGTCTCAAACAGGGCCCACCAACAAATTAAATAGTAGAGGACAGGCTAGGTTGTTTGTGGTCACTTGCAACAAATAAAATACAGACAATACGGTCTTAGAAAAAATAGTAAGTGCTTGATGTTGTTTAAATATTTGATAGTACTTAGATCAATATCACACTATGAAATTGTGTAAAGTCACAATATAGCCAACTTAAAAATTAATTACGAAAAAATCTACTTTATTTTTTAAACGAAATTTTGTTAATACAAATTTGTATTAGATATCAGATCTTATCAAATTATTATTATTAGAAAGAAATGCTACATTTAATCGTACAAAAAAAAACCATTGGGATAAACAACGGATTAATATAATATTACAATGCTGTCCAACAGTTAACAAACTACTAAATGCACATTTACATAGGCACCAGTGACCCAAAAATGAATACCTTTCTCAAAATCTTTCTGAAGCACGCTGGTATGCACCCAAATTGCACAATGTCAAAAGTATTTAAAAAGTTAAACATAATAATTCAGGATTGTAAACATCGAAATAACATGTCACGAAATGTTACGCTTCCCAAAGTACCTAAATAGGAATGTACTTAGATACAACACAGCCAGGGAACAGTCTTAAAATATTTTAATTGCAAGAACTTCTGAGGAACTGCTGTCATGTCCAATCTTAACCGATATCATAATACATACTTATCAAACAAATCACAATCTCATTCATAAATAGTACAACAATTCCTAAGAGCATTTTTGAGTCACTGAATAATGTTAAAACTAGTTGGTGTTAGTAAGACTATTGGCTGTGCAATACTAAGCACTCGATACTGTTGAAATAATTGTAAAGCGATATATTTCGAGTTGAAATGTACAGAGAACTATGATACGCGCTGTTTGTACAGTAATTGTGAGGCTCAATATTCGTCCTCCTCTGGAGGATGTGCGGTGTCGCCGTCCAACTCCTCCGGGGGCGCAAATCCGTCCTGCAACACAATAATCATCATCAACCCATTATGTCCCCACCGAGGGGCACAGGTCTCTTCCCTGAGGAAGGTATAGGCCATACTCCACCACGGGGGCCAAGTCCGGGTTGGTGGAGGCTTGCAAGACTAGTGGCTAGTCTTACTGTCAGAAGTTTTCAAGCCGCCTTAAGGCCTCCGACTTAGCTTAACGACTGCCATCTATCAACGGCAGCCGGCACCACCTGCTTAGCGTGCGTTGCGAAGCACGGAACCGCTCGGTAAAATGCCACTAGCGTTAGTCATAGACGGCTTACCCATCAATGCACTGAACGCGCCCTGTGTTGCTTAACCTTCGTGATCGTTTAAGATCACTCAGGCAGCCGGGGCTACGAGCGATTCACCACATAATGTCGGGCGTTAATTACACGTCAATAGTTATAAATAAACTATATCAAAACACTAGGGCAAAAAACAATCGCAAAGTTCGGAACCATCACATAATATGTAAGTGATGCAATCTACTTCAGCCAGATGTCGCTGCCTGTACGTAATACAGAGAATAATGTAAAGAGGTTCGAAATTTCACTGATGCCGGTGAGTCGCCCATTAGCTCAGTTGGAAAAAGCGCTGGCACGGATAGCCAGAGGTCGCGGGTTCGAATCCCGGCATGGGTGGAATTTTTAGCCTCTAAATAGGTTTTTAAAATTGTCCTTAGCACGGGTTAGTGCATTAAAAATAAAAATAGTATAAAAAATACAGTGTAAAAATTACAATTTTCCAACTTGACAAATAAACTGAAAAGGTGGAACCAAATTGGATGTTTATGGTTGACAGCATTCACATAAATAATCGCAGTCAAAAGCATCAGATACATTAAGACCTGGTTTCACCATACTCTGTTACTTAGGTAACACCCCTGTTAAATATCTTACTGAACTGTTTGCGCTAACTGTGTTACACAATTGTTAATATACATTAAGTACGTAATTAACTTTTTTATTTATACATAGTTTAATTTTTCATACTTTTTACAAACACAGGTCATAATTTATTATAGTTAAGATGAAATTAAAGACACCTCTCAAGCTAAAATCCATCCAGCTGTTTAGGCTACAGAGCGTAACAAAGTAATTGTTAAAAAAAGTTGAATATACTTTGTTCACCCCAAGCTCCTGAGAGTTAAAGAAGTTTAATTAAAAACTGATGGTACATACACTTACCTCAGTTGCATAGAGAATGTCCAATATCTTCTGGACGATGGGAGCGTTCTGCTGTTCCTCCATCTCCTGACATATTACTTCAATGTCTCTAAGCTTCCCAAAGTAAAAGTCTCGCTCCTTCTCAAGGCCATCCACTGTTGCTTTTAGCTCAGTCACCTGTCCAACATACACATAAAGGTAATTTCAATGAGATTAACTACCACTTTCCAGGAGTATCGCACCAGCAAGTCAATGGTAAAAGTACCTGGTGGTTGAGTTCGTCAATTACTTTTGAATCGCCTTTGCCAGTTTGATTTAACTTTCCTATGTTGGAGACCGGCGGAGATCTTACTTGCGAAATTGATTTGCCAACTGTAAATGAGAAAGGTTTCAGTAATTTATCCAAAGAGTGAGTCATGTACAAAGTGTAGCTTCAATTTTATTTCTTGTCTTTCATTAGGCTATATTTACACCATAGGTCACTATGGCCTAAAAATACAATTTTATTTGGAGGAATATTCAGGGAGGAAAGATACAAAAGAAATATGTGCTGGTGAATGAATGCAAGAAATGTGTATTTGCATAGAAAAATAGCTTTTGTGAATGTGAGAAGTTCCAAATGGTTCAGTCTTTACAAATGTACAAGAAGGCTGTGGCACAATTTCGTTTGTGTTATATTCTGATAAAAAATTTCAACCCAGGACCGTCACAAGTAAACGAGTATATGTGTGCACTTCAGAATCTTCTCAAAGTCAAAATAATCGATTTCTCATACATCAGGTACTAAGGTGTTTACAAGAGCACGCTATTGTACAGAATGTAGATTGCTTGGCAAAAACATCAACATTAATAAAATTTATGGCATATTAATGGTGTCACCAGCCCCTAGCTTTCATAAAGTGTATTTTAATTATTAGTGAACTTGACACTAGTGAGCTGCTCAAGTATAAACTGATTGTTCGTGAAACGAAAAAAAGCGTTACAATGAATAATGATTAAGAAAACAAAATAGTACTGGTTTGGGGTCTAGCGGCGACTTTGGCGACGGGCGCCATGGCCGCGGGCTTCCTGGCGACGGAGCGCGGGGCGGAGGCGCCCCCGTGGCCCATCGGCAGCCCCTCGCGCTGCGCCGCCGCGTCATAGTCCTGCCCGCCGTAGTTGGCGTCAAAGAACTTCTTGAACCATTGCAAGAACTCAAAGTTATCTTGGAAGCGACCCTTCACCAGTCTGTCAATGGGTACTATCTACAAAAGAAACAAAGAAGAAATTAAAAGTAAACAGAATGGACTGTCTAAGGGGTGCAGTCTACCTGCGTGGGTCGTTAGGGGGTAGGGGTGCTGGCCACACTGGGATGTCGTGTATTCCCAGTGCAGTGTAGGTATTGATGTATACTGACCTATTAAGTTAATAGGATGCAAGTGACAATATTCAGGTAAGCTCTTTTTCCTTGAGCCAGCAGCACAATGATGCCTAAAGTGGACTTTACTAATATTGTCAGTAGTATCCTTTACCTTAATAAGGCAGTAACTATGCCCAACAATACTGTCAATCTGCCCAGACATGCAGTGTAGGTCTGTCCACAAAGCCAGGGTGGCATTTGCCAGCTGTATAGGAACAATGAATGAATACTTATTTTCTTGAACTTCTTAACCTGGCCAGACCGAGCCACAAGAAACCCCTGCTTGTTTGCATGCCATACCTAAAGCCAAAATGCCACCCGAGCACCTTAGACCCGTCCAACCCTGCATAAATGGGATGTACCAACATAAGCGCGCGGGACAACTTTTTCGAGCTTGTTGGTTTTCAATCATGCCCAGGCATTTTGGCAAAATTGACAGGCACGGTACATCAATCATGTTAGTGGATAATTCGCGATGCGTACTGGCGGTGTGTTGTGCGGGAGGCAGCCGGCGCGGGCGCGGCGGCGCGGCTGCAGCGCACAGCGGCACTGCGCCGACGTTCTCGCACGCGCCGGTACCGATGGAGAGCCCGCAGCGTGCTTCGTACGCGTCGTATTCCCGCCCGTCATAATTAGCATCGAAAAACTTTTTAAACCACTGTAAAAACTCAAAATTGTCCTGAAACCTCCCCTTTATCAGCCTGTCCACTGGTATCACCTATAAAATTACAATTAGGTTGTAGACAATTACTAATGCTAGTAACTCTACTTATGATATATCATATAAGTTAAACATTTGTGTTATGATAAAAATAATGAATGAAAAGAGAAATTATAAACTGATAAAGATAATAATGGGAATTGATGACTTCATTACTCATTCAGCTACGATATCATTTCCAATAAGTAAATAAATGACAAACACATGCTATGAGGAAACAATTTCTGCCAAATTTTACAGTCTGTTAGCTTTTAGAATATACCTCGGCTACTATTGGATAGAATCGGATATATTAATGTAATAGAGGTTTATTTTGTATTGTTATTTACAACTTATGCAAAGTTTTCTTTTCAAAATATAGTAAACAAAAGTCTTATACAGAGCAGGAAGTAGTATTACATTTCCGTGCTGTCGGCAAAAACCGAAACCTACTCTAGAGCCCGAGGTATATTCTACCTAGGTATTCAGGATAGCAACAAAATATTGTTTTGGTACAGGGAAAAAGAGGGATTTCTGGAATGACACATACATTTTATTATGTTAAAAAACGAATGAAAATCTAAGGACTCCTTATAATGCAAATAGGGATAGTGGACCTCACAACAGGGTACATTCTTGTATAACTCGTGCACATATTAAATAAAACACCTTTTAAGTGTGTTTTAGTGTAATCTTGTTTTTATAAACTAATTTTAGAAAATTTAACGTATCGGTTTCAATTTAAAGATACTTTTTCAGAATAAATGAACAAAAAACTCTGAAGTATCAATGAAAACATGCTTCTTTTAAAACACAGTAATGCAGTCTGTCTGCAGTAAAGTCTTTCCTTTGCCACATGCAAAACTGGACTTTGGAGTAGTCCAGTTTTGCCACATGCAAAACTGGACTTTGGATAGTGGAGTGATATAATAAATTACATACATAACCTCATGCCTGTATCTCAGAGGGGTAGGCAGAGACCAGGGACTGCCACTTGCCATGATCCTGATCCTGACATAATAAATTGTGTTCTTATTATTAGACTGACTTTGCTAGTCTTTTAAATTGTGGTTTTTAAGGAAGGAGTAACTACTCCAGCGTTGTGCTGGGGGCTCATTCCCTCTGTGATATGTCTTGTTGCATAATAAATATCTTTCTTTCTTTTCTTCAAATTCAGTTTAAAAGTCTCCCTCAAGGAACCATAATTTTCCAATAATTCAATGTAATATAATTTATAGACATTTATATACAGGCATACATTGGCATACAATAAAAAAAAAGGATTTACGATACGTCAAGAATTCTCTTGACATAGCAATGTTTGGTACTCACTAATGAAGAAGAGAACAACTATCCTAAAACCTAGAACACATGCCACATGCATCATAGTCACCCAAACAATAGAAGTATTACACACAATATCAACCATTGCCAGACAAAATCTTGGGAACAATAATAATAATATTGGCCTTTTTGCATCTACTTAATGAGATGATTTATACAGCGTCCAGTGGTATCTTCACTCACACTAGATGGGTGAAGGGACCACTCTGACGCTGCCTGTGCCTGGGACATCGTTTTATAGATGATGTAGGCTTGCCCAGCACCCATACCACCCTGACAGCTTAGTCGGCCTAGCCCACAGGAAAGACTAGTCAAGACGTGCGGAGCCAACCAAGCCGCGGGTTTCCTCACGATGTTTTCCTTCACCGTTAGCGTGTGGTATTGCGACTACAAATTCGCAAATGTACGTAACTTTGAAATTAAACAAAGTCATTGGTACATGCCCGCACTCGGGATCAAACCTGGGGCTCTCGCTTGCCAGTCTATGGTTCTACCCACTGAGCTACCACCACTTCTTGGGAACAAAACTTCAAGTATTTACATTATATTGGCTAATTGTAATGTTCCTGGTTGTCCCTAGAATATCCAATATTCTAATATATTATATACTGATTAGCAACTGTCAGAAAGTTAGTTCTTTGAAGAATTTTTTAATGAATAATTACTGCCTAGTTCATAATAAATGTGTCTGATCATTCTCTTCTGCCATCCTGCCTCCGAAACTAGCCTCAGTGTTACTTAAAATAATGTAGGAAAACAACAATTTATTATTGTATCATTTATCAACAGAGATAGCCAACTAACCTTATCAACACCCATCTTTTTGAAGCCAGCTTGTAAAATCTTGAAATTCTGTATGTATTCATGTTCCAGATTTGTTTTAAATTTGATCCTCTTCATAGGCACACTGCCGGGGAAGAGCATGTCCATGAACTGGCAGTAAGCTGCGCCCGTGCACAACTCCTCAATCTTTGCAAAGTTTGACTGTAGGCAGTCATTCACCCATGCCAGCATATCATGCCGCGACAGATTTTCTGATGTCACATTTGTGGAGTACACATTTACTGCCATTGTGCTCACTGCTATGTCTCGTCACCCTGAAATTATCTGTACTTGAAGAATTGTACCATGACTTACTGACTGACAGCTTAAACCGGCTTTGAAATTTGGGGGGAATATTTCTGGAGTAAACAAGCAGTGCGCTAAGAGGTTCATTAAAATTGCATCCCTAAAACTGTGACGGTAATGGGGTTTGTAGGAAAGTCATCGACTACGCGTACGAAGTCGCAGGCAAACGGCGTTGAAGCGTCGCGGCATGAGAATGGAAAGTTGGTCTAAAAATAGGTCGTGGTATACACGATGCGGCTCGACGGATTGCAGTTTAGTACAATAGGATAATCGCTACACATTGTGCTAGTCATCGTCCCCAAATACTGTACCAATATCTCCATCGGCTAAATGACAGAAATAACAGTAAACCTTCGGAAAGCGGACGTGGTTATGACAGACAGGGGCGGCAGACTCGTCAAATCAAATACACGAAATAGACGTACTGAAGTGGGGCGATCATTAATAGAGGGTACTAATTACTTACCGGTATTTTTTTTGTTTTGTGGCGGGCTAGAAGGATTCAACACGGCAAACAAACGATTTTTAATTTAAATAGATTTTTGTCAGAAACGCCTGACTTTTCTCTTTTTTCTCGTTTTACCCATAGACAAATAATTGTTTTTTTTCTAGTAACGTACCAATCTTTGTTGTACTCTCAGAACAATATTGTTCTGAGGTTCTACTAGAGAGAGGATGAAGAGATCGATCGATTTGGATTCGTTCTGACAAATCGTAATATTTGAATGAACGAGACAATCGTGCGACTTAGTCTGTGGTTCTTTGTGGTTCATTCATAGTTCATTCATTCCAGAATATTCATTCATTCAATTTACCGTCAAAAATCAAATCCTATTTTTTTTTCATTCCGCCGCCGATTCGGCAACAAGTCAACAAACAAAACCAACAACAAACTTCAAAAAATACTTGAGAGTATTAGATCGGCATGTCTCAAAATGAAGAACCTCTCGCAGAAAATGACCATACAATCAATGCTAGTGAAAGTGTACCTAGAAGACCTTACAAATTAACCATGGAAGTTCCTTTGTTTTTAACTGTACTTGCAGTTTCAGTCGCAGGTATGTAGGCAATTATATAAAAACTTTACCACAACTTGGCGAAAATTAAATACGCAGCTCTTTCAGCAGTTTCGGAGAAGCTAAGCTAAACTTAGTAAGTTTCGTTTAATTAATTATCCATTGTAACTTCTACTCCCTTCAAGGCTTACTCACTTCACTTCATAATACCCAATATCTAGTTTAAAACTGATGTATATCTATATTTAAGGAGCTGTAAATAGTAATATACTACTCTATCGCTCATGCGTTCATGCTCTGAGTCACAGTAAAGAGGAATGCGCAATTTTTTTGTCGCCGGAGAGGTCAAACGCGACAAAAAAGCTGGAAGAAGAAGTCCAAAAGTACACAACCATGGTGACATTAGCGAAGTTGATCATGGAATCTTTGGGGCCGGCCATACTGTCACTGTTCCTTGGAGTTTGGTCAGACACTTACGGAAGAAAACCCTTGGTAGTGTGGCCGTTACTTGGTAAGTACTTAGGTAATAGAACCTAAGAGTGTTGCAGAAAGTAATTAATAAAAACCTGGTCAAAATGCGAGTCGGACTTGCGCATGAGTACTAATTGAATATTTGATGCGTCGGTAGATGTTGCCATTAGTAATATAGAGCAAAAAACTGTTATAAAATCACAGTAATAAAATTGTAGCTTGGGAGCCCCCTTAAATTTTTAGTTTTATTTAATTATGTGTGCTTACCGTTTCGGTACGGAACCCTAGCGAACTTCCACACAACACATTCTATAATAAAATTTTAAATCTTATTTGGTTTCAAGTTGTTTTTTGATAATGCCATAAACACAATCACTTGTCCTGCACACTCGTTATGTCACTTTTCATGTATACATCTGTGGGCGAACCCGGAATGTTTGCTTAATTCTGCGGTATAGGTGTCAGGTGAAATTTATATCTTATATGTGATGGTGATGTTGAGTCTCATGATTATACGAAAAAGTTTAGAGATATTTCATTTTTGCACACAGATGTATACGTAAAAAGTTACACAATCAAGGCTCTGGGCCCAAACTAGGACACTAGTTTGGGCCCAGAGCCTTAACTAGTGATATGGTAACTTAGGCAACTTTTACAAATATAAGGTGGCCCTCCAGTAGGAATCGAACCAACAACCACCAGCCTGGTAATCAGATGTGATCCTGCTAGACTAACAAGGCAATCAAAGATCTGGTAAAACATGGAGGCTATTCTTCTCACCAATACCATCAGGCATTACTGGGGTCGTGTCTGTCTTATTTAAAACTAGCTGTGCCCCACGGTGTTACCTGTGGTTTATCAATTTGGGAATATCCCATGGGAATAAGATATTTTCCCACAGTAAAAAGTAGCCTATGTGTTAATCCAGGGTGGTGTCGGCTAACTCCATACCAAATTGTTATCAAAATTGCTCCAGCCATTAAGACGTGAAGAAGAAACAAACTTACACACTCACAAACTTTCGCCTTTATAATATTAGTGTGACAGTATATATATATTATATATAGTGTGATTTGATAGTGTGAAGTGTGCTGTGATAAAATAAAAAAATATTATATATAGTGTGATTTGATAGTGTGAAGTGTGCTGTGATAAAATAAAAAAATATTGGTATTTATGTTATTTTATACAGTAAACTAACAGCTTATATATAACTAACACATTAAATTTACACAAATAGGTACACGAAAGCCAACAAAAATATTTCACACATAGCATATTTTGAGCACAGGTGAAAGAAATAACCAGAGTCAGCAACTACATCCAAAAATAAAAGACCGAAAATGTTACACCAGTGCTATGTATGAAACAGCTGATATTTCAGAGTTGCTCTCCTAATAACAGTTGTTTGTATTGTCGCGGTACCCTCTCGAACCATCTAGAATGGAGCCTTCTGGAAGCCTATCGAATAGTCGCCCGCCCGCCGCATGCTTCGTTTTAGTAACGCTGCAAGCAATAATGACTCGTATGTCTACTAGTATAAGGCTCACACCTCTATGATATGAAGCTGTTCTAGAGCCTACTATTGATGAGAAGAACTCCCTTGAATATCAAACTTTTTTGGTTGTCTGAATAGTTGTGGGAAAAGTGGGCATTTTTGAAATCACAGGAATCACTTCTAATTAATGCAATTTTGACCACCAACGTCGCTAACACATTAAGTGATAATCATTTTAGTATATTTTTTTAGTATCCAAAACTCAGTGTAGCTCAAATAAAACCATTAAGTTTAGAATTTACTCGTGTTCGCGATTTCTTATGGTGCAGTAAAATTAAAAAAAAATCCTAAAATAGGATTTGAATCATAAAAATAATGAGCACATTGAAAAATATTACTTTTTTTTTTCAGTATTACCCACCATTACAGAGTTAACTGTTATTTGAAATACCTCTTTTAGGGATAGGTTCGGAAAACCCAGCCTTAAGTAAAAAGTAACTATGATTCTCAATTTCTAGGTATAGCAATGTCTGCCATATTTAATGTTGTATACAGTATGCTGGATGACGTTGGGCCGTGGTGGTATGTACTTGGTGCCATACCTATAACTCTCTCTGGAGGATATACTGCATTATTTACTGGTGCCTTTACATATATCAGTGATATCACAACCACAGACAGCAGATCTATGAGGTAGGTACCTAAGCGAACATGAACCTGGCAGTTAATGCTGTTAGAATTAAGTTCGCCTTTGTACTTTTTAATTTGTTTTACGCCTGTATCTCAGAAGGGTAGGTTGAGACCAGGGTGTGCCACGTGTCACGATCCTGACAGATCCCCTTCGATTCTTCTTCAGCTATATTATGTAGTCATCACCTTCGATTCATCGACGTTCATTAGATGTTGCATGCACGCACGGCCGTTCCGGGTACTTTTATCTCCCCCTTTTCTAAGACATCCCCTATTTCGATCGAAGTATGTCCGCCTGGGACCTTCCCGGCCCTTCCACCCACATTCGCTATATTATACTATTATTGGTTTCGTCAATCTTTCTTCCTTCATCCTCTCCACATGTCCAAACCGTCGTCGCAACCTTTCTTTCTCAATTCTATTCACTACATCCTCTTTCAGTCCACAACGTTCTCTAATCAGATTATTGCGTATCCTGTTAGTAACATTACACATACTTCTCAACGACCCCATTTTTACTGCAATAATCCTATTTTCTTGATACTTACATTTTCCACACCCAAATTCATTTCGTACGTTTAGTGGCGCTAAATTGACCGAATTGAACAGTTTTCATTATTATTAACATTATTTGTTGCACCACTGTTTTAGTTTTAGTGGTGCAACAAATAATTTTAATAATAATGACAGTCATGTTAAATTCGGTCATTTAAGCGCCACTAAACGTACGAAATGCGCGACTCGCGCTGCATGGTATCTACGGATTGCTCATTGGCATATATTTAGGGTTATCGTCCAAAGCGTCTGGCCTGGGATTGAGCGCACGAAATTCTGAGTCATATGAATTGCAGCAATTAACATAGAATGTTACAGTAGAAAGAGAACTGCATTTATTGCCGAAACACAAAGTTTACAGTATTAAAATTGGTCAAGGGTATAGAAGATAGTTAACCGAGGGTCGAAAGAATCAATTCCCGGGGTATTTAGACGCCCGAGCACAGCGGGGGTGGCTATAGTCCGAGTAGGAATTGATTCTTTTACCCGTGTTAAACACTACTTTTCATTTCGAACATGAGGAAAATAAAAACTCATTTTTAGTATGTATTCAAATCTTATTAGCCTAAAAGGCTAAAAGATTATTACAAATTTTTTTGAATTCCGTCACAGATACCTTAACAGATTAGTATCCCGCAAAATGTAGTTCTATTTTTGAAGTTCATTTCGGCCTTTAGGTAGGAAGTAGTTTGAATGAGTTTTTCGCTCTCTATGGAGGGAAGCAGCATTTTCCACCCAATAATCAGATCAAAACAACTACATACTTTCCGAGTATAAGATATGAAAAAATCGGCCTTATTTATAAAACACGATTCCTCGGACGCACTCCTCACAGGCTTAAACAAAGGCGCTACTGCGGTGCTAACTTGCGCCACCAATAGAATAAAAATCGGATATATTATAGGTCATTTTCAAAAAGTGAACATCTTAAGTCTTAAGTGTGCGACTCGCGTCGTCATGCTACCTTCGATACTGGTAGCATTTCACGCGCTAGAATAGACAAACTCGGGTCATTCCGCTTCCCGAACGCCTCGTCTTAGAGCTACTTGAACGTGCGAAGCGACGCTCGCGATATAGTGGCTCGATTAAGTCATGCTACCGTGATGTCCATGCTAGAGAAAACCGAGCGATATGGACGTGCTCGTAATAGTATTAACAGACGATCGAACTTGGTACGGGCCGGACAGCGGATTGGGCGTACCATCGGACCGAGCGACCACGAAATAGTACTAATTGAAGTATTAACAGACGATCGAACTTGTAACGGGCAGGATAGCGGATTGGGTGTACCATTGGACCAAGCGAACACGAAATAGTACTAATTGAAGTATTTCGAACTTGTAACGGGTCGGATAGCAGATTGGGTGTAAGATTGGACCGAGCGAACACGAAATAGTACTAATTGAAGTATTAACAGACGATCGAACTTGTAACGAGCCGGATAGCGGATTGGGTGTACCATTGGATCGAGTGAACACGAAATAGTATTAATTATGTTCGGCAGACAACTTTCCAGACGAACGGATATAATATGGAGCCTACCGAATTCTCTGTCCGGCCCGTACCAAGTTCGACCGTCTATAGTAGTCTTATATTTAGCAGACAACTTTCCAGACGAACGGATAAAGAGAAGGTACCGATTCCGCTGTCCGGCCCGTGCCAAGTTCGATCGTCTGTTAATAGTATAGAGACAACTTATTTATAGCAATGAGAGGATCATTCTAATTGAAAGTACTATGGAGGCCTACACTATCAGACCAGCAGAGTGTGGACGATAGTAAAACGCTAGATGTTGCTCGGTTGATATATTTTGAGCAAGTGTCACACATCACAACAAACAAACAATAACCTAGTGATATTTAAATCGGTGTCAGTCATGTATCGGGTTAAGATTATTACCGGCCAATACATGTGCAATACATGTTTAACACCTCCAATTAATTCTTTTATTTCAGAATGACAATACTAGAGGCAGCCTACTCATCTGGCGAATTCCTGGGTGCAGTTATAAGCTCTTACTTAATAAAGGCAGTTGGAAATGTGATAGTTCTGCTCATCATGGCTTCGTTACACGTCACGGCGTATGTGTTCACGAACGTCTGCCTGCCTGAATCATTGCCAGGAGCTTTAGAGGTAAGGCTTTCACATTTCGCCAACAACTGTATTTGAGGTAAATATGCAATTTTAGCAAACGGTTTCTAAATTGATAATTTCACTAACTTAATACTTAGGTAGATACTGTTCTATCTCATGTTAGTTAGGTCTTGTTCTATCTTTGAATCAATTAAGAGTTTTACTTATAGCATAACACTCCTCGAATGCGGTTTAAATAGTCTGGTCCAAGAGTATTTGTGAGGAATCGTGTTTTTGCTATTCAAAAACCGACATTGAATTTTAATAATAACGTAAAACCGATTATACTATTTTTATTTTTAATGCACTAACCCGTGCTAAGGACAAATTTGAAAAACCTATTTAGAGGCTAAAAATTTCACCCATGCCGGGATTCGAACCCGCAACCTCTGGCTATCCGTGCCAGGATAGCCAGAGGTTGCGGGTTCGAATCCCGGCATGGGTGAATTTTTTAGCCTCTAAATAGGTTTTTTAAACGTAAAACCGATAAATAAGCCACTTGAAAGCAAAAACTTTAAAATTTCATTTTTAGTTTTCATACGATTTTAAAACTTGCTGCATTCATTTGAAAAATATTATTGTGATTTAAATTCCGCATATTGGATACATACCATATATATTGGATAATTTAATGATACATACCGAAGAAACGGTTTCAATGTTTTGCGTTGTTTCAATGAGTCGCAGACATAAACCAAATTAACCGTGCTACACGAAAGTCCCATTACAAAATAATCAAATTAACAGTGTTAATTGATTCCAGTCTCGATAAAATTGCACAGGTTTTGTGACCTCCAGAGTACCCTTTGCTTTGTGTCCTCAACTCTTTTTAGGGTTCCGCAACTCGAAAGAAAAATGGAACCCTTAATCGGATCACTTTGTAGTCCGTCCGCGCGTCCGTCTGTCTGTCTGTCAGTCTGTCACTTTATCTCGAAAAGGCGTGGAGGTATCAAGATGAAATTATAGGTATACTCAGGCCTACGGTCTCTTGAACATGTGGAAAAAAAAACTTCTAAGTTAACACAAAAAAACGGGCGTTTATGCCGCAAAAAACTATAAGTTTCGACACTCAAGGTAATCAAAATTCATAGCGTACTTTTTTTGACCTAGAATTATGAAATTTTGCAAGTAATGCGTGTCATACTGCAAATACAACAAAAAATCTGAAAGCTATACAATGAAAAAATTGTCTATTTATCTTTTATTTTATGTAGCCTATAACCGTCCCACTGTAAGGCATAGGCTTAATTACCACGCGCGCCCATCATCATCATCAACCAATTATGTTTCCACCGAGGGGCACGTCTCTTCCCTAAGAAAGGTATAGGCCATACTCCATCACGGGGGCTAAGTCCGGATTGGTGGAGGCTTGCAAGACTAGTGGCTGGTTTTTCAAAAATTTTCAAGCCGCCCCAAGGCCTCTGACTTTGCTTAATGACTGCCATCTATCGACGGCAGCCGGCACCAACAGCTTAACGTGCCTTGCGAAGCACGGAACCGCCCGGAAAATTCCACTAGCGTTAGTTATAGATGGTCACCCATCCATGCACTGAACGCGCCCTATGTTGCTTAACCTTCGTGATCGTTTTAGATCACTCAGGCAGACGGGGCTTTGAGCGATTCGCGTGCCCACCGCGGATCGGCAATTCCAAGCGCTACGGTATTCGAACACTTCAGACACTCAGGTTTCCTCACGATGTTTTCCTGAACAGTTAGCGAGTTGTATTACTACTATAACTTCTATGACCAATATTTTATTAATCACAAATAGTTTGTAACCTATTTACCTACTAATAAATTTGTACGGAACCCTCGGAGCGCAAGACCGACTCGCACTTGGCTGTTTTTTCTTTTTGTCACTGCATTACGCGAATCCGCCTTTAACCCTATTTATTTGCATAACTTGAACTTGCTTTTTTGCAGGGTGGCTTCTCAACAGTAATGGACTTTTCTTTAGTAAAGCAAATGATGGTGACATGCTTCAAGAAAAGAAGAAATTACGTCAGAGCAAAGATTCTACTTTTGACATTGGCGAACTGCCTGTCGGTATTAATTATGTATGGATTATCTGGCCTGTTGTACTTGTACGTTAGAGAAAAACTGCACTGGGCTATAAAAGAGTACAGTGCGTACTCAGCCGTGAGTGTATTGATAAGTGTGGTCGGAGCTTTGATTGGTGTCAAGGTGGGTGGATCCATATTGGGTTTTGGCGACCTACCTATAGCGATATGTGGCTATTTTTCGGGAATAGCCGAATACATAGTAACTACTTGCGCTACAAAAACCTGGCACATGTATTTAGGTAAGTCATTCATTATACTCTACGATTTAACCCAACTGCCACACAGAAGGGGCACGGAAAAGACGCGCTAAACACTTCATAGTATTTCCAAATTCCAATTCAAACTAAATAAAAAAAATACCACAGAAAGTAGTGAGGCGAAAGCGCTAATAGGCTATTTGAAAGGTTTCTGAAAACCAACTCCGATTTTTCGTTGGTGTTTATCTATCTTAAAAGTAGTCATGCGGGTCCGACTGTTAGCCAGCGACACTTCGACCGAGTGGGATCTGGGGCATTATTATGTACGTAGCCACTGAGTTGAGTGACGTTGATTTTTACTTTTTTAAGCTACTGCAGCCGTCAAATGCATACATATTTTGACACTTTGGAGTTGTCTAAACCGCATGCGCTGCAAGTGTCATCTTGACTTCGTTGGTGTTTAAGAAGTGCTAAGAAAGCGTAGATAGAGTAGAACTATAGATCAAGGCACAGTGTAACCGTTTTCACGTCGGTGAATATTATTTGTTTGTGTGCGTGAATGTTGCCACAGTGAAAGTGAATTGCCATAATGAGGGATAAAATATTTCAGTCGTTCATAGGCCATGAATAAAAATGCAGATTTAGTTTTGAATTTTATTAATCATACAGGTCTGACAATTGTTTGCAGAACGTAGCAAACGTTTTATAAACAATTGTCATTTTGTATAATTAAAAATACGTTTTATTTTACACGTTTAAATTTTACAAGTTAAGGCGCTTAGGGACGCTATCTAGGACCACCAATGGAATACAATCATAAACTGTTTTATTAATAAGTTTTTTTCATATAAAAATTCACCATATAAAAAATCTTTCGAAGGGTACCTCAGACCACCAAAATGTACATTTTGTCGAAATGTAGAGAGCATATTCGAGCATTTGATGTAGGTGACCAGTTCTCTCTTCTAAATGCTAGCACCCATTTTTCCAGAACAGAACTATTTTGAAGAAATCTGGAAAAGAAACATTGCTAATATTAATAAATATTGTAATACATTAAAATATAATAAGTAATAACTTTAGTATTCCTTATTATTCGCGATACTCATACATAGCTGTTGTATATTGAACGGGTCGATTATTTATTAGGGAAATAAGGTAATTACGTTTTACCTAATAAACGATCGCGGCTAGACGGTATTGTACGAGATTCATTGATACAAATTCAAATTTGAATTCTATACTGAATTCAAGGGCACATTGCTTGCGGCAGAATGCACAAAAACACCGAAAGGGTTCTTGCGATAAATTCGAGTTGACACATTTTCTGCTGAGTGGAATGAATGCTGAAAAATTATATGGGCAACAAGTCACATAGGAAGGCGATGCAGCTATCTAACAAAGCATCAGGATATTATATTTGATAATTCAGTGCTGTAGCCGTAATGTTTCTGTCTCTATTGTTTTTATTATAGATATCGATATCAACCCTTGTATGTCCATAACTCTGGAGCACGGGTCCTGCATCGCAGAAAGGTTAGGCCATACTCCACCGCAGGGGCCAAGCCCGGGTTATAGTTTTAGGTACATTTGATTTTTAATAACGATACATTAAGTAATAAAGATTCATAATATATTTGGATTACGTTTGTAACTTAATATCTGTACAAGGACAAGCCGTCGAAGTCTGGGACTTCGAGTTAAGTAATGATCACGCAGAACTGCCAGATATACCTACGATTTAAATCGTATTCATACGATGTTTTACATTTATGTTGCATATACTAGTACGATCAAGGGGCAGAAATCGTACGTAAACATAAGACTTTTAGATTTTATTCAACCAAAGTACTAATACCAACATAGCACGTCACTATTTATACTTTTACTTACTAAGTAGCAACCCTTAAGGTAAATCTAACTAATGTGCGACGTTACCGGTTACTCGTTTTTATGACACAGATTATGAACGCTGCTTCAGTTCAGTCAATCTTATTAAAACAAAGATCCGAAATAGGCTGAGCAATGAAACTCTAAACGGCACACTTTTGGCAAAACAACATATTAAGCGCTATGGGTGTTGTGTGGATTTTTCTCAAACAAGAGCAATAATATTAACATTACAGTAAAACCCTTTACGGGGATAAATAAAAACCCAAAAATAGTGTGTTTATGTTTAATCGATTGTTTACTTTAAAGTAATAAAACAAAGGTTTTGAAAACGTTCTGTTTTTTTAGCAGGCTTCTTAGGGAATACTACTTTTTATTTTCCCATCGTACGGTCGCTTATAACGTCTGTTAACACGGTCAAGTAATGATCGGGATTTTCGACATAAACGGATGGCAACATTTTTTTACTCATCGTTTTTTTAGGTTAGGAAAGAAAATTCTATTAAATTGCTTTTCTTACGGACTATTTGCAAAGCTACTAGTTGAAACTTAACTAAAATACTCAACATAAGGCAACTTTGGGCTTAACAATAATTGAAACACAATAATTACTTACCTATCAAAGGAAACTTCCCCCAAAGCTCTTTCTTAACGATTTCTGCATACGAGTACACTACAATTCACCATACTTTCTCTATTTAGGTCACTTTTAATATATCATTTCACAAATACACGGTTGCTCTTCGAAACGGCTAGCGTAGTGTTAAATATGATAAAATTTTCAAAATCTTGTCGTTTGTTTGCCCCCAAAAACGTCAACTTGACACTGGGGGCAAACAAAAAAAGCAGTTACACTTTTGCTGTTTACTCTATCTCTTTCTCACCCATGGTCGCTACGAAGTTTGTTTCATTTAAAACTTGTATGTGTGCGCTGTGGCTTGCTCTATAGTTTTACTCCCTCTACGTAAGAAAGTGATCATTTGGAAATCTTTTGTTTATTGTTTCAAAAATTAATTTTTAAAATAAACCCCAAAACGATCTTGAGCAATATGGCGTCGTATAGGAATTAGTGGCGTCACCCGTCAGTCTACCAACATACATCGAGCCAAATCTCGGGTTCTCGAATCGTTATATTAACTTAACTGCGACGTCATTACAGATTTTACCAATTCTGGCCGTTTTCGATTAAATTGTGACAGATACAAAATCTAGATACATAACAGTTTTATCCTGTTTGTTTGCAGATTTTATATTTTTTTTACTTATAATGCCAAAAATAGGTTTTATAACTCATGCATGATGGTAGAAATGTATATAAACTAATAAAAAAATCATACTGTCATATAGCCTATTCTAGACAATGCGTCTCGTCTCTTCCGCGCCCCGTGGCTTTCTGTGTGGCCGCTGAGTTTAAAAATACCATAATATCTTTAGCAGCTGCGGATAACGTTATCAAAAAATTAAGTGTGTGATTCATACGTGATCTGCTACAATATGTTTTATGTGAATTACCGGTGCATTATATAATGTTTTTACTGCGTTAAATAACTAGGTATCGACTTGGCATGAAATTCAGTTTGTAACTGAACTGAAGTTAATTGAATGACTGAATGAATAACCATTTACTGTCAAGAACAAAGAATATCTTACATTCGTACTAAAAATGTCGAATCATAGATAGATAGATAGATACATACGAGGGGAGGTCCAAAAGTTCGTGGAATGAAGGGGTTATAAATAAAATAAAACAATAAATCTATTTTTCCTTTTCAATATAATCACCCTTAAGCATAATACATTTATTAGATCTATTAATTAATTTTTCTAAACCATCATAAAAATATTTTTTGTCTTTTGCCTCAAAATGACCCAAAATTGCCTCCTTTACCTCATTATCGTCGGAAAATTTCCTTCCCCTTAAGTCCTTTTTTAAATTTGGGAACAAATAAAAATCACTTGGAGCCAGGTCTGGACTGTAGGGTGGGTGGACTAGTGATTCGAAGCCATGCGTGTGCAGAACAGCCATTGCAACTCTGCTCTTGTGAACCGGCGCGTTGTCTTGCAAGAGCAACACACCCTTGGTCAATTTTCCTCGACGTTTTTCCTTGATGGCCTCCTTCAAATTTTCTAATATTGATGCGTAGTATTCTCCGGTTATGGTTCTTCCCTTTTCTTTGTAATCAATGAGTAGTATCCCCTCACAATCCCAAAAAACAGTTGCCATCAACTTTCCAGCCGACTCCGACACTTTGAATTTCTTCGGCGGTGGTGTCCCCTTTTTATGCCATTGCATAGACTCTTGTTTGGACTCAGGTTCAAAGTGATGAACCCATGTTTCATCTCCAGTAACAATCCGCTCCAAAATCTGTGCAGGTTCGTCTCCACACAACTCCAAAAACTGTTTCGACGCATCGACGCGCTGCTGTTTCTGAAGCGGCGTGAGCATTCTCGGTACCCATATTGCACTGACTTTTATCATACCCAGGTGATCATGTAGGATTCGCAAAATGGTGGTATCTGATACTCCAACTAATGCAGATAACTGTTTTTTCTTCAAACGACTGTCTTCGAGTACAATTTTTTCCACTTTTTCGACGATGTCTGATGTGGTGGCCTCAACTGGCCTTCCTGAGCGGGGGTCGTCTTCAATCGACTCCCGACCATGTTTAAACAGACCATGCCACTTGTAAATCATGGATTTACTGGGGCACTGCTCTCCATAAACGGTTCCCATTTCATTCAAAATGGTTTGAGCGTTCTTCCTTGCTTCGTAAGGAACTTTATGACAGCGCGGTGTTCAATTTTCTCCATTGTTTCAGTTTTCTTCCGGATTGACTTGCTAAGCAGGCGAGTGTTCTTAAACGAATGACCCGATAGGGCTGAAACTTAATTTATATACTAATTATGAGTCCCTTAACCGTATGACACTAAGCGAGCGCCCCTATCCCCACTCCTTCCCCTCCATTCCACGAACTTTTGGACCTCCCCTCGTAGATAGATAGATAGGCAGACAGGCAGAAAGGCAGACAGGCAGACAGGCAGACAGGCAGACAGGCAGACAGGCAGACAGGCAGGCAGGCATGCAGGCAGGCAGGCAGGCAGGCAGGCAGGCAGGCAGGCAGGCAGGCAGGCAGGCAGGCAGGCAGGCAGGCAGGCAGGCAGGCAGGCAGGCAGGCAGGCAGGCAGGCAGGCAGGCAGGCAGGCAGGCAGGCAGGCAGGCAGGCAGGCAGGCAGGCAGGCAGGCAGGCAGGCAGGCAGGCAGGCAGGCAGGCAGGCAGGCAGGCAGGCAGGCAGACAGACAGACAGACAGACAGACAGACAGACAGACAGACAGACAGACAGACAGACAGACAGACAGACAGACAGACAGACAGACAGACAGACAGACAGACAGACAGACAGACAGACAGACAGACAGACAGACAGACAGACAGACAGACAGACAGACAGACAGACAGACAGACAGACAGACAGACAGACAGACAGACAGACAGACAGACAGACAGACAGACAGACAGACAGACAGACAGACAGACAGACAGACAGACAGACAGACAGACAGACAGACAGACAGACAGACAGACAGACAGACAGACAGACAGACAGACAGACAGACAGACAGACAGACAGACAGACAGACAGACAGACAGACAGACAGACAGACAGACAGACAGACAGACAGACAGACAGACAGACAGACAGACAGACAGACAGACAGACAGACAGACAGACAGACAGACAGACAGACAGACAGACAGACAGACAGACAGACAGACAGACAGACAGACAGACAGACAGACACAGACTCTCTAAGAAAGAGAGTATGGGCTTAATTACCACGCGTGCCCCCCGCGGAATGGTAATGTCAAGCTCAGTTACATATCTTCGAATAGGAAAGAAAAGGGAGGTCGGAATCCTCCATATTGGATCAAAACTCTAGTCAGTCCTGTTCGTTCCATGTGGGCTAATAGTCTGATATTTATTTGGAAATTAATACGCCATCAGACTAAAACGACTGGCCTGAGCAGAGTTCATAAAACTACAAATTCTTGTAGTTTATTAGGACCATTCAATGTAGGTACATTGTGTACCAGTTTTTCTACTTCGATAACTGGTACACAATGTACATCGGCGTATGTCTACTCGGATCACAGAAACGGATCACAGTCGCAACGGATCACATCAAACCAAGCAAAATATTCCACTCGGGTCATGTGATCAGAATCATTTGATTTTTTTCCATTCCGATCACACCATTAATCTTATAGGAAGGTAATCGATATTTTTTTATAAGTATGTATCTTTCATAGTCTTAAATATATTCCACGTAATAATATCAATAAATAAATATTTACGCGTAATCGTTGAATATCTATTTTTACGATATTTCGTGTTATTTATTCTTAACTATTTGTTAATTAGGTAATAAGGTAATAATCATGAATAAAAACCTTGATTTTTGTGTTTCTTGACACTGAGTTTAAATTAATAATACAATAGTTATTGTAAGAAAATATATTGTATTTTATTTATTAGGAAATATCGATTACCTTCCTACTAAGATTATCGTGTGTTCTGAATGAAAAAATCTAATCAAAAATGTAGTCCATTGGGATCACATGATCCGAGTGGAATATTTTGCTTGGTTTGATTCACATTCAAACTGATTAGTGATCGATCACAGTCGCAACGGATCACTCCGTTGCGACTGTGATCAGTTTCTGTGATCCGAGTAGACATACCCCGATGTACATTGTGTACCAGTTTTCCATAGGAAACGTACCCGTAAGTATCTACATCTAATCATCGACATAGTTATGTATGAAAAGGGTCAAATCGCGAGTGTTTAATAGGTAAAACGTAATTACAAGTAACTAAAAGTGACTATCCACAATAATTGACTGTATTCGCCACTTCAGTCTACCCGAGACCGCGGCAACTGTAACGCTGCCGAAACGTCGGGAAATAAGGTAATTACGTTTTACCTAATAAATAATTGCGATTAGACCCGTTTAATAACAATGTATGAGAATCGCGGTTCAATAAGAAATACTACATAATAGAAATAAGAAATATAAGTTTATCGACTTCGCAATGTACCTCGTCTTGTCATAGTAGAAAAATCATAGTAGTTCTAAGAGTTGGACGTGCGCAAACATCGTTCGCGTCTTCGCCCCGTCTTATCTGGAGGTATCTATGTCGCATCGCATTCAGTTTGGTTAGACTGACGGCAGACTGTCTATTCAGTGGACTGATGGACCAGACTGACGGATATTCGAGAATTTTGATGCTTCATCAGTCTGGCATCAATCCGAGCTTGATCAAGGTCACAGACTGAACTGACGCCAGACTGAACGTGTAAACTCCGTCTATGAAAGTGAATTGAAATGACGCGACGCCGCGCCATTTCCGCGCTTTCGTCCCACGCCCTTCCTGTCTGCCTACTCTCTTGATTTCAAAATGTTACTAGCGTACCAATGTCACGAAAAGTAATGCGAAATACGTACCCCTAGATCTATCCTGCGCAACGCACTTGGTAAAATAAGAAAAAATACACTTATTTATTAGCGACGCAGTACATCAATACAAAAACACAAACACAAAGGCGCTTTGGGGTGCTAACTAGCGTCACCAACGAAATTAAAAATCTTTAGAACCTACAGTCCAGAACCTAGGTTCAACAACTTTGGACTTTGTTCGATCGACGTCAAAAACGACCGTTTTTAGCGGAAATCGATTAGAGTCCTAGGATGTTGATACTACCTACATATAGGCTGTTTGTTTTAAAAATAGTTAACACAGATATTAAGAAAAAAAACTTAATGTTTACTTTAAAAAAAAAAAGTATTATCAAACAAGTTACGATTTTCACTTCATTGGCGCTAATCAATTTCCGCCAAAAACGGCCGTTTGAGCGGAAATCAGGAAAAAGTTCTAAGATTTTCGATGTTTACCTACTTTAAAAAAAAAAACGTATTTATAAAACAACTTATGATTTTTTTCCATTGATGTCGCTAGTTAGCATCATGATTTTTGATGTTTACTTTAAAAAAAAAACGTATTTATAAAACAACTTATGATTTTTTTCCATTGATGTCGCTAGTTAGCACAGATATGAGTCGCCAAACAAACCATGTGTGGATAACATGCGATGTTATCCACACATGTTTTGTAGTGGTCTTCCACTACATATATAGTAGTCCTCCGATAGGAGTCTTCCCGTGGTGTATCTATCAGTGTCGTTAAAATTAACGAAACGAAATACATATTATTATGTTCTATACCCGCGAGATGCTGTCTTTCGAGATAAGGTAAGGATAACCCCGTATTTTATTCCTTATTTTTCAGGGGCGTCACTGGCGGTCTTCAAATCTCTATCGGCGCCTCTGATACGTTCCCATGTGACTAAATTACTTCCCGTGGAGGACATCGCGAAGGTGTTTGCCCTAATTTGCGCCATGGAAGCGTTATGCCCGCTAATATCGCCAGTTATCTTCAACGAGCTCTACGCCCATACCATATCGTCATTCCCCGGAGCCATTTATCTGCTCAGTGCCGCAATCACGCTGGTCTGCGTTTTCAGTCTTGGGTACGTTATGCGTGTGTTCAGTTTAGAGCTAGATATTTATAAAATGCGCTTTTTCTTTATTCGAAACCAGGTCTCCTAAAAAGAAAAATTATTCTCTTTTCGAAACTGGTTTCGAAACTTTGGTTTCGAAAGTGGCCGAAGGGTTCCTGAAACATGTACCTATGATAAAAATTTTTTTTGGCAAACAGCTAGTAAGGTAAGTTCCACTCTACCGCGTAAAATAATGTGTCGCGCCTACACCAGCCTAGGTAGTATAAAGGCAAACAATGTAAAGAAAAGTCACGTTTTGACATCTAAAACGCTCGACTAGCTAGGCTGCTAATACACCCAGACCTCCAGAGAGAATCTAACCCACTACCTCTGCTGTAGTTATCAAGCGTGCTATCCTATAGACCAAGAATGCAGTGTAACTAATTGAATAAAATTTACATTTCAGTGCTGTAAATAAATATTGTAAAGTCTTGTAATCCTTTCCGTTTTGTGCACGGCCCTTGCACGACCATTCAGCAAGTCGTACATTTTCAGAGCTAGGCCCACCCTAGAAATTAACCCTGGGTTCTCCAATGAGCTGAGATTATTTTTCTAAGTGACTGAACCAGTTCTCTGTTACAGGATTGCCCAATACATCTCATGGAAGCACTCGTATGAAACATTACGTGAGGAATTTTAGCAGAATATTGACAAGCAAAAATTTTGAAGACATTAAGTAAAAAATTGTAAAAATGAAATTGATCAATTATAAAAGGCTGTGATAAATTGTAATAAAAACAATCCAGTACCTATGTAGTATATACATACGCAATATTATATAAGAATAATTTTGGCCGCCTGGGCTGTCCGCGGTTTTTTGTTTTAAGGATTTCACAAACCTAAGCCTCGTTCTGCCATTTAATTTTCTCTCTTCGTTTCTGTCTTTAGACAGAATTATTATATTTAGGTACTCAGTGTACCTAGTGTGTACTTAGTGAAATTCTTAATTCAGAAACCTGCGGTAATATTTTGGTACTTATTCTAGATTTGATAACCTAGATTATGTTTTTTTAGAGAGTATTGTGAATAAATAGTATAAAAGTGAATTCGGTTTTCACTTCAATACCATGTGACTACCTTCGTAATTCTTCTCGGTGCCTTAGGTAAACGTTATCGGGCCCGGTCGGTCCCTGATTGGGCTTCTTGATGCCCTAAGCCAGAGATGGCGAACCTTCGTGAGAGCTAAAACGTAGTGGTTATATACTCTTTGGTGAGAGCACGTGCCAATTTTAAAACGTCATTGACGCGTTTTCTATAAATACCTACCTATCTCAATTCAATTCAGTTTTATGGACTCAGTGCACTGATTGTCCAATACAACTTCGCCAATATCACGAAAAAAGCCAGAATTAGTTTTTTTTTTCAGACATGTGTCACTGGAAATTAAATTTAACGTTTCCATGATTTCGATAGGTACTATTTCCTTTTTTTTAGTAGATTAATTAGGGGTTCCATCACTTCTGCGTACCTGGGTAGGAATTTCCGGTACCAGGATGTCATCCCTATGAATCTCCTTAGTTCTTTTAGGTTTCCGGGTGCCTTTAAGTCGGTGATTGCTTTGACCTTGCCTTCGTTCATCTTGATACCTTCCCTCGTAACTACGTGGCCCAGGTATTCTACTTCCGGTTTGCAGAACTCGCATTTTGTCCTGTTTATCCTCAGCTGTGCGCTTCTGATTCTTTTAAATATTTCTCGTAGGTGTTGTAAGTGTTCGTGGAATGTTGTGCTACAAACTATTATATCATCCAAGTACACGTATGCGTTTGGCTCCAATTCTGGTCCGATTACCCTATCTAGTAACCGTTGGAATGTGGCGCCACTTGAGTGTAGCCCGAAGGGCATGACCTTGAACTGGTACAGACCCCGTCCTGGGACTGTAAAGGCCGTGCATGGCTTGCTTTTCTCCTCCAAGGGCACATTCCAATAACCATTCTTTAAATCCAACTTGGAGAAGTAGTTCGCTTTTCTTAGTTTCTCCAATGTGTCGTCTATCTGTGGTATTGGATACGCGTCTTTTTCCGATACTTCGTTTATTTTCCGGAAATCTATGCAGAACCGGTAATCACCATTTTCTTTTCTTGCCAATACTACTGGTGAGCTGTATGGACTGCTTGATTTTTCTATTACTCCTTCTCGTAGCATGTTTTCCACCTTTTCGTCGATAATTCCTTGCAGTTTAGGGTTTCTTGGGTAATACTTTTGTTTGACTGGGATTGCATGCTTCATTTTTATTTCGTGTTTTATCCACGTGTTTCCCTTTGGGCTTCTTTCGCATTTATCAAATTCTTCCTCTAGGAGTCTCTGTAGTTCTTTGTCTTCTTGTTCTGATAGTGTTTCTGGTAGTTTATGTTGGTGAGGTGGTTCCTCGGTCTCTTTTTTTTCTTGCCAAGTGATTTGTAGCGGGAGTCTTCTTATGATATCCATTCCAATTATATTTATTGTTGCGTTCGGTAACGCGTTCAGTTGATGTATTAGCTTATTTCCGTTTATTTCCAGTTCCGTCGTTATGGTTCCCTGTATTTCCGTTGTGCTCCCGTCGGCTAGTGTGACTCTGTGTTTCCTTCGTACTTCTTTGACGCCTTGTCCTGTGCACCATTTAAGCACTTCGTTAGTCACATATGAACTCGTTGAACCTGTGTCAATTAGTGCTTTGAATGTTCTATTATTTACCTTTATGTCGACGAACATCCTGTTCTCCTTGTTACCTCCATTTCTCATTGTGTATGCGTGGTCCTGCCTGGATTGGTCGGAGTTTGTCCCGTATCTTTCGCAGCAGTCCCTTGTCATTGCTCCCATGGTTTCGCATTCCTTGCAGAAAATAACCCTTCGGCTCCGGCATTCTACTGATCGATGACCTTTTCTTCCGCAGTTCCAGCAGCATTCGTCGACGTTGTATGTTGGGGTGTATTTTCCCTTTTCTTATTCCACGGTATCCTGGTGTGCTGGTCGCTGTTCCTCTATTTGGTCTGTATTCTAGTATTTTATTTCTGGGCTTTTTTTCTTGCTCTATTTCTTCGAATTCCTTAGCTAGCATTATAAGTTCTTCGATGGTTTTGAAGTCTTGCCTCTTGACGTAACATCTGTAGTTCACGTTTGTGTTCTGGTAGATCCGGTCTAGTTGTTCCTCTTTGCTTAGTTTACCGTACCTCCTCATGATAGTTCTCAGGTTGATCACATATTCTGTGAATTTTTCCGTGTCTTTCTGTTTTCTTGCTATCATTTTCTCTAACAAGTCCCTTTCATAATTCACTGGGAAGTAGTATAGCTTGAAGTTTTCCGTGAATTCGCTCCATATTTTCCATTCTGTGCAGTTATTCCTCAGCCACTGGAGTGCCTGACCTTTGAAGATTTTGGTGAGTAACTGTAGCCATGACTCTGCTTTTCTTTCGTTTATCCCTAGTTGTTCCAGTGTTTCTAGAAACTCTACGGGGTCATCTCTTGCGTCGAAGGTGATGCCCCATGGCGTGGATGTTGATGGGATGTTTGCCATGGCGTCTGAGAAGTTGTCCGTTTCCTCTACGACTGTCTGTCGGTCTTTGTTCTGCTCGCTCGCTGTTTCATTTCCTGCGTCTTGGTTCGTTTCTGTTTTGTTCAGTTCCTCTGTACGTATTTTTTCTAGGACTCGTTTTCTCATTTCATCTACGGTTAAGTTCTCGGATTCTATCCCCTTTCTGGTGGCTAGCTCGACTAGTTCTTGTTTTCTCAATTCGTATACCCATGAAACTGGCATCTTGTGCGGTGTACCTTCTGTAACTTTCGTTATCTAGCTCTGTTATATTTATTTTTACTCTACCCTCCTTTGTTTTAGCGTGCTGTGAATACTAGGCCTATGTGTATTATTGCTTCCCTACTATGTGCCTAACTCACTGCTTGGCTTACCTACTTCTGTTTGTATTATCTGAAACGCATCTGAGCAAATCAACAAAGAGGGTTATTTTTATTCTTATTCTAGTTTGTTCTAATTAGTGCCCTGGCGTCGTAAACGCATCCGAGCGAATCGACGCCCTACGTATTAGTTATTCTTATACTATTGTGTTACACCGAGCACCTTGGCGTCGGAAACGCATCCGAGCGAATCGACGCCCTCCCTGTTAATTAGTCTTATTTTATTATGTTATTCCAGCACCTCGACGTCGGAAACGCATTCGAGCGAATCGACGCCCTCCCTGTTAATTTATCTTATTCTATTGTGTTATTCCAACACCTCGACGTCGGAAACGCATTCGAGCGAATCGACGCCCTCCCTGTTAATCTATCTTATTCTATTGTGTTATTCCAACACCTCGACGTCGGAAACGCATTCGAGCGAATCGACGCCCTCCCTGTTAATTCAGACTTAACTTTAGTGTTAATATTCCTTTCCCCTGGGGTGTGTGAGTTATTTAGTTGGGCGCCAATTGTAACGTGGCGCCTTCGGCGCCAGCTACTTCACTGCCCCTAAGGCCTTACTCCTAATGGGGGTGCGTGTTAAGGGTCCCTGAGGGGGTGGGAAATTAAACTCCGTGTTAGTTGCAACAGACTGGACCTCCGTTTATTATAGGGACCAGAGATATTCCACACTTATACTACTGAAACTAACCTATTCGTGCACTTACACCTAACGGCTTTATGCCAAAGAACTGGGGCCTCGTGGGCCACTATCTATTGCACGCTTGCTAAACCCTGGGTGGCGGCACTAATGCCGCGCCCTTCTCGGGGTGAGCCGCCCCGGCGGTGGTGGTCGTGCGCGGGACCTCGGGTCGATACTTCAGGAGCCCGGAGGCTCGGGGACAGCACCGACCACGATTGGCCCGGAACACGGCCACGCCGGCGGCAGGGGATTTGGGTAGAACTCCAACCCGGGATCGAATCCGCATAAGAGCGTGACCGACCTCCAGTGTATGTTGGAGCCCGACGCAAAGTCCGTCTTGACTGGCTCTCGTGGCGGTTTATATACGCTCGGGCGCTTCCCCCTCCACGACGACCATCGGTGTGCACGCGCATGCTGCGTGCGCCCTGTTGCTAGGCGTGGTGACGTCATGGAAGATTCCGCTCCGGCCGGCTATTGTATCGCGGCGCCGCGCTGCCGCGTTACACTTATCTCGAGGTTTTTTTTAAATTCCATATCGAAAACAATAACAATTTTACGCAAACACATGCCCGAACTATTATGTTACGTGCCATCAACGAGCGCATAATTCGAACTCTGATGACCCCTAATAGCTAGGTTCTTATATTATATCGTTAATATTTTACGTGTGGTTACGTAATTTTAGTAGGGTTCTGTACGTACTACCTAAAATTATGGACTGATCTAAAAAAGGTTCCCATACATACATAACCTCACGCCTGTATCCCAGAGGGGTAGGCAGAGACCAGGGACTGCCACTCACCACGATCCTGACAGATCACCTTCGCTTCATCAACGTTCGTAAGTAGTTGCATGCACGCACGCGGGTTCCTGGTATTTTTTATCTTCCCCTTTGCTAATACATCCCCTATTTGGTCGATGTATATCCGCTTGGGACGTCCCTTACCAGCCCTTCCACTCGCATTCGCAATATATATTTTTTTCGTCAATCTTCCTTCGTCCTCTCCACATGTCCAAACCAACGCAACATTCCTATACATCCTCTTTCAGTCCATAACGTTCTGTTTATAAAACGTTTATAAGGTTTTCCATATTATTTATAAAACGCGATTATCCTTAATTACTCCAATAATACAATTTAAATAGCCTGTGGTAGTCTTTCGGCCTTATAAAACCACAATTTGAGTGATATACAATCTTTGGTGGAGATTTCACAAGGAAAGGACGTCTTTTATGCCCCTCTCTGATCTAATTTCAATAGAGTTGAAAATAAGCTAAAGTTTGTGACGTCCCGCGGTTGCTTAAACATAACATCCGCACGACGGTAACTGCAACTTTGCATATCCGCACACTAGTTGCTGCCCATGACTGTGTTCACACGAACAGATTTTGATACTATAGGTAAGTACACCTATTTTTCCGGAATAAGAAGTAGCCGATGTGCTTATCCTCTTTAATCTCTGTGCTGAATTTTCGATTTTCTGTGCAAAGATTCGGTGTTCAGACGTGAGTTCAGAAAGAAAGTTTAGGTGTTCAGACGTGATTATTTGGTTAAGTAACAAACTTTCACATAATACATATTAGCAAGATCATAATACATAGAAAAGATGGATGGGTTTTAGTCTTGAATATTATAAAAATATAGCGTAAATATAGGTAAAAAAACAGACCTAACCAACGGGATATTAGGTACCGTAAAGGCCTGCGCAGACTAGGGACTATCCCCCGGGTACCTACATTTTTGACCGTCGACATAGATCTCTTATAAATTGTATCGAATAACCGTTACTGTTTCGATTTTGCGGCCATGTTCTGTTTTCAAAAAGTGCTTATGTCAGGATTTTGTCAAAACTGAATGGTGAAAACCAAAAATTTGTCAAAGCAGTAATAAAGAAGATTGAGGTTTGAAGATGGCCGCGCGAACGAAACGCGCGGCCATGTCAGATCTCAGCATTCTACAGGCCTGGTTTTTTTGTCAATGCATGTTTGAATTTGTCGAAGAAAGAAAATTCATTCTATCATATCAACCAATTCACCATTAGTTTAGAAGATATCGACGCGAGAACGCCATGGCCGCGCAATCCTCCGGTTCCGATTTCTTTAGGTTGTTTTTTCGGGTGTTTTCTCGTGGTCCCATTATTTTGTCTCGTTAACGGGTCCACGAGGGATAACTATCCCTCGTGGTCCCGTTATACGTCATCAACGGGTCCACGAGGGATAAACTATTTCTCGTGGTCCCGGTAATAAATATGATGCCTCTGTATAAGAATTTTCACTTTCGTAATCAGGCTTATCTAAATTAGTCAAGACCTATGTTCTGAGCTTAGTCTTAATTTGTCAAAGCCAATGAGGTCGAATTTACACCAGTTTTCTCATCAGACACAAAATGACTGAAAACCTAAGGACGCAGGCCGCGCAATCGAAACGATTTTTCATATGCCGATATCTAGTACCTAAACAAGTCTGGGATATGATTTATGCACCAAATTCTTTGACATTTTAGGCTCCTTCGATTAACATATCGTTTCACCACAATAACCTATCGTAACGAGAGTTATATAAAAAATATAACCTCTCACACAATGTTCGGATAGGGTGACCATATCAGGTTTCACGTAACCGCTCATTGGTACAGTAACATATTAATCGATTCCTCTTTATAGTAACTGGCTGGGCTGGCACAGCCGTCTAGTATGAATTTAAATGCTTGAAAGAGAATCGCTACGTTTTTGTTGAGATGTGAGTCGATAGGGATCGACTCACATCTCAATTCCTCTGCGCAGGCCTTAATAGAACCTAACATACAGAGGATAAATCGCTTGTAAAATGAAATATAGCTTTAATTAACTTTAAATGTTTATTAGCATCCACACAAAAAATCATACGTGTGATGAACCAGGTACAATTATAAGTTTAATGTAAACAAGTTACAATCTAAAATGACAAGTGGTTGTTTGTTTTACCACATTTTACTCACTATTTTATGGCGAACGGAAGGTACAGTCTGCATTAATATTTATATCAGATCTTTGGACAGTTAAAATACCACGAAAACTTACACAAGTTTAGGTAACGTAAAAAAATGATGACTGTACCTAGCGTCTTACAAAGTTATAGATTGTAGATATTTAAATGTTTCTAAAAATAATACTCACTGATCTTTTAATTTGTACGAAAACCAACCTGTATAATTCCTTAATAGAAGAGATTCCGAATTGAACGAAGCTAGATGAAATGTACGTCTTACAAGGATATTAAACTTATTTAAATGCAACTACATTAAAATTTTAAATGAGCAACTTTAATATTTAACATCACAGATGTTTAACTGAACTTAATCAAGATACTCTAGGAATAGTTAACTGGGTAATTGGTAATGAAAAACAAAACATAACTAAATTCTAAACATAAAAAAATCGTCCATTCCACAAAGGTAAACTTAAGTAGGTACCTATTTGAAAAAAACTACCTAAAAACAAATAAGAAAAAAGGAGTATGCTGATACTTCGTTAGTTAATCACAGGGTTGTAGATTACTATTACTATATTAGGTTTTGTCAAATCTGTCATTCATTGTTCAACAATGAATTTGGCGTTCATATCACGAACCATTATTGTACTTGCTAGTATATAGCACACTCCACTCAAGTCACATATCAAGCACCAGTCATTGTCTTTTATCAATGCACCATTAATGTCTTGTAATATCCACTGGCAATAAGTGTATCAAAATTACCATTGCTCCTCTGGCTCATCGCCGGGAGTCGTCGCAGCCGCAGCACTGTTGAAGTTCTGTAACAACATAATTTTTTATTTATTGGTTGTCACAGCCAGATTACCATCATATAGTGGAAATAAATGTTGCAAAAGAAACAAGTCATGTTGCTTGGATCCGATAGTGTGTGTGCCGCTATACTGGTAAATACGAATTACAAGTGCCAAAAATATGTCATATAAAATAGACGCAAGGAAATCCTTATTAGTATAATTATGTAACACTCTAGCAGATACAATTCAACAATACTGTTATTAGTTATCAGTGTATATACATGTGTGAATTGATAATGCGTTATAAAATTTCCTATGGTTCTAAAAAAGTTCGTTAATTATTTTTGATGTAATGACAGTCATAGACATAGACAGGCATAGAAATATTTTTTCATAATTATAAATTATAAGTTACAGTCCGATGTCATTGTAATTACTGACAGTGCTTCATGCTTTAAAAGCAGTGCAGTTTTCTTTTAAGATTGCGTGCAGGATAACTCATGCGAATAGTTAAATCGATCGATTGATTAATGTGAGGAAAATTGTAATTGTTTTTTTCTCTCAGGGCACCACTGGTGTAAATTTAAGTTTGCCTTGTATATGTACTTTGAATAGGTACATAATAAGTTCCTCAGTTCTGACCATAGCAATAACAATATATCTCTATAATATAAAAATGAATCGCTGAATGCGTTGGTAAGCGCAAATCTTGAGAGCAGCTGAACCGATTACACTAATTCTAGAGGTTCGAAATTTCACTGATGCCGTGAGTCGCCCATTGGCTCAATTGGTAGAGCGCTGGTACGGATAGCCAGAGGTTGCGGGTTCGAATCCCGGCATGGGTGAAATTTTTAGCCTCTAAATAGGTTTTTAAATTTGTTCCTTAGCACGGGTTAGTGCATTAAAAATAAAAATAGTGTAATCATGTGGGTACAGTGATATCGTTCCAATGTTAAAACCTAACTGCAAAGTAGGTAGTCGGGGCTGTAAGTAATGCAATTTGCTTAAGTCAGATGTCGCTACCTGTACGTAATACAGAGAATATTGTAAAGAGGTTCGAAATTTCACTGATGCCGTGAGTCGCCCATTGGCTCAATTGGTAGAGCGCTGGTACGGATAGCCAGAGGTTGCGGGTTCGAATCCCGGCATGGGTGAAATTTTTAGCCTCTAAATAGGTTTTTAGACTAATTCTGTTTTTAGAATATTCCTTGAAATACGAGGATGGTTCTTTCGGAGAACAATAAAATAAATTAAAGAATCGACTGTTAGGCGGTACGAAGTTCGATGGGTCAGCTAGTGGGTTATTTTATTATAAAACAACAAAGCTGGCTAACATTTATAAGTAAAGACCAACTGGACCGATTTTATCTGTGTTAACACGAAAACAATTACCGATCTCGAGAACCGGGACAGCTACTATTTATATAAGAGCCTATTTCCTCGCCGCCATGTCTAGTCCCTACAGCGAGGTAGGTAGTCTGATAAGAATGTAAATGGGGCTTTAGTGGTGTAGCATAGTTCTACTTACTCTGACGTCACTGCCGCCGTATTTGCTGCCGCGGTATGAGCTGGCGCCGCCCTGCAAGAAGTCAGGTACCGGCTGTTCGGCCTGCCGGAGGATCCGGCCCAAGTCTCCGGCCAGTGCGCCGTCCTGGAGAACAAGTTTTGAGACGTAAACCAGTTAGTATCATTTGAAAGGCGGCCGGGTCGACTATCTCTTTGAGACTGGGGCGATGGCTGACCCCCGCGTGATGCGAAGTGTGCTATTCGTGAGTCAGCGTAAATGTTTGCCTATTACGCTAAGAAAAGTTTTCTGATGCCTTTTTTTTCATTACAAATCGACCTATAGTCAGCTTATATTTCACAAATTGACATTCAACCATTAGGCCATTCTTTAAGCCGCAGTTTCTGCGCTACTTTGAATAAAACCTTTTCATTTCACTGTGTTTTTTTAATGGAAATTGTTTGACAAGTTCATTCTCCTACAGAAAACTATTAGATTAGATTAGAAAACTACAGAAAATTGTAAGCGTTATGAACAGCGCCAGACGGCTCACTGTCTTACGTGGCTATGTTAATCACAATTTATGGATCAGAAAAAATACAGTAAAAAATTTGATTACACAATTGAAGTGAAATAGGGAAACACTTTACCTGGTCAGAGTCGAAGAATGAGACTGCCATGCCTCTATTTCCGACGCGGCCTGTTCTTCCGATTCTATGGACGTACTCATCAATGCTTTTTGGCATATCATAGTTCACAACTATATCTACATTCTTTATATCTGTAAATGAGACAAACATTTTCTTAGTGTTGAATAGGTACCTAATAGAGAAAACAGCTATTTCTGTTGACTTGATAGATTTCTACATACTAAGACGAAAATCTATACTGCTGTGTCAGCAGGAAACAGTTACTTGTCTAGAGTTTTCAAAGACTTAAGATTTATCCAAATCACATTAAATCCCCAGGCTCACCTAAACCGCGGGCGGCGACGGCTGTGGCGACTAGTATGCAGTGGCGGCCACTCTTAAAGTTGTCGAGAGCCTCTTCCCGTTCGCGCTGCAAACGGTCGCCGTGGATGGACGACGTTAGGGTTTGCTGATCCGATAGCAGGGCGGCGATGAAATCCGCAGTGCGTTTTGTCTCCACGAACACTAGGATACGCTTGCCATCTGAAAAAAAAAAATATAGTAAAGATTTTCGGCCGCCAAATGAATAGTCTTTTGTAACTGCCGTTTCTGTTATTGTTTTTTGGTGTACAATAAAGGCGACTAAGGGAGACAAAGCAGGGGGTGAGCAGCAGCGCCCCCTGCAGTACAATCCCATTAAACTGCGATCCCCAACCCGCATGCCCAGCGTGGGGATTATGGGCATTACCCCCCAATGATGACACAACCTTGCACTTTGGCGCTCATTAGGGGAGGGCTATGTCCAGCAGTGGACTAATATAGCCTGAAGAAGAAGAAGTACAATAAAGAATATTCTTCTCTTACTGTTTGATAATATCGCCAGACTGTGTGCACTTTATGATGTGAGAATGGAGGACTACAGAATTTTTTATTATTAGATATAAATTGAAACTATATTAATTGTTTTGGAGTGGGACCAAAACAATGTCTGTACTATTGTTCTGGTTCCAAAATTGCCATGGAGATACAACCTTGCAAGAGCTTTTTAATAAAATAATGACACTCACCATGCTCGGTAATCAGACTCTTCAACGTGTTTTGCTTCTCGTACTTGCTGACTTGGTGGAATATTTGCTCGACGTCACTGGAGGCGCCGCCGATGATGCCGACGGCGACGAAGAGGTACTCTTTGAGGAAGCGCCCGGCCAAGTGCTGGACATCTTCGGGGAAAGTGGCGGAAAACATGAGCGTTTGGCGCTCGCCCTGTTAGGGAAGAAAGCGTTTAGGGAACTGTCTTAGTTAACTGATGTGCGACGAACGAAACTGCGTTACTGCAGAGCACAAAACAAAGGCTTTTTTTCGCCAGTTTTGTTTATTGCTGGATACCATGTTATAAAAATTAAGTTAGTCTGTTGTTTTTAATTTTATTAACAGTGTACGGTTTTTTTTAAAGTATATACAATATATTATAGGTGTAGTTTTGATAAACATTACCCTATGTAGCTTTCAAATATGAAATTATGTCTGAATTGTAAACTGCATTACTGCAGAGCACAAACCATAACTTTTTTAGCCAGTTTTATTTGTTGCAGGACATTAAGTCATAAAAATTAAGTATATTTCCAGTGTTTAGAAGATTTTCATCAAAAGTATAAAAAAATAATAGTGTACTTTTGATAAAAATTGCCTTATGTAGCTTTTAATAAAGTGAAATATGAAAAACTAAAACAGGTCTAATTTTTATTATCTAGCGGTGCCGCAGACCACATTTTTCCGATGTATACTTATCAATTTATAATCATAAATTATGTCCGAATCATCGACCTAGGACCAGCAACCGCCGACCTAAAAGAAAGGTAGGCAAATATCGCCATTGACTAGTTTCCACGCGACGGATATCTCACATCGTCCAAGTGAGTTTGCAGAGATGGCTACGAACAGGGAGGAGTGGAGAGCTAAAGGGGATGTCTTGCCTAGCAGTGGGAGTGGGAGACAATAGGGGCTACAAATGTTAGCATATATAAGCAAGATACATGAAACATAATATGCCAGGTGAAACAGCATCTACTCACCAGCGGAGTCATGTTGGGGTGATCCATCATTTTCTCCACACTGGGCATGAAACCCATGTCGAGCATGCGGTCAGCCTCGTCGAGCACCACGAAGCGGATGCTCTCGAAGGAGACGCGGTTTCGGTCTACGAAGTCGTGGAGGCGGCCAGGCGTCGCCACCAGGATGTGGCAGCCGCGCTGGTGGTGGAAATTTCTCTTTAAGAAGGTTTCGCTTAAGATATTTTTAGTCAGAGGGCCATTTGCCCACCGACCGGTTATTAGTAATTAATTTCACCTAAATGTTAAAATGAGAGATCCAACTGAGTCTCACCAAGTCTCATTCCTTGAATAACTAAAACAATAAGGACATGATAACTCTGTTCAAGTGATTACAACAAAAAAAAATGGTCACTATATTGTCATGTCATGCTCTCTTGGAGTATATGTCACAATGTGTCACATGGGTATGAGAATTCACTTGTAAGTAATGGTTTTAGCTGTTTTTATAAGTGAAACACAATGCGTTTTTGATGTGGTAGTACACAGCTTGTGACTCTGTGTCATTTCGCATAGAACTAAATGTTGTTTTCGGTACCATCACAATTCTAAATTAAAAAGATGTTACTTCCTATAAAAGTAGCATAGTAGCCTATATCAGGCCTGTAAAATACAGGCCTTCTCTTAGTTACCGAGTATACTTGTAAGTGTAAAGCGTGGTGAACATCTGCCCACCATGGAAATTCGATTTCAAGTTCACCACATGAACACCTCAGACATTCAGGTATAAATAAGATGCACCAGGCATAAGAGACTAAACTAGACTTACAGAAATGCTATCTCCTTGATGTCTGACGGCCGTGCCACCGTAAGCGACGGCGATTTTCAACACAGACCCGTGGGAAAACTTCCTGGCTTCGTTGAATATTTGAAGCGTCAACTCGCGGGTCGGGGCGACTATAACAACCTGTGAGGTAATTCATGGAGATAAAAATGTGACTTTTATTTAACAAAATCTAACACTTAATTGTTAATATAAGAGAAGAGTATTCTTTATTGTGTACCGGAAAAATAGTTAAAGGAACATTAGTTACAAAAGACCTCCACCTTACATTCCAGACTGAATGAAACATAATGGCCGTCAACGCCGAATTAATTCATTGGTCAAAGCATTCACCATAGCCTGAGTGTGAAACATTCAAAACAAATAATGTACAACTTCCACATTATACAATAACTTGTACCAGCCACATGGAAAAATACCTGGACTTAGGCAATTAGTACCAATCAAACAGGAATCGAACCCAAACTCTTTTCATACAACATATTAATCTGACTGACACATTATGTAGTTAAGGGACTGGCCTGCTCCTATTACGCGCACTAAATCCTAAACTATTGCTATCGTCTGCCATATTCCGTACTTATTTGTATAGCATATGTCAGGATTATGACAGAATTAATTTGGATTAAGGCCAATTCACTTTTCTTGATGTTAATCAATAGATAAGAGTGGAAGATGGTGAACATATACTCTATAACATACTAACCTGAGGTTGCGCACATCCGCCGGGTCCTACAATAAGCTCGCGCTGATCTTGCAGCAGAGTATTGATCATTGGCAGCAAGAATGCAGCCTGTAACAATAGCAAATCATATTGAAGAATGCAAGGGAATGCGTGAATACGGATGATTCTGTTTTTGTTTATTAGTACCTAGTTCAGTATTATGATAATTACAATGTTATGTCTTTTATACTGTTTAATGCGATGTTTAATTTCAAGTAGTTACATGTTTGTAGCGAACTGATTTTAGCTGTATCAGGAATTCGAGAGCGAGATGAGATTCTTTACTTACCGTTTTACCAGAGCCTGTTTGGGCGCAGCCCATAAGATCTCTACCGTCCATGATTATTGGAATGGCATGCTTCTGTATTGGAGTGGGTTTCTTGTATCCTGACTTCAAGATGTTGTCTAGGACATATTTCCGTAATCCTGCAGATTCAAAGCTTTCTATGGGCTTCGGCGGGTTCTCACCACTGACCTAAAACATAATTTTTTATATGTACTGTTGTCGAAGCGAAGTAATATCTGGAAGCCACTCACACAGAATAGATAAATTTAATTTTGAGCATGTGTAGTATCCAACTTGTAATTGGGGCTACTTGGGAATTTGTGTATATAACAAATATTATAAACGAAGTTTGTATGTATGGATGGATGTTTGTTTGTTACACTTTCACGTAAAAACTACTGAATGGATTTTAATGAAACCTTACAGTAATATAGCTTATACATCAGAATGACACATAGGCTACAATCTATGAAGATATTATATGTGACATCTTTCAAATGCAACCAAAAATATATTTAGGAGATAATTTTAATATCATTATTGGTTGATATAGTCAACAACTCATCAACCTTTACATTTGTTCACTCTAATCTATTAAGGTTTTGGTGTCTTATTCCCTTATTCTGAATTGAGAATTTGATAAGTTGTGAGTTCACTATGGGTTCAATTACTATTGGAGGCTCCCATACTTTGTTTGTATATCCTTGGCTGGTGGTATCCATAGCACAAGTTATGCTGGTTTGGGACCATGACAAGTGATTGTATTGTATAAAAGTTTTAAAAACCTCTACATAATACTGATAGTATTGTAAAGAAGTTCGAAATTTCACTGATGCCGGTAGTCGCCCATTAGCTCAGTTGGCAGAGCGCTGGCACGGTTAGCCAGAGGTCGCCGGTTCAAATCCCGGCGAAAATTCCACCCGGCATGGGTAGAATTTTTAGCCTCGAAATAGGTTTTTAAATTATAAGAATGTAATTGTATAAAAGTTACTATTATTAATAAATTCTCAATTCGGAAACTGTTAACTTACTATGTTAACGAAATATAAATGTTGGTCCTATGTCTAGTGCACAAAGACATAAAAACAATACTCACTTTAACAGCAATGTGATCAAACTTGTCGAAGTTTATGCCGGAGCTAATAGAGCTGCCGAAGATATCGGCTTCATTTTCAGAAGGCTCGGGTGGTACGTAGGTGACTGGGGGCTTTTTGGGCTCGCCATTTTCGTCCAGCTCCACGGGGGGTCGGTCTCCTCCGTCGTCCCCGTGACCGCGGTCGCCACGGTCCCCGCCGCCGCCTCGCCCCCCTCCCCGCCCGCCCCGACCGCGGCCGCGACCGCCGCCGCCGCGTTCCTCGCGGTCATTGTCGCCGTAATCGCCGCCTAATAAATAGCAACGTTTGTATTAATATCTTATGGGTAAAGTCAAAATCCATGTTTAGGCGGCGATACAGAGGTGGTTGGTTATAAATTGTGTCTGGTTTAATTTAAACAATCGGCAAATATTAGTTTTAGTCAGCAATTAAACTCTTTTTGAGCGGCAACTAGGTCGAATTCAGAGAGTATAGTTGATTCGACACAGAGAGAAAATAACGAGGTGTTTTTTAGTGATCCGTAGTCAACAAGGAACCTTAATAGTTTCGCCATAACCGTCCGTCAGTCTAGAACTGCAACCCTTGGCAATGGTATAATAGTTTCCACCATGAATTAAACGTTATCACTTTGAAATAAAGTTCAAAGGCTATAAAAAAATTGTACTAGCGCACGTTAGTATTAATGAAAATATATTACGGCTTAAAAGGCCAAAAAATATAACGAGTAATATGCGAACCACTTATAAAAGCAAAATTTTACAAATTGAGAATTACTTTGATGAAGTTGTAAGTTCAGTGAAGCAGGGAAAAAAACCCCTCGTGCTATGGAACCCTAAGTTGCTCGTAGCCCGACACGTACTTGGTCGGTTTCTATTTTAAGCTTTTAATAATTTTCCTGAAATTAAATGATGATCTAATCATGAACCATTCCAATTACCTGAGTGTCAAATTTCATACCTATTGCTGTCGCAAAGCTCACGATTCCGGCGCACGCTTTTAGTTTTTTATACCAATTTAGTGTAATAGGCCTCTCAAGACGAGAGAATTTATGAAATTAATTATTTCCTCATATTTCAGATTTGTTGAAGTTGCAGTAAAGACGCAGAAAATACACGACACAGACACACATCGCCTGTGTGCACAAAACAATTATTGACATAATTTTGTCGTAACCAAGTTACATTTTAACCTAATAATTATTACCTCTACTCGCTGACCCAGCGAACTTCGTACCGCCTAATTCGATTCTTTATTTTTTTTTCTCTCAGAACCATCCTCGTACTTCAAGGAATATTCTAAAAAAATAATTAGCGAAATCGGTTCAGCTGCTCTCGAGATTTGCGCTTACCAACACATTCAGCGATTCATTTTTATATTATAGATTATTTGCTCTTCCAAATAATGTAATGTCTGATACTTCCCACCACTATCTATTGAAATAATCGCAAGATTAGATAAAGCGATCGTAAAACTGTTAGGTATTGCCCATGACTACATATCGAATAAATAACTTGTGCGAATATCTTCAGTTCATTAGCCTCTTGTCCCTATGTCGTTTGCTCAGTCCTAGAGACAAAAAATAATGTCCTCCTTTGTTAATAAAGCATACTATAATAATTATACTTATATTATTATTGTCTCAAGATTGAGTTCAGATTTTGTGCCTAGTGAGAGTCACAAAAAGTTAAGTGATCCACTTGAACATTTTTTCTGTGAAATGCTTGAGTGCATTATTTATGTAACGTTAGATTGACTACTCTTAAATAAAACATTGGGTGTGGTAACATTACTCCAACACTCTCATAACATTATAACAACGATGTTGCAACAATTCTTGAATTGCTTTGTATTTAGGGTTCTGTACTTGAATGTGTCTATTGTGTATATCCCTTGGACGGTAAAGGGAAACAAACATTTTAACGGAAGACATTTGAATATTTAAAAAAAAAATCCCTTGGACGGTAAAGAGAACCAAACATTTTAACGGAAGACATTTGAATATTTTTTAAAAAATCCCTTGGACGGTAAAGACAACCAAACATTTTCACGGAAGACATTTGAATATTTAAAAAATAAATCTAAATTTAAAGCGACCTACAAGTATCAAGTAGAGATCTCTACATAATTATACATACAAGATTCCACTCGTTAGCACAAACAACTAGAGTATCAGCAAATCTTAGACAAATACAAGTTGGTCCATATTGAAGTAAAAAAAATACTAAATATTACTAGCTGGCTTGGCAAATTTGTTGTTTTGCCTTGTTTAATACGGCGAAATAAAAATGGTGAAACCGTTTTGGACGATTTCAACATCTCCTTAGACATAAAAAATAAAGTTTTCTTTCTAGTAAAAGTTGTTAATATCAATTGTACATTTGTGCAGTTATAGTAGACATACTACTCTGTAACTGTGAAGGAAAATGTCGTGAGGAAACCTTGGCGTCTGATATGTTAACATGGGTCAGTGCTTGCTACATACAACAGCCCAACTATGAGATTAATGCAAAAATCTCTAATCTTGACGAATTATTTACCAGTCTACAAGTTCGAGTCGCACTTGACCGGATATCTTTTTAGCTTTATTTTAAAACTAATAAATACATGGGCCAAATTAAGTGTGCTTGTAGTAAATTCCTTATAGATTAACAAATAATAAAAATTCGGCAAACTGTAAGTACATGCTGGGATTAGAAGCCACAACTCCGTAATTACAACCGGCCTTCTACTGGTCTGTTCTAGTAACCTATAACGAAAGTCTTACCGCCATTAGTGTAACCATCGCCTCGGGGCTCCCAATCGCCTCCGCCGCCGCCACGACCGCCCCGGCCCCCTCTGCCTCCCCTGCCTCCGCGCCCGCCGCGGCCTCGTCTTTCACCAAAATCGCCGCCTTTGTTAGTGTCTGTAACATGTTAAGCTTAGTTATGAATGGAACTTTGTTACTAAGTATGGATGTAGTACTACAAACAGAAGTAGTGCTAGAAAATCGGCTTTTAAAGTAGGTAGTCGGCCTCATCAAGACTTAGAATGTGTGCACTACAATCGAATCGAAACAGTTATAAATATGTGACCTTGCCGAAATATTTAAAAGGTTAATTGCTTATTTTTTGTTAGATGATTATTCTCGGGAGACCTGAGGCTAACAATTAAATTGGAAAACAGGCTCAGTTCTCGTGCTATTTTGTAATGATTAAATAAGTATTTGAAAATGGAGCATACCAATGTCATTATTGAAGGGATCAAACCCTCTTCCTCTTGATAAACTGTGACCTTGGTCTATAGAGTTGTGATTGTTCATTGGTGGTGGCAGCACCTGTAATTTAGAACAAAAGAGTAACCTTCTGGACCTGCTCTTTTGACTTTCAGTATCTGATGAAAATGTATATTTTTATTTTTAGATAATCTTCAGTGTTTTGGTCTATAAAGATGATAATAACTTACCACATCACAAGTATCATCCCACTCATCTCCCATGGTACTGAAACAAATATTGGAGTTGGGCTTGGATTAATGTGGTCACATGTCACATGCTCGGGGTAATACAGGTTAAGGTAGCATGCTTGAGCAGATCATATTGTACATAAGGGATAAAAATGCTGCAGTCGTCGCTTTGGGCAGGAGATACAGTTGGCGATTTGTAGATATCAGAATGGACTATGCAGGTGCTAGATATCTCTTAACGGTAATAAACCTAATGATACCTAATAGATATAATTTTTTATGGTACCTTATAGTTATTTCAGCTGCTAAAAGAAAAAAATCTGTAAGTTACTCACACGTGCTAGGAAGCAATAGGTATGAAAAAAATTAGCAGTCAGCAACCATATTTACAGTACGTGGACTAGATAACAGGAAATCAATCAAAATGCTTGTGCAATTTGGATACCTCTTTAAAAGCGAAATTGCCAAAGTCCAAAATTCTTACCGTATTTTCAACAATGGCAGCCGGCGAAAAAGAAACAGAATGAACGAAATAATCCCGGCGAGCGTTGGTTGTTGTTAGTTTTTTTTTCGGCCATTGGTGTTGCTATGCTAGAATACAGTAAACTAGAAGTCCCATAAAAGTTAGTAGAACAATACAATCGAGTTGTATGTTTCGATTTTCTATGGTTACAACACTATTCCACAGAGCATTTTGCACGTTCCCTGTACGTTTACCTCAGAATAAGTCCTTATTCTGAGACGTTTACTCACTCATGAACTCGTTCAATTATCGTTCAGATCATTCATTCAGCGTCTTGTGTCTTGTCGTGTGTCGTTCTTTTGTACGTACAATAATTATTTTGTTAATTCTTGTTGTTTTCTCGGGTTTTACTTATGATAAAAGAGACTAATAATAAATGTTAACTGTGCGCTGTGTATAGCAACATGAGTTTGTTACGCCGTCGAAGGAGTGAGCGTGAAAATGACCAAAAACGGACTATTTGGCGATCCAGCGTAGACTTCGTGATGGTTTGTTTTGGAAAATTATCACAAAACATAATGCTTTCGGCGGATCAAGTGAGAGTATGGATAGCCCTGGACAATCCGATTATCGTAACATGCCCCAACGATTGCACAGCCGAGGATCTGTGTATACAATTGTGCGATAAGTACAATATACCGCCTTTGGCGAGGACGCTCTTTGCCCTGCGAATCAAAGGAACTGACCATTTTTTGACCGACAACAGCCTGGTCTTATCTCACAAGAAACACTATGAACTGAGGATTAGGTTTAAGGTAAGCAGTTTCACATTTAGAGGACACAAGTTGCCTATAGTTTCAAAATTGAAGTGGAACTTATAAAGTATAATGTTGTTCGTTCTTTATATATTTAGACATAATTTGAAATCTCATATTGTAGTTAAATATCAAGAACAGTGATATAAAGTAATTAGTAAAATATAGTATAGTACTCATTATGAATAGATTGATGCTGTTATAAGCAGTTGTGACAATTACTTCTGTGCTGTTACATTTAGCATCACAACCCTCTCTATGTAAACTCCAATACTACAACAAGCTAAAATGTAGTGGCTGTGTAATGTAGCTTGCTATCAATGCAGGTCGAACAGCACGTACTTACTCGATCCTCTCTGTTCCACTAGGTGCCATCATTGCAGCATCTGGACAAGCTTGGAGAAAGGACCTATGAATATTTCTTTCGTCAAGCGCGATATGACCTCTTTCACAATGCAATACCGGAAATTATTTATCCAGATCATAGAAACAATCTTCTTGGTTTTGGGGTTACAGATATGTAAGTACAAGCCTAGAATTATTGAAGCATTCTCCCTGTTCAATTTTTCTATAGTACCAGGTTTTTGTAGTATAGGTGTGTGGTGTCTGCCCAGAGAATAGCACCAACCCAATACTTCCCGCGGGTGTCGTAAAAGGTGACTGAGGGACACAAACCGATGAGTGGGCAGCAGTGCAGTACAATTCCACCAAACTGTGATCCCCAACCCGCATGCCCAGCGTGGCGATTAAAAGCATTACCCCCTATGATAGCACAATGTGGCGCTCTTTAGGGGAGGGCTATAGCCAGCATTGGACTAGTATAACCTGACGACGACGACCAGAAACAGGTGCATTGCTGACATAAAGTTAAACAATAAATATTACTGTACTTTATTCCCATTAGCATTGAATTAACTTACCAAATCTGTATAAATATACATATGAACTTAAAGCTACTAAATAATAATAGTACTATTAAAGGTCAGTAGATGTATCAACCTTGAAGATCCATCAGGATATCACTCCAAACATTTAAATTTAAAGTAACAATAGTCCAAGTGAACATCAGATTTTGACTTCAAGTAACTTACAGGAAGTCCCTGGCAAAACTATTCTTATTTTTTGGCTGGTTACATTTTTCTTCTAGGTTGCGAGCCCATCTCGAAGATAATCTTTCGATTGACATCATTGACAGTAATTACAAAAAGTACATTCCAAAAGTGGTTGTTAAAAACCACGGACACTGGGCACAGAAACGTGCCAAAGAACGCCTCTTGGAAATGAAACAGTCGGAAGTGAGGTGAGTGAAACTGCTAGCTTTCTGAAATTACTTTAGTAAATTTCAACTATGATAGCCCAGTTTTTTAGAGTGGCTGTACCGAAGCGGTAGAATGCCGCCTTCTTAATCGGAAGGTTATGGGTTCGATCCCCGTGGAAATGTGAATGAAATTCAAGTGTTAACATACCTCAGCGCTTTCTACGTATAATGTTCTAACAATGGCTTTCCGTACAATGGCTATCTGCGGAAATCTCGGGTCTAACTATAGTAAGCTATATAGAACAAATGTGGGTAAATCCTCCTCTCAATAGAGCAATGCTGTCCTATCTTCAGGCAACCTCGCCAATGTCAGATGACCTTAACATTTTCGAATGCCGTTCTATCTATTTAGAGAAAATTTGCCATTTTTAGAATGCCATTCTATCTATTTAGGGAAAATTTGATGAAAAGTTAAATTTAAATGCCTTAGTTAACTTGAAATGTCTCAAGTTCAAAAAATTTTAATTTAGTATTTCTTAATGGTTCGCTATACTCACACATTAGTTATATATTAAACGGGTCTAATCGCGATTATTTATTACGTAAATAATTAATTAAATCAGCATAAATCTGTATAAAAACAGTTTTAATTATGTCTACTGCTCGTGTTAACCTTAGAAAATACTATACGTAAATAATTACCTTATTTCCCGACGTTTCCTCAGCGTTACAGTACAGTTGCCGTGGTCTCGGGTAGACTCAATAAGGTAATAAGGGAAATAAGGTAATTACGTTTGACCTAATAAATAATCGCGATTACCCGTTTAAAATATAACTATATAATTAATTTAATTAGAACTTTTTACTGCACACACAAGTTTGAAAGTTCAATACTCATATAAAGGTGTTTCACACTGAATTGAACATTAGAGTAAATAGTTTTTAAAAGAAATGTGAAAATACTGTAAGTTTTTTACTGTTTCTAAAAAACTTACAACTCTTTTTCCATCACAGATTTGAAGTCAGTAAGGTGAAAAAGGGGTACCTAGAGAAGATCTACTCAATGGCCCCGAACTACCTCGGCGAGGAGTACAGTGACGTTATATGGCAAAGTGGACAGGAGGCCGTCCAAGTGAACCTGCAAGTTTCGCCTTTTCGAGGACAAGACTCCGGCCTTAGGATGTTTCATAATGACAAGGTAATGTGTGCTTTGAAATCAGGGTGCGATAATAGTTATTGCGGTGAGAAGTTTATACGGCAAAAAAAATCTTACGTTTCGGTGTTGATAATACCATAGTGTTAATGTTATGTTCTATAATGTGATATGGATAGCAACCCTTGTTTGTGCCCACTGCGGGGGCTCGGGACTCTTCCTGCATGGCAGGAAGGTTAGGCCATACTCCACCAACGGGGCCAAGTCCCGGTTGGTGGAGGACTGTAAGACAGTGGCGAGGCTTACTGTGAGATGTTATCCGTAAGGCCTCTGACATAGCTTAACGACAGCCATTAGATGACAGCCGGCACCAACGGCTTAACGGCCTTGCGAAGCACGGAAGAGCTCGGAAAAAATCGGATAGGTAGTCAGGACAGCGATATAGTATGAGTGAAATGCACAATATGGTCCAGATTTCCATTTTAATGATATTGTGTCACTTTTCTACCATGTCAAATTAATTAACTAGTAATTAGATGTTAGGAATAGAAATAACGTTAATACGTGCTTAATACTCGTAGTATCTCATAGAGCGGAGTTTTCTTATAAAATTTGCATACATAAATAATATTGTTACAGCGTATTTGTTCATCCTGCGCTGCGCGTTATCGCGCCAATGTGTACCGTGCTTTTGTACATTGTCTCGATAAAACTGACCCCCCTTCCTCCTATTGTAGTAGATCAGTCGTACAATAATTTAAATATTTAATTTCATTTAGCTTTGGTCCACTTGTAAAAAAATCGTTTGGTCCACACCGTTGATAGAAATCGGGAAGCAATAATTTATATCAAGTGGTTTACCCGTCCTAGATCATTAATTCATGTTATTGATATATCAATCCCTTTAAATATATTTATATTAAAAAAAAAACTTGGATTTATTACATTGTTTACACCCATACTAAGGCTGAATGAAGTGAAATATATATATGCCGAATACTGGCAAAAACATGCGGTTTTGTTTGTTTTGTAATTAACAAGTTACGTCCTTATGACGTTTTCATAATTTTGAAATTGGTCGGCGCATCTTAATACGTCCATCATCTTAGTACATCTAATTACGTTTATTGGACCCTATAGTATGAAAAAATACTGAAATAAAGTTTGTGATAAACTGCCTCGGCGTGTTTTGGTCTCATGAAGCCGAGAGGCGATGCAGGAATAGACCCGTGCCCCAGCAGTGGCGTTCAAAGGGTTGATATCATCATTATTAAAGTCTAGGGAGTGACCTATTTCATAGTACAAACTATTACGGGATTTATTATTACCATTCGATGTACACTGCAAAGTCGCTTAATCTATACATGAGTAAGTAGGATGACTCTTGGACGAATGTACATCGAACATAATAAACTATTATAGTGCTTTTATGAAACTTGGCCCTGGGGATCGATTCTCGCCCATTGGATGCGAATTGAAAGCGTAGACGCAAAATATTCGAAGGCTTTTGACATTTTTGAAGACATTTGTCGCATAAGATAACTCGACAGAGTCATTAGACATGTATTTTCTTATTCGAATTCAGTCTAGGATAGCGATCTGAATACAGATTTTGGCAGTCGCACGTCTCTTTACGTAGAATTCAAAGTCATAAGCCTTAGACGCTCCCTGATCGTAAGTGTTTGTAAACGTAAGTTTGTAGACCTATTTATGGCCAATTCCTGAATGTTAAAATGGGCTGTGTGTGAGTGTAGTTCACTCAATGTTGTCTTTGTTGCAGTGGACTCACATTTGCTCAATAGAGGACCTCCAGTCGTTTACGAGACAGACTGTACTCAACGGGCTACAGATCTCAATGAAAGGAGCGCCATACTTCTTCAAGTTCAAATCTGCGGAGCAACTGTCTTCATTTATATCTGTCTGTGATGGATACTACAGGTATTGGCGGACTATTTTATTATTTATTATGATTTCCTGTTTTTAAATAAAACATCCATAAATAGTTACATTAAAATTGTGTCCGGAATAGTTTCACTTAATCTTTCGCATGCATGTAAAGTCACTAAGCAATTAGTGACTTTACATGCACCTTTATTATAATTGTGATGCTTATACGCCCTGTTGCTTAGTGCTTTCAGGATCCTGCAATGTCCTGCAGGATCCTTTGATTCGTGGGATATTTGATAGTCTAGTGCAGCATAACTATGCTTTATTTTTATGAAGTAGGATACAGCGTATTTTTCATGAACTTTTAAATGGACATTACTTTTATTATTATGTCAGCGCTATGAATTTGCACCCATTAATTACCTACGTTTGTTTCTTTTCTGTCTCGTGACTGATGCATTGTATTTTTTTAGATTAACTGTGAAGTGGACTTTTAACTTATCAAAAGACGACGAAACGCCATCTCTGAAAAGGTTGAGCGCAATGAAATGCCATGGTCCAATCGGGTGAGTACCTAATTTCTACATACAAAGGTTTATTGAAATATCGCAAAATCTGAAAACCGTTTCTGCAGAATTGATAATAATTAAACTGCTTCTAATCAATCAATCAGCCCATAATCGACCACTGTTGGAAATAGGTATCCCTAAGTACACCGCATCATTCTGTTCTCGGCTATCCTCATCCAGTAATTGGCAGCAATCCACCTCATATCGTCTGTCCAACAAGCTGATGGGCGACCAACTTCAAACTTTCACACTTCCATCTTCTTTGAACCACTTCTAACACATAAGCAAAAATGTATTAACGGTATGAGACCTGTTAGGAAATGTACGATTGACCCGTCTCCTCGGTGCTATTCTGTTCGGATGAGTTTTTAATGGAGACTAACTTCAAATAATAAAAAAAATATTTGACTAGTCACCGAATCCGAATCACGTGACCCCGCAAATGAAAACAAAAATACGTCCATGCAAAGTCAAAGTCATTTGGTCAAGTAAATTTTTACTCAGGCATTAAATCATTAAGAAGAAAGTTAGTTATTTACTTAGGTGCTGCGACACGATAGGTATCGACTTCTTGAACTTATGATAATGGGCAAGATTGAGGGAAGGGCGCATGTAGGGAGAAGTAGGAATTGGTGGCTCAGAAACATCAGGGAATAAACGGATGTAGACAGCCAAGACCTGTTTCGTTTGGCAAGAAACAACGTAGAATATGCGGAGCTGACGGCCTACCTCCATTAGAGGCACAGGAAGAAAAAGAGAGCTGCGCCTTATGGCTACTGATTTGTCTGGCTGAGACGCTGTCTCGCTTGTACTATTTTTAGTAATTATATTAAAAATGTTGGTAGACATGATCTCACGGTTTGATAGGAAATAAACGTATAGACGAAGATAGTAATATTTTTTTGTTTTAAAAAGTTCTTAGTTTTTGATAAAAAAAAAATTGTTTCCAAAATTGTAAACTTTGGGTATCAAATTTTCTCAATCAAAAACGGGGCACAGGACAACCAAATAATTATGTCTTGAATGTCCCTCATTTTTTATCTTTCAACCCCTCAGAATATATCAACAGTATACAAATTAAGTTTGCCTCCGATAACAACTCCCGTTTTCTTCCAGCGGCGAGTTTTCGTTCCAAAAGCTGGAGCTGATCGGCAAGAACGAACACGGCGCATTCATCCTCCGACAGTGTCAGAATGTCTACAACGTCTACGACCTGGACGTGTGTGGCAAGAAAGGGTAAGTGTGCACACACACTCTCTTTCTCTCTCTCTCTCACTCATTCACTCACACATGCATAACCACGCACACACAGACACAGAACGGCGGAGCATAGTGGCAAGACGCCGGCACTCACTCACGTACGCACACACACAGACACTGAACGGTGGAGAGTAGCTGTAAAACGCCGGCACTCACACACGCACACTCAGACACAGAACGGTGGTAGCGGAGCGGTAAGACGCCGACACTAGCACACGCACACACAGGCACGGAACGGTGGTAGCGGAGCGGTAAGACGCCGACACTCACACACGCACACTCAGACACAGAACGGTGGTAGCGGAGCGGTAAGACGCCGACACTAGCACACGCACACACAGACACGGAACGGTGGTAGCGGAGCGGTAAGACGCCGACACTAGCACACGCACACACAGACACGGAACGGTGGTAGCGGAGCGGTAAGACGCCGACACTCACACACGCACACACAGACACAGAACGGTGGTAGCGGAGCGGTAAGACGCCGGCTTCTCATTCGACATGTCGTGGGTTCGAATTGCAGCATGTACCAATTACACATTTGGCAATACAACTCACTAATTGTCAAGGAAAACATCGTGAGGAATCCAGGTGACTGAGATATTAATTGGCACATAAACTTTGTTTTTTCAGTTACGTACGTTTGTGAAGTTATAGTGGCAATACTCACCCACTCACTGGGGTATTTATTTACCTTAGCGCTTTGCTACCTACAATGGCCCAAATGATAATGGTTAAGTGCGGAAATCTCAGGTCTAACTAACACACACACACAATTCACGTGTGCTCAGAAAAATATGGCTTAAATGTCCGTCTTTTTATCCCCTTCGGCCACTTTGGAAACCAAAGTTTCGAAACCAGTTTTGAAAACAAGAATTATTTTTATTTTTAGGAAACCGGGTTTCGGGTTTCTGTTTTCGAAGCTGGTTTCCAATACAGAATATAAATTCTTCTTACGAAATTCACTTATCCAATCCTCGGACCACATTTATGAAAAATGTATTAATTTTATTAAAATGTTAGATTGTTGGAGCGGGGTACCTTGACGGACGTAACGGCAGCCTTAAATATAAATTAAGGCGCTTAGGGGCGCTAGCTAAATAAAAATCATAACTTGTTTAAAATAGGTACATTTTTGTCTTAAAGTGAACATGAGAAATCTTAACAACTGTGACAAATATTTTCTCAACCTTCCGCCAAAAACGTCCGTTTTTAGCGATTAAAGTCGTAGGATAATTATACTACATTCTATACTGTATGTTTTACAAATTATTACCACAGACATTAGGATTTCTCGTGTTTACTTTAAAAAAAAAAAGTATTACAAAACTAGTTATGACTTTTGTTCCATTGGTGGCGCTATTTAGCGCCCCTAAGCGCCTTAAAATATAAATCATAATTATCTGTTTTATATTGCACTAGTATTGTACTTTCTAACTTTGTTAGTATTAATAATTGTTTTAGTTTGTATCGTTAGCCTTCTACGTCACCGGCTGTTACCTTACCCAACATCCTCACATTCTGCGTATTTAGACAACGGAAAGATTCGCGAGAAATCCCGTGCGCGCTCTTTTGTTTGCTTACATATTACACTAAGTAAATAATCACACTATCACACTAATATTATAAAGGCGAAAGTTTGTGAGTGTATGTTTGTTACTTCTTGACGTCTAAACGGCTGGACCGATTTTAATAAAATTTGGTATGGAGTTAGCTGACACCTTTTATTAACACATAGGCTACGCTTTATTGCGGGGAAATATCGTGTTCTCATGGGAAAGTCATTAAACTCCGGGTAACACCGCGGGCCACAGCTAGTTAATTGATAAAGTGATTAACTGATAATAACACAATGTTTTGTCAACAGAAACAAGAACTCCTACAAATTGATGTACAGCAAAGACAATAACGAGGAATATTTCTTATTCAACGACAAGAAATACAAGGGAATCGCTGAACTCATCAAGGACTATCAGGAGCCCAATCGCGACATTTACCTGAGGCACCTAATCCCGCCATTGGAACACGGTAAGTGACTTGACGTGCTATGCTAATACGTTCGCCGAATTACCTGCGTATCCGTGTCACGCGAATAAGTTTTATTACTCAATTTGCATAGTAGTAGGCCTTCCTTTTAGGAAGCGATACCACGAAACCGTATTATTTTCTGATTATGAATAATATAATAAAATAATTAAAAACAAGCCAGTTCTGAGGACGATGCGAAGGCTTGATGTTAATACGTTGTTATCGAAAAGGTGAAACTAAGTTATTTAGTCCCGAGACGGGATTTGATTACGAATATAAGGAAAGTATTGTTACGGGCTAGGGTTCTAGATATGGAGGTAAAACGCCAATTACAACTTCTTAGAAACATAATTTAGAGGCTAAAAATTCCACCCATGCCGGGATTCGAACCCGCGACCTGTGGCTATACGTGCCAGCGCTCCATCCAACTGAGGTAATGGGCGACTCACCGGCATCAGTGAAATTTCGAACCTCTTTATTACACTATTCTCTGTATTACGTACAGGCAGCGACATCTGGCTGAAGTAGATTGCATCACTTACAGCCCCGACTACCTACTTTGCAGTTAGGTTTTTACATCGGAATGATATCGCTGTACCCACATGATTACACTATTTTTATTTTTAATGCACTAACCCGTGCTAAGGACAATCTTAAAAACCTATTTAGAGGCTAAAAATTCCACGAGTCAATTTTCCCTTCGCTAATAAATCCCTTATTTGGTCGAAGTATGTCCGCCTGGGACACCCCTTACTGTTTATTCTATCCACATTCGCTGGATATTTAAATACCTACCCACACAAAATTTACCCGTTTTGTGCTGATACTCCTAAAACCAGACCAGATATAAACCAGCACCTACTTTTAATTCCTGCTATATCGGATTCCGTACGTATAGTTAGTCTATTACAATTTATGGACTGGCTAATATTTCTTTAAAATTAAAACTAGCGGTCATTTCAGGGAGTAATACTGTGTCTGCCGTGATATAAATCATAGAAAAGATATAAATGGCTCCTCCTGTCTTATTTGTGACAATCGCATAAGAGGTTCTTTCGCTCCTTGCACTTGTTTGTGGGGATACCCTTATGCATTATTCAAGAAGAACGTCTCACGTACGTGAAAGATTTATGATACAGAAACACTCCGCTTGTTAGGTGTGTTATCCTATTACTGGATTCTCCTTTAATAATGGAAGACGTTACGATTGACTACCGATTACGGAGAAACATGTTGTTCATATAAAATTTTAAGACTTAACTTTTTCTTTATTCCTCTAAATGTATTAGTGACAAATTGTCACTACAATAAAGGACGCCGAAAGTTACTTACATTTATGAATTAACATTTAATTTAGGTAACATATTTTTTTTCTGTACTTTGTCCTTTTTTATTACTCTTCATGGGGATTATGGGCATTACCCCCCAATGATAGCACAACCTTGCGCTATGGCGCTCATTAGGGGAGGGCTATGTCCAGCAGTGGACTAATATAGCCTGTAGAAGAAGAAGATTACTCTTTATAAATTACTCACTGCGGGCCGTCACCTCTAAGTTACTTATATATAACATACTATTTAGATAGATAGATAAATAATTTATTTACATAAGACACACAATCGGTGGTAGAACGCCGGCTTCTCAATCGGGAGGTCGTGGGTTCGAACCCCGGCATGTACCAATGACTTTGTTTTCTAAGTTATGTACATTTGTGAAATTATAGTAGCAATACTACTCGCTGACGGTGAAGGAAAACATCGTAAGGAAACCCTAGTGTCTGGGGTGTTAGCGTACCTCAGCGCTTGCTACGTACAATGGCCCAACTATGAGGCTAAGTGCGGAAATCTCAGGTCTAACTAAGTAACTAAGACACACAATCATTTATTTAGTGAGACATGTTTAATATGGAATGCGCCTATATTTCTCATCTAAGTTTAGAATAAGTGGCAGGCTTCTGTAGTATCTCCGAATTATGTAAATAAAATAAAATATCACTCGCTGTTTGTAACTGAGAAGGAAGGAGGAAACCTAAGTGTCGAGCTGTTCACATACCTCAGCGCTTGAAATTGCCGCGGTGGGCATGGGCGTAATTATTAAACCCATATTCTCTCTCTGACAGAAGGCCTGTGCCATGCACAGGTATAGTCTGTTAGCTTTTAGAATATAGCTCGGGCTCTAGAGTAGGCCACGGTTTTCGCCGAAAGCACACGAGTGTAATACTACTTCCTGCTCTGTATAGTGTGTAAGGGTCATATTAGTTCCGATTTCGAAATTTAGTGTCATATTAGTTCCGATATTTCTATTACACGAACATATCCGATAGTAGTATATTATTAGGTGTAAAAGCAACTTAAAAAGGGGTATTCTGATATACCTTGCATTTTTGCAGTCAAATTAAGGATCTCATTTACAAAATATATCACGCTAACTTTCCTACCTATTTTTGTCAAAACTCATATACGTCCATAAGGGCTGATATATATTTTTATATCGCGCAGATAAGTCTCAGCTGTTGCTATGCGGGGACTTCCTCTGCGCAGGACTGCGCATCGACAAGAGCCAGCTGACTGGTGTGCTGAAAAACGACACGCGGCCCCGTTGCCTCGCGCTCACTGACATCATGGTGTATGCAGGTAACATTTCTTTAAAATTAAGCGACCGACAGAGCGCTCGACCGGCCGACCCACCGACCGTGTGTGTCGACCGGTCGAGTGCTCGGTCGGTAGTCGACCACCGTCGTGGAGCGCCAGCCCTCCTATTACGTAACACTCCACTCTATCGAGTGAAGCATTCAGACGACTCCTAAGTGTCAAAAAATGTATGCATTTGACAGCCGGAGTAGCTTAAAAAAAGTAAAAATCAACGTCACTCAACTCAGTGGATACTTACGTAACAATGCCCCTGATCGACCGACAGACAGCACGAATGACCGAGAAACCGACTTACCGACCGTCAGACCAAGTGAACGACCGACCAGCCGACATAAATAATATTCATATTAGACCGACCAGCAGCCCAATGGTCCGACGATATATTTGATTTGACGGAGGGTCCCTGGATGCAGATGGCAAGGAACTAGTGATGACAGGACTCGAGGCTTTAAAGCCTTTTATTATTAAGGCTATCCTCAATTTTGGGGACTCGAGCCTAGAATAAGGCTCGACGCTTGAGGTTTTTATTATAAAGCTAAAGTCTGTTAAGAAAAGACTCACGCCTCAAGTTTTTTCTTAAACGACTCGCGACTGAGGTGTGATCCTACAAAATTTTATAGGATGGAATTGGATAGACTCGAATAAAGCTTTAAGCCTTTATTATATTACATTAAATTATATTTTTTTTAAAACCTATTTAGAGGCTAAAAATTCCACCCATGCCGGGATTCGAACCCGCGACCTCTGGCTAACCGTGCCAGCGCTCTATCCAACTGAGCTAATGGGCGACTCACCGGCACACGGTGGGCAATTAACAGGTTTTAGAACGCAAAAAGTATAAAAATCACTAGGTAGATAGCGCCATCTAGTTCTAGTTTTTGTAAGTATTATTAGTTTATCTATAATCGGCCGTAGTCTAATAATTTAAAGTGTAGTAATCAGGCAGAGTTTGAAGTAGCATTAACTTGATTTTGAGTCTCATTTGCACATTGTAACTTGTTACGGATTGACAATTGTGTTTTGATTTGTACAAATCTCTTTAGCGGAGCATTATCAACTGCATATGAGCTATGAATATCACCGAAAGAATTAGTAAGTATGTTATTGAAAACTGCAGATTATGTACATATACAATTTATGTATTATTTTGACTTTATATAGTAAAATAAAAAAAGTTTGATGTTGTATCACGAGATGTTCAGTGTAGAGCAATAGCGTAGTATGTTAACTAACAATTTATGGTGTTATTTTTGCTTCCTTCGACTGCTTTTTTACAACAGACTTTTTGCCTAGCTTTACAACAGACTTTTTGCCTTCTAAAAACTGATATAATGTACCACCGTGCGGTATCAGTGAAATTTCGAACCTCTTTACACTATTCTCTGTATTACGTACAGGCAGCGACATCTGGCTGAAGTAGATTGCATCACTTACAGCCCCGACTACCTACTTTGCAGTTAGGTTTTACATCGGAATGATATCGCTGTACCCACATGATTATACTATTTTTATTTTTAATGCACTAACCCGTGCTAAGGACAAATTTAAAAACCTATTTAGAGGCTAAAAATAATACGTGATACAGAGAATAGTGTAAAGAGGTTCGAAATTTCACTGATGCCGGTGAGTCGCCCATTAGCTCAGTTGGATAGAGCGCTGGCACGGATAGCCAGAGATCGCGGGTTCGAATCCCGGCATGGGTGGAATTTTTAGCCTCTAAATAGGTTTTTAAATTTGTCCTTAGCACGGGTTAGTGCATTAAAAATAAAAATTGTATAATTATATATTTTTTTGTTTTATGATACTTTTACTATCATTCTCTATACTAGCTCCGTAAAAAATACAAAATTATCTTTTATACTTTTATTTTGAAGCGCTCGTGGCCTGGTGGAATCAGCCATGCCAGCCATGATAGCCTCTCAGCACAGAGCTTCTAAGTTGACGTGATTCTAAAAAGCTTAAGCCTTTTTCTTTAGGCTGTCATATAAAACCGATTTAAAAGACTCAAAGGCTAAATGCGTAAAAGGGTCCTTAAAAAAATAAGAGGATCAGAACTAAAAGGCTAAAAGACACTATGTAGTCTTCAGTCGTAAAAATTGTCTCTCGAGCGAGTCTCTCTTAAAAGGCTTAAAAGACTCTATCCCTTTCATCACTACAAGGAACCGTGAGAGATGGCATTCGGGGGAAAAGGCCTTTACCCAGTAGTGGGCAGCGGTGGGTCGATGATGATTCATGTGGCGAGCACATGTCAACTCTGCGCGCGCATTAAAAACTCCAACATTCCTGCACCGCGCAATCAAAGTGTTTCACATGACATACCATAAATATAACGTCTGACTAACAACAGTCGGACCGGTCGTCCCCAGACATACGATCTGCCAGTCAGGAAATTTCCCTTTATAGTGGATTTGCACGATCACCCGCTCTTCCCTATAATTTATAGTATAACCTGAAGACCACTTTCGATCATAGGAAAACATACCTGTTCCTAATAAACTGTTAATATATCCAATTCGCAAATATATTCATACTGTTGGGTCTAGTGGCTCTACCTGCCTATCACCAAACTATATAGTCTCAGAGGGTTACGTGGAGATGAAATTAAAGGTCAATTTACTGCAACGGATATACGACTTTTTTATTGTCCACACACACGGAAAATACACTTTACATAATTCGGACACAACTGTACTAGCGGAGCGGTGGTACGCGACTACCGTCGCTACAACATGAAGAAACTGATTACTCGGCAAAACTGTGCGTGCGCAGACGCCACAATACCAAGAATAGTTAATAATTGCGTCTACGTTGCCGATATTCTATGGTGTTTTGAGATCACTTTTTTTCTCAGGCACTCACAAGAAGTCTTCGTCGGGCATTACAAGCACGTCAAAGGCACTGTGGAAGCTGGACCGCGTGAAAGAGATTGACGTTGCATACAAGTGCTTAAACGAGATCAACTATTCCGAGGTAACCACAACAACATACATACATACATACATACATACATACATACATACATACATACATACATACATACATACATACATACATACATACATACATACATACATACATACATACATACATACATACATACATACATACATACATACATACATACATACATACTTAACCTCACGCCTGTATCCTGTATCCCAGAGGGGTAGGCAGAGACCAGGGACTGTCACTTGCCACGATCCTGACGGATCACCTTCGCTTCGCGCATCATTCTACACACATCGTACAGGAAAAAATTAGGTAGTCATTGATTTCACATAATAATCGATGTGCTGTGTTTTTCATGCTATCAAAAAGCTATGTGCTAACCACTGAAGCCATCGATAAGTCTAGCTTCGGAGCTAAAATACATTGTTTTCGCAGCGTAATCCTTAAATACTGTTGTTTTCAAATCGAACACGAAACAATCCCGCACAGGAGTAGAAGAGCTGCATACTAATGTAGCGGGTAAACCCAAAACATTTTCACCGTTCCCCTTACAATGTGATCAATGAATTTCGGCTTCACTGTTTAACTTAAACCGGGTTTGTCGCTAACCTATTCCAAGCTATTCTAAGCTTTGCTACGCGCTCAAACCCCCGCTATTACCCTACCGAGGTGAAATAAGTTTAGTACGCACGGAGAAACTGTCGGGGCTAATTGTCAGTATTCAAAACGCACGCGAATTGTCTTTCGAATTGAGCTTTAGCAAAGGTTCAGCACTCCGCTCAATATAGTTGAATTGAAAAAAGTATTTATTGCACAAAAAGGGGGTTTGTACAAAGGCGAGCTTAATACTAATAAATATTTCCGGCTAATCTTGGGTTATGAAGATAATGAGACGGGGTAGGGCCATAAAACATTTTTTGCGGACGAACTTATGTAAACTATTACAATAAAATTACATAGTGTAATAATTTATATCCTCCTAAGCCCTGGAGGTAAAAGTTACAAGTCCGCATTCTTCTAAAATTACGTAGATTTTGAAGAAAGAGCCATTGGTAAAAAAAATGTGAAGAAAATTTTGGACCTGGAACAGTAAGTTTTCCGCACTTCCTACTAAATCATTGGGTTTGAATTAAGAACGTTAAACTTAATGTCCTATGTAGAAGACGCCAGGGCTTAAGAAGTTAAACCAACTACATAGACATAAAGTACGCGATATCAACCCTTGTATGTCCCCACTGCTAGGGCACGGGTCTCTTCCTGCATCGCAGGAAAGTTAGGCCATATTCTACCACGGGGGCCAAGTCCGGGTTGGTGGAGATAAGACAGTGGCGATCTTTACTATCTTATAGAAGTTATCATGCCGTCCATAAGGCCTCTGAAATGGATTAACGACTGCCATTACAAGACAACCGGCACCAAGGGCTTAACGCAAAAAATGCCACAAGCGGTGGTCACGGGACGGTCTGCACCTGACCGCGCCTGTTGTTGCTTAACTCAATTAATTGATTCCACTCGGTTCGACTAGGCCACGAGCGCATAAAATACACACTATGTATATTTATGCAACTACAATAAATGAAATATAATGAAAAAGCTATTTGAACCTTGGGCTAAAGGCGTTCAAATTCAATGGTGAGATTGAGCCAATGATTGATTGGAGTACAGTATGATTATTTACGTAAACATTTGACTGCCCCATCAATACCCGTGGCCTTGTGCATTATTCAGGTGGTTTACTATATGGTGTAAAATAAAAACTTTACCATGAAAGGTTGTAATAATGAGTTTATTTCACCAAAAATAATCAATACAAATATAAAAAGATTATATCGTAGAACTACAAAATATAGACTTAATAGAACTGTGGATATAAGCGCTGAGGTAGTGGAGCGGTAGGTTGAACGTCGGCCTCACATTCGGTAGGTCGTGAGTTCCAATCCCGGATGTCCCAATGACTTTGTTTTATATGTTACGTGAATTTGTGAAGTTATAGCAGCAATACCACTCGCTAACTGTGAACGAAAACATCGTGAGGTAATCTGAGGTCTGCGGTCTTCATATACCTCAGCGCTTGAGGTTATCCGTGGTGGGATCTCGTGGTAATTAAGCCCATACTCTCCCTGAGAAACAACCTGTGTCCTGCAGTGGAACGTCAAGCCTACATGAAAAAAGAGATCTAGGAAACTATAAAAATTGCTGAAATCGTGACCTTTATCGTATTATAGATTGATAGATAGAGAACACTTTATTGCACAACCAGAAAAATATTACAACCATGATTCTTAAATCTAAGTAATGTTATCAATTGGCGGTCTTATCGCTAAGAGCGATCTCTTCCAGACAACCTTTGGATGGAGTGGATTATAGTATTTCTTAATGATTCGCGATACTTATACAGAGTTATATTAAACTGGTCTAATCGCGGTAACGTCAGCAAATAAGGTAATAATTACGTTTTACCTATTGATAATCCTTAATCGTGTAGTTTTCGAGTTTAATTCTATTTTCGATGTTTTAGACCTTACTTTTTAGCCCAACCTGCATGGGTAGTATGATACCACGAGTGACGCGTTTTGTGGCGCTAAAATGTCAGAATTTGACTACTAATGTACTGGAAAGTTGCGACTTTTGACAATTAAAACGCGCGCCTAGCGTCTTCGTGGTACCCAAGCCGCCCGGGTAGTACAACAGCAGCAGTCCCGCGTTTTATTGTGCAAAAATGTCAGAATTTGACTACTAATGTACTGGAAAGTTGCGACTTTTGACATTTAAAACGCCTAGCGTCTTCGTGGTACCCAAGCCGCCCGGGTAGTACAACGGCAGCAGTCCCGCGTTTTATTGTGCAAAAATGGCAGAATTTGACTACTAATGTACTGGAAAGTTGCGACTTTTGACAATTAAAACGCGCGCCTGGCGTCTTCGTGGTACCCAAGCCGCCCGCGTAGTACAACAGCAGCAGTCCCGCGTTTTATTGTGCAAAAATGGCAGAATTTGACTACTAATGTACTGGAAAGTTGCGACTTTTGACAATTAAAACGCGCGCCTAGCGTCTTCGTGGTACCCAAGCCGCCCGGGTAGTACAACGGCAGCAGTCCCGCGTTTTATTGTGCAAAAATGGCAGAATTTGACTACTAATGTACTGGAAAGTTGCGACTTTTGACAATTAAAACGCGCGCCTGGCGTCTTCGTGGTACCCAAGCCGCCCGCGTAGTACAACAGCAGCAGTCCCGCGTTTTATTGTGCAAAAATGGCAGAATTTGACTACTAATGTACTGGAAAGTTGCGACTTTTGACAATTAAAACGCGCGCCTAGCGTCTTCGTGGTACCCAAGCCGCCCGGGTAGTACAACGGCAGCAGTCCCGCGTTTTATTGTGCAAAAATGGCAGAATTTGACTACTAATGTACTGGAAAGTTGCGACTTTTGACAATTAAAACGCGCGCCTAGCGTCTTCGTGGTACCCAAGCCGCCCGGGTAGTACAACAGCAGCAGTCCCGCGTTTTATTGTGCAAAAATGTCAGAATTTGACTACTAATGTACTGGAAAGTTGCGACTTTTGACATTTAAAACGCCTAGCGTCTTCGTGGTACCCAAGCCGCCCGGGTAGTACAACGGCAGCAGTCCCGCGTTTTATTGTGCAAAAATGGCAGAATTTGACTACTAATGTACTGGAAAGTTGCGACTTTTGACAATTAAAACGCGCGCCTGGCGTCTTCGTGGTACCCAAGCCGCCCGCGTAGTACAACAGCAGCAGTCCCGCGTTTTATTGTGCAAAAATGGCAGAATTTGACTACTAATGTACTGGAAAGTTGCGACTTTTGACAATTAAAACGCGCGCCTAGCGTCTTCGTGGTACCCAAGCCGCCCGGGTAGTACAACGGCAGCAGTCCCGCGTTTTATTGTGCAAAAATGGCAGAATTTGACTACTAATGTACTGGAAAGTTGCGACTTTTGACAATTAAAACGCGCGCCTAGCGTCTTCGTGGTACCCAAGCCGCCCGGGTAGTACAACGGCAGCAGTCCCGCGTTTTATTGTGCAAAAATGGCAGAATTTGACTACTAATGTACTGGAAAGTTGCGACTTTTGCCATTTAAAACGCGCGCCTGGCGTCTTCGTGGTACCCAAGCCGCCCGCGTAGTACAACGGCAGCAGTCCCGCGTTTTATTGTGCAAAAATGGCAGAATTTGACTACTAATGTACTGGAGAGTTGCGACTTTTGCCATTTAAAACGCGCGCCTGGCGTCTTCGTGGTACCCAAGCCGCCCGCGTAGTACAACGGCAGCAGTCCCGCGTTTTATTGTGCAAAAATGGCAGAATTTGTCTACTAATGTACTGGAAAGTTGCGACTTTTGCCATTTAAAACGCGCGCCTAGTGTCTTCGTGCTACCCAAGCCGTCCGGGTAGTACAATGGCAGGAGTCACGCGTTTTGTAGCGCTAAAATGTCAGAATTTGACTACTAATGTACTGGAAAGTCGCGACTTTTGACATTCAACTAGCGTACTTACTACCTACTAAACTATAGTAAATTAACGTACTTATCTCGCGTGCCCTAAGACCTCTTTCGTTTCCCAACAGGATTTCAGCAACCTCGCCGCGAAATGGTCGACAGTGCCTTCGGAGTCGATAGTCCGGATGTATGCCATGGTGCTCACATCACCGGCTGCTATGGTGCTAGAGTACTTGCCTTACGGGCCTCTCGACAAGTACCTTGAGAGGTAACTACTTACCGTTTTCTAAAGAATCTTTCTTCTTCTTTAGTCTCTACTCCTCCACGGTGGCTTTCTATTTATCTCTGTTCATGGCTAGGGATGGCAGCTCCCTGGAAACCTACTGGTAGCCCACGACTACCCCGAAGACCCTCCCAGACGTGGAAGAGATCCGATTCTAAAAAGCTATAGGCTATTTGAGAGTATGAAAAAAAATATTAATTATATGCATTGTTATCGACGATTTAAAACTGGTTCAAGTTGAACTAAAAAAATTGAACTTTTCTGAAAGAAACGGGTAAAATTTGATAATTTCTTATCTGTAGCAATTTTATCGAAAACGGCCATTATTGATCGAATCTATAATGTAATGACGTCACAGCTCAATAAATGTAGCGATCCGAAAACCCGAGAGAGTCTCGGATGTTTACATGGATGTTTGTGATGGCGCTGTTTCTGTCTTGGATGTTAACGACACATGGTACCCTAGTGTGGGGCCAGAAGCGATGTATGTTTGCCGACGTTATCAACCCTTATATGTCCCCACTGCTGGGGCACGGGTCTCTTCCTACATCGCAGGAAGGTTAGGCCATACTCCACCACGGGGGCCAAGTCCGGGTTGGTGGAGGATTGTAAGACAGTGGCGGGCCTTACTGTCAGAAGTTATCAAGCCGCCCATAAGGCCTCTGACATGGCTTAACGACTGCCATTATATGACAGCCGGCACCAACGGCTTAACGTGCCTTGCGAAGCACGGAAGCGCTCGGAAAAATGCCACTAGCGGTAGTCACGGGACGCTCACCCATCCCGTACCTTACCGCGCCTGTGTTGCTTAACCACGTGATTGTTTCCAATCACTCGGTTCGCCTAGGCCACGAGCGCTTCATTCGATGTATGTGCCTGTATGTAAATGTTACGTTATTAAATATCAACGAAAAATCTGAGTTGGTTTTCAGAAACCTGTCTATTTCCATCTAAAAAAGCGGTGGTAGCCGAGTGTCAGAAACCACGGCTTCTTAATCGGAGCCCGTGGGTTTGAATCCCGGCATGTAGGTACCCATGACTTTGTCTTCTAAGTTATGTACATTTGTGAATTAAACCCTAGGTTCTGAAGTGTTCACATTTATACCTCAGCACTTGCTACGCCTAGGGCCCAACTATGAGGTTAAGTGCGTAAATCTCATGTCTAACTAAGGCGCGAAACACACAGAAAAGACGTAAGGTGAAGACGCGACGCAGACATCTTCCCGCTTCAAAATGAATGTGAATATCGTCGGTGTCTCTGCTCATTAATGAGTTGCAGCAAAGTGAGCGCATCTTCGTCATCTAAAGAGGAAAACATGCTATCACGATAAAGTCAGCCTGCGTAATAACTCTTTGTGCCGTCTCTTCGCCTCTTTGATATAATGTAAGCCGCGCCTTATCTGTTCCACGCCGGCTCTGCGCCTGCACCGCGCCTTCACCTTGTAGTGTTGTAAAACTTATATAAATAATAAAACTGGAACGACTTTAACTTTGTACTTTATTTATACTGTTTTATTTATTTTATACTAGCTGACCCATCGTACTTCGTACCGCCTACCATCGATTCTTTAATTTTTTTCTCTCCGTAAGAACCATCCTCGTACTTCAAGGAATATTCTAAAAAAAGAATTAACAGAATTAGTTTAGCTGCTCTCGAGATTTGCGCTTACCAACACATTCAGCGATTCATTTTTATATTGAACTAGCTGACCCGGCGAACTTCGTACCGCCTAACAGTCGATTTTTTTTAATGATTATTCTGCTATTCGGGACACTGGATCACCTACGAAGATAAAAAAAGAAAAAATTAAGTTAATAAGTCAACAATTACATTACGACGAAAAATAAAAATTATAAAGCTATTTAGAGGCCAAAAATTCCACAACGGGATTCGAACCCGCTACCTCTGGCTATCCATGCCATTTTGATTAAATGTTCCACATGGACCATGTATCATATTTTTGATAACTATATCATGCAAACCAGGATCTACTTGTTTATTAGGGATTTCAGCTGATATGACTTCATCAACTTCATTTGGCCTATTTTTCAACCAACCAAATCAAAATGTATGCATACGAAAATTCACGTTTTTGCCATTCTACAGAAAACATCCAGCAGCGTGTCTCGCCAAACACACAATGTATGACAATTAAATCCATTAAAGATTTCTACTTTTGTCTGAACACTCTTGCTGTCATGTCGATCAATAGGTGATTGGCCAGGGAATAATTGTGGATTGCATGTAAATGTTATGAACAAATCTGCCGTGCCATAATGCCGAACATATGACATGGCATCTTAAGCATATTCATGCATATTATGCTTAGGACTTCCGATGTAAGTTGCTGGAAGAATAGTCATCCGGCCAACATTTCCCGCATTTCCATCGGAATTAATTGCATCTCGAAGGTGAATATAGGAACTCTTCAGATCGAAGTTTGGTCAGATTCAACCTGATGAATGTTAATCTCTCCGTTTCAATCTTTACATACATATCAACAACATATCTGTGACATAATAGCCGGCATTTCAAGATGCGATTGTCTTAATTTTCTGTGATCATTAGGCGGTGTGAATAATAGTTCATTGAACTAACTTTTTTGTTAAATTCAGAACCTTTAAATATTTTTTCAATTATAATGATGGCAGTTGAATAATAAATTAAACTTATATTAAATAAAAAAAAATAGTAGGTGATATAGTGCATGAGGTAACATGGCATAAACCAATCTTTAGATTACCTGTAATGGGATTTATCATCTTGATTGAAAAATCATAGCCATCTTCACCTTGCCGAAATATAATTGGATATTGCAGTGCATCATAAGAGCGATGTGTTTCCTTAATACGCTGTAATTGATCATTTCGACAATGTAAAACAATATCACGTGACTCCTAATTTTCTCCAACTACAACCATGCCAACTTCATCTATAGTAGGTGCATTAAAACGTCGTCGAGTTTTATCAGCTCTCATAACAACTTTGTGATCATCAGTTGGCATCATATCCATAGCACTTTTAAATAAGATAATCAATTGATTGTGTTCGTGAAATAAGTTTTGCAATTGTTCAACTATTGGCCTTTTCACTGAATTGTTATGCGCACACCGTAGATTGATTTCTTGTGCAGAATATCCCATAAAATGAATTTTCAAGAACTTGTAGTCGCTATCTGGCATTGGTAACAAAGAACCTGCTCAGTGATATATTTGACCTTGTATCTGTAAAGGGAAAAAATCTATGGTAAAAATGTGTATGGGCCATAATAGTTACATACATTGTATACAAATACTGTTACGAACCTTAAAAGTTAACTACTTTTGTTGCAAATGAAGTCATTTAAAAGCAGTCGTTGTATTGTTGAATATTTTTAAAAAGTGTATGGAATCTGGTCCTATTCCTAAAACCAATGAGTACAATGGCTCTGGAGGTGGAAGCAATGGTATCAATTTCACCTTTCTATTTGTGCAACACAATCCGTTGGCTTCATTTCTGTATTTCAATGCTTTACAATATTCGCAAACTGAGTTTATAGGTCCAATAGCAACACAGTTGTAGGCACTGTAATCAATGGACATATCGTAACAAAAAGCAGCTCGATTTAAACTTGCACCATTATTAGTCGAATCTCGCGCTTCACGGTTCTGACTTAACCGAATTCTTTCACGTTCATTGTCATCTTCACTTTCCTGGGCAGTAGGATTAGATCGATAATTAATTTGATTTGTTGCATTTCGGGTTCTTCTGCCTAAATTTGTCCGCCGCCTTAGAGGAGGCATTCAAAGAGTCACACATCTGTGGTCACACACACACAAAACATTTTTAAATAAATAGATATTTGTGGATTTTAGATATTATATGCATGCACAGTGCACAGAAAGAGATGTTTACATTTCAAGTGACATTTAGCACCGACAATTTACATTTTGCCACAGACAATCTGTTTTTTTGACAATCGTATAAATAGGTATTGATAAATATTGAAGAAGAAGAAGAAAAAAATTGACATTAATATTTATGCGATATTAACGTCATTCAATTGATTTGCCTTCCCGGAACCTCTCCACTAACACTTGAACTTTATGGTATGGTAATAAAGTTCAAATTGACTTGTATGGGAGTCAATTTGAACTTTTGATCTTTTGTATGGGAGTTTAAAAAAGTGTTGTTTTTACTCTTTTTTAAGCATTTTTCTATTTTTTTCTCTCCGTAAGAACCATCCTCGTACTTCAAGGAATATTCTAAAAAAAGAATCGGCGAAATCGGTTCAGCCGTTCTCGAGATTTGCGCTTACCAACACATTCGGGGATTCATTTTTATATTATAGAGATATTATGAGAAAACTGGATAAAAACGGATAAGCAGGTAAAATAGTCAGATCTAGTCAAGATGTATAATGGTGGTAATGCTAAAAATGAGGGAAATCTCGAAAATGTGTAACATAATTTTAAATATTTGAAAATGATATGGTGTAAAGAGGTTTGCCCCGTTACAACCTTACGCCTATTCTGTGTGTTTGGCGCCTAAGGGCCTACTCCACTCCCCAGCAACAAGGACAACAAGTCCGCCAAGGAGACGCACCTGCGCTCGCTGAACCTGATGCGCGTGGCCAGCACGCTGGCGGGCGCGCTGAGCACGCTGTCGGACGCGGGCGTCGTGCACGGCCACGTGCGCTGCCGCCGCCTGCTGCTGGCCGGCTACAACGGGGACTGCATCGTCGCCAAGCTGGCCGAGCCCAGCCTCAGCGGCTACTGCGAGCGCGAGTGAGTAGCCTCACTGTAGAGGAGTCTCACTGTAGAGGAGTCTCACTGTAGTGTAGTATGACTGTAGTGTAGTATGACTGTAGTGTAGTCTGACTGTAGTGTAGCCTTGCTGTAATGTAGTATGACTGTAGTGTAGCCTTGCTGTAATGTAGTCTGACTGTAGTGTAGCCTTGCTGTAATGTAGTATGACTGTAGTGTAGCCTTGCTGTAATGTAGTCTGACTGTAGTGTAGCCTTGCTGTAATGTAGTCTGACTGTAGTGTAGCCTTGCTGTAATGTAGTCTGACTGTAGTGTAGCCTTGCTGTAATGTAGTCTGACTGTAGTGTAGCCCAGCCTCAGCGACTACTGCGAGCGCGAGTGAGTAGCCTGACTGTAGAGGAGTCTGACTGTGGTATAGCCCGACTATACCACAGTCAGGCTATACCACCTGACGGAAGCACGGCCACGCGCCCTGCCGCCGCTTGTAGTGTAGGCTGGCTGTAGTCTTGACTGTAGTGTAGTGTGTTGGCAGTGAAGTTTGACTGTAGTGTAGTCTTACTGTAGTGTAATCTGATTGTACTGAGTAGCCTGACTATAGTATAACCTTAATGTGGTAAAGTCTGACTGATAGTCTGACCAGTCAAATCACACTACAGTCAGACTGTGTAGTCTGACAGCTCCGACTACACAGTCAGACTGTAGTTTAGTCTGACTGTACCATAGTCTGTAGTGTAATCTAGCTGTCAGACTACACAGCCTGACTGTAGTGTGATTTGACTGGTTTGATTGTAGTGTAATCTGTCTTAGATCACGACGCTCGACGCATTAGAAAATAATATTATTTAGTGGCCTAGGGCTTTCCTCTTGAATTTACTAAAATCAGTCGGTTTGGTTAGTACTTTTTATGTCCGATACAGTCTCAAATCTAAAGCGTTTTTGAGGCTTGTGGGAGGCAATGAAGGTACCGTCATTGTCTTGCATTGGAACGTATGTAGACTTCTTATGCTCATAGACGCAACGTACGAATCTAACCTGCTATGTTCCTCATTATAGCATACCCTGGCTGCCGCTAGAGTACTACAAAGATGTGATGGAGCGCCGCAAACCGACTCTTACAGTGGAGGGAGATATCTGGGCGTTCGCGACCACAGTTTGGGAGATATTCTCTTATGGCGAAGTTCCGTCCAGTCCCAATGTAGCCGAGGTAATCAATCAATTATAATTATTTATTATAAAAAAAAAAAGTGTACAATAGGCATGAACGGTGAATTTTGAATATTAAAAACAGGTAGACTGAATGCTAGTGGCGCTTTCTACCAGTCAACCCGCAGGAAGTACAGGAGAGGCAATAGATTCGGTAGACGTGCAAAATATAAGATTGATCAATTAATTTAATTTTGATATATTATAGTCTGCGATGCATTGCTATAATTTATCGCTATAATGTGAAAGAAAAGCATTTTGTTTTTATTTATTGTGTAACGATATTTCATGAAATATTCCGTAGTTTTACAACGAATTTTAACGTAAAATCTTATTTTCTGTTTCTGTGTTTTATTACATCTTCTTCTTCTTATTCTTCTTCAGGCTATATTATGTAGTAGTAGTATTACATCACTTAGTATTAGTTAATTAATATCTTTTACACGCTATACCGTACACCACATTGTAATCTAATATGTCCTTGCTTTTTTAAGCAGGTAGCTATAGGTTACAGGTCCCAGAGGTAACCGCAGGTTTGGTTACCTCTGGGATCCATCCTGTGCAAATCCATATTAATAAAGATAATTGTATTTTGTATGATGACTGAAACCTTGCGCTATGGCGCTCATTAGGGGAGGCCTATGTCCAGCAGTGAACTAATACAGCCTGAAGAAGAATAAGAAGTATTTTGTATTTGATTCAAACGACGCACCGGCAGATCCGCGGCATGTGGCTGCAGAAGCCGGCCGATTGCAGCGAAGACACGTGGCAGCTGCTGAGAGCTTGCTGGGCGCCCGACCCGCACGAGCGTCCGCGCCCCCAGAGCGTCATGCGCGATATGTATAACGCGCTCTACCGCGGTAAGTCTCGAGCTCCCGACTGCTAGTGCATTAGACATGTACATCCCGCTAAAAACTCCCATCTAACCAGTGGGTTAGGTAAACTTCATCTGAACCGCAACTTTGTAGTGACAAAGTTGCGGTTCAGATGAAGTTTGCATGCAGTTGGCATGACTGCCATGGACCTTTCGGTATTTTGCTAGTGTGAAGGTACCTACTTAGGTACGGGATAGTAGTGAACTTAAGCAAAAAACCAAAATATCAAATAATCAGCAAACGTATAATATCTATTTTCATTGACGTAGGAAAAACAAAGTAAAATCAGTGACATCCGTCACTCATCCATAGACATACTCCCGGGGTTGAACTTAGTTCAAGAATCCTCTTCTATTGGGAGCGGGCAGATGTTGTTAAAGGCTCTTCTGATGGTGCCCCTCTTTGTCTTTATTTCTGCAACGCGTGAGATGCCATCGCTGCCCGGGTAAGTCTTCGTTACTCGTCCGAGCAACCAAAGTAGAGGCGGTAACGTTTTGTCCCTGATGAGAACGAGCGTGTTCGGCTTCAGGGTTCCCGTTGATGTGTGCCACTTGGTTCGCTGTTGTAGAAGTGACACATACTCATTGCAGAATCGCATCCAAAAATGCTGCTTCATATGCTCGATTCTCTTATAGCGTTCTAGGCTATTAATGTTCCTTTCTGAAACTTGCTGGTAAGGCACAGTTGTCAGTGGTCTTCCGATTAAAAAGTGGGAAGGAGTAAGAGCGGAAAAGTCATTAGGTTCCGATGACAAAGGAGTGAGTGGCCGTGAATTGAGGATCGCCTCAACTTGAACCAGACATGTGGTCATTTCCTCATAAGTAAAGTGGGGACAATGTGGAGGAGAAGATAAAATTCTTTTAAGATGGTACTTGGTGGAAAGCACTGTGGCCTCTGATATACCATTAAAATGTGGTGAATATGCAGGAGAGAAGTTAAAACGTATGCCTTCTTGGGCAATATCTGAGGAAATAGCTGAAGATGCTAAAAATCTTGCCAATTCATTGGAAAATCCGACAAAATTCGTCCCGTTGTCGCACCAAATGCTCTCGGGCTTGCCTCGTCGACTCATAAAGCGATTTAAAGCAGCCATGAAGGCCTCTTTTGTGAGGTCCGTAACGAGCTCCAAATGAACCGCTTTGACAGCAAAGCAGACAAAAATACACAGGTACGCCTTGAGAAGCTTACTACCTCTACCCCTACGATCAACTATCAGCACTGGCCCACCATAGTCAATTCCTATGTTTAAAAAAGGGAACTCTAGCTCAGTTCGTGGTCTAGGTAAGTTACCCATGACAGGCTGAATGTTGGTTGCCTTATGTCTAAAACATTTAAGACATGTTCTCACGGTTCGTTTTGCTAAATCGCTGCCTCTTAACGGCCAGTAAGTAAGACGTATATTGGTCAAAAGCAACTGAGGGCCTGCATGTAGTAATTTGATGTGATACATGTGGAATATGATTTTCGTAATATGATGTTTGCTACAAAGCAAAATAGGATGTTTGGTATCGTAACTATACGGTGAGTTATCTAAGCGACCGCCAACTCTAATTATGGAATTTTCATCTAAAAAGATAGAGTATGAACTAAGTTTATGTTTGGGTGGCAATGGCTTATTGGACAATAAGAGTTTACGTTCTTCTGGAAACATATTCATTTGTGCATTAACAAGTACAAACGTAGTTGCATCTTTTAATTCACTGGTACTTAGGCAACCAGTGATTTTTTGCGATTTATTTTTAAGGTTGTGAATAAATCGTTTCATGTAAGCAACGACTCGTTGCAAACGCGTAAGGCTTGAATATTTTGTTAATAGAGCCGTAATAAAAGGATCCGCGATATCAACAACGACAGTTGTAAGACAAATTACTTCACTAAGGTCTAGCTTCCCGCGGTCATTAGGCTTCTGAGGCCAATTAGAAGATGGCTCAAGTAAGAATTCAGGCCCAGACCACCACAGACGTGATCTGCTGATGAGATCAGCCTTCAGCCCGCGGGAAACGAGGTCCGCTGGGTTGTCTCGCGACGGCACATAACGCCAGGTATTACCTCTGGTGCTCTCTTGAATTTCGTGAACACGTGCACGTACAAAGCACTTCAGTTGGCTAGATGACATACTCAACCAACCAAGAACTATGGTAGAATCACACCAGAAGCATTTGCCCGTGACGTTGAGGTTAAGAGACGCGATGACTTTAGTATAGAGTCTTGCACCCAATAGAGCCCCACACAGTTCAAGTCTAGGAATGGAAGTGGGTTTTATGGGCGCTACCTTGTTTTTTGATGCTAGCAGCTGTACGTGAATAGCACCTGATTTGAAGATAGATCGCATGTACAAGCATGCTCCATAGGCGCTTTCGGAAGCATCCGTAAATACATGAATTTCGACAGTAATAAAGTCGTCAAACAAGACCCATCGTGGGATTTTTACGGAATTTAAAGCTGGCAATGTCTCTATAAAAGAGAGCCAATTGGCTTTTGTTTGCTCTGAGACTACATCGTCCCAGCCTGACTTATCAATCCAAAGTTTTTGCATGATAAGCTTAGCCTCTACTATACAAGGCCCTACAAGTCCTAGCGGGTCAAAAATTTGACTGATTACAGACAATATGTGGCGTTTGGTGACTTTAGGTTGGTGCTCGATATCTATTGAGAAGGATAGAGTATCTGTGTTGCAACTCCAGTTTAAGCCTAAAGTCTTCGAAGGCACGCTTTTATGTTCATCTGAAATATCTAAGACGTTACTATTTGTAATTGAGTCATTACTGTTTGTGATAACCGCTAAGATTTTAGAATTATTTGATTTCAATTTTCTCAGATTGAATTTGGCAGATTCTAGGATGGAAATTACTTCCTTACAATTATTTATGACGTCTTCTTCAGAATTTCCGCCGCTTAGAAAATCGTCAACATAAAAGTCATGTTGAATCGAGCGTTTGACTTCATCATTAGAAGACTCAGATGCTAAAGATACTAAGCACTTTATTGCTAAATATGGCGCTGAAGCCGTGCCGTAAGTGACGGTGTTTAAAGTATAGCGCTTTATGGGATCACTGGGGTTGTAACGAAAGAGAATTTGTTGTAGATTCCTTTGTGAGGTGTGAACATTGATTGCTCGGTACATTTTCTCAATATCACCCGAAACAACATATTTATGTGTACGGTAGCGCAACAGGATAGAAAGCAAGTCATCCTGTACAGTTGGACCTACCATTTGTATGTCGTTGAGCGAGTACCCTGAAGACGTAACAGCTGATGCATCGAAGACTGTTCGCAATTTTGTCGTAGTACTCGACTCACGAATGACTCCATGATGGGGTAAATAGTAGTTTACCTTCTCAGCATGTAAATAATCTTCATTTTCGGTCATGTGGCCTAAGTCTTCATATTCGTGCATAAAATTCAAATAAGCTTCTTTAAATTTTGCTTCTCTACAAAACTTTCGTTCCAGTGACAAGAGACGCTGTTTGGCCATTTGAAATGAATCACCCAAGACACTTGGATCTTCTTTGAGCGGCATCATGACTACAAAACGACCCTCTTTGTTACGTGAGGTGTTAAGATAAAAACTTTGCTCACAGGCACGCTCTTCTGCTGAAAATTTATGCTCTATAGATATAGAGTCAAGCTCCCAAAAACGCGAAAGCTCGGGCTCGCGTCTGGTGTCACTAGTTTTTGAGAGATGTGTGCAGTGTTGATATGAAGTGGGATGTGCTACGGGACCGGAAACCACCCAGCCTAGCTTGGTTTCATATAGTTTCGGTGTATTTTTACCCAAGTCGATTGTACTGCTGGACACTATGTCCCAAAACGCTTCTGCCCCTACCAATATGTCGATGGCGGAGGGTACGTTGAAGGACGGATCAGCAAGGTGCAGCCCCGATGGAAGAGGTAACTGTTTTATGTTTATGTATGTAGATGGTAAGGCTTTCGTAATTTCTGGTAAAATTAAGCATTCCAGGTTTAGTTTATAGTCATTATATGTCGACTCTATTTGTAAGGTGCAAGACTGTGAACTTGAACTAGTCTGATTGCATATACCGGCGACTTTATAGCTTGTACTGCGGCGAGACAGACCCAGTTTACCAGAAAGACTCTCTGTGACGAGGTTGACGGTGCTGCCATTGTCGAGCAACACGCGTGCGGTCTGCCTGCGCCCCTTGCTGTCTACCACCTTCACGAGTGCTGTTGAAAGTAAGACAGTCGGCGCAGTTGCGTTTTCAGAGTAGTCGGCGGACAAGGCGACTTTTGTTACGTCAGGTTCAACAGGAGGCTCTACGTGTAAAAGCGTTGAATGTTTTTCTTTGCAATATTTGCAATGTGAAAGGCGGCATTTATTTAAGGAATGCCATGGACGCAGACAGTTAAGGCAAACTTTGTAGCCTTTAACTCTCTCGATGCGCGATTCAATTGATAATTCTCTAAAAGCATCGCAGTTAAATAAGAAATGTTCCATGCTACACATTGGGCATTTTAACTGTGACATAGGTCTTTTATCATTGTTTTCGACGCGATGTGCAACGACGAAGCTTTTTTGTTTAAATTCTGTACGTACAGATTTATTTTGCCTACTATCTTCGATCGTTTCTAGTAAGTCTGCTCTATTGTTAAGAAAGGAGCAGAATTGTGATAAGGTTGGTGCATCGGTCAAAGTGTTACGATACTCCTCCCAATACCTGCTTGTTACGGCATCCAACTTTGTTGACATCACGTAAATAATTAAGGTATCCCAATATTGAGTGGGTTGTTTTAGCAATGTCAATGCTCTGATATTTTTATTTGTAACGTCAACAAGGTAACGGATTGCTTTGCTAGACTCCTTTTGTAATGATTCCACGTTAAATAATGTCTGCACATGGTTGTTGACGAGAAGACGGTTATTATTGTACCGCTCGCATAAAAGATCCCATGCATTTTTATAATTTTCATTTGTGAAATCAATATTTTTTATGATGAGAGCTGCGCTGCCGTTTAATGAGGCACGAAGATAGTGAAATTTGCTTATAGGATCTAAGCTTTCATTTTGATGAATCAACGATTGAAAAGTGTCCCTATACTCAAGCCAGTGCTGATAACTGCCGTTAAATTGAGGTAGATCAATTTTTGGTAATTGAACGGGTACATAACTTTTATGCTGACAAGTCGCTCCTGTGTTTGCACCTGAAGCTGTAGACGTATTGGTAGCAGGAGGTATCTCATTGCGAACCCGATCGTTGTAAGAAGCCATCATAGTGCGCGCGATCGAGACCAGGTTGAAGTACTGTTGCTCAAACTGACCGCGCTCGAGGTACAACTCTTCAGGCTTGTCCGAAAGCATCTCGAGTTCGTTCTGAAATTGATCATAATCAGTGTAAAGGGCTTCGATTTTTGAAAGTCGGAAGTCCAACTCAGCGGCAAGGATTTCACTTAATATGTCATGGCTTTTTGCTTGTTTGATGAAGTTATCGAAGATGGTCAATTTTGCTTTTATGCTTCCACGATACCTTCTTAGTTCTTTTATACGGTTGTCCGTTAGGACGGTATCAGTTTTCCTAGCTGTAGCCATGATAATAAGATAGTGGGACTAATAAGATTCCTATGTAAGAGGAATGTACGTCAATTAATAAGTTTACTAATTGTATTTACTTTAATTCTACACGCCGAGAACAGAAGAAACCTATGCAATAAGAGGCGACTAGCCGATGCACATTAAGCAAATAAGATGGCTCGGGCGTAAATAAGTTTGGAATTAAAGCATTAAAAGTAAGTTATGATGGAAAATGACCACAAGCCTCTAGTTAAGAATTGGCTGTAGGTATAAAGATATGGTAAGGATGAAAGGGAAATAAATCGGAACAAACGCACTCGATGTACTGTTTTCTCCTTTCATGGTTTTGACTTGATGTCCTACGTCGAGGTCCACTTAATGTCGGCACGCGCTGAAGCCAAGTTCTTGGTAACAACCAATAAGAGACTTTTCCCTCCTTGAAGTATCCTCGCTCGATGAAATAGTGTTCTTGCAGGTATCTTCAAAGATTGGATTGTCGAAAGACGGCCGTTTGCAATTCCAAGATGTCTTCTTACGCGAGTATGTACGACGACGACGCTTGAACGTTTGAAGAAATTTGAAGTAGGTATTTTGCCTGGCAGTAAAATCAGTGACATCCGTCACTCATCCATAGACAGCTAGACTTGTCTAATGTTTCCCAGTCACGGAGTGAATTGATGATTGAACGAACGAACAAATGAATGAATGAACGAATGAATGAATGTACAGTGTATCCGTTCTTAAATGGCAAAACGAGTAAACAAACCTCACTCGACCACAAAACACGAATTCCTGAAGCATCACTCGATGTAGGTTACCACATTTAGTTGTAGACACTAGTTAAGACACAGGGGCATCATATGTTACCGAAAACTGGCTGAATTTGTGATTAAAACTATGATTTTTTGCCGAAATTCTAAATACACTGATTTTCTGATCACAGGTTAGCAAAACTACACAGATTAGTTTGTCATTTTTTTTAGTGTTGGGATGCGGTTGTATGAGGTGAATGAAAGAACGAATGAACGAAATTGCGCTGTTATGTTATTTAAGAAGTGCACATAGCACCGGAATAATAAAAATAACAAAATAGAGTAGGTATTGCGGTGAATATTGAATAAAGAATTAAAGTTTGACTGATTTTTTTACTAAAACCTTGCATGTTAAGCGGGTGTTTCATTAGCGAGCCACCAGTTTTCTTTACCGCAGTTTTTATTTTCTGCGAGCCAACGGTATAGACCGCAACTACATCACCCCAAAATACGGCGATTTTTTTTTTCAAATTTTACTCTGTGGGTTATACCGTTGATTCTTCGAGCATGCTTGAAATTCTGTCAGTTAAAGCGGTATACAAAACTGCCAGTGGATCAGCCGAGCCAGCGAGCAAGAAGTTTTTTTCACGTTGCTGTAGCCACGGTTGCCAGATGAGATTTTCTAAATATCTCCAAGTCATTATACTATTTTTATTTTTTTAATGCACTAACCCGTGCTAAGGACAATTTAAAAAAAACCTATTTAGAGACTAAACATTCCATCCAGACTTTACTACAGCCAGATGTCGCTGCCTGTACGTAATACAGAGAATAGTGTAAAGAGGTTCGAAATTTCACTGATGCCGGTGAGTCGCCCATTAGCTCAGTTGGTAAGAGCGCTGGCACAGATAGCCAGAGGTCGCGGGTTCGAATCCCGGCATGGGTGGAATTTTTAGCCTCTAAATAGTTTTTTTAAAAATTGTCCTTAGCACGGGTTAGTGCATTAAAAATAAAAATAGTATTTAATCATGTGGGTACAGCGATATCATTCCGATGTAAAAAAAAGAACCTAACTGCAAAGTAGGTAGTCGGGGCTGTAGTAAGTGATGCAATCTACTTCAGCGAGATGTCGCTGCCTGTACGTAATACAGAGAATAGTGTAAAAAAAATACTAAAAATAATATCTTTTGCAGCACAAACCCCCATTTTAAATGGTCAAACATCTTTAATGTTCTACACGTTTTTCGATTCTACTTTTCCCCATAATGATCTTAAGAACTCTTTATTGAGGAGATAGCATTACCGCCAACTTTATTAGCGGAATTTTCTTAATTTCTTTTGTCCCAGTTTGTAGGTATATGGGTCGAGTTCAGTGTAGCAGATGGATTGCGATACTAATATTACATAATCATTTAGATTATTTTATGACTTAAACTTCATTCATTCCATTCATTCAATAATTAATTCCGTCATTCATTCAGTAATTTCAGCAACACTATGAAATGTCACAATTTATTGGTCAGCCATGTTTGTTTACTCGTTTTGCCATTTAAGAACGGATACACTGTATATATTTTATTACAATATTTGTTACTCCCGCAGACTATCATCCAATGGATCCGTCGCCGAGCGCACTGCCTGACCTGACGGCTCAGTATCTTAATAATGAGCTGTTACCTCTTTCGGACATGGCCGCCGACCAGCATCTCGTCACCAAGACCATAGTAAGTGACACAAGCGTTTCTTGTCCAAAACCATTTAAGGTACGTCTTAACAGCATCTCGTGACCAAAACACATTGTACGATTTTATTTTTAAAATTTTAGTTCAATAAAAGTATGAATAAACAAATAAAAGTAAAGATAGGCACGAAAATCATTGATATTCTATCATTATTTACCTGGCCTATACCATGATTAGTGATATTCAACCAGCATCTCGTGACCAAAACTATTGTGTAACTTTGAATTCGGATTCTAGATAAGAAGATTTCTGAGTACCATCGAATCGGTTCAGGAAAGCGATAATGGAATTAATCGAAGCCTTGTAGCGAAAAAACAATATTATAGCTGGTCTATATTGACCGTGCAAAGTTGTTCCAACGCCAAGAACTGAAACAAAAATATGACTTATTAAAACATTGGATGTTCTATTTGGGAACAAGGCTTAAGGGTCTACAGAAAACTTTGACCCTTAATAAAATTCTACTAAACTCAGAGTTGTTTGAGTAATACTAACACGGCAATGGCTGTTATTTGACACTATTGTGTACTAAATGTAATTTTAATGGTATGTATATGTATGTATAATGGTATGGTATAACCTTTGCGAATTACTTTGGTACCTCGCGCGATATGACGAGTTTAGTTTCAGGCGTAATATTATAGGAATGCCATGCCATAGTTAGTAGACTACAAACAGTGTGAATAAAACAGCACTCGCTGTGCTAATTTCGTCCTCGTGGTCAATTGGACGTGTTATATTTGCAATAGCTATAGCATTAAATACGTCTAAAGTAAAACATTAAAAAATAACAACGTACAATGTACGGTAACGATACTTCTTTATAATAGCTAGCAGGGGCAGCCGTCTAGGCAGAGTTTGACTTATTTGAAGGAAATCGTTTCGTTTTGTTTCGGTGTCAGTCGATCCCGAGGTAGGCTAGGGATTCGATAAAAGGAAACAGAATGATTTTTCTTTATTCGAAACCAGGTTTCCTAAAAAGAAAAATAATTCTGTTTTCGAAACTGGTTTCGAATCGTTGGTTTCCAAAGTGGCCGAAGGGAAAGATTTAATCTAAAATATATTATTATAGATTATGATCTAATAAAAAGTATATTAAATAAGCCGTTTTAATAGTAAGAGCATATTTCGCCATCGGAAAAACCTCTAATATGGTTGCCAGGAAGAACTTTCTATTAGCAATAAGGCCGGCAATTGTATCTTATCTTTTGTAACTGCTTTTTCTGTAACTAGTATCTTTAACCTTTGTTAGTGTTTTTTTCTGGAAAGTTACCTATTGTGGGTTGGAATGTTTCTGCGTAATATGGTTCAATTACTCTTGTCATCGTTTAACTGACACAATCTTTTCATGTTTTAGATGCTACAGAACGAGGTACAACAACACTTATCCCCGAAATCCGAAGTGAAACCCATAACGATACAGACTATTGACATTTCACACAAGAGGAAATGCTTTGTGACTCCCACACAGCCGTACCATGAACTCGGCAAGGTTCGTAGATCTTTTGTTTTTTAATGTCGTATTGTTTAACGGTCCTACGAGTATTTATAAAAACACGATCCTTTAAAACACTCCCCAGGGGCTGTTTAAATCGTAATCTGCGGTAAAAGGAAAAACGTAACTGCAGTATAAAGTGTATTTTAGAGGAATGTTGGTTTTATAAATAAGACTTATAGTGTAACAAAATATTGGACTGGAGTTACTTTTCTAATGGGTAAAAAGTCCCTCACCAAGATTATCCGACCAGCTCCGCACAATAGACTGCTTAAAAAAATTAATTTACTACCTCACCGTGAGTTTTTTTTCTCGTTTCAAAAGGGGGGGGGGGGGGCTTTTTTGCAATCATATTGACGAATTGCTATGAAAAATAAAAAGAAAATCTTTTGAACTTCAACATTTTTGTGAAACCCTGTTTGTCTGTTAAAACAGTTCATGTGCGGAATCATCAAAACAGAACACGCCGAATACTTTTAAATAACAGTCAAAAGCGTGTGAATATCCATTTTATGTTTGCTTGTTTATTTACGTGACAAATGTTAATGAAGCGAAAAAGGTGTTTCAAGATAGTGTCTCGTGGCAATAGGCGTGAGCTATGTTATGTTGGAAAACCGTATCGTGACATGTTGGTAACCTCCACAGGGGCATTACGGGAAAGTGTACCTCGGTGATCTGTGGTACGACGACCGAGAGCAATCCAGCGAGGCGCGACTGCCCATAAAGGTCGCCATAAAGGAATTGCACTACGGCAGCGACACTTCTGTAGCGGACTTCAAGAACGAGCTCAATATCATGCAGGTTTGTTGTCACCTTGCCGTCAAGATAATCGATTTTATTAATTCAATTCAGTTCCGTTCAGTTCAGTTACGTTCAGTTCGGTTCAGTTCCGTTCCGTTCCGTTCCGTTCCGATCCGTTCCGTTCCGTTCCGTTCCGTTCCGTTCCGTTCCGTTCCGTTCCGTTCCGTTCCGTTCCGTTCCGTTCCGTTCCGTTCCGTTCCGTTCCGTTCCGTTCCGTTCCGTTCCGTTCCGTTCCGTTCCGTTCCGTTCCGTCCCGTTCCGTTCCGTTCCTCTCTGTTCCGTTCCGTTCCGGTCCGTTCCATTCCATTCCCTTTCTTTTAGTTTATTGCAGTCACGTTGCACACAAGATGGCATTATTAGCTTAATCATACATTACGCCCTCTAAGGCGTGGCAATATAAGGTGCATTGCCCGTTAATTTACACACACAGCGAAATTGACGTTGACATTCAGGGAAGTAAACGTCTAGTCAAGTGGACCTTTAGGGGAATAGATGTTCTGGGAATGGACGTTCCGCGAGCGAACATTAAGGGAAGTAAAGTACGTAGTAACTATTATCTAATCTGTGAGTAAAGTGCATTGCAGCAACAAGATTATAAGCTACTTAAGTACAATTCGACTGTCTCGTTGTCCTAGAGGTGTCACGTTTGATTACCATGTCGAAGGCCGTGGGTTAGTAGTACAAACGACATTAGTCTAGGTTTATTTCCATGTTTGTGATGTCCTCACGTGCAGTGGTAACCACGTGGTTACCATAGCACAGAGTATCCTAGTCGGGACTAGGACAACTGCTTGTTTTGTGTGGAAATTTTGCTTACATACAATTATGTTTCGCAGACCGCTGAGCACGAGAACATAGTGAAGATCGTGGGCTACTGGACCGGCTGGTGCCTAATGGGCATCGTGATGGAGTACATGCCGCAGGGCTCGCTGCAGCGGTATCTGAAGCACAAGGCCAGCGAGCTGACCTCCTTCAACTTCATCAAGTACTCGCTCGACATCGCACAGGTGAGTTTAATTTTTCATTCGATACACAAAAGTGTATCGAATGAAAAATTAATCAGACAGAAAATATAATCTAATATGTCACGGACGAAGGAGAAGCGAAAAACTTAGCTGGAGCTACCATGGAGCCATGAACAAGAGATAAATGGAAAGCCCTTGTGTCAGCTCCTGACTCAACGTAGGAGTTAAAGGACCAAAGAAGAAGATAATCTAATACGTAAATCTCGTGTCACAGTGTTTGATATAGAACTCCTCCTAAACGACTTCACCGATTTTTGGGATTTTTTTTGTGTATATTTTGTAGGAGATAGAATTGATCGTAGGCTTATTAGCATGGCAAAATAACTGCTGGATGAACACTCAAGTCAAATTATAAAAACTTCTTAAAATATGTGCACTTAGTATGATAAATTACGTTACAATTATATTATAATTAACTACAATACAATAACAGTTAGAATTAAAATTTTCAAGAGAATGAACGAATTATTGAGAATGACTATCTAAAGTAGTGCTTAGCGTTCTACCATAACAATGTAGGATTAAATTATGCAATGTAGAAAATAGTGGATTTTACCTTACACCTTGGTCTGCTAATGAATGTGAATTGAAAATGAAATGTGAATTACTACTATATAGGGTTAGCTACTATGTAGGGTACATTTTTCAGTGTGGAAAACGAAGAAACTAATGGCATGGAATTTTAATGCTCATGGCTGCAACATTACGTGCTAATCATAGTGTTAATATTTAATAAACAAAAATCTTACGGTGTTATTTATCAAACACGTCATGTATAATCTCTCTCTTTCTTAGGGCATGCAACACCTGGCCTCGCACAACGTGGTGCATCGCGACTTGGCCGCGCGCAATATCCTCGTGGACCACCAGTTCAAGGTGAAGATATCGGACTTCGGACTCTCGCGTCGGCTCAGCGCGTCGCAGAACGAATATCACATCAGCTCCAAGCACGACCTGCCTATCAACCGGTGAGTGGATATAGGAACCCCTGAGCTAATACTTACAATTACATTGGGTAAGGTAATTTTATTGTTTAGTAAGGAAATGAACACAAGAGGAAGAGATCTCAAAGAAGTTGTGTGAGACAGACATATCTAACCAGACACACACAGACTTTACTTCTTATTTATTTATTTTCTTATTTTCATTGTAAAAGTTAAAAGTAAAAAAAAGTTAAAGTTATATTACATTAATATTATAAAGGCGAATGTGTGTGAGTGTGAGTGTGTATGTTTGTTACTTCTTCACGTCTAAACGGCTGGAGCGATTTTAATAAAATATGTTATGGAGTTAGCTGACGCCCTGGATTAACACATAGGCTACGTTTTACTGCGGGAATATATCTTATTCCCATGGGAAAATCGATAGACCGTGGCTAACACCGCGGGGCACAGCTAGCTATAAGAATAAGTCTCTAACAGACGAGGCATTTTTCTATTTTCCGGCTGAAAGGTTCCGATGCAGTTTGATTTGGGTGGCAAAACTGCTATGAAACTGCCAACCATTCAGGCAGTCCGATTGCATTCGGTGGCATGTCTGATGCAGTTCCTACAACGAATGCCATGAAGTTTCTTGATCATTTACCATCGAGAGAGATCTAGATCTGAATGAAATCTTTCGAGTGTACGTTGCTCCGAAATTAATCGCCCGTTCTCGCCTTCACACTATACAAGATAAAATACCGGCTCTAATACAGTACATAATCTTACACCTGTATCCCGGAGGGTTAGGCAGCGGCTAGGGGTTGCCACTTGCCACGGCCCTGACGGACCTCTTGTGGTTCATCATATCGATAAAGATATCAACCCTTGTATGTCCCTACTGCTGGGGCACGGGTCTCTTCCTGCAGAGCAGGAAGGTTAGTCCATACTCCACTACGTGGGCCAAGTCCGGGTTGGTGGAGGATTGTAAAGAAGTGGCGGGCCTTACTGTCGAAAGTTATCAAGCCGCCCATAAGAACTCTGATGGAGCTTAACGACTGCCATTACATGACAGCCGGCACTAACGGCTTAGCGGTAAAAAATGCCACTGGCGATAGTCACGGGACGGTCACCAATCCTGCACCTGACCGCGACTGTTGTTGCTTAACTCAAGTGATTGATTCCAATCACTGGGCAGCAGCGCCCCCTGCAGTACAATTCCACCAAACTGCAATCCCCAACCCGCATGCCCAGCATGGGGATTATGGGCATTACCCACTATGATAGCACAAAGTGGCGCTCTTTAGGGGGAGGGCTATGTCCAAGTGGACTAGTATAGCCTGACGACGACTCGGTTCAACTAGACTACGAGCACTTCTAGTAAAAGAATATATAACATTGTTATATTATGTTCCCCATTTGGCAGGTATGCGCCTGAGGCGGCGGACGCTCCCTTCCTGTTCTCGACGCAGAGCGACGTGTGGTCATACGGCGTGACTCTGTGGGAGATATTCACTCGCGGCGAGAAGGAGATGCCGCGACACGACAAGGGACGCACCGCGGAGGACTGGGCCAATGTGTGAGTATCACCTAATACCATCCTGACAATTTTGTCACACACTCATGATTGATCATAAATTTTATCCCACCGTTTTTGGCGTGGTTAATATGTCTATTTAAGCTCAATTTCAGCTTTCGGACGGACGGACGGACGGACATGACGAATTTATAAGGGTTCCCTGTGTTTACGGAGCCCTAAAGAAGCTTAAAAAAATCTGTAGAGAATATCTTCATTTTGACTTCTCAGATTCAGCACATATAGTCTGTGGTAGAGGGAGAGACGTAACATTTCTTAAATTGCATTTGAGGAGTGTTTTAAGGAATAGCGTATATATAAATTTCACTGAAAGACTATTAACTATCCAAGAGGAGAAATAAAAAAAAAACAAGGGCTTGTTGATATGTTTGTTACCATTTCTTTAGGTAGCCAGTTTTTGCCCCACTGGCAGGCACAGACCTTCTTTCAGAGAGACATAGAGACAGAGAGAAAGATAGGGAGAGAGAGAGAGAGTGAACGTGTGTAGGTTTAATTTCCACGCGTACCCACCGTATACCATACTGTGCCATTTTTTTAATGTTGCATGTTTACGTCTCACAGCGCGGCACAGGCCTTCTCGCAAAGAGGGAAAGAGTGAGTAGGGACCTAATTACCACGCGTGCCCACCTCAGATTGGCATTTTTACGCGCTGAGATATGTGAACACCTCAGACACTCAAGGTTATAGTCTGTTAGCTTTTAGTATATACCTGGGCTCTAGAGTAGGCTTCGGTTTTCGCCGAAAGCACACGAGCGTAATACTACTTTCTGCTCTGTACAAAACTTTTCTTCACTGTATTGAAAAGTTATATGAAATTAGGTGTCATATTAGTTCCGATATTTCTATTACACGAATATATCCGATAGTAGCCGAGGTATATCCTAAAAGCTAACAGACTATACTTACAATGCTTTCCTTCACCATTACCAAAGTGATATTACTACTAGAACTTCAAAAATGTACGTCAAGCGTACCGTTTACTAAATGAAAACTTTCTCCATCACGCCAGTGTCGCGACGGGTTTCCCGAAGCCGGCGGATTGCCCCGACGACATGTACTACGGCGTGATGCGGCGCTGCTGGGCGATCGCGCCCGAAGACAGGCCGACCTTCGCCGAGCTGGTCACACTGGCCCGCGACGTCTACAAGACACATTACGAGAAACACCACGTACGCCTCGCCTCCGGCCTTAAGCCACCAACTGTGTAAAGTAGACTCTACACAAACAGCTCTTGGAAACAGATCTAATAGAACCCTTATTGAGCGCGATGGAGACTCGCGTTGTCTCGCTTGGCTGTTTGCCATCAGTGATGTGCGAGGAACGAGAAAAACTACGTGCGGCAGCCTTCGGCCTCGAGCCACTTTACTTTGTAGTCTTCTTTTTAGCGTGTCGATAGTAAGCCATCGTGGTGGAAGGATTCGTTAATCAGCGTAAGGTACTCGCTGGTTGTTGCCGAGGGTGCGCTAGATGTACGGGCTGAGTGAGTACGTCGTTCGGGGAGGCTCCTTTGATTCACCCCACGTACTGTGTAGTGTAGAAACCAGAGACGCAGCTCCTGGAAACTGACCTGACGGCCTCCTCATTGATCGCGATAAGGAGTCACGCCGTCATGCTTGGCTGTTTTTCTACCGGAGATGTGCTTGGTTGCGTAGGATGTAGGCAGAGCTAAGAATGGAAGCTACGGATGCGAGTACGCCCTAAGTATGTGAACTACGTATTTAAATAGAGTAGACGGCGTATTAAGTAGTTAGGCAGCGTTTGTCACATTCGTGTCTACACTCTGCGCGCACGGCAGCTGTTCTAGCGTGATATTGAGCTGGTTACGATAAATGTCTTGCTCTAATTGGTCACCTAAAGCAAGATGACGCTCCTATAACACTGTTTACCGGGCCCGATATAAAAATCACAGTACTAGGGCAGAGAGTAATTCCTTGACGGGTAAAATTGTAACAGTCACGCTGTGTTGTTACGAAATACTAGCGCATGTTATAGGCGATGCGCAGTAACATGCGCTAGTATTTCTGCTGTGTATTAAATTTCGTAGTGTTAGCACTTAGCGGATCATTCTTATATATAATGTTACATAAATAAGCAAGTTACACAAATAGTCTGCAAACGGCATAACATTGACGTCCCGAAAACTGGAGTGTTTCGTGTGGAGTTGAAGCAGACTCGAATGAAATCAGTTGTCATGGTGTTGGCTTGTTTCTTTTTATTCACCTATAGTATCTAGGGCCTGGTAGAGATAATGTTAAGTACCGTTGATATTGGGAAGCATAGACCACTGAAAAGACAGTAAATTTCATTGTACATTTTTGATATAGCATTGTTGTAACTTTAGGTATTAAGGCAAATACAGTACCATCCGAAGTGCACCATGGTTGGAACTCTATTTGTATTGAAACATTGTTGCGTCTCTGTAATTCTTTATGTCGAGTACTGAGTTGATGCAAATAGTCAATTATGGTACCTTAATAAGAGTTCAGTGTAAGGCAGCTAGGTTGAACTGTTGGTTTCGTAGTCGAAAACCTTTTTGGCGAACCGAACACTCGCTTTTGAGCTCGTGAAACTTCCTAAGCGAATTACAAATAAAATGTGTACAGCTCTTCTACTGATAGTTATCATGCTTGATTGCATATAATTTAGCAGAAAAGTAATTTTTAGTTAATAATCTATAAAATAATGTAAATTTAATTGTGTACATAGAGTTTAGGAATAAGCACTGCATTTTTAGACTATTTTGCGTATGAGTTATAGCGTACCGTTGCGAATATAGCAACTCTTCCAATAAAACTATCCAGAGATTTTATAAGTCAACTTTTACTATGGGAAAAACTTCGAAATAACGAAATGATTGTAGACTTTTAGTCCGGATCTACTTACGGGTGTTGTTATATCGGAAGAGTCCGACCAGGTTTCGCTCCGATTCGCAGAGCTTAATCATGGTGAGCAGAGACGGAGCTCGCGTCGTCAAAAGTCTATAATGTGTTGTGCTACGAAAGTTTTAGTTCAAAAATAACGAAAAGATATCAACTATTCTATACATTTTGGTGTCCTAGGTATAGAACATTAGTATGGAACAGATGATGTTTTTTCCGCGGATGTCCCCATAGTAAAAGTTGTTCAAATTGTTGAGTTGATGACCCTTTCTATTTGGAAATGGGAGATATGACGTGGTCATTTGTATTTTTTTTAATAAATAACTACGTGTATTGTTATTCACTTGTTTGTAGAGCCACGAACTTTAGTATTTTACGGGTGATTGTTTTAATCAGTGTCTAGTATATTTAGAATTACGTTTGAGTGTTGTAGCAATCCTTAAAAATATGTTAAAAAATCAGGAACATACTTAGTATTGCTACAGTGCACAAAATTAGGTTACGAATGCTACCAAAGATCTTTTATTATGTATCTGAGATGAATTTTATTATTAACAAACGCATTTAGTGATAAATTGTAATTTTAATTATTTAATTCCATATGTCCACTTCTGGGATAAGTTATTGTTCTGAGTGGGCATGCCATGATCCCTTTTTTTAAACCTCTGCTATTTGACGAGCTGTCTGACATTCGTGCTGTAAAATTTATCCGTGGTCCATCAAATGAACTGTACCAAGAGAGAAAGTGCCCTTAAGAAAATTCCGCTCGTTTTGTTATTGAGTATTTCATTAAACACGAGTATCGTTCCGTTTCGTTCTGGCTTGATAAATGTAGAGAGAGTATACTTCAGTGTTTACTTACCAAATTGTCAATTCAGAAACCGATTGTATGACTTAGGAATTTTACTAATCAAGAGGTATGATTATGAAAATAGTAGAGTCTACAGGGGTTTTTGCTTAGCAATCGGTAGAAAATTTATGAAAATTAATTTATATTTGGTTTTGATATAATGTTGACATACGTGTGGCGTAGCATAAAAATGCAAGTTTTCGACTTTGGGCCCCATTACTCTTACATCATAAATATTTATAATCTACAGTTAGTGCAATAAATGAGCTTTATATTGATACCTCACATGGGAAATGTACTACAAAGAACACAAGAAATAAACAATAAACCATATCGTTCAACCACCATCTTAATGACGTCATAATTAGACCAGTCTACTTTCTAGAATTAAGATTGATCTTGAGTATGAATAAGTCTTGACTACGATTTTGGTGAATGAGACTACTTTTTCCGTAACCCTCGATATATTCGGTCACTTGTGACTTTTTCGAATATTGAAAAAAAAAGTATACAAATATTTTAGTTATTTTGTGATCTTTATAATCGTTGAAGAATGAAGAACTTGCACAAAAAAAGGTTTGATCTCATTGAAGAAGACATGTTTTGTTTTTTTACCTTGCAACCATGTCTTGATACTTGTCATGATACATAATACCTGTCGAAAAGTCATTTTAATCACGTGTTACAAAAACCATTCGAGTTATCGCAAAAAATAATGTTTTTATGCGTCTACGCTCTCAATAGAATTCCATGAAAACTAAATCTTATAAGAGTTTTATTATTTTAATATCAATTTACTGTAGTAAGTAACTTGATATTTTACATTTTTCGAGACCTGTAAACCCGAAGAAATATTTTTCTTGTTTTATATTTTGAGCTTTTCTTCATTTTATATGGTATAAAAATAATGTAATTCCAATATAAAATTGATGCTAGTTGGCTACAGTAAAAAAAAGAAATAAATGTTGACACCTTTAATTCAAGATGCCGTGTTGCGCCTCCCCCTCAAGGTCGAAAACTTTGAGTCTTACTGCGACTCAACTATCAAAACCATTTATTTTCCATCTACTGCAAAGCAAAATAGGACAGACAGGGCTACAACACTTACGGCTTTCTTTTTAAGAATTAAGATCAATCTGTATATTTTTATGACGTTAATATAAATGAACAATTATGGAGCGCTATTTTTTTCCAGGAAACACTAAAAATATTAAAGTTATATTTGATTTTTTTTCCCTTTGTATCTACGTATTTAAATGTTCTCTATCTATCTAATGTGATGATTTATACAGCTTGCAGTAGCACCTTCACTATCACTAGCTGGGTGAACGGACCACAGTGACCATATGGTATGTTTAACATAGATATACTATATGTAAAAATGTAAAGTAAATTAATATTGTATTTGCTTCATGTAATCAATGTTATTTGAATGTTGGAGATAGAGATTTTATGAACTGAAAATGAAGTGGACTGATATTTGACTGAGATTTAAAATGGTGCTAAAATAGCGGAGTGCTAGTGAAACTTCAAAATCGAAATTAAAGATGGGATAATGACTTAAGACCTTATTTATAAATACACAATTCCTTAAAACACTTTAAAAACGCTCACTAACATAGTCTGCGGTGGAGATTTTACAAGGAAAAGACTTAACCACACATTAAATAAAGAATGTTTTTGTGAAATTGTGTTTTTATAAATAAGGCGGTTAATTTTTATTTCTCCGTTTGTTATTTCTGTCTCTGAATATGATGTAATGTAAATATGTAGATTACTACGAGGTACGTAAAGTTAAATTATATTATTATTAAAATTGTATTTTGTGCAATTATTTTCCACTGCAATCAATTTTATTATGTCCTTACAATTTCTATTCAATTTTAAATCTTACTTATATCTGTCGTGTCTGTTTATAAACTATATAAACAGTTCATATACACGTATATATTAAGTTAACTCGCGTAATCTCATTTATTTGTCAAGAATATTGCGTAACCGAATTTTTGACGATTTTTTTTATTAAATACTCGATGTCAATACAAACAACTTTTACTTTGAGGAAAAGTCTGTAATCGCGAACAAAATAAGTTAATATACTAAATTTGCAACCTGCGGCCTTAAAATGCTAGGTAAAGCTGATATTTTTTTGCAATTACAATTTTTCTTATGTAAAGGTTTATGGCTATAAGAACAATTTCCTTAAAACACTCCTCAGATGCAGTTCAATCTCCTCAGGCCTTGGTTTTTCACAATGGTTTTTCTATTGTTATTTTCCAGTTCAGAACTGAACCTGTAGATTTTTTGCGGGGACGTTCAGACAATGGAACCTTTTGTTTTATTTCAAGGTTATCATTGCCTGTGTAAAGTGCTACTACAGACTACACTGCATCTGTGGAGAGCTTCAATGAGAGTATAGTTTTTAAAAATAAGACCGTAATTAGTCTTTCTGTAGTTAACACTTTTTATGCATGAATTCTGAAATAAATATAATACAGAAATGTGGATTGTGTAACGAGTTGTAAATACTTTTAAATGATATATTATATAGCCATTATTTTATCATAAATAGTTTATTATTTTTTACATAGATTAAGATTACATATGTCGTATGTGTGTTATTGAGTAAATATGTGTTGTAAATCGGCTTCAAATGTGAACGATCTTCAGAACCACTCTGTGGCAAATAAATTAAAGAAATATTTAAAAGTTTTTTTGTTGTGTAGTATTGTACCCTGATATGCTTTAACATTTGCTACAAAAGGAGCTACGTAATACAGATAATAGTGTAAAGAGGTTCGAAATTTCACTGATGCCGGTGAGTCGCCCATTAGCTCAGTTGGAAAGAGCGCTGGCACGGATAGCCTGAGATCGCGGGTTCGAATCCTGTCATGGGTGGAATTTTTAGCCTCTAAATAGGTTTTTAAAATGAGCTAAATTAAAAGTTTTATTTACTTGAGAGGAAGTACATAACTATGATCTCATTTCGTGGTAAAGGCGATATTATTTAGCGAGTAGTAGGTATAAAGCTGTTAACTCACAATTTACGGTCAACTATGTTACAAGATTCTCTCTAGAGACCTCTCTAAAGTTAATTTACGACAATAAGATCAGTTTCACGTAGGTTCTTTTGTGCACGCCGAGTTCCGACGCGAAAATGGGACACTATGTCGCGGAACAAATTATTACCTACCTATTTGGTATTTATAGGTAAGATAAGATTAGGTAAAGTTAGTTTATGACTTTACCTTAGGTGATATTTATAGAAATAGTGTGTGTGAACGGTGGTATTTATAGAAACACTATTCCTCTAAAAAACGTGGTCTAATAAAGTCTGGTAGTCTTATGGGTCTTATTCATAATAGTCGATATACCTACCGCGCTACACTTGCTTAAATATCTCGTTGTTTTGATATAAGCTATTATTATGAAAGGTACTTTGCGCATTGGAGATTAAAATTACCTAGGTACCTAGAAAGCTTATACAATACGTTTTACAAACGCAAGTTTTCTAAAAGAAAACTCTTAAAATTCGGTAAGGCCTCTTGGGATGAAATGTTGAGGAGGCCCGGCCCCTCAAGAAACATTCCCATTCAAACGTAGTAGGTAAGGTTCTTATTTACGAATTGTAATTACCTGATCGTAATTTTCCTAAAATTCGATCCTGAATCTAAACGGATCACAATGACACTTTGCCAATAAATGAAATGTTTGATCGTGCTTAAAATAGGCATGACGAAAGATTTTTAAATCCTCTTTCATAATGTGGGTCGTATGATTATTTAAAATAAACCCTAAGTATATGTAGGTATTTCAGTAATAAACTGAAGTTTAACGAAGGTTGAGGACATTCATTTTTATAAAATTGTTTTTATACAATTTGTAAATCTGTGGGAACAAACAGCTCGCAGTGTCATGGCCAGCCTTTTTTTTTTTACCTAGGAGAAACCCCAATTACGGGTACCACTGGCTCGGGGGAGCACAGTGGTTATGTCGGACTCCCCGCCCTGAAAAGGGCGGTATACCGACTAAAACTCCTGGGGTGTTCCTCCGCACCGTAAAGGACGGGGCCACGGGGACGCTTACGCACACTTCCGTGACCCCGTCTGCGGGCGCCCTTTCGGGCACTCCTTCGGCGGCGTCCCCTGCCCCGTCGGTGCTCGACGACGGGGCTAGGAAACGCCGCATCTCTTCGTTGGAGCGCATAGTGGCCAAGTGCAAACGACCTTGGCCACCACACGCCCCAACGCGCCGCCCCCCCCACATCCCATCGTTATCTGGTCCAATGGGATTAGAGGAGGGCGGCGCACCTCCTCGTTGGGGCGCATGGGGGCCAATGTCCTGTTGGCCCCCATACGCCCCACACGCGAGGCCCGTCACGTCACCCACCAGCACTTCTCTGAAAGCAGAGAAGGCGGTGAGCGACCGCGCGGGCCCATTCCGTGCCAGAAGGCACCCTCGGAACACGCAAGGGCGCCTTCCGGCCCGCCGTGATGGTCCGCGTCCCGGCGGCCACTCTGGTCCGACTGGTACGAGGCGCGCGCGCTTCCGCGCAGCAGCGCCCCCCCCAGTCGGTCCTTCATTCGGTTGGTCGCCTGGGTCCCGCTCCACAAAGTGAAACAGGGCCCATGCGACCCCTCCCGCCAGATTTTTCGCCGCTGGCCAGCAAGATCCCAAAAAGAGAAGTTACTGACCAGCGCCCAGGGTGCACCGGCCCTTGCCACTTACCCTTCCCACTGGTTCAAGATGAATCAGTAGGAACGGAAGCGGAAGGGCACACGGGAAGGTAATCTGGCATCGCACCCCGTCATGGCCAGCCTAGCGCAAGTAGGAACCACAGAGCATATAAACACTACGTTTTAAGAGACGGGACCTCCCTATATGCTTTTGTAATGAGTTTAGCCCCGTTAGCAATACCAACCAATAGAGCAAAAATGCAATGTCAAAAGTGCTACCAACATAACAACTTGTCTGTGCATTAGGGACGTCCACTTACATTGGTACTACATTTATCGATATCGATAAATTTTCATCCAGGGGCTCCGCAGTTAGCCTAATAAAATTAATAAAAATCAATGTTTTCAATAAAACGACAAATGAAATTAGTATTTTATTATTGATTATCAAATCACAATAATTGTGGTCAAGGTCTATTGAATTTATTTCAGCAGCTATTTGGTTTTTCCTTAGAGGTGTCCAATCTGAGCGAACTTCATCAATCGGTGGTTTGGATTCAGGTGCTGAAATCGTCAAAAAAAGTTAAGTTGAGTCGTTATTGATTATTAATTTGTTGGTAAACTATGCTACTTACCGGGATAGTTCTGATAAATATGCTGAGATTCCAGGCCACAATAATTGTGGTCAAACCCTACTGGACCAATAGCAACAGCTGATATTTTGGCTGCTGTACAAGGTGCTGAAAATGATAACACTTTGTAATTTATCAAAGTAAACAAACTCTAGTTACAAAAAACTTCAGCGATACATGAAAAGTCTACGTACCAGAGTTGTTTTGTGAAGCTCGACAACTAATAGGTTTTTGTATAGCTGAATCTGAAAATAAACAATTGCATGAATAGTACGAAAAAAAAAATAGTTTGTTCCTGTTTACCACATAACTGCATAATTGACTATGTAACTATAAAATGAATTTTTATAAAAAAAATTTTAAGTTAAAAATTAGTAAAAAAAATATTTTAGTAATTCCAATCACTAACCAGTTTCAAGTGATGCGACGTGGCTACGTGGTAAGGAAACTCAGCTAGTAAGTAATCAGGAAGAGGAGGCGCATTTATAAGTAGAGAAGATACAGCCCTGTAAAAAAATGTTTATCAAAGTATGTCATTTACGTATTAAGACGTAATAATAATATTGCGTTCTAAATGACGGAGGAAAATATATTCAAATGTTCGACGTAAAGCAAGGCGTATTTTGTGTTTTATTACATAATTATTCATGAAATGTAGTAAGTGTTACATTATACTAAGTTTATAACACAACTCACCATTTCTTTAATCGGCTTCCTTTTAAAATAGTTGTAAAAATCTTTCGGCCGGAAATGATCTCTACAAACATATTTATGTTGGTGGAGTTTTTCGATGGGGATATACGATATAAGATCTTCCACAATTTTCACCCATTGTCTGCATCTAAAAAAAAAAAAACCAACATTCAATGCAGCCACTAATAGTGCATCGTTGAAACATTGTTATGGCTTACAGCAATTCACCCGTCATACACTGAGTAAAAATTCTGACCAAGGTACTTATCAGATATTTTTTTATCGATATTGAATATGTGTATGGCACATCACTATGACATTGAAACATCTGAGTATTTTTCTCATAGTATATTAATTACGTTATTTAACATAATTTATGATCTTGCTCTTGTGCAAGATGACAAAAACTGTAGCCAGAAATACTTACCGGTCTTCATCCCTAGGAAATTTACCCATAAACTTTCTTTTGGTACCCTTTGACCGGCTGCATCTTATTTTACAAATGGCACAAGTTCGACACCATCCGATCAATGCCATTATTAAAAGAAAATCACTAAACCACAGAACATAAAAAAAGAGTAGAAGTAGCGACATGACACATTTGTACGAAAACCAGTGTAACCAAACTGATACTTATAAACCAAACGCACACTACGAATGCCGAGCTGCCATTGGTAAATAAATTCAATGCCGAAAAGGAGTACATCATAAAAGTTTCAATTACAATATGCGCCTTTTATAATGTTAACAATGATCAAAGTCAAATGACAATGATGAAATTAAGGTTGACATTTTGTAGTAACGCTACTCTACACTAGATGGAACTACCGCCGTGTCGGACCGAAAAGAACTTTTACCTACTAAGACATAAAGGTCAAAATTGAGAAACAAGTACATTCTCAGTTTGGGATGGGACAATGCGAGTTCTAGATTGTCGATAGGGAGAACCTATCGACAAATTATACCCGTACAAACAGTTTAACACATTAATGGCCGAATACGAATACTGGTACTTAGACGAATTTTTAGCTATTTCTTTTTTGCCTGCGGGTTGACTGGTAGAAAATGCATCTTTTTCACATTATCTTTTGTGCAATAAAGATTCAACACTAATAGGGTAAATAGATGCACAAATAAAACAATGTGGTAGATTTCATATTTTAAAATGTTCTCTTATTTAAAATTACCTTTAACCCGCTGCTTCGCGGGCGTTACAAAATATAACACGGGAAATATCGTGTATTCTACGACTCAATTCAGATCTTTGTCTATCTGTACGCCATGTTTCATACGTTATACTAATTTTATTGATGATGGTACTAAAATATTTCAATTATACGCAAGAGTCACCTGGAAGTGAAGCACATTTTTTTCTGGTATTGCTGCATAAGTGCCACCTTCCGCCTTTTTTAGTTATTATGAAGTGTTCATGAAAATGCTCTGAATATATTGTGCTCATCGTCGTTTTGAACCAATTTTGCCTTCCTATCGCTGCCATCTATTTTACTTTCGTATTCGGTTTCTTAGGAAAACTAAACGAAAACTCACTTCCAAATTGTTTTGATTCCGAGAGGGTTGTTGTATCATTGCCACGGTTTTCTGTTGTATTTGATTAAAATTACTTTGATAGTTTCTTAGATATTTCAGTCACTGATAAACTGAGTGCTTAGTGCGAGTTTGACAGATCCAATCGAATAACTTTACTACCGCGTTAATCGAGCATTGAGTAGTGAGTATGAGTAAATTAACCGTTCGAACTGGCAAAACGCTGTCACAGTACAACTCGCACTCGCGTTTATTCGTGTTTTGGCCGGTAAACATGTTCACTTCTCAACGTAAGCCATTGCCACTCGCACTCAGCAATTTTAATTTCCATACTTGTCGCTAGGTGGCGCTTCCTCGTTGCCATAGAAATATGAGTTTACGTTAACGCGATCGAGTAGTTAAAAAACTCGCACTAAGCACTCGGGTGAAGAAAAACTATATCGCGATCTAGCTGTGCTCCAATGACAGTTTTCACATGCACAACGACCAGCCGGCGACAAGAGCTCATACATTACTACTTTACCCGGCCCGGCAACCGGACGGCGACCGGAAACATTTGAAAAGGCACTTAGGAAGTAGGTGTAAAATAACAATAATTATTATACCTACTTAGACGAATTGGAATTTACAATACCTAAGTACCGTTTAGTATGTATGACTACTACGTCATAGACAATTAATTATCGATAGATTTTTATCATGTGTGCCCCCATCCGTAATTGAGTAGAATTCAAATTTTGATAGAAACTTCTAGAGAATTTACACTTTCTTCGATGAAAATTTAACTTTATTAACCAGTAAATAAAGGTGGTTTCACTTTCTCATTTTCGGATTGGTTTCCGTGTTCATGTCATTACAAATTTAATTAAAAATACAATGAAATACGTCTTACAGATGAAATGTTACGGCATGATCGGTATATTTTGGTCCCCAACTTTTATTTTTGCTCTCTAACACAGCATAAAAAGGCATTTTAATAAAGTTTTCACCATTTTTTCTTTACTAGAAGCGCACGGCAACTGAAGTCAACAAAACTGTCACCGACTACGCATAGGCAATACATTGCTAATGTGAGGCACGCGGGCACCGCCCACTTACGACTTCTACTCTTTTTTTATGTTCTGTGCACTAAACAGTACAACAAGATACACACAGCTAGATATTGAACAAACTTAAAACACAAAAATTTTAACGTTCTAATATGTGCCGCGTTCCGCCATATTTGTTATGTTTTCAGTTTGACATTGACAGCAAAGAAAGAGTAAGTAGTATTAAAGAGTGAGACAAAAATATGTCCGCCATTAAAACGGGGCTAAATGCGAACAAAAATTTCAAAGTTCCTACTTGCGCTAGGCTGACATATATCTCACTCTATAATACTACTTACTCTTTCTTTGCTGTCAATCAAACAGAAAACTCAACAAATGTCATGGCGGAACGCGGCACATATTAGAAAGTTTTATAATTTAAAATTTTTGTGTTTTAAGTTTTTTCAATATCTAGCTGTGTGTATCTTGTTGTACAGTGTTTAGTGATTTTCTTTTAATAATGGCACTGATCGGATGGTGTCGAACTTGTGCCATTTGTAAAATAAGATGCAGCCGATCAAAGGGTACCAAAAGAAATTTTATGAGTAAATTTCCTAGGGATGAAGACCGGTAAGTATTTCTGGCTACAGTTTTTGTCATCTTGCACAAGAGCAAGATCATAAATTATGTTAAATAAACGTATTAAATATACTATGAGAAAAATATTAAGTTGTTTCAATGTCATAGTGATGTGCCGTACACATATTCAATATCGATAAAAAAAAATTTGATAAGTACCTTAGATCATTTAGATCTTTTACTTTGTCTCGACGAACTTATCAAAACTACTATAATAGAAATTCTAAATTGCCCGTTACAGGATAGGAGCTGGACCCAGGCCACACTTCCGATCCGTCACGGTGGCCTGGGTATAAGAACGGCATCAAGTGTGGCCCTCCCGGCGTTCCTGTCCTCGGTTCATAGCACGATCGACCTCATTGGTAAAATTATTTCCCCGTCTCTTGGAGACGTAGAGGTCGCGTGCGTAGCTGAGGCCAGGAGTGCCTGGACCGACGCAGCCGGTCCGAGCCAGGTAATTCCAAAGATTCTGGGATCGCAGAGGCTTTGGGATGAGCCGCTCTGCATGCGGGTTCGTAAAGAACTCCTTGAAACTGCAGGCGACGACGCGGAGCGTGCTTGTCTCTTAGCCAGCTGCGAGCCAGAATCAGGCTACTGGTTGAGAGCCCTCCCATCGGCGAGCATAGGTACTCTCTTAGAGAGAACCACATTTAGTTTGGGAGTTAGTCTGAGGTTGGGAGCCAGGACTAACGAGCCACATCGCTGCCGCTGCGGTGGAGGCGTCGATGCGTTAGGTCACCATGGCCTGGCATGCTGCCGTAGCGCTGGACGTCTGTTTAGACACGCTGCCCTGAATGAGATAATCCGTCGGGCTCTTGCCAGCGTAGGCGTGCCTGCAGTCCTGGAGCCCACTGGGATTGCGCGCGACGATGGCAAGAGGCCTGACGGAATGACTCTCATTCCATGGAAGAAAGGGCGGTCGCTGGTCTGGGACGCAACTTGTGTTGATACGCTTGCACAGTCCCATATCCATGCGACCGCCTGCCATGCAGGGGCGGCGGCGTCCAACGCAGAGTCGAATAAGAGGCACAAATATGCAGCCATAGGGCAGGGCTATATATTTGTGCCTTTCGGAGTCGAGAATCTGGGGCCATGGGGTCCGGAGGCGAGACTCCTCTTTAAGGAGATCTCGTCGCGCCTAGTCGACGCTTCAGGAGACCCGAGGGCTGGTGCTTACTTTGGCCAAAGAATAAGCCTAGCCATACAGCGAGGCAATGCCGCCAGCCTTCTTGGTACTCTGCCGCCCGACAGCGATCTGGCTCAAATATTTTATTTAAATTAGAATGTTTTAGGTTTAGTTCCATTTTTATCATTAATTATTATTATTTTATGAATAAAATTAACTCTGCATTAGGTCTATTATAAAGGTCCATTAGAAGTAAGGTCCATACAACGAGGCAATGCCGCCAGCCTTCTCGGTACTCTGCCGCCCGACAGCGATCTGGCTCAAATATTTTATTTAAATTAGAATGTTTCAGGTTTAGTTCCATTTTTATCATTAATTATTATTATTTTATGAATAAAATTAACTCTGCATTAGGTCTATTATAAAGGTCCATTAGAAGTAAAGTACCTTAGTCAGAATTACTACTCAGTGTACGACGGGTGAATTGCTGTAAGCCATAACAATGTTTCAACGATGCACTATTAGTGGCTGCATTAAATGTGGTATTTTGTTTTTAGATGCAGACAGTGGGTGAAAATTGTGGAAGATCTTGCGTATATCCCCATCGAAAAACTCCACCAACATAAATATGTCTGTGGAGATCATTTCCGGCCGAAAAAAATTAACAAAAAAAGGAAGCCAATTAAAGAAATGGTGAGTTGTGTTATAATGTAACACTCACTACATTTCATGAATAATTATGTAATTATAAAACAAAATACGCCTTGCTTTACGTCGAACATTTGAATGTATTTTGCTCCGTCATTTAGAACGCAATATTATTATTACGTCTTAATACATAAATTACATTACTTAGACAAACATTTTTTACAGGGCTGTACCTTCTCTACTTATAAATGCTCCTCCTCTTTCTGATTACTTACTAGCTGAGTTTCCTTACCACGTAGCCACGTCGCATCGCTTCAAACTGGTTAGTGATTGGAATAACTAAAATATTTTTTTTTTACTAATTTTAACTTAAAATATTTTTTTATAAAAATATGGTAAACAGGAACAAACTATTTATTTTTCTTCGGACTACTCTTGCAATTGTTTATTTTCAGATTCAGCTAAGTATACAAAAACCTATTAGTTGTGGAGCTTCACAAAACAACTCTGGTATGTAGACTTTTCATGTATCGCTGAAGTTTTTTGTAACTAATGTGTGTTTAAATTACAAAGTGTTAACATTTTCAGCGCCATGTACAGCAGCCAAAATATCAGCTCTTGCAATTCGTCCAGTAGGGTTTGACCACAATTATTGTGGCCTGGAATCTCAGCATATTTATCAGAACTATCCCGTTAAGTAGCATAGTTTACCAACAAATTAATAATAAATAACGACTCAACTTAACATTTTTTTACGATTTCAGCACCTGAATCCAAACCAACGATTGATGAAGTTCGCTCAGATTGGACACCTCTAAAGAAAAACCAAATAGCTGCTGAAATAAATTCAATAGACCTTGACCACAATTATTGTGTACAGCCTCAATAAAAAGAGTTTTGTATTGCGAGCTTAGAACCAAGAGCTGCGTTCAGTATGATCAGCAATTATCGGGCAATGCCTAATATAGGTACCATTTCTTTTGTACGCTTTGAATGTGTGCTACTAGACTAAATACTAAAGTCGCAAAAAGTGACTATTCTCCATACAGTTTTGTTTTTAGATTTATAGATATTTTTGCCAAACTATACCTTGCTTTTAGTTTTAAGCACACCCGATGACCAAACCGAATGCAGCCGAGCTAATAATGAGAATAAATTAAAGTACAAAAATATTTATTAATAATATTATCAATTTTACACTTGGGATAATACTATGTTAAATATTAGAATTCATCACTTGACAACTAAAATTACTGCATCCATCAAAACAATCCACTACTTGACTCATATCAAATTTTACACGATAAATGTGTAAGTATGCAGGATAACTGCAAAATTTGCAAATTAATAGCGTTTAATTTTTCCTTAACACAAATGTATTTGCGTAATTTTAACGCATTGATGCTTATTTATTCAATGCATAAAATTATCGTACGTGTAACTGAATTTAGATAATTGTTAAATATCGTACATCGTACCGATGGCTAAATTATCGTACGCCCCCATGATTATCGTACGGGTTGGCAACACAGGCACATCGTACTACATAGGCTGTGTATGCGGAATCGGGATTCCAATAATTTTAATACGCAATTTCTGACCTCCATGGTCAAATTCGTTCTTTTTTTAAATACTGGCCGCTAATATTTTTCTCTTATATACGTTAGTGTTTTGTTTTTGTTGGGTTTAAAATGTCATATCCACAGATTAAAAAGACTCAGTCATATCCAGCCTAGCGCAAGTAGGAACTTTGAAATTTTTGTTCGCATTTAGCCCCGTTTTAATGGCGGACATATTTTTGTCTCACTCTTTAATACTACTTACTCTTTCTTTGTTGTCAATGTCAAACTGAAAACACAACAAATATGGCGGAACGCGGCACATAATAGAACGTTTTCTAGTTAATTTTTTTGTGTTTTAAGTTTGTTCAATATCTAGCTGTGTGTATCTTGTTGTACAGTGTTTAGTGATTTTCTTTTAATAATGGCATTGATCGGATGGTGTCGAACTTGTGCCATTTGTAAAATAAGATGCAGCCGGTCAAAGGGTACCAAAAGAAAGTTTATGGGTAAATTTCCCAGGGATGAAGACCGGTAAGTATTTCTGGCTACAGTTTTTGTCATCTTGCACAAGAGCAAGATCATAAATTATGTTAAATAACGTAATTAGTATACTATGAGAAAAATACTATGTTTCAATGTCATAGTGATGTGCCATACACATATTCAATATCGATAAAAAAATATCTGATAAGTACTGCATTGAATGTTGTTGTTTTTTTTTTTAGATGCAGACAATGGGTGAAAATTGTGGAAGATCTTATATCGTATATCCCCATCGAAAAACTCCACCAACATAAATATGTTTGTAGAGATCATTTCCGGCCGAAAGATTTTTACAACGATTTTAAAAGGAAGCCGATTAAAGAAATGGTGAGTTGTGTTATAAACTTATAATGTAACACTTACTACATTTCATGAATAATTATGTAATAAAACACAAAATACGCCTTGCTTTACGTCGAACATTTGAATTTATTTTGCTCCGTCATTTAGAACGCAATATTATTATTAAGTCTTAATACATAAATGACATACTTTGATAAACATTTTTTACAGGGCTGTATCTTCTCTGCTCATAAATGCGCCTCCTCTTCCTGATTACTTACTAGCTGAGTTTCCTTACCACGTAGCCACGTCGCATCACTTGAAACTGGTTAGTGATTGGAATTACTAAAATATTTACTAATTTTTAACTTAAAATATTTTTAAAAACCTATTGAGAGGCTAATTTTTTTTTAAATTTGTTCCTTAGCACGGGTTAGTGCATTAAAATAAAAATACTATAATTAAAATATTTTTTTATAAAAATGTATTTGATAGTTACATAGTCAATTATGCAGTTATGTGGTAAACAGGAAAAAACTATTTTTTTTTTTCGGACTATTCTTGCAATTGTTTATTTTCAGATTCAGCTATACAAAAACCTATTAGTTGTCGAGCTTCACAAAACTCTGGTACGTAGACTTTTCATGTATCGCTGAAGTTTTTTGTAACTAGAGTTTGTTTACTTTGATAAATTACAAAGTGTTATCATTTTCAGCACCTTGTACAGCGGCCAAAATATCAGCTGTTGCTATTGGTCCAATAGGGTTTGACCACAATTATTGTGGCCTGGAATCTCAGCATATTTATCAGAACTATCCCGGTAAGTAGCATAGTTTACCAACAAATGAATAATCAATAACGACTCAACTTAACTTTTTTTGACGATTTCAGCACCTGAATCCAAACCACCGATTGATGAAGTTCGCTCAGATTGGACACCTCTAATCAAAAACCAAATAGCTGCTGAAATAAATTCAATAGACCTTGACTACAATTATTGTGATTTGATAATCAATAATAAAATACTAATTTCATTTGTCGTTTTATTGAAAACATTGATTTTTATTAATTTCATTTGGCTAACTGCGGAGCCCCTGGATGAAAATTTATCGATATCGATAAATGTAGTACCAATGTAAGTGGACGTCCCTAATGCACAGACAAGTTGTTATGTTGGTAGCACTTTTGACATTGCATTTTTGCTCTATTGGTTGGTATTGCTAACGGGGCTAAACTCATTACAAAAGCTTATAGGGAGGTCCCGTCTCTTATTTATATGCTCTGTGGTAGGAACTTTGAAATTTTTGTTCGCATTTAGCCCCGTTTTAATGGCGGACATATTTTTGTCTCACTCTTTAATACTACTTACTCTTTCTTTGCTGTCAATGTCAAACTGAAAACATAACAAATATGGCGGAACGCGGCACATATTAGAACGTTTTCTAGTTAAAATTTTTGTGTTTTAAGTTTGTTCAATATCTAGCTGTGTGTATCTTGTTGTACAGTGTTTAGTGATTTTCTTTTAATAATGGCATTGATCGGATGGTGTCGAACTTGTGCCATTTGTAAAATGCAGCCGGTCAAAGGGTACCAAAAGAAAGTTTATGGGTAAATTTCCTAGGGATGAAGACCGGTAAGTATTTCTGGCTACAGTTTTTGTCATCTTGCACAAGAGCAAGATCATAAATTATGTTAAATAACGTAATTAATATACTATGAGAAAAATACTCAATGTTTCAATGTCATAGTGATGTGCCATACACATATTCAATATCGATAAAAAAATATCTGATAAGTACCTTGGTCAGAATTACTACTCAGTGTATGACGGGTGAATTGCTGTAAGCCATAACAATGTTTCAACGATGCACTATTAGTGGCTGCATTGAATGTTGTTTTTTTTTAGATGCAGACAATGGGTGAAAATTGTGGAAGATCTTATATCGTATATCCCCATCGAAAAACTCCACCAACATAAATATGTTTGTAGAGATCATTTCCGGCCGAAAGATTTTTACAACTATTTTAAAAGGAAGCCGATTAAAGAAATGGTGAGTTGTGTTATAAACTTATAATGTAACACTTACTACATTTCATGAATAATTATGTAATAAAACACAAAATACGCCTTGCTTTACGTCGAACATTTGAATATATTTTGCTCCGTCATTTAGAACGCAATATTATTATTACGTCTTAATACGTAAATGACATACTTTGATAAACATTTTTTTACAGGGCTGTATCTTCTCTACTTATAAATGCGCCTCCTCTTCCTGATTACTTACTAGCTGAGTTTCCTTACCACGTAGCCACGTCGCATCACTTGAAACTGGTTAGTGATTGGAATTACTAAAATATTTTTTTTACTAATTTTTAACTTAAAATATTTTTTTATAAAAATGTATTTGATAGTTACATAGTCAATTATGCAGTTATGTGGTAAACAGGAACAAACTATTTTTTTTTCGGACTATTCTTGCAATTGTTTATTTTCAGATTCAGCTATACAAAAACCTATTAGTTGTCGAGCTTCACAAAACAACTCTGGTACGTAGACTTTTCATGTATCGCTGAAGTTTTTTGTAACTAGAGTTTGTTTACTTTGATAAATTACAAAGTGTTATCATTTTCAGCACCTTGTACAGCAGCCAAAATATCAGCTGTTGCTATTGATCCAGTAGGGTTTGACCACAATTATTGTGGCCTGGAATCTCAGCATATTTATCAGAACTATCCCGGTAAGTAGCATAGTTTACCAACAAATTAATAATCAATAACGACTCAACTTTTTTTGACGATTTCAGCACCTGAATCCAAACCACCGATTAATGAAGTTCGCTCAGATTGGACACCTCTAAGGAAAAACCAAATAGCTGCTGAAATAAATTCAATAGACCTTGACCACAATTATTGTGATTTGATAATCAATAATAAAATACTAATTTCATTTGTCGTTTTATTGAAAACATTGATTTTTATTAATTTTATTAGGCTAACTGCGGAGCCCCTGGATGAAAATTTATCGATATCGATAAATGTAGTACCAATGTAACGGGACGTCCCTAATGCACAGACAAGTTGTTATGTTGGTAGCACTTTTGACATTGCATTTTTGCTCTATTGGTTGGTATTGCTAACGGGGCTAAACTCATTACAAAAGCATATAGGGAGGTCCCGTCTCTTATTTATATGCTCTGTGGCTAACGGGGCTAAACTCATTACAAAAGCATATAGGGAGGTCCCGTCTCTTATTTATATGCTCTGTGGTCATATCGCTGAAAAAATGGAACTCAGTCGTGAAAATATTCGTGCTATGATTTATTAAGATCGACGTGGTTTAACGCAACAACAGTGCGTAGATTAATTAACTTTTGGTGGTGAAGCTCCATCAAAAACGTCTGTGTATCACTGGTTTAGTGAGTTTAATCGCGGGCGCAGTAAGCTCACGGACGAAGTTAAAGAAGGTCGCCCGAAATCGGTGGGTGTGCCACAAAATATTGAAACTAATAATGCAAGACCGCCATGTTACGTATCGCGAGATAGAGGCTATTCTGGGCATATGTACGACGTGCATTCATAGGATATTACATGAACATTTGTCTGTAAAAAAAATTTGTTCGCGTTGGATCCCGCACAACTTAACTCAGGATCAAAAAGATGCTCGCGTCGAATGGTGCAAGAAAACCTTAAAAAAATTCAACGGAGGCGACTCAAAATCTGTTTATAATATCTACACAGGTGACGAATCCTGGATCTACGCGTACGATCCCGAAACTAAACAACAACAGTTTGGGTGTTTCAAAATGAGCCGAACCCTACGAAAGTGGCTCGTGCAAAAAGCACTAAAGCAAATGGTGGCCTGCTTTTTTGGTATTAATGGCCATGTGGTACACGACCATTTGTTTGCCGGAAGTATTTGAAGAAATACGCCAAAACGACCAGCGACGCAGAATCATACTTCACCATGACAATGCCAGCTGTCATACATCTCTGGAAACAACTACATTTTTGGATGGTCAAAAAATAGAATTGATGGGTCATCCACCGTACAGCCCTGATTTGGCTCCCAATGATTTCTATTTATTCCCAAGTGTAAAAAATAAATTATACGTGGTCAACGATTTTCGACCCGTGAAGATGCCGTAGATGCGTTCAAACAGCTCGTTTTGGAGAAACCTCAATCAGAGTGGAAAAGGTGTTTTACAAATTGGTTTCATCGAATGCAAAAGTGCATCGATCATAGTGGAGAATACTTTGAAAAACAATAAAAGCATATTTAGCCATATACATTTGTTTATTTTTTCTATGCCGCATACATAAGTAGCAGCCCTCGTACTAGTCGATCATCGTACTACATCGACTAGTAGTCACCACAAAACAAATTTACCAATGTTAACCTAAGCGTGACGTCACGCGGTGTTAAGGTGTAAAGCAAATACCTACCTTTAATTATGCTTGATGAGTATATTAAAGGCTTCAAAGGCTGCTATGTGAGTAAGTAATAGGCAGGTAATTAATAGAGCTATCATAATATGTGTCTACACAGTATAATGTATAATTGTACCTGTTACAAACTACGTTTGTATGGAAATTGCTCCTTGGGATTCGGTGTGATATATATACCTACTATGGTTTTCAGAGGTTAGCCCTCTTCCCCTCCTGGCCCTCCAATATTGTTTTTAATATAATACTTACATAGTTTTTCAATAGAAATATGGTGCACGACAATGGTGGTTATTTGCCTCAATTTGGTAGTCTACAAAGTTTTATAATAAGAACGGCAAAGAACACGCTGCCATCGTCTGTCTTTCCGGAGACATATAACCTGGGACGTCTTTAAAAGTAGTTTACCGGCATTTCACAGGTAAGCACGTAACATTGGACACCCCGTCTTCGCTTACCATGAGGCGTGCCTGGGGTCAAGTGTAAACTGTTCTTCTTAAAAAAAAGTCATTCCAGGGGTATAACCCGCGCAAATTAAATAGGTTTCTATCTTTCGCAAAAAAAACTAATCGCGTGAGGCGCCGAGTTAAGTACCTATCACGAGTTATACCACTGCAATGCGATTTATTACCAGACTACCGATTGTGTGAATGAAACGACCATTACCGGACTTGACTCTACTGAAAAACTGTACATTTTAGAGACTCGCCACCCTGGAATGTAACTCCAACTGTTTTCAGTGTAAATGCTTTAAGATCCTATGATGTTATTTGTAAATACACGTTTATTATAAACACTATATGCAGTTTGAAGCGAAAAAAGTCTGTCAGGATCGTGGCAAGTGGCACACCCTCCCTACCCCTGCGGGATACAGGCGTGAGGTACCTAATGTAGGTACTGTAAATGCAAATCAAATGTAGTGAAGTGTGAAATGTACGTTGAGATCACAGGCAGCACTTTAAGGCAGCCCCTTAATCGGTTTATAATTTACAATTTAATGCTTATTAAATACCAACGGAAAAATCTACGTCTACCTAAGAAGCGAAGAAGACTCATTGAACGTGTTACGAGACACCTTGCCTACCTGTCTTACGTTTACAAAACCTTTCCGAAGTTTGCTGGTAATCCAGTTAGCAAGAACGGACGTGACCTTTCAGATTGTTATTTGGTCAAACTTTGCTCTCTAAAGTAAGTAGGTATTTTTTTCTCGATCTATGTAGTAAAAAAAACCTTTAGTATTTAGGTAGGTACGCTTGTAGACTACGCCACAACAGCTTACAATTCCTTGAAACCTCCTCAATTGCAGTTTAGTACTAGTTAACTGCACTATTTACTACATTTGAGGAGTGTTTTAGAGAAATCAATGAATATTTTGATTGCATAGGTAGATATTTTGCCGTTTAATACTGAACTCACTGCGATTGGAGTTCTCTGAACTGTGATTTATTTCTACTGATATTTGAAATTTTTCTGTATACTATACCGTTATCCGGATCATCTTTATGTTTTCGTTTAGTTATATATTTATAGGGAAGAGCGGATGATCTTGCTCTTCCACTATAAAGTGTTTCCCGCCAGGAAGATCGTGTCGTATACCTGGACGGCCAGTCCATCTGTTGTTAGTCGGACGTTATATTTATGGTATGTCATAAATAGAAATAATGAAACACTTTGATTGCGCGATGAAGGAATGTTAGAATTTGTAGTGCGCGCGCACATATTTAATTAATTATACTTTATTTAATACGAAACGTTAAACAGGACATTACATAAAAAAGAACATGTACAAAGGCGAGCTTATCTCTGTAAGAGATTTCTTCCAGCAAACCTTGGAGAGTAATTTGTGTCATCCCTCGGGAGTCAGTGTTTTTTCCCTTTCGGCGGCGCCCCTAATATTGGGCAGCCCTAGGGCTGAACTAGTGCCGTGGTGGTTCTCCTGGATAACACATCAATCTTTGTGTGCTAAGGGATAGAAATGATAAAGATGCTGTAGACTGTACCGAAACCTAGTAGGCTGTTACCTACCTACTTACCGCTTTCCGGGTGGTTTTTCTAGCTAATGGACAGAGTCGTCTTCTAGGAACTATGCGACGTTTTATTTAGGGACAAATTCTATTACCTACCTTCTACAATGGATAGTGAACGTGATATTTTATTGCCGAATTTTAATTGAGATTTTTAAGATTATCATCTGAGGCTGCGTTTTCACAATCTTCACAATAAGAGGCTCCTCTCGGAAGCTATAGATACTTGAAGAGTGAAGAGTGCGTTCGCGCGTCACAAGTGATAGACACACAATTTATAGTTCCGTCGATTTAAATCAAATCGTGTTTAAAAAAAGCGTCGTCACCGATATCCATTGGCACAATTAAGTCGACAATAATATTCTCTCTATAATAAGTTATACCACATTACAAAATATATCCGCGTTAGTGAGATAACATAAAATTCATCTCAAGTTCGAACGGTAATCCTCACATCTCCTACCCTGCGCTGCCGCTTGTTTTTGTCGTTCCGTCTCATCGGCGAGCTGAGCGGCCACTACTCGCGATCCACGGCAGCTACATTACACCGCGACGACCACGACCCGCGGCAGACGGCGGCTACTACTCAGCATCTGCGATAACAGTGTGGCTGGGTGCGAACAAACTTCGAGGTACGTTTTAACAGCTCAAGCTTAAGAAAGACCGGGATAGCAGATTAATTCATTACCTAAAAATATTGGAGATTTTAACCACACCACGATGATTTGTACAATATGCAACAAAACAATCATGCTAGGAGAGCAAATAGTATGCGTAGGATGCAAGGGTCATAACCACTACAGCTGCCATAGTATAACGAAGGCATGCTTTTTACAGAACAAAGCCAAGTTGTTGAAAACATGGCTTTGTCCTAGCTGCTCACAGATCACTCAGCGAAGACCCATAAGAGACGACACCCCTATACGTAGGCCTCACGATCAGCAGAAAGAAAATATCTCTTCGGCAATGTCGGAAACAAAACCAAAACCATCCCAAATAGAACCTGAGTCGCAAGATAACAAACAAGAAAAAAAATCTGAAAATGTCACACATAGAAGAAAAAACGATTTTACCTGTGATTCTGACTCTGAAGACATTAGCTATTTAGGAGATACAATTAACAATGAAAATTCAGGGACTACAGGCCTGCAAAAAACAATAACCCTGGAAATCTTAAGCGACTTAATCACACAAAAACTAAAGGAAAACAACAAATCAATAACAACACAAATTCAAAAAACAATGCAAGAGGAATTAAATAAAGCTATTAGCAGCATAAGAGAGGAATTCAAAAAACAATTTAAAATAGTGGAGATACAAAACCAAGAAACTAAAGATAAAGTGTTACAACTAGAGAATAAAATAAAAATACTTGAAAATGAAACTGAAGTAATGAAGAAAGAAATTAAAAAAATAGAAGAAAAAACATATCATCAAGATGTCACAAAGACATGCGAAAATAGCGACAGAAAAATTGTGATATACGGGCTGAATGAGATTTACAAAGAAAATGAACGAGACCTCGACAGAAGAATCATTAACTTATTCCGAGTATTCTTCGACATAGACCTGCATGGATATATAGAAGAAACATATAGGATAGGAAGATACATCAATAATAAAACCCGGCCACTTGTCATTGAACTGATCAGCAAGAGAATGACAAAATACCTAAAGGAAAATGCACACTACTTTCAAGGAACAGATATCAACATAACAGAACATCTAAATGAGAAAGACAGAAAAGCACGAAATATATTAAAACAAGAAATGCTCTTAGCAAGAGCAAACGGATTACATGCAGTGATACGAAACAACAAATTATTTATTGAAGGGAAACAAGTCACCAACAACGAAAACACAAAAGAGACAATACCGACAACGACAACTTCATTTCAAGAAAATAGATCAAAAAGCAGCAACGAATCCCAGCAGAACAATAGAACATTTCATTGATTCAGACAATAATTTTGAAATAATGTTCCAGAATCTCCAGAGCCTCTACAACAAACAGGATACCATGGAAGCTTTTATCGACAATAATCGAAACGTATACAAGGCATACGGAATATCAGAATCTTGGCTTACCAAAGAGAAATTAAAATATATACAATTCAACCAATACAAAATTGCAGCCTCGTTTTGTAGGGAATTAAAACGAGGTGGTGGTACATGCATAATTATCAAAGATCATATCGAAAGCATTGACAGGACCGATGTAGCTAATTTGTCAGTAGAATATGTTATAGAAGTCTGTGCTACTGAACTAATAGAAGAAAATATTTTGATTGTAACGATGTACTGGAACGGAAGAGAGGAAGAAACATTTTTTAAACATTTAGAAAAAATACTCCATCACATAAATAATAAATACAATAAATTAAAAATAATATTAGGAGGTGACTTTAATATTAACATATTGCAAAAAAATACAAAAACAAATAATTTCTTAAATTTAATGAAGGAACATAATTTTTTTCAACACATAAATCACCCTACACATGTAACTCCATCTATATCTTCATGCATAGATTTAATATTTACAAACTTCAAAAAGGGAATAACACATACAAAAGTAGAAGATTTTGGACTTTCTGACCACGCCGCAACAATATTAGCCTTACAGACATCTAGGACGAGCGTTCAAATACAATGGAACATAAAAAAAAGATTATTTCATAGTAAAAATATAGAAAATTTCAAATCTAAGCTAAAATCAATAAACTGGCATGATACTCTAAAACAAGATAATAATGTTAATGAAAACTATAACTCTTTTAACGCCACATTACTACAAATCCTAAATGAACAAATCCCAAAACAAAATATCAAAATAAATAAAATATTTAAAAAACACTGGCTAACTATAGGTATTAAACAATCATGTCAAAACAAAAGATTACTAAAAATTTTTTCAATGCAAGCTAACAACGATATAATAACCAAATATTATAAACACTACGAAAAGATACTTAAAAAAACTATCGCAACTGCAAAAAAACTGCAATATATAAATAAAATTAAAAAATCTAATAATAAAACTAAATGTATGTGGAGTATTATAAATGAAAGAACTAACAAAAAATTTAAAAAGGAGAAAAATAATATAACCTTACAACTAGACCAGACGCGAATTACAGATCCGAAACAAATAGCTAACTCATTTAATAATTTTTTCTCCTCGATAGGCAACACACAAGACCCTAAGAAACCCGTTCGAAAAGGATATTCCGTTATTCAACCTACGGAAAATTCAATGTTTCTCAAGCCGGTAGAAGAAAAAGAAATTTTTAAAATCATCAAGAACCTAAATGATAAAAATAGTCATGGCTTTGATGAGCTTCCCCCATCCTTAATAAAAAAATGTGCAAAAGAGCTAACTGAACCGTTCACTATGTTAATAAATCAATCATTCAAGGAAAGCATCTTCCCAGATAAACTTAAAGTAGCTCTAATAAAACCACTACATAAAAAGAACAAAAAAATCTGACCCTAACAATTACCGACCCATTGCATTGTTACCCACAGCGTCAAAAATTTTCGAAAGAGTTATGTTTAACCGTATTTACTCATTCTGTGAAAAGTTCAAGATATTTGATGAATGTCAATATGGTTTTCGGAAAAAAAGATCTACAATAACAGCAGTATTTAAATTTATTCAAGAAGCATTAGAAATAATTAATAACAAAAAATATGCAGTCGGTTTGCTGCTCGATATGTCGAAGGCTTACGACAAAGTTCAAAATAAAATCCTTTTGAATAAACTATATGGCATAGGAGTTCGCGGAGAAGCACACGCATGGCTTGCTTCCTACTTAAAAGACCGAGAACAGTCAGTAGAAATTGAGTTTTACAACTACGAGCTAAAACAAATTGAAAAGATAAGGTCAGAACCTATAATTGTTAATGCATCTATTCCACAAGGCAGTGTTATTGGTAGTTTATTATTTTTAATATATATCAACGATCTACCCAAAATTTTGGACGACTCATGTATTTTATTCGCGGACGATATCTCTCTGCTCACATCATGCCAAGATAGCACAATTATATATTCAAAATTACATACTATGCTTTTTGACACGAATGAATGACTAAATAAACACAATTTAGAAATTAACTTCCAAAAAACAAAAATTATTACTTTCCACCCATATCAAAAACGCTCATTAAACATAGATATATCGTTTAATGGGTTTAAAATAGAAGAAGTTGATAATATATCATTGTTAGGATTAATTATAGATAAGCACATTAATTGGAAAGCACATATACAAAAACTTAAATCAAAATTGTCATCCTTCGCTTACGGTCTTCGAGAAGTAAAAAAAACAACTAATGTGCAAACAGCCCTCTTAACTTATTACGCATACGCTTACGCCTGGCTGTCGTATGGAATTATAATGTGGGGTAACAGTACAGACACACCGCAACTCTTCACCCAGCAAAAAAAATTGGTTAGAATAATGGCAAATATAGTGAATACCGACAGTTGTAAACCATATTTTATAAATTATAACCTACTTACCTTACCATCTATTTACATATTAGAAATTTCAAAATTTGTCAGACAACATAAAGAACTTTTCATAAAAAAAGAAGATGTCACTATAAGACCCATAAGACACAAAAATAAATTGTTATTACCCACCTCTCGAATGCAATTACACTCTTCTAGTACATTGGTAATGGCTATAAAAATTTATAATAAACTCCCAAATCACCTGAAAGAATTAAATAACGACTACAGTTTCAATAAAGATTTAAAGAAAATACTAATTTCAAAATGTTATTATACGATAGAAGAATATTTAAAAGATAGTATAGATGAATTGAGATAAATAATTGTATAAATGTAACTTTATAAATATAATCAATTAAAATTGTATGATAATTAATCAAATTAAATTTAAATTAATGTAATACATTTATATAGCACTTTAAAATGTTGCGTGCCCTACAGGGTCCACAAAGATCTTATCAAATAACTGTTATGTTATAATGTAACAACCTTGAAACTTGTGGAATGCAATAAAGTATTGAGTATTGAGCTATTGATACTTGTATTGTATCGTGTAGGTACCTACACCGGGCGAGAAAATAAGATTATGTTTTAAAACAAAATATGCCTGTTTTCAATAGAGTATACTAAGATTCTTGGTATATTTACACGATACGAGCAGCATCTTAGTAGCTGTAATGTGACCCATTCTTGGTAGCAATCTGAGGCCAGACCTTTAAATTGTCAAATGAAAGGTATTCAATCTCTATTTGTGACGACTCTAGTCTGTGACGGCATTCAAGACGCGAGTCAGCGGCTCTATGACGTCACGAAAAAAAAATAGCGGAATATATTAAACCGGGTCAAATCGCGATTATTTATTTTATTTGCGATTTGACCCGTTCAATATATAACTATGTATGAGTATCGCGAATCATTGAGAAATACTAAAATAGCGGACGCCAGCTTTCATATTGTTAGTAAAAAGTTTCTAATAAAATGAAAAATCCGATTGCTAAGTGTAAAAGCATCCGTTGAATTTTAACCTCAGCAGACGAGACCGGAATAACTTACATAAGAATCGAAAAAGATTACGCCTGCCTGAGACGTTTGAAAATTCTTCTAAGCTATTCTAAGCTGTATTTTTGTTTGTCAGTGTTAGGTACTAATTCATAGGTATCTGCTTGACGAACAAGGTATTTACGAAAATTCTAATAGAAGAAGTGAGAATGTTGATGTTTCATTATCTAGGTAGATAGGAACTTTATTTGTAAATATCTCAAAGTTTCTACCTTTTACAGTTATCTCGACTAGGTAAGGTAGGCACCTTTATAAATCTTCATTGTTTTGCGATTGCGATTCATTGTTTATTATGACAATGCGATGTTTCGGTTAACAATACAAAAATGAATTAAAAAAAATATAATGAATGATTGGTTTTTTATTCGTTATACATTGCGTAGCCGAATTTTTCTGTTTGTTAATGTACATGCTGCTATTTCTTAATTTAATTTCATTCGGATTCTGCCTACATGTAAAGACAGATAGAAATAATTGAAGTACTGAAAGCAATAATGTCAATGAAGTTGTTTGCTGAGGTATTTGAACTCCTCAGACACTAAGGTTTCCTCACGATGTGAGCGAGTGGCATTGCTACTATAACTTCACAAATGTACATAACTTACAAAACGAAGTCATTGGTAGGTACAGTCTGTTAGCTTTTATAATATATATAATAGAAATATCGAAACTAATATGACACTTAATTTTACATAACTTTTCAAAATAGTGAAGAAAAGTTTTATACAGAGCAGAAAGTAGTATTACGCTCGTGTGCTTTCGGCGAAAACCGAAGCCTGCTCTAGAACCCAAGGTATATTCTAAAAGCTAACAGACTGTACATGCCCGCACTGAGAATCGAGCCTGGGTCTGCTGCCTCAGAGTCCATTGTTCTACCCGGGCTACCGCCGATCTACAGCGCTCCCTCTTATCCGTATTTAAGCCCACACACCCTCTCTGAGAAAAGGCATGTGCCCTTCAGTGAGACGTTTATAGATAGGCTACATGAAAAAAGAGAAGTTGTTTGCTCATCCTAAGCTATTTACCTATTCATCTACCTAATTTAAGAAGGATCAAAATTTCTCGACTTTGATAATATTTAAAAAAAAGTTTGTTTACACCCAGAGAAACGCTAAATATACCTACTTCGTTAACTTCTCTAAGTAATTGGATTCTAACCTTAAAGTTAGAATCTTCTTTGGCAAAGAGAGGCCAGAGAGACTCATTAAACGGTAGACGGCATTTTTTGCTCGCCAGCGTAAAAACTTTCCGTTTAATCAATTTATTTTTTAATCTGTCAAAAATTGTTAGTGAAACGATTTTCCTTCCTAAATTAATAAAGCTGTCCGGACTTGTTTTTGTCAAATTAGGGAGGAAAAGGCTGAGAATATTTTCTTTGCTGACAATTTTTAGGAGAGTGGTTCAGTTATTGAACCGTGTCGAATATTTCTATTTGAAATCGTTCTAAGCTAAAATGAAACGACGTGATTTTCCTATGCTATGCTATCTCTCCTTGTTTTATTCGGTTTTTCATATCGTTTTTAAAAGACTGTTCTTTTATACCTAATCTTTTTGAACAAGTAAATTTCATAGTAAACCCGACTTTTTGTAACCTGTAAACTGTACACTTTTTATCCTATAGTATACATACTCTACCACGTAACCTATATACTGCAACGGGTAACCCTGATCATTATAAACCTGTGTTGGCGTCTGCCAAACATAATATGCCTTAAGATTGCTTGTGCTACTGCATTTGTTTTATACGGGTTTTTATACGCCTTGAAAACAACGGAACCTAATGGACTGTATGAATGGACCAAACACAACAACCAACCAACAACTGACGGTTGTTGTGTCTGAAATATTTTGGTTGTCTGGTGTGGTCCATGTGTTTTTAGTTCATTAAAATCATAGTATTACGGGGATTTCTACGCTTTTATTATCAAAAATATAGCATTCATCCATTAGATTCCATCGTTTTGAAGGCGCATAAAAACCCCTAAAACAAAAGTAGTATAGATGCTAAAAATTCCACCCATGCCGGGACTCGAACCCGCGACCTCCGGCTAACCGTACCCTCGCTAACTGGTACGGTTACCAGAGGTCGCGGGTTCTAAATGGGTTTTTACAAAAATAGTAGCAAAAGCAAACTCAAGGCGTATTGTGTTTGGCAGACGCCAACACAGCTTTATAAAGATGCGGGTTTACCCGTTGCAGTATAAAATATGGGCTACGTGGTAGAGTACGCACACTAGTGTACAGTTGGGTTTGCTATGAAGTTTATTTGTTCAAAAAGATTGGGTACACGTTTTGGAGTAGGTATACGTATAAGTTACGTGTTTTAATATGCTGTTTACTTATGCCAAAAGATTGGGTTTACGTGTTACAGTATACAGTTAGGTTAGGTGTTGGATTATGCAGTTTCCAGCAGTAGCGTAACTACAACATCTGATGCCCGTGGCAAATTCATGGGATGTGGGGCCTCCCAGTAAAAATGTTTGCGTTGCAACCATTCATTCATCCATTGGTTCCATTAAATAACAATTTAATGGAACCAATGGATGCATTCTAAAATTGAGTAATTCCTTTTCTTATGAATGTTTTGAAATGTTAATAATATATATATATGAATATATGATCTTAAGCCGTTAAGCCATGTCAGAGGCCTTATGGGCGGCTTTATAACTATTGACAGTAAGGCCCGCCACTGTCTTACAATTCTCCACCAACCCGAACTGGCCCCCTTGGTGGAGTACGGCCTAACCTTCATGCGATGCAGGAAGAAACCCGTGCCCCAGCAGTGGGGACATTCAAGGGTTGATATCGACATCGATATGATCTTGCTGTAGGTATTTGTATAAAAACCTGTATAATTTTTACAAAATTTCGTTAGTGTTAGGTTACATCTGAGCTCAGGGTCTCGCGGACTGGGGGCCCCCATCGGGTCGAGACCCGTAGCACTGAGCCAACCCTGCCACCCTGTAGTTACCCCCTGTGGTTTCCGGTTTCAAAAACATGGGCTTTACTTTGCAGTTTACAGGTTCAAAAAGATCGGGTTTACGTGTTGCAGTATACACACAGTATGCACATCAGTATCGAAAAAATGTATTTAATAGTTTTCTGTCAAGAACATAAGCAACATTATTGTCATTAGACTGTAGTAACTTATAATTAAGATCTAGCTGTAGGTACGTAGATACCTACTTTTGTTATGCATGCTGTGTTTATCTATAATTAGTTATACATCTAGTTCAACATAACTTCATAAAAATTGTTAGCACGTAAGGATGTATATTTTATACCTAATTGAATAAATAAATAAATAAAATAAATATACAGGTTACGTGTTGCAGTATACAAGTTACGTGTTGCCGTATACGGTTTACGGGTTCAAAAAGATCGGGTTTACGTATTTCAGTATACAGGTTACGTGTAGCAGTATACAGTTTACAGGTACAAAAAGAACAAGCTTACGTGAACATACCGAGTGGTGTTGTAAAAAGATCCAGTTGTGTCCAACTGTAAAGGAAAACATCTTGAGGAAACCTGACTTTCTTCAGTGTACACATCCCTTAAAATTTTCAATCCGCGGTGGGCACGTGTGGAAACTAAGCCCACACTCTCTTTCGGAGAGCAGGTCTGTGTCCTGCAGTGGAAAATATTAAGCTGCATAAAGAAAACGTGTAAACTTTCATATTAGATATTTTTCTGCGTCATTCAGCGAAAACTCTACCTTTACTATAAGTAGACAGATCTCTTGATATTACCATAACGTTAATCCTGACAATGCTCATAGAGGCGAGCGTCATTGGAACCGACTTCCTCATTAACAAACTAATTTATGCAGGCACACAGGGGTGAGGTTAGAGTTATAAGTTTATAACGCATTTCATTTAAATACGACCTATTTATTATTAATATTGTGTACATGCTGAAATCTGCTTGGTTATGTTATTAGTAATAAAAATGGCAACTAGTTACCACTTTTAGATGGAGTTAAATCAGAAGTGCAAAAATATTTTGGATACTTCTTTCCAACATAGTGTAACTTCTGTCTATTGTTTTCTTTTTACTTTTAATTACTAAGATTAATTCACGTCTAAATAGATGCTTTCAGTGACTGTTGAGAATGTATATACTTAATAGGTGTATGTACTAGAATAAGACTTATGTCAATAGATTAAGAAAAAAAATACAATGCTCTGTTTGTAACAAATAAATAAAATGAAGACGTAAGTAAAAAAATAGTTGATAAATATTCTTTAGCGTTGGTCTAGTGTCATCTACAGGGGACAGGCCTTCACAGAGAGAGTATGGGCTTAATTAAAGAGTATGGACCACGCGTGCCACCGCAGATTGGCAATTTCAAGTGTTGAGCTATGTAAGCGCCCTAGGCATTGAGGTTTCCTCATCATGTTACCACTTCACAGTTAGCAAGTGGTATTGAATAGAATATAAATGGTTTTATTCACAAATTAATTTAACACAGTACAATGATACTCAAAGCTAAGAATTAATACGCGATCCATAATTTTGCACAAAATAAAAGAACAATGTAAAGCAATAACAAAACAAGTCATATAAATACCGTGCCAATGTACTGCGTTTGTGAAAAGGACCCAGCTCAGCATGTGTTACAGAAAGACAACTTTCTGTAACGCTGGTATTCTGCTGGTACCTAACTGCAGCTACTACTATACAATATGTCAATTGCTACATGCCAGGATTCGAACACACGATCTCCCGAATGTGAAGCCGTGTTCTACTGCTCCACCAGCGCTTCTACAGTAACAATTCTATTTATTTCGTTACGACATTTAATGAACCTCTAAAGGTTCAGTGCATTAAGGAGATGAAGGAGCTGCCTTTTAAAGAAGATCACATCTATGGAAAATAGGAAAAAAACAACAAAATGCACTCGAAATCCTTCTCCCTAGGTGCAGAGACTACATTTACACAATGCGATGCAATAGGTGAAGTAGCCTATAGGTATAAACTGTTCCAGAAAGGTCAGAAAGGGCATGTACCTATGCCCACATAATATCACCGAAAATGTTAGAGCCATGGAATAATACTGAGAAGACGAAAGAGGTTAGCTAGATTTAGGCATAAATCAAACGTTGCTCCCTGCCTACAACCCAGTCTGAGGCTATTTATACAACAAAGCACGGTGGTCTCCAGCCGAGATCGAATCCGACCTCTTTTTGGGAGTGAGCGTATTACAGCTATACCAACAATACTGTAGATAGATAACACTTTATTGTACATCGATATCAACCCTTGTACTGCTGGAGCACGGGACTTTTCCTGCATCGTAGGAAGGTTAGGCCATACTCCACCACGAGGGCCAACTCCAGGTTAGTGGAGGATTCTAAACCAGGGGCGGGCCTTACTGTCAGAAGTTATCAAGCTTCGCCAAAGGCCTCTGACATGGCTTAACCACTGCCATTACATGACAGCCAGCTTTATATGCGTAGCACGAAAGCGCTCGAAAAGAATGCCGCTAGCGGTAGTCACGGAATGATCACCATCCAGCCCTTGACCGCGCCTGCTGTAGTAACCCTAGTAATTCATTCCAATAACTCTGTTCCCTTAGGCCACCAGCGTTTCAATACATAAACTCACGGTGGACCGTGGACAAGCCGTAGATGAAGTTCGTTACCTGAAAAATACAGAAAACAATGCCCAAGTCGGCATACTAGGGTCAGCGGACTCAAACAATAAGACACTTTCCCGGATCTGAAAAAAACTTCTATAAAGTGACTCTATAATAATATAACACTGTAATAATATATTTATTTCATATTTTTTAAGTAGCCTATAAAAGTACCACTGCAGGGCACAGGCCTTCTCTCAGAGAGAGAGTATGGGCTTAATTACCACGCGGACTCAATCAATAAGTCCAAAACACTTTCCCGGATCTGAAAAAAACTTCTATAAAGTGACTCTATAATAATATAACACTGTAATAATATATTTATTTCATATTTTTTAAGTAGCCTATAAAAGTCCCACTGCAGGGCACAGGCCTTCTCTCAGAGAGAGAGTATGGGCTTAATTACCACGCGTGCCCACAGCGGATTGGCCATTTCAAGCGCTGAGGTTAGTGAACACCTGAGACACTCCGGTTTCCTCACGATGTTTTCCTTCTCAGATAGCGACTGGTATTGCTTTTATTAGTTCACAAATGTACATAACTTAAAAATAGTGATCAGTATTGAAGTTGTATACCTAACTACCAACTTTTTATTTAAATAACAAAATCCTGAAAAGTTACTGTTGATAAATTAAGCACTAAATAATCGCTAGTGGTATTTTTCCGAGCGCTTCCGTGCTTCGCATGGTGTCGCCACGATAAATGCTAAATAACTCTAACCGAACTGTGCCTAGGTGTGAAGGGACAAACATAGGCGACAAAGGATTTGGGTTACACGGGATATAGTTGAAAATACACATAAAGGAGATGATTAATTGTAATAGTCGAGACGCCTGGTTATTGTAAGCGTCGTGGAGGCATTTCTAATGCCAATAATCCTCTTTATGAATCGCATCATCCAACGCGATATCTCTTTATTTCTCTCTTTTCTATTAGTCACGATAAACAAAGGGGGTGCCGCTCTTGGCCCCCCACAGGCCTCCAAACCACCCCTCATAGCCTGCCTCGACCTCCACAACTCAAACACAGAACGAGACGATACTTTGCCCGTTCGAGTTTTACCCTCATAACTCTTTAACTAAAGATTCTCTTCTCTCTCTGGACCTCTACATTTCCTTATCTCAATATAACATAAAACGATCTCACCCAAATTGTTCTAATTCACCACTCTTTTCTCCACGCGCCTTCACTCGTCACTCCCTCTTCTTCCGCCATCTTTTTTCCAACCTCTTCTCCCTACCCAACGTCAAAAACTATGAAAAACAAAACTACTCACAGATTATCCGGTATCATGACGTGCATTCGCGACGATTCGCGACACTCCCGAACGGCCGAAGAAGTCAGAGGATAGCCACCAGTTGCCGCGTCCATTCAGCGATCTTCTCTCTCGCTTTAATGGCCGCGGCTCTCCTCGTCTTGGTCTCTACCGACTCTTCTTCTTGGGCATCATAGACTTCTATGTCCGCTTCCTCATTGCCCAACTCTGTATCTCTGTAATGGAACTCTACACTACCATAATCCTCACTTTGCTCTGGGCAAGGACTCTCTGTTCTAACACCAGTTCTGTTTAAGTCGTTTCTTTGTCTCCTAACTCTTGCTCGGGGTTAAACTTTACATTATTATTCTCAACTTGACGTAACCACTCATCCCCATCTGTTCTCAGCGTACAAAATTCTCTATTTAGCCCCTCCATGCGGGCATCAGGTGGTTCCGGATTCGGTTCCACCGTAGTTCTGAAGTCCGTTTTCGCATTTGAAACTGTCCCAATCATCTCGGTTGCATTAGGCTCTGCTTCTAAAGGGTACAGGTGCCCAACGGAACGTGTAAATTCGGTGTCTCCAACTTTCACTTTTGCAACTCTGCACTGACCGTCAGATCCTTTCAAAAGAGACGTAATTTTGCCAACTTTCCAATTTGTTCTGTTCTTAGAGTCATCTTTGATTTGCACAATATCTCCAATGGATGGTATTTTTTCTGAAATTACTCTTGGCTGTCGGTAAGACTGTTTGTACTTTTCACGTAGGTTTTGCAGATACTGACTAACATATTTTTAAATTCACCCATTATCATTAGGCCTCTTCGCCAGCTCTCAATCAGGTCCTGCTTGGTGATTGTGCAATCTGGTAGCATTACACTGTCTGATTTCTCGGTAGCTATGCATTTTCCCAGTGTGATGAAATCGGCTGGCTTCAAAATATAATCTAGGTCTGAACTGACACAGGTTAGAGGTCTTGTATTTATCACAGCTTCAACTTCTTTCATTATGGTAGATAACTGGTTGTCTCTGAGGAGATGCTTCTCTAATGTTCGCTTCAGACAGTGCTTGACAAGACCTATTAAACGTTCGTAGAAACCACCATGCCAAGGAGCTAATTGTGGAATGAATTTCCATTTAATTTTTTGTTGGATACAGTATGAGCTTGACAATACCTCGGAAGTCAACTTAAATTGAAGAGCATTGTCTGATACAATAAGGTTAGGAAGTCCTCTGGAAGAGATAAATCTTCTAACAGCGAGAAGGCATTCTTCAGCTGATAAATCTCTCACTATCTCTAGGTGGATTGCTCGCACTGCCAGACAAGTAAAAAGACAAACCCATCTCTTTTCTTTACCAGTGCTTGTGTTTACAAATAAAGGTCCAAAGTAGTCCATGCCAGTATATGTGAAAGGTGTAGAGTAGTTGACACGTTCTGCTGGCAAAGCTGGCGTTTCAGGTAGTTTGTATGGCCCCCCGCTATGTTTAATACACTGAGGGCACTTTTTTAACACTTTCTGTACTTGCGCTCTCCCTTGGGGTATCCAATATAACTGTCTTATGATGCTCAAAGTATGGGACACTCCCACATGATAGTTGTTAATGTGAGCTTCTCTAATGACTTTATTTGTGAACTCACTATTTTTAGGGATTAAGATCGGATGCTTCATCTCGTAAGACCATTCTGTGTGCGTCATACAACCACGACATCTAAGTACACCATCAACGTCAAAGAATAGTCCCAGATTTCTTGTTAAATGGGTTTCTTTTCCTTGAGTTTCATCAGGAAAGTAATGAGCTTGTAGGCGGCGAATTTCTTTCACACTCTCATCTGTCACTGAATCCAGATTTACCATGATGTCATGTTGCTGATACTGACTATCAGACCGAGCCTTAACGTTCGTCGAAACTTCTGGAAGCACGGCGTCCAGATCCTCCGCGGCCACATAAGTAAAGTTCTGTAAATCTATCTCGTCTGGCCAAAATCTCTTGTCTTTTGTGAGGAATTGTGGTCCATGGAACCACAATTCTTGTTTATGCCAAAGTTCAGGTCTGGTTGCTATATCAGCTGGATTTAAATTTGTGTTAATATAACACATTTCAAGAACTATATTTCGCTTCACCTCCTCGACTCGTCTTGCAACAAACGGTGGAAGCAACTTATTTGATTTCATCCAGCTGAGGACAACTGTACTGTCAGTCCACAAGTATTGTTTGGAGATCTCCAGGTCTATACTATTCTTTACATATGCCAGCAATCTACTTCCAATGACGAATCCAAGCAACTCTAATCTTGGAACTTTTAAACTGTCTTTCTGTTGAATAGGGGTTAGGCGTGATTTTGACATCATGAGCTCTACTTTTATTTGGTGGCCGTCGTCGACTCGCAGGTATACTGCTGCAGCATAAGCATTCTTCGAGGCGTCCGTAAAGCAATGTAATTCGTATGAGGCCTTAGTAGTTGTCGAATTGCCGACGTAGCGCGGAATCTCTATCTGTTTTGCTGTTTGAAGATTATCGACGATATTTTTCCATTGCTGGTTAAGCTCTACAGACAAAGTGGTATCCCATTTATACTTTTGTTCCCACAGCTGTTGTAAAAGTATTTTAGCTGGTAATATCAAAGGTGTTACATAGCCACATGGGTCGTAGAAGGAGGCTATGGTCTTCAAGACTCCTTTCTTGTTTTGACTATTCTTTAGTTCCGCCTCTTTGAAAACTTCTTTATTTAGATTAAGTTGGAGAGTATCTTTTCTCACATTCCATATCAATCCCAAGACTTTAACTTGTTCCTCTTGGGTCATTCTGTGTTGATCAGGAATTTGATTGATAAAACCTCTATCATTAGAAATCCATTCTCTGATGTTCATAGAGATGTCTTGAAAAACTGATCTTGTCTCAAGGTACAAGGCGCAGGCTTCACTTCTTGAATTCACACCAGTGACTAAATTATCTACGTAGCATTTGTCTGCTATTTTGCTCAACAGGGCATTGTTTGTTCTTGACAAATGGTAACGAATAGTGGCTGTCAGCAGGAAAGGGCTGGCAACCACACCAAATGGAACACGACAAAATCTCAGGTGAAGAAGATTCTGCATAGACACAGGTTCTTCGGGATCTTTTAACCAAAGAAATCTGGTAACATCTCTGTCTTCCATTTGTAGGCCGACTTGTAGAAATGCCTTCTCCACATCTGCAATGATGCCAATTCTATATGTTCTGAATGAAAGTAGCAACGCTGTGAGATCTTCAAGCATGCATGGACCTCGGAACATGCATTGATTGAGACTATTTTGATCTTTCATCTTAGCAGAGGCGTCATAAACAATGCGACTCTTCTTTCCACTCTGCTTTACAATATGGTGCGGTAAGTAATGGACTGGGTGAGATGTCTGACAGGGTGTTGTTGGTTCTATAGTCTCTATTACGGTAGCATCTAACTGCTCCTTCAGGATTGACGAGTATTCTTGCATTGTTGAGACGTCCAATCGTTGCTTTTAGCCTTCCATAGGCTAACCCAAAGTTGTTAGGTAAGTCAGGTGGATACTGAGTCCATGGCCACTTCACATAATATCTGCCTTCCTGATACACTACAGTCTCATTGAAGTGCTTTACAGCCTCTTCTTCTCTGTTGGTCTTTGGGGAATCAGTAATGCCGATACCTTCCAGTGTCCATAGGAACTTGATGTCTATGTTCCGCAGTGGGAGGTCTGGTTCCATAAGATATGAATAACCAGGATCACATTGGCAGTATGTTATCACGGACAAAACATTTTCTTCATTCATGGTACTAGAGCTTCCTGACAGCATCCACCCAAAATCTGTGTTAATCATATAAAGATTTTCTTCTACTTGTATCATCTCATTTCTCATGAATGAAGAATAATAGTCATTTCCTATCAGTAGGTCTATACCTGTGCCTACGGTATTATCATCAGCCATTATATCTAGAGAAAGCTTTACATTCGGTTGAATAGGCACCCGGTCAGTTATATGTTGAACAATATTTATTCTTATAGACTTGTGTGTTCCTCTCTTTGTGATCAGATTGATTTGTGCTGAAGGACTGGTTGTCTCTGTCGGTTTCTCTGAGCCAAAGGTGTAGATCATGAGGAAATCTTCGGTGTCTGTATAAAGTTTTAGTTGTCTAGCCATCCGTGCTGTAAGGTAACTCCTTTGACTTCCAGAATCAAGGAGTAATCGGCATGTTTGATGGTTGTCATTATTCTTTATTGTTACCGTTGCAGTCTGTAACCAAGATTTGGTATTAATGGCCTTGCAAGTCATATGCAAAGCAGATTCATTATAAAATAGTGCCTTACTAAGTGCCTGAGGGCATAAGGCACGATTGTGTGCTCTAGAGCAGTGGTAGCATGGCTTTCTTTGTTTGCAGAACTTGGCACCATGACCTTCTTTAAAACAGATGAAGCACTTTCTGCCAAGTTTCACTTTTCTCTGCTGAAGAGTTTTCACCGTAGTGCATTGGTCGTTGAAATGATCTCCGCCACAGAAGATGCAGGTCCTTCGAGATTTCTTTGATTTCACTGCTGAGTTCTCATCTTTGTACTTCCTCTTTTGGCCAGATCCAACAAAATTGCTTCCAGATGAAGCTTCCCTTTCTTGTCTATGCTTGAAAAACGTTTTTCTATTTTGAATTGATGCTTTATTGCGAAATTCCCTTCTATTGTTGCCATTCTGTATGAATAAAGCTTCTGTGGAAGTTGAAGCAGCCGGAGATTCGTTTCGAGTTGATTCACTTTCTAAAGAGAAAGCCGACCGTTGAGAAAGTTCCATTGCTGTAACAATGTATTCTAATCTGTCTCTTATGGATTTAACACTTTGATCTGGTAAGTTCAAATTGAGTTCATAAATTATCTTGTCTGGGAATTTATTCATTATTGATAGTCTGAGGTGGTTATTATCTATATTTTCTCCAAGGGACTGAAGAACCCTAAGTATTCTCTCAATCTTATCTAGTGTCTTTCGACACTCTGATGAAGTGTGTGAAGCCTTTTCCATCTTGGTTAATTGGTCATAGTGTGCATCAATTTGGAAGTGCTTACTGCCATACCGTTTAGTGAGCGTATCTATTGCAATGTCATAGTTGTCATTAGTAGTTGCTAGTCCTTCCACAGCCTCCAATGCCGCACCTTTGAGGAGGGACAGGAGGTACAGCAGCTTTTCTACCTTTGGGATCCTTTTGTTGTGTACACTGGCTTGAAACTGGTCCCAAAAGTCATTCCATTTTAGAATATCACCCTCAAACTTTGGAAGCTCAAGGCGGGGCAGTCGTGCATGGCTTTCAGAATGAGTAGTAAACTGGCTGGGGTTGTGATTGGTTTCTTGCAGCATACATTTCACTTCTACGAGAAGTTCCTCTCCCTCTGTCTCCACATTTGTGCAATGTATAACAAGGTCTTGTGGAATTCCTTCTAATTTATCGAGACAGTGAAGAAGATCAGATCGAAGTCTCTTAATAGCTTCTGTTAATGTGAGTTGTACCCTATTTATTTCAGACAATGTAACTCCATCAGTTTTGAACCTAGCAACCATTTCTTTTGTCTGGTGGACAGCTTCTTCAGTCTTTTTCTTAACATGGTCTAATCTAAGAAGCAACGGCCGCTCCATGCTTTCTTCGTGTTGCTGACTGTAATGGCGATTTAATACCAATTAGAATATTTCCAGTTTCAAATTAGTTCCTAAGCTACAAAATATGTTCACATACCTTTGTTCCTCTTAGCCGACAGGCTTATTAAGAGTAAACCGCTTCGTGTGGCCTCTTCGAGCCACGCCCGGCTCGGGCCACGAGGATTCAAACTGAAAGTTAGGTATTTTCTTGTATTTCTCTGACCTGATGAACAAAGGCATAGGTACTTCTAGGACATTCTGCTCTAACAGTTTATTATAAACATAGGTGACGGTGAATGAAGAAGTAAACCACTTTTGTCATGATTTTACCACCTTTATGCAGTCATACCAGTAGGGCCGCAAACTTTCTCGCTAGTATTTTATCAGACTACTGCGTAGAAGTTCACACATAGATTTATATTCAGAAGTCATTATACTCACGTTTTAGTAGTTGTTTAGTAGTTTCCTCGAGATAATTTCACAAATATCCCACAATTTCACTATTCAAAACGGCAAAGAAGAAGAAGAAGCGAAAAGAAAAAAAAAATGTCGGTCGCCACCAAAATAAAACTTCGTTCGAATATTTTCAAAGTAATTTTGCCGTTCCGTTCGGAAGTTTATTTCATTCATCGCACCATTTACACTGCAAACGCTTCTCCGGCGCAATGACCCGCGTCGTCTTTAAACACTGTGTGAGAAAGAGACAGAAAGAGTAGAACTGAGTCTTTCGTGCGCGAAAGCTCTCTAATGCAGGTAAGCCTGGAAATAGAGAAAAAAAAGTGCGAACCGGAACTGCGACCCTGACTGAACGACCACAAACAATAATATTCATAGATTTCTAAACAAAGGTTCTGAGAGCCAATCAATTTGTTAAAACTTTTTGAAGCTAGGTACCCAGGTACTTTGAAAAAAACCATTTCATTTTATAAAATGTCAATGTACAAAGTAATATCTTCTAGAAGAGCTGTAGCGTTTAGGAACTTATAGCTTACAGAAGTAGAATTTGTGGTAATCACAGAACGATCAACCAGTGGTAACATTGTTCTGTGTTAGTCTCAGCTTAGTTATTACAGATTACTGGAAATATAATCACAGAAAATATCACTGAGTGAATGATACGGATTTTACATTCGTGTTCGTGTTGTTAGATTTTGTTGAATAGGTAGTCAACAATAGAAATCTGTGATCAAGTGATCCTTCATAAATAGGTTTATGTATACTCTTAGCCACAGAATGATGATTAAAATCTATTAGGTATCACGATCTTTAAAATACATTAGATGCTGATAGATAACATTATGAAAGGTGTGTTCGTGACATGTACCTTATCATTATCAAGCAGGTCGATCTATAGCATGACGTCAGTTTTCTCATTATGCTGTGACGACTTACAAAATACGAAGCGTTTCTTTAAAAAATACTCGTGTGCCTAGCGCTTCTAAATAATTTCTAAGGTCGCCACGTCGTTTCCTTTCTAGCGGCGACCTACACGCAAAACGGAGTCACTACGTTTTCTTTCTAGTGACCACCGCTTGTATACCTCTCAACATGCTCTCAACAATGTCACATAGTTTTTTCTTTCTAGGGATCACTGCGTACCTACTTAGTTTTACTCGTATTAGTGTCACATCGCTCTCTAACCACTTCCCACCAGACCTCTTCTAAAATGGTGTCACGGCGTTTTATTTCTAGTGACCACCATCCCTCTGAGTTGTCCTAAACAGTGTCACGTCGTTTTCTTTCTAGTGATCACTGTCCACCTGACCTCTGCTTAACAGTGCCACGTCGTTTTCTTTCTAGTGATCACTGTCCACCTGACCTCTCCTTAACAGTGTCACGTCGTTTTCTTTCTAGTGACCACTGTCCACCTGACCTCTCCTTAACAGTGTCACGTCGTTTTCTTTCTAGTGACCACTGTCCACCTGACCTCTGCTTAACAGTGTCACGTCGTTTTCTTTCTAGTGACCACTGTCCACCTGACCTCTGCTTAACAGTGTCACGTCGTTTTCTTTCTAGTGACCACTGTCTGCCTCACCTCTCGAAACAGTGTCACGTCGTTTTCTTTCTAGTGACCACTGTATGCCTCACCTCTCGAATCAGTGTCACGTCGTTTTCTTTCTAGTGACCACTATCTACCTCACCTCTCGAAACAGTGTCACGTCGTTTTCTTTCTAGTGACTACCGTCTACCATAATATCTTATGTTACTTGCACTCTCTATACACCGAATGATTTATAATTATAACAGTTGTATCTGTATCCCAGCTCCTCCACCATTTTGTCGCCACGATAAATGCTAAATAACTCTAACCGAACTGTGCCTAGGTGTGAAGGGACAAACATAGGCGACAAAGGATTTGGGTTACACGGGATATAGTTGAAAATACACATAAAGGAGATGATTAATTGTAATAGTCGAGACGCCTGGTTATTGTAAGCGTCGTGGAGGCATTTCTAATGCCAATAATCCTCTTTATGAATCGCATCATCCAACGCGATATCTCTTTATTTCTCTCTTTTCTATTAGTCACGATAAACAAAGGGGGTGCCGCTCTTGGCCCCCCACAGGCCTCCAAACCACCCCTCATAGCCTGCCTCGACCTCCACAACTCAAACACAGAACGAGACGATACTTTGCCCGTTCGAGTTTTACCCTCATAACTCTTTAACTAAAGATTCTCTTCTCTCTCTGGACCTCTACATTTCCTTATCTCAATATAACATAAAACGATCTCACCCAAATTGTTCTAATTCACCACTCTTTTCTCCACGCGCCTTCACTCGTCACTCCCTCTTCTTCCGCCATCTTTTTTCCAACCTCTTCTCCCTACCCAACGTCAAAAACTATGAAAAACAAAACTACTCACAGATTATCCGGTATCATGACGTGCATTCGCGACGATTCGCGACACATGGCACGTTAAGCCTTTGGTGCCGGCTGTCACAGGTCTTATGGGCGATAACTTGATAACTTCTGACAGTAAGGCACGCCACTGCCTTACAATTCTCCACCCACCCGGACTTGGCCCCCGTGGTGGAGGATAGCCTAACCTTCCTGCGGTGCATAAGGAAACCCGTGCCCCAGCATTAGGAACATACAAGGGTTGATATTGAAACGTTAGTTTGTTGCACTTTCAAGATACCGTAGGCCTTGATATTTGCATTGAAATTTGTATCAATTTCAACTTAATAGCTTGACGACCTCTGTGGCGTAGCGGTAGCGCATCTGCCTACCATGCAAGAGGTCCCGGGTTCGAATCCCGGCTGGAAACAAAAAGAAACCCAGGTCTTGGATGTTTACATGTTTGTGATGTCGTTGTTTCTGGTTTCCACGAAACATGGTATCCTAGTGTGGGGCCAGAAGCAATATATGTGCCTGTATGTAAATGTTATGTTATTCATAGATTGCACTAAGAAGATGAACAGAAGGCAGGTCGGCTGAGAGGACGGATGAACAAGCGATCGCTGACAAAGGTTCCTTTTTCCTTTTCAAGTATGAAACCCAAAAATGCAGATATAAAAGCAATAATGTCGATTAATTTGTCCCAAATAAGAGAGAGTTATCGCTGCCGGGCACACAAAAGCCCACCTCTGTAATGGCCTACGGAAAATCTATGGGGCATCATTGCTCAAAACGGCGAGCAAATATTAACCAAAGCCCCTTCAATCAACAAGGCTGTGCGTAGGCATGGCTGTTTGTGTCTCGGGGTAAAGCATTTTCTCAAAATAGCCCTACGGAAGTTAACCCCTCCGCTGTGTCTATAAATGCTTTTAACTGATTTAAATATGTTACAGGCAATTTGTATGTTCTCGCCTTTTACAAACGTCGCCGTCCGTTTATAAACGCTCGCTGTTTTGAAATATGCCGAAGGCAAGATGTGAATAAACCTTGTCACTATATAATATGCCACATACTTTGAACGACAGTTCGATCGCAGTTTGCAAAATGACGCGGCAAATAAAAGTATTTAGTTCTGTTCTTTTCTTTACCACGCGCAGTGCTGCCAATTAAAAAGAAGACCAATAGCTTCGAGTAGTGGTTTTGTGATGCAGAAAAATCTCGGAATGGTTTTCAAACAGAAGTATTAAGTTTCTTCTACTTAAAAAAGTACCTGACTGCTAAGATCAATCTGATTTGTCATACCTGTGTTTTGTCAAAGTCGTCACCCTATTCTAACAATCAACGTCGCAATTTTAACAATTAAACGGTGCTGGTTTCATTTTGCCTTCGGTATATTTCTAAACACCAAATTTATAAACGGACCGCTGTTTGTAAAACGCGGTTTAATAAAAATTGCCTGCCACATAAAGACCGATACCTTTTTGTGATGCTTGGAATAATCCTTCTTCACTAAAATTTTCGATCTTTAATTTTGGTTTGGGTCCTTGGCCTAGGGGTGGAAACTTGGTGGCTGCGTCTAGGACGTCTATCTGTTGGACCTATAAAAATCTTCTTGAAGGCGCTACGCCGTGCTAAAGAGCGCCACCAACGGAATTAAAATCGTAACTAGTTTTATAATACGTTTTTTTAAAGTGAACTTTAACGTGAACTACTTAAATCTTAGCAACTACTTGTAGAAAACCTATTTAGAGGCTAAAAATTCCACCCATCGTCGCCTATTAGCTAAATTGGAAGAGCGCTGGCACGGATAGCCAGAGGTCGCGGGTTCGAATCCCGGCATGGGTGGAATTTTTAGCCTCTAAATAGGTTTTTTTAAATTGTCCTTAGCACGGGTAAGTGCATTAAAAATAAAAATAGTATAACTGCTTGTAGAACCTACAGTCTAGAACATAGGAGGATAACAACACTAGGAGCACTTTTCGGCTTTCCGCTAAGAACGGCGTTTTTCGTAAAACCGCTTTAAAGACTTTAATTCTTGGACCTAGGTTGGATTTAGTAGGTTGGAGCTAAATTAATAAGAGCAAAAAGTCTAAGGGAAATATGAGCTAAAAGTTCATATTTTTCATAGACGCGTTATTTGAAATTTTCACAGATTGTCTGTTATTATGGAGGACTCGGAGCTTAGTGCGAGTTTGACAGATCCAATCGACTAACTTTACTACCGCGTTAATCGAGCATTGAGTAGTGAGTATGAGTAAGTTAACCGTTCGAAATGGCAAAACGCTGTCACAGTACAACTCACGTTTATTCGTGTTTTGGCTGGTAAACGTGTTCACTTCTCAACGTAAACCATTACAACTCGCACTCAGCAATTTTAATTTCCATACTTGTCGCTAGGTGGCGCTTCCTCGATGTCATAGTAATATAACTAAAAAAATAGCACTCAGAGTACTTAGTGCGAGTTTTTTAACTACTCGATCGCGTTAACGTAAACTCATATTTCTATGGCATCGAGGAAGCGCCACCTAGCGACAAGTATGGAAATTAAAATTGCTGAGTGCGAGTTGTAATGGTTTACGTTGAGAAGTGAACACGTTTACCAGCCAAAACACGAATAAACGCAAGTGCGAGTTGTACTGTGACAGCGTTTTGCCAGTTCGAACGGTTAACTTACTCATACTCAATGCTCGATTAACGCGGTAGTAAAGTTATTCGATTGGTTCTGTCAAACTCGCACTAAGCACTCAGGAGTACTGACGTACAGATTACAAATGGAGGTAGCAAACGATACCTACAAAAAGTTAAAAATAAGGTGCCTTCCCTTACAAAAATCGTATAATATTTTCTTATTTGCGCCCTATTTGACGACTGACCTTAAAATACACACAAGTATCAAACTTTGTCAGACTAAGTTCCACAAAGTATAATAACAAATGTTAAAAATAGACCAAGTGTATGACGGACTCTCGCTAAGGGTCCCGAATTTAGTTTTTTTTTTGTACCTACGTAATAATATATTAATGTGTTACGGTATCAACCTTGACCGGCTTATGAAAGCTTGTCGACTATAAGATAAGATAATAATACTACTTATTCCAAACCAGGAAAAAGTAAATATAAATTACCTGTTTTACAATATGTGCTAGTGTACAATAAGGAATATTATATCTTATTTTATCTTATCTTATACTGTACTAGGCTTTGTACTACGTTTGTGTTATACTACGACAGTGCATCATAGCAGTAAAAAGTGGCTTGTCAAGCAAACAATCTATAGTTGTAATGGCTGGCTTAATTAGCTATTCTGATTTTAGGTACAATTACTTCAAATATAATTATATTTAAGTTGTGAGTGTGCGTTATATTACTAGTCGTAATTGTTCGTGATTATTCATTAGCGCTATGATTATTAATTGTGTTGTTTGTTAATTGTAAATGTTGCATTGTAATTATTGTGTTGTTTTGAATAGTTTTGAATCAAAATTATTAATTAATTGACGTGTAACTAATAATTATAAGTAAAGATGTCTGTCTAACTAAGTAGGTAGGTACCACCTATACTCAATCCCACCAAAGCACAAATGTAAAAAAATTGGGCAACTACTCAGCTCAAAAAATAGTTCATATGTATCTAAGGATTTGCGAAGTTCGCCTTATACGCTCTCTAAAATTATGATCCTATGTCACCCGGTCACCCTGTATATTCTTAATGATTTTCGTCGTTTGTTGCCCGTTACTTACTCATTAAACACTATTAATGTCCAGCTTAACTAAAAGTATCCTAGACCTTCGTCAGTGAATGAGTTAGTCAGTGACGACCGAAAATTGTAATTTTTGGGCCCCCATATCTTGGATGTTACTTGCTTATTAAATACGATTCGCCGCCGCCGCCGCCGCCAGGCTACACCAGTCCACTGCTGGACACAGCCCTCACCTAAAGAGCGCCACGTTGTGCTATCATAGGGGGTAATGCCCATAATCCCCACGCTGGGCATGTGGGTTGGGGATCGCAGTTCGGTGGAATTGTACTGCAGGGAGCGCTACTGCCCACCCCCCGGTTTGTGTCCCTTAGCCGCCTTTTACGACACCCGCGGGAAGAATTGGGTTGGTGCTATTCTCTAGGCCGACACCACACTGTATTAATGTTCCAAATTTCAAAGCTCCAGTTCAATTTAAAGTACCCTAGACCTTCATCAGTGAATGAATTAGTCAGTGATGGACGAAAATTGAAATTTTTGAGGCCCCATCTTGGAAACTTTGGTTCCGTAACCAAACAGGTTTCGAAGACAGAGTGGGTCAAAAGCTCAATGGGTTAGTGCAAATATATGCACAGCGCGTAATTTGCCTTTCGACAGAGTACAGAAGATAACACGTTATTAGACACTGGGGACGCACCGATATAAAATGTGAATCAGAAATACTCGTTTAAAAAAAGGTAATGTTAAGGAAACGAGCTTTTAAGTGACCTATATTAAATTAATTTTTAGGTGTCATGGTCAACCCATCACGACCCACAGCGAGGGGCACGGGTCTCTTCCCTTAGGAAGGTATAGGCCATACACCACCACGGGGGCTAAGTCCAGATTAGTGGAGGCTCGCCAGACTAGTGGCTGGTCTTACTGTCAGAAGTTTTCAAGCCGCCCTAAGGCCTCTGACTTGGCTTAACAACTGCTATTTATCGACGCCAGCTGGCACCAACTGCTTAACGTTCCTTGTGAATCACGGAACCGCTCGGAAAAATGCCGCTAGCGTTAGTCATAGACGGTTTCCCCATCCATGCAGTGAACGCGCCCTGTGTAGCTTAACCTTCGTGATCATTAAGGATCACTCAGGCAGCCGGGGCTACGATCGATTCTTACCATAAACTTTAATATTCTAAGATCTATGGGTTAAAATGCGATTACTTTCAGCTCGAAAAATATCTAATCGACCAAATGAAATCTTATAGGCACTGTTAAAGCAAAACACAGTATATGAAAATCTTAAGTTTCAGTGCATTTGCAAAGGGAACCCAGATTGAAAAACTTTTTCATTCTAAATTTTTTAAACAAAAACTCTTTCTAGACCCAAAATATATTTATAAGGCCGATGTAACGAAATTATATTTGTATTTAATATAATTTAAATTAAATTAAAGATTTTATGCTACCGTTTGCTGGCGGGATATGTATTACGTCTATTCCAAACTTCAGCTTTCTAGAACTGAGCTAATCGTGTCTGAGATAAGCCGCGGACAGACAGACAGAAAGACAGACGGACGGAAATGGCGAAACTATAATAGCTTCTTGTTAACTAGGGAATTCCGAAAACTAACCAATGTTACACTTAACATAACAGAAGCGCTCGTGGCCTAGACGAACCGAGTGATTGGAATCAATCACTTGGTTAAGCAACATCAGGCGCGGTCAGGTACGGGATGGGTGAGCGTCCCGTGACTACCGCTAGAGGCATTTTTCCGAGTGCTTCCGTGCTTCGCAAGGAACGCTAAGCCGTTGGTGCCAGCTGTCATAAAATGGCAGTCGTTAAGCCATGTCAGAGGCCTTATGGGCGGCTTGATAACTTCTGACAGTAAGGCCCGCCACTGTCTTACAATCCTCCACCAAACAGAACTTAGCCCCCGTGGTGGAGTAGGTATGGCCTAACCTTCTTGCGATGCAGGAAGAGACCCGTGCAGCAGTGGGGACATACAAGGGTTGATAACGATAACACATAACTACGATTTTTTTGTGATTCGACCAGGCGAGGCTAATGAGCTCCAGAATTTACGCTGGTAATTTCAATCAACTCTTTATTTTTTCGGTTACGAATAAAAGGTCTAAAGTACAAAATGTAAAAGTTAAACGTAGTCCAAAGTACGAAAATTTGAAGTATAGTCTAGAGTACAAAATGTAAAAGTTTAACTTAGTCCTTAGTACAACATCTAAAAGTGAAGTATAGTCTAGAGAGTACAATGTAAAAGTTAAATGAAGTCCATAGAACACAATTTAAATGTAAAGTGTTGTCGCTTAAAAGTAAATCTTTTTAACAATCGACTTTTAATCCTGTGCACTCTACTCGGTTGCTGTGGGTCTGTACATATGTCAGCAGTCCAGCAGATTAATCTTTACATTTTTGTTGTCGAGTCGACCTTAGCGTAAGTGATTAACGTGTACGTAAGTAGTAAGGTTGATGTGCTGTCGACTGTACCCGTCGATAACAACCCTTGTATGTTTCCACTCCTGGGGCACGGGTCTCTTCCTGCATCACAGGAAGGTTAGGCCAAGACTAACCTAACCCGCAGTGTAAACCAAGTCGGCGACGAAAAGTATTAAGGCATTAAGCCAAATAGTGCCACAAGCTAAAGTCTGTTGCACACTAGCGCGGTCATACAAATCATAGCCACTTGCCTTATGTCATGCATGGGCTGCAGCAGAGGCGGCCCCCATGACCGCGCTAGTGTGTAGCAAACCTTAAGAGTAAATAATGACGTCACCCGAGTGTGTCACACTAATGTCACCTGTTATCGTGAGAGCTTTCCAGATAACGCCTAGTTGACTCTGAAAAACATTGATCTGTTATTAATAAGCGTGTGGCGCAGCTCTTTATGAACGCTGTAAATTTGCAGACAAATAAACATTATTATATTATTTTTAATGCACTAACCCGTGCTAAGGACAAATTTAAAAACCTATTTAGTAACCTGTACGTAATACAGAGAATATTGTAAAGATGTGTGAAATTTCACTGATGCCGGCGAGTCGCCCATTAGCTCAGTTGGAAAGAGCGCTGGCACGGATAGCCAGAGGTTATCAGTCAGAAGTTATCAAGCCGCCCATAAGACCTCTAACATGGCTTAACGACTGCCATTACATGACAGCCGGCACCAAGGGCTTAACGTGCCTAACGAAGCACGGAAGCGCTCGGAAAAATGCCACTAGCGGTAGTTACGGGACAGTCACCCATCCTACACCTGACCGCGCCTGTTGCTGCTGAACTCAAGTGATTGATTGCAATCACTCAGTTCGACTAGGCCACGAGCGCTTCACCGGTAAAGTGGACTTTTTAGTCGAAAACTATCATATTTCAATAAATGAAGTAACCTGGGACACTATTTTTTATAACACGGTGCAAATTTTATGAAAAAAGTTCATGCACTTGCGAGAAAATATCTGGTTTTATCGTCCAAATCCGATTTTGAGGTTAGAAGCTTGTTTACTAAATTGAAAATAGTCTGTACGGAACCCGCGGTGCGCGAGCCCGACTCGCACTTGGCCGGTATTTTTGTTTATGCTCTATTGTAATATACAGGGTGTCTCATTCAAATCGGTCAGTATGGGAAAGTCTGAAACCATTAGACATACGAAGATCTGTTCTGAAGAACCACGTCATCGATTTTATTAACAAGAAAAACTGCGTTCATACATTTTAAAAAACATCTGTACTCCGTTCGGGAATCGAACCCGCTTGTTTTGAAAAAAAAAAAAAACTTCTATTAATCAAACACTAACAATCAGCCCACTTAAAATAAGTATGTAGATACAGAGACGTGATAAACCTCATTTGAATATGGAACGTCTTGGTGCGACTGGCCGAATAGCAATAAAAAAATAAGAGCATCTACTAAAACAAATTAAAGTATGTGAAAACAATGCGTTTTATTTATTTTAGACATCATGTTTCATACAGAGATTTACTGCTTAAGACCTATACAATCGATATCTAAATAGAAATAGTGTAGGTTTTTTTTTCAAAACAACCGGGTTCGATTCCCGAACGGAGTACAGAGGTTTTTTAAAATGTATGAATGCAGTTTTTCTTGGTATTAAAATTGATGACATGGTTCCTCAGAACAAATCTTCGTATGTCTTATAGTTTCAGACTTTCCCATACTGACCGATTTGAATGAGACACCCTGTATAATACAATACAATGTCATATACTGGTGACATACGGTTTTTGTATGCTTTTTGCTCAACTTTGGTATCAAGATCTTGACACAACACCACAACAATCTTTGACATTTTAAGTGACATTATAATGTTACGGTCTTATCCATAAAAACCTAATTCATGTGAAACGCCCCTTAGAATATGGTTATTTAATTTCATCGTATTTTCCTTGTAAAATCTCCGCCACAGATTATTATAGTCAGCGTTTTTGGTGTGTTTTAAGTAAATGTGTTTTTGTCAAGGCACTATGTAACTGCTTTACCTATAAAACAATTATAGGTAAAGCAGTTACATAGTGCATTGATATTTATTTTGTATACGAGAAACAGCGAAGAAAAGGAGCAGCGGCGACGGTAACCTAGTGGAACGATGGACTCGGAAGCAAATGACCCAGGTTCGATACCCAGTGCGGGCAAGTACCAATGACTTTGTTCTCTAAGTTATGTATACTTGTGAAGTTATATTAGCAATACCACTCGCTTATTGTGAAGGAAGACATTTTGAGAAAACCTGAGTGTTCAAATACCTCAGCGCTCGAAATTACCAATCCGCGGTGGGCACGCGTAGTACTAGAGCCCACACTCTCTCTCTGCGAGAAGGCGTGTGCCCTGCAGTGGGATGTTTATAGGCTACATAATATAACAGCAAATTCAAGTTACGTAAATTGCTTATTATTACTCATCAATAGTATTAGGTAAATTTGTAAATCCTTTCTCCTGGTCACTTTTGTAAAGTAATTCTGGTATATCTTGTTTACCTGACAATAACAACATCGGGCACCGCGCGGCTACGTAAATACTACGTAAATATGGCTACGGCGGAGCACCGTGTTCCTTTGCATCTTGCGATAGTCGTTTCAGTCGCCTCCGTAGCCGCCTCTGAGCCAGTCGCACGGCCCCCGCGACAAGGAAATTGCGACTCTATTGACAGGGAAAAACCTTTCATCTGTGACTAGTTTTGAGTGTGCTGGTCGATTGACAGCCGGCAAATGTTTTAAGTTCTCCGAGTGGAATTTCGGGAAAAGTTTTTTTACTGGCAAGTTTCTTTGTATTTTTTTCTTCTTTTCTCAAACTTTAAAAGAAGTAAAGAGGTTGCTATTTCTCCACCTACTCTGTAACTTTCCACTCAAAATATTGTGTGTGTGTTGTGTAGCCTTGTAGAGGTAGGTAATTCATACTTTTACTGCGACCATGGGTGTATTTCCATGTTTGTGATATCCCTGTCTGATGACCGTAACAAAACCTAATTTAGGACCAGTACAATTTACTGTGTTGTCTGGAAGTTATTAGAAGCGGAATTACTATTATTTATTAGCTACTCCAACAGTATTTTTACACTTCATATAAAAACTACTTATTCTAATGTACAATTCAGTGTGAAACACCTTTACAGGATACATGTTTTGATTTTGAGTTGCTTGCAGTATTTACTGAAATTAATCTCTTACAACAAAATTATTTTGTATCACACTAATTAGATTTAAAAGGCCTGGTAGAGTTAACTTTATGCTTGGCGATTGAAATTGAATTTGATTTGGTACTTAAGGAATACGTATTAGTAATAACAACGAAAATGTCTCAAAACAATTGTGTAAAATACAGAGTCGTAAAATTTTAATAAATTATGACTAGATTACATAATACGACTATGTATATAATAAATTACTATTTTCGGTATATAACTATTCGGTATTACTGATCGTAATAGGTTAAAGTAAAAAGAATACCAGCGGAGAAGTTAGATTAAAGAGATAAAACATTATATTCTTTTTAATAGACTAACCCGTGCTAAGGACAATTTTTAGAAACCTATTTAGAGGCTAAAAATTCCACCCATGCCGGGATTCAAACCTGCGACCTCTGGCTATCCGTGCCAGGGGTCGCGGGTTCGGGTGGAATTTTTAGCCTCTAAGTAGGTTTTTAGAGGTAAAAAATATTTACCTACACGATAAACATGAGTTTAACACAAAACGGCGGTACCCCAGTAGATAGATCAATGGACTCGGAAGCGAGATACCCATATTCGATTCTCAGTGCAGGCATGTACCAATGACTATATTTTCTAACAATGTACATTTGTGAAGTTACAGAAGCAATATCACTAGCTAACTGTGAAGAAAAACATTGTGACGAAACCTGAGTGTCTGAGGTGTAAAAATACGTAAATAGTTATTGGATATAGAAATAGTGTATTTTATGTAATATACCGGTTTTAATCATTTATTATCTCAAACAGCGCCACTACGAAGCAGAAAAACCGCGAAGGTTATTTTTTTTTGTAAATAAAAAATTCAACAAAGCATTTTCAAACGCCGCGAAACAAAATTGTAAATGTTAAACTCTAACCGACATGTTTCAGGAATTGGGAATTATATTTCATAATAATCCTAGAGTAGATGACGAGTACACAAATAAATAAAATACAAGCTCTTACGTAATTCCTGGCGTTCAGTAAAGAATATTCTACCTATCTATCTTATTTTTCTTTAAATTTCTGTAGTACGAATTACACAGAGCGATCCACCCATGAACATTTCTTTAATAGGTAATGGGTTTTTAAAATCCTTTCTTCCTTCGAGTACTCTGTAGTACAAGAGGGATTTGAAGAATATTCCCTCTGTATTTTCAAACCCCGGGACTACCGTTCTATAATTATGTTGATTGTCAGTCAATCACGGTACTATTTTATAAGTAAATATTAAGCGTTTAGATTAGTATTTACTTCCTATATACTGCCTATATACGTCCTTTATGGGCGGCTTGATAAGATAAGATAAGAACATTCTTTATTGTACACCGGAAAAACAACAAATAAAAAACTGCAATGTACATAGTACAATCGGTGGCCTTATTGCTAAAAGCAATTTCTTCCAGACAACCTTACGATGGAAAGTTGCTGAAAGAAATTAGAAAGACGGATAGCCAGTGCAAATTTGAATATTGATACATACTTATAAACTTGCGTAAATCGTGGTTCAAAAAATATGTTAAGCACACTTTGTGCCAAAAGGGCTACATAAAGGATTATTTAGATGACAATGAGGTCTGGAATTAAAGCCAGTATAATGTATGAGTTCTATGTTTTATAATAATTATGTAAACTATGTTAATTAAGGACTTTGAAAAGACTGAGTTTCAAGTTTTTTTGTCCATTTTTTCTCCAAAATGATCTAGATTTTGAAATGGACATCTACTTTGAATGGTAACGTTCATTAAGCCGCAGTTTCTGCGCTACTTTGAATAAAACTTTTTCATTTCATTTCATATAATAAATAATTATACACAAATATACCTTTAATTATATAACTTCTGACAGTAAGGCCCGCCACTGTCTTACGATCCACCACCAACTCGGACTTGGCCCGCAGGAGGAGACCTGTGCCCCAGCAGTGGGGATATACATATTGATATAAGTCCCACTGCAGTGCATCGGCCTTCTCTTAGGTAGAGAGAACGGGCTTATTCACCACGCTTGCCCCCCGCGGGTTGGCTAGGTCTGTGATACTTTTAATACTCAGGTATCATGGCGTTATTTTCCTTCACGTTAGCGAGTGGTATTGCTACTATTTCAATTAGTGCTTGAAATTAAATGAAAAGGTTTTATTCAAAGTAGCGCAGAAGCTGCGGCTTAATGAATGTTACAATTAAACCTGGGTGTCCATTTCAAAATCTAGATTATTTTGGGGAAAAAATGGACAAAAAAACTCCAAACTTAGTCTTTTCAAAGTCCTTTTTTCATAATTATTTTAAAACATAGAACTCATGCATTGTACTGGCTTTAATTCCAGACCTCATTGTGTCATCTAAATAATCCTTTACGTAGCCCTTTTGGCACAAAGTGTGCTTAACATATTTTTTGAACCACGATTCAGGCCAGCTTAACATATCTTTCAAGATAAAGTAACATTACTTATAGCCACGCATGTATCCTTGGGTAGGCAGGGACCAGGGTCTATCCTTGGCTACGATTCTGACTGATTTCTTTTATTTATTATCGTTGCAAGCACGCACGCCGGTTTGGGGTGCTATTTATAGGGGTACAGTTTGGGGTAGCGACCTCTGTGGCGCAGCGGTAGCGCATCTACCTACCATGCAAAAGGTCCCGGGTTCGAACCCCGGCTGGGGACAAAATAAAAGACCCAAGGTCTTGGATGTTTACATGTTTGTAATGTCGTTGTTTCTGGTTCCCACAACACAGGGTATCCTAGTACGGGGCCAGATGCAATGTATGTGCCTGTATGTAAATGTTATGTTATTATTATTCCTGCCTTTTGGTAATACATCCCCTCCAGATAAAGTATTAAGGCAAAACTTAACTCTATACATTGTTCGAACTTAACAAGCCGTCGCAATTAATCGTAAGCCCTTCAGTTTACGGACTATTTCCCTTTTGGGTCACTCCATTAAAATATTCCTACTTCCTCATTAAATATTTCTTTAGAAAAGGCTGGGGCCGCTAGTCAGTCAGTTTTGCATAAAAATTACCAACAAGTAATTAAAAAATCATATTATTACTTTAAATTCAAATCCAATTAATTAAGCATATACTCTCTCTCTCTCTGAGAAGCCTGTACGCTGCAGTGGAATATATATAGGCTACATGAAAAAAATCAAATCACATTTTAATTTATAAAATAATCATCTTCACCCTTGGGTCAAGATGATCATCTTAACCCTTTCATATAGGTCAAGAGTAAACCCTTTCCTTGTAAAAAAAAATAAAAATAATTACGAGTACTTCGATATCACTCCCACTGCTGCGGCACGGGTCTCTTCCTGCATCGCAGGAAGGTTAGGCCATACTCCACCACGGGGGCCAAGTCCGGGTTGGTGGAGGATTTTAAGACAGTGGCGGGTCTTACTGTCAGAAGTTATCAAGCCGCCCGTAAGGCCTCTGTCATGGCTTAACGACTGCCATTACATGACAGCCGGCACCAACGGCTTAGCGTGCCTTGGGAAGCACGGAAGCGCTCGGAAAAAATGCCACTAGCGGTAGTCACGGGACAGTCACCCATCCTGCACCTGACCGCGCCTGTTATTAACTCAAGTGATAGATTCCAATCACTCAGTTCGGCTAGGCCACGAGCGCTTCACGAGTACTTATTAAACTTCAAAGCTATTAATACAATTAATATTTAATTTTTACATACGTAAAATTAATATTTATGATTTATGTGGAGAAGAAGCTAACAAAGAATAAACTTGATGTTTCTTTTTTAGAACAGGCTTTTTATATCATAACATAACATCTATATACAGGCACATACTTCTGACCCCCCACGATAACCTGTGTCGTGGGAATCAGAAACAACGTCATTCCAAACATTGTAAACAACCAAGACCTGAGGTTTTTTTTTGTTCGAACCCAGGACCTCTTGCATGGTATGCAAATGTGCTACCGATAAGCCACAAAGGCCGTAAAAAAACAGGATTTTTTTAAAAAAATTATAAAATCTATTAAAGCAAAATTCCTTAAAACGCTCGCCAAGAGCCGATTAAAATAGTCTGTGGTGGAGATTTTACAAGGAAAAGGCGTAACCACAGAGGCGGTCCTCATACTTGTAATTTTTTGACGATTTTAAAATTTTCGCCATAGAAACAATTTTTCATAAAGCCCTCTTTTTCGGGCTTAAGCGGAGGTTTTATTACACCTTGTACAATTTTGAAGATCCTTTTTTTGTACACACCTCCCACACAGTCGCGAGATTAACGCTTTAGGTGGAAAAGATTTTACAGTTTCGCAATTACAGTATCCTCGTTTTAAATTACAATAAAAAAGTCCACTCGCTGGTAGATTTGTGAATTTATGAGGACTGGTAAAAACCTAATTATAAAATTTCCGGCAGGTAACGTCTTACCTCTAATTAAGTTTAATCCTGCCACTTCTATTTATCTCAAAAAATGCTTTGTTATATTAGTTAAATTCAAGGAATGGGATATTAATAATGTTATACATACATAACAGCACGCCTGTATCCCAGAGGGGTAGGCTGAGACCAGGTACTGCCACTTGCCACGATCCTGACAAATCACATTCGCTTCATCAACGTTCATAAGTATTTGCATGCACGCACGCCGGTTCCGGGTACTTTTTATCTTCCCCTTGAGTAATAAATCTTCTATTTGGTCGATGTATGTCCGCCTGGGACGTCCCTTACCAGCCCTTCCACCCACATTCGCAATATATATATTTGTTTCGTCAATCTTTCTTCCTTCATCCTCTCCACATATCCAAATTAACGCAACATTCCTGTTTCAATTCTAGTCCCTACATCCTCACACATATTAATATGAAGCAGAAAAATACGTTTGTTGTATGGGAGCCCTACTTAAATATTTATTTTATTCTGTTTTTAATCTGTTCATCATGTGTGAAAATTTCAACTGTTTAGCTATATTGGTTCATGAGACAATACTTGAGCCTGGTGACAGATAGATAGACGAGTCTTAGTAATAGGATCCTGTTTTTACCCTGCGGGTACGGAATCTTAAAAATAAGGAGACTCTACGCAACAACTACGTCATCGTCTAGGAACCTACAACAAAAGAAAAATACAGCTGCTTTGGCTGGTTCTCAGTTTCTAGTGACATCACTGTTAAGACAATTTTTCACAGTTTTGGAAACTTGAAACGTGTTTCATATTAGTTCATGTTTAAATATACAGGGTTTTTGGCGTTTGCTAAATTAAACAGACTCAAATAAGGAGTAATTTGTTGCAACACGACTACGAAACACGTACCGAGGCGAATCGCACACATTACTGTAACATGTTTGTGAAGCGCTCGTGGCTACTGGAACCGATTGATTGAAATCAATCACTCAAGTTAAGCAATAACAGGCGCGGTCAGGTGCTAAATGACCGTCCCGTGGCGTAGCTACCGCTCTATTTGCATTTTTTTCGAGCGCTTCCGTGCTTGAAAAGGCACGTTAAACCGTTGGTGCTGGCTGTCATATGATGGCAGTCGTTTAGCCATGTCGGAGTACTTATGGACTGCTTGATAAGTTCTGACAGTAAGGCCCGCCACTGTCTTACAAACCTCCACTAATCCGGACTTGGCTCCCGTGGTGGAGTATGGCCTAACCTTCCTGCGATGCAAGAAGAGAACCGTACCGTAGCTAGGGGGCCATGCAAAGGGTTGATATCGTGTGTAACTGATCGTAAGTGACATTTGCAGAAACGCATACATTTGCATTAACAGTGCAATAGATACTGACAATCGGATACATTAAATATACCAATTTGTCGCCTCAATTTGGAAGCGTTCACTTCGGTTCTATTCATTCTAACAGTATGACTAAGCTTCAGTTTACGTGATACGAAAATGAAATTATGTGCCTGTTCTTAGGACTTATAATATTAGCCTATTCCAATATCTTGAATATTGACATAAGACATAAGTCCATTATTCAGATTAATCGATTTTATTATAGACGAGGAAATAATAATACTTTTTGAAGAAAAGTATTATTATTTCCTCGTCTGATTTCGTGTTGGTTTTCGGAGGACATCGCAAACATACATGTAGAAAAAAAAACATTTATAGGGAAGAGCGGGTACCTACTCGTGGTCTTCCACTATATCTATTTATAATCAGCCCACATCAACCCACTGCTGGGTATAGGCCTCCTTTTTACTGCGCCATTCCTCACAGTCCTGTGCTAATCTGATCCATTTCTGACCCGCAACCCTCACGATGTCGTCTGACCATCGTGTCGGTGGTCTGCCTACCAACCTCCTTCCCTCCCTTGGCCACCACTCCGATACTGCACTGGTCCACCGGCCATCTTCCCTTCTAGCCAAGTGTCCCGACCATCTTCACTTTAACTTTGTGATCCGCTTACCAACTAAAAAGGGAAATTTTTAATTTAGAAAATTCTTTTATTTACATTTAGAAAATTTTTAGAAAATTCTGGTACGTCGTATGCTTGGGGATGGCCGGTCCGACTGTTTTTTGTCTGAAATTACAATTTATGGTATTTCATGTGGTATTTCAATTTATGGTATTTCAATTTCTAGTGCGCGCGGGAGTTCACATGTGCTCGCCACACCTTTAATTGACACTTTTTCATTTTCGAAAAACATCATTGTGGCTAGCAGCTGTTGCGACCTAAGAAAAACTCTAGAACTCTGATAAAACCTGTACCTTTCTATTGCAGCGATGTCATATTAAATATTTGAACAAGTACCAAGTACCACAAAATAAGTAACTGATCTGTTGGCAGTATTCTTCAATTTAGTTATTTGTGCTGGCCGTACCGTTGACATTTGTTCGACAACGCAAATTTTATTCAAATTCAAAGTCCGAACCCTAACTATCATGCACAAACTGACAGAATCGAGGCCCTTGGTAGGACGGAAAACAGTATTTCCGTCTCTAGTAAGTAGGTCTATTCTTTATTTGCAATAAACGACATTGTTTCGGCAAATTACGTAATTTACGACCAATGAAATAGGACTTTGCGCCAATTTGATGTAGAATGTGCTTTATGGGCGAAATGAAATCGAGCCGGGCTGTTAAATATTACGCCACAATTAGCTTATTGAGCGCCAGTTTCTGAATTGAGAATTTCACTAAGTAAATACTTATCTGTAATGGTATCTCTTTGAATTTCTCAGCAAAGAACGTGACAGAACGTTATTTATGTACTGTCTGTTAGCTTTTATAATATACCTCGGGCTCTAGAGTAGGCTTCGGTTTTCGCCGAAAACAAACGAGTATACTAGTTCCTGCTCTTTATAAAACTTTTCTTATTAAGTTTATTTAGGTTTATATAATTAAATATCATATAAGTTCCGTTACATAGATAGAATAGAAGACGAAGAAGACGAAGATAGAAGACACTAGGATACCCTGTGTCGTGGGAACCAGAAACAACGACATCACAAACATGTAAACATCCAAGGCCTGGACTTTTTTATTTTTGTTTCCAGCCGGGATTCGAACCCGGGACCTCTTGCATGGTAGGCAGACGCGCTACCGCTACGCCACAGAGGTCGTCCGATATATCCAATTCTATCCATCCGACTAGGTGGGATGACGATCTGCGAAAAACTGCAGGCAGATGCTGGATGCGGCAAGCTGAAGACGGGGCGTTATGGCGCTCATTAGGGGATGGCTATGTCCACCAATGAACTAGTATAGCCTGAGGACGACGACTATCCGATGGTAGCCGAGGTATATTCTAAAAGCTAACAGACTGGTGAAATTGTCAAATCAGGTCTTAAGAGCTCAAATAAAATGCACCTTTCTCAACGAGTCTATTTCCTGGTTTCTCGTTGGTCAACGATCGGTCAACCAGCTGTTGACGGTTCCTAGTGGTTTCGTATATCAATAGAGAAAACCGTTCGTCTCTTATATTGCCAATACCACTCAATACGGACATTCCTTTTTCTCTAGAACGGGCAAAAGCTATCGAGTTGAAATCATTATCAAATACTACGCCCACCGTCCCTTGAAGGTGAAAGGAAATGCTTCTATGTCAACACAGACTATTTCGTTTCACAATTTTTCATAAAATCAAACTCTCTACTATGACTATCTCGTTGGTGTAGCGGTTAACACGCTTGTCTGTCAAAATAGAAGTCGTGAGGTTGATTCTCAATATAAGCCACTGTAATTGATTTGTTCTAATGACGTTTAGATGAATAGCATCAAGTGCCGTGATAATAACATTTTTCACTAGTCTAACCCGGTTTCTCGAACGATATCAGTTTGTTAATCTATTGTTAACAACTGTCAGTTGGCAAAAGTGCATACAAAAAGACTGATCGCTGTTAACGGGAGATTAACAGACTGTTAGCATTCGTGAAACCGGGGGTAAATTGATAGGTTTGTGTTAATTGAACATGTTATATTCGTGTATTTGTGTAATACGTAATAGTAGTAAGATAAGATAAGAATATTCTTTATTCTATACCAGAAAAATAGTTACAGAAACAGCAGATACAAAAGGTAAAATACAATTGGCGGGATTATTGCTAATAGCAATTACTACTTAGTTATTTTTTACTAAATTTGGGTTTTATTGAATTTTGATTTGGCGTCACGGAGAGAGAGCCATTTACATTATGAATCTCAAAAGGATCCGTTAACGATTCATTGAGAAGGTTGTAAAAAGGGATGAAGACCGCCGTATCCTAAGAAAATTGCGTTTCAATAATATTTTTCGTCTTTCTCGTTAATTGATCATGAATCGGCTGTTTGTGGCCCGGGTGCGCCCGACGTACAGTCGACGACACATAAACCTTCACGAATGAATTCTACTCGATTATATCATGGGTGAATTTGCAACAAAAATATTAATAAAGGTTGGCACGTCGACTGTACTGGTTTCCGTAGGTAGGTCGTTTGCTCCCCGGGATCACTAATCTCGTGTGAAGCTCCGTCCAGCCTTTCTGGAGTTAGGCCTAATTAAGCACTCCAAATCTTGTCAAAATCTTGATGTTAAGATACCAACTACAATGGAATTTGACAGTTTGGACAGTTGTTGTTGATGACAGTTGACAATTGCTTGGAACCGTTTAGGATTTGGTGCGCGTAATATTGGGGCTTGAAATCGCCAATCCGCGGTGGGAACGGGTGGTGATTAAGCCCATAATCACTCTTTCTCTCTCTCTCTGAGAGAAGGCCTGTGCCCTACAGTGGGACGTGTGCAGGCTGCTTTTTATATTATAATACAATAAAGGAGCACTGATTATGGAAATATTTTCTCATTACCTACCTACCTACGCAAAAAAACACTAATCAAAGCAGCCTACTTAAATAATCGAACAATAATAAATTGGTATTCCAAGCAGTATCAAATAGGTTTATTTTCGTAAGTCTAGTCAAAACACAACAAAAATAAGTATATGTTTATTTTCAGTCCACGCAATAGTTCTCAAATAATTGTTGTTTACGACCCCACCACCTTAAGTTGATCGTGGAGCTAAAGACAGAAACAGACACCATAGGTACATAAAACAACGCCTGTGTGCCAAAGGGGTAAGCATAGATGAAGGTTCACCACTTGCCATGAACCAAACCTCCATCTACATTAATTAGTCGCTGGATGCATGCACACGTTTTTGGGTACTTGTTATCTTAGTTACCCCTTAGTAGGTATTGCATAGTGATTTCACACACTTCTACAGCTTGGTTTACATTACTGCAGCACTCGCTCCTTTGTATTATTACATAATAATGTGACATTACCGTTATGTATGGTCGTCGTTACTGTAATAGTTATATGATATGATATTAGCCCTTTGTATGTCCACTGTCCACTGCTATTGCACGGGTCTCTTTCTGCATTGAAGGAAGGTTAGGCCATACTCCACCATGGGACCAAGTCTGGTTTGGTGGAGGATTGTAAGTCAGTGACGGGCCTTACTGTCAGAAGTTATCAAGTTGCCCATTAGGCCTCTGACATGGCTTAACGACTGCCATTACATGACAGCCAGCACCAAAAGCTTAACTTGCCTTGCTAAGCACGGAAGCGCTGAGAAAAAGTTGCCAACATCAGTGGTATCTGAGAGAGAGAGAGGGAGAGAGAGTATGGGCTTAATTAGCACGCAATGCCCACTGAGGATTGGAAATTTCAAGCGCTGAGGTATTTGAACACCTCTGACACTCAGGTTTCCTTACGATGTTTTCCTTCACAGTTAGCAAGTGGTATTGCTACTATAACTTCACATACAACTTAGAAACTATAACTTAGAAAACAAAGTAATTGCTACATGCCGGCCCTGGGAATCAAACCTAGGTCTCTCGCTTCGAAGTCATTGTTCTACCCACTGGCCTACCGCCGCCGCTCTTCATGGTTGCGTGTATTGCATAAAATTTTAGTAGAGTGACATTACCGTTATGGCACTCTACTAATTTGCAATATAATGCAAAAATGAGTGCTGTTGCAATGTAAACCGAACTAAATGTGTTAAATCTGTTTAAGCACTTGCAAGTTTTACCTGTGAACCGTGAAAACATTGCCCTTTTTTGTAATGTTGTCAGAAGAATTGTTCTAAAACTTATAATAGTTGTGAACAGTAATGTCGTCAGAGGCTGAAAATTACGGATATTTAAAATAAATTCGAAGAAAAGTAACTTAAAAAATTCATAATAATAAATAAGTAGAGCATCGCTACGGACTATATCCAAAGTATGAATTGTAACAATTCAATTTTTATCTGCTGAAGAAGAGAATTTAAAACATTAAAATACTCTTTTTTTTAATAGTAGTATTAGTAATGAATCGCTCGTAGCCCCGGCTGCCTGAGTGATCTTAAACGATCACGAAGGTTAAGCAACATAGGACGCGTTCAGTGCATGGGTGACCATCCATGACTAACGCTAGTGGCATTTTTCCGAGCGGTTCCGTGCTTCACAAGACACGTTAAGCAGTTGGTGCCGGCTGCCGTCGATAGATGTCAGTCGTTAAGCCAAGTCAAAGGCCTTAGGGCGGCTTGAAAACTTCTGACAGTAAGACCAGCCACTAGTCTTGCAAGCTTCCACCATCCACCACAGGGGTCAATCGGGACTTGACCCCTGTGGTGGAGTACGGCCGATACCTTACTCAGGGAAGAGACCCGTGCCCCTCGGTGGGGACATAATGAGTTGATGATGATGATGATGAATATTAGTAATTATCAGACCATACAACTGCATATCCAAGACCAGCTGAGTGACAGTAGGTATCTCTACGCAAGTGTACTTGTACTAAGCACGCTTTGATTTGTCACACGGAGTAGCGTTTGATAGAGCCGTAATTTTATTATTGACCTCAGTTAGCTATATCCAATTTGATACATCGTGGACTATGATATGGACGTAAAGTCGACACGTTCGTTGACGTGGACGTTATACCTGCATAAGATAGCTTAATAATTATATGGCATGAGATGTATAGATAAAGCGGCGTTTCTCGAGAGCAGGAGAATATATAATTTTGTCTATTATTCTAGGGTTTTCGCAAAGATCCGACTTCATTTTAGGATGATAAAAATCTTGAGTTCTGGTTTGCTAGTTTAGTTTTCAAGATTAAAGGAGATGGCTTTTTGAGATCGATCTTCACTTTACTCTTCACGTGCTTTCCAGTTTGGCATGAGGGATAACTGTGTAAAAAAGGGGTAAAGGTCTTTCTAAAGCTCAGCTGTGAATAAAAGATGTTAAAACTCAATGTATAATATAAAATACTCGTATTAAAATCTAGAATAAAAAACTGAAGCATAATATTTCTATTCAAACAGTTTTATAATAAAAATTCAGAAAAAGTTTTCACGTAACATTGGCACCTAGTAAATATTTAAGTAAAGATTTAATTTAATTTTGACCACACAAATAGTGTAGCAAATCCACAGCTTAGATTAGCCAGTAGCCCGTCGGCATCGATAGGTTTACAAACAAGAATCTGCAATTTGTAAAATGATTCCAATATCCTGTTGTGCTTCTGTGAAGACAAATTTTCGCAAAGATCTTAGGATAGTTGAGAAATTATTCTGTAATGTCTATTCGCAAATATGCTAGGAGGTTCGGCAATATCTACTTTATCGAGATATCCTACGACATATTATATAATGCGCTATTCCTTAAATCTGCCGAAAAACAGAGATAAAAAAACGTTAGAATTCATTTAATTACTAGATTAAAATAGAAATAGGCACTACAGCGTCGGAGTGGTCCCTTCACCCATCTAGTGTGAGTGAAGATACCACTGGACGCTGTATAAATCATCTCATTAAGTAGATGCAAAAAAGGTGTATATTAATTAAATAGTGGACAATTTCACTGCTTCCTTTATGCCTAATTCTATTTTTCTTAGCTAGTTTTCCTCGCAAGTTATTTGCGATGCCACACCACCTATAATAATAATAAATCAAAATTCATATACAAAATAAGAGATACGATTATACACACACAAACACAAAACAATAAATTAAAAAAGGAAAGGACAAACAGTGCCCAATTATTACTAATAGACTTGATCTCGTTTCTGAGAGACTGGAGAGTGTATGTTCCTATATGACCCGAACGTTCTCTCATTGACACTGGTAATTTTCTCTTCCAGATAAAAGAAAGCCTTTTCCGGGGAGCAGAGTTACTCATGCGGTAATTGGCAATCGGACACGGGGCAAAATGGCGAACAAGTCGCAGACGCTTCTCGACATATTCCAGGAGATCCTTGCAGCATCTGGAGGGAACGCTTCGGCAAGCCACGCTATCAATGAAACTCAAATCCTAAGCGTGTTGAGGGAACAGGCTAACATGCACAACAGCGATGGGTTTGACTCTCTTCTTGTAAAGGTCTTGAAAGACGCGCAGATCAGATTAAACCTCACGCTTAATGCAGAGGACTGTGGGTACTGCGATGGCGACTTCAGAGAGGTGATCCAAGCATACAACAGTATCCATGGATACGTCAGCTTGTTGGTATGTACCTTTGCTGGCAATAAGCCGGGTAAACGTCGCTTTATCTAATCCAGATAGATTAGTGATATATGGGAAACATGTTTGTTTCAATTGACAGCGATATAGAACAGCCAACATTTTCGATGCATAGATGACGTTGAGGTAAAATATAATAAAAATGGTAATTCGGGGATCGGTATGCGCAAAATTTATTAAAATCTTAATATCGGTAGAAAGCGTATTCACCATCATCAGGCTATATTAGTCACTGTTGGAGATAGCCCTCACCTTATGAGCGCCATAGCTTGCCGTATCCAGCATCTGCCTGCAGTTTTTCAGTATAGAAAGTGTATCTTAAATAAAATATCTGAATTTCTAGGCATTCCGAAACGAGGCAGGGCCAGGCTCTATTATTGGGTCCGTAGGAAATGTATCTCGAGTCAGGTACTTTGTATGCAAAAAGTGCTCGATTATTTACGACAGTCTGCTGGCATCAATATGTGTCAAAATGTGGGCTTGACTTTTAGTACTTATCAACTGGAATATTTTAGATACTTAAGCAAATACTGTCAAGGTTGTACCTCAAGTTTTAGGTATTCTTCAAGTAATTTTGTATTTTGGATCATGGTTGGAAAATGATTTTATATGTTAGCATCTTAGGTGGCTATAATTTTTCTCTACGCCAGTAGTTTCAAATAACATAGCTGACTTTTACTTTAAGCTAGTATTTTTATAAATATTATATTTAAAATTTTATGTTCTCTAAAAAATAATGTTGCTCTTAACATTTAAGAAGCCGTTGCCAGTGCTATTTTGTATATTGATCCATACTTATAAGCAATCAGGTGGTCTGGAAGAGATCGCTCTAAGCGATAACACCGCCAATTGTATAACAATATTATAAAGGCGAAAATTTGTGAGTATGTTTGTCATTTCTTCACGTCTAGACGGCTGGAGCGATTTTAATAAAATGTAGTATGGAGTTAGCTGACACCCTGGATTATCATATAAGCTACGTTTTCCTGTGGCAAAATATCTTATTCCCATGGGAAAATCGATAAACCGCGGGTAGCACCGCGGAGCACTTCTAGTTCTACATAAGACACAAGAAAAGTAATAACACCTATACACATGAAGACAGTTAAATATTTATTCAAATTAAATAAATATTTTGATAAATAGAGTGATATATTTAGATCAATAACCCTTCTTTTAAAGATAGCTGGTGAAGGTGAGCGCCTATTGAAACTGGCATAGTTGTATATCCTATCCTAATAATATTATAAACGCGAAAGTTTGTAAGTATGCATGGATGGATGTTTGTTACTCTTTCAGGTAAAAACTGCTGAATGGATTTTAATGAAACTTTACAATAATATAGCTTATACATTAGAATAACACATAGGCTTCAATATAGAAAGATTTTCAAATACACCACGCGCAGACAAAGTCGCGGGCAGCATCTAGTACCTACGAGTACATACAATTGCTAAACGAAACCATCTTTGTTCTTTTTTAACGCCACTGGATAAAAATGGTAGTTCCGGTTACGGTGTTGAATAAAGTTTAGGTAGATACATTATTCTCCTTTTCTCTTCGGGCTCTAGGAGATATAAAACTACATAATCTGTCAAATGGTGCTAAAACATTCTGGCTTAAATTGTTTTCCGAATAAGCTGCGATGTTGTAAAGGCGCATAAAGTGCAAATAGAAAAAAATGGATAATATTTCGTAAAAGAATGTCTAGTATTTCTTAATGACCCGCGATGGGTAGGTACTATTTTATGTAGCCTAATATACATTACACCCACTGGAGGGCTCAGGCCTGCGATTATGGGCTTACTTGTAATGTTGTATAACTTTTATAAATAATAAAAACTGGAACGACTTCAACTGTTGCTTTATTTTCAGATAGGTATTGTTATTTTGTAATAAAATAGAAAAACTATATAAAAATGGATAAGCAGGTAAAACAGTCAGAACTAGTTGATGGGTAAAGTTGTAATGTGAGGAAAATTTCGAAATGTGTGACATAATTTAAATATTTGAAAATGATAGATAGAAAAAGAAATTTATAGAATGGTGTAAAGAGGTTTGCACCATTACATACTTACCACGCGCGCCCACTGCGGGTTGGCAATTTCAAGCGCTGAGGTATTTGAATTCATCAGACACTCAGGTTTCCTCAAGATGTTTTCCTTCACTTTAGCGAGTGACAACGCTGCTATAACTTCACAAATGTACTTAACTTAGAAAACAAAGTCATAGATGCCCTGGGTATCGAACCTGGGTTTCTCGCTTTCAAGTCCATTGTTCTACCCACTGGTCTACCCCCGCACCATGGCAGTCATGATGATGGTTATTTATTACAAACATAACCTCACGCCTGTATCCCAGAGGGGTAGGCAGAGACCAGGGACTACCACTTGCCACGATCCTGACAGATCACCTTCGCTTCATCAATGTTCATAAGTCGTTGCATGCACGCACGCCGGTTTCGGGTACTTTTTATCTTCCCCTTTGCTAATACCAGGTCACTCAGAAAGTTTTTCGAAAAAAAGTTTTTGTGTATAAGGCCTCTTGTAATTGTTTTAAAAACTTCGATTATTTAAAAGTAAAAATACTCCTGTTCCATTTTCAAATTTCCCTCCGCATATTTTTGAGAGCCAATTCAAATTTTCTTGTATCATTAAAAAATGGATCTGCATCGAGAACATTTTCGTGCTATGATTTTTTACGATTTCATATGTGGCTTAAAACCTGGTGAGTCTTTTCATTAACTTCGAATTGCTTTTATGGATGAAGGACCATCAAAAGCAACCATCTACCACTGGTATAGCGAGTTCAAACGCGGTCGTCTTACTTTGGGGGGATGAACAAAGGAGTGGTCGTCCTACGAAGGCTGTCACCGAAGAAAGTGTGCTGGCAGTAAACAAAAAAAATTCAATAAAACAGACGAATTACGTACAAAGAGATCAGCATACACTGCATATTGGTTCAGGGAGTGTTCACATGATTTTGCACGAGCACCTTCGCGTAAGGAGAATAGTTTCCCGCTGGGTGCCGCACAATCACACCGAAGCTCAGAAGCAGGCCCGTGTGGATTGGTGCCGTGATATGTTACAAAAATTTGATGCTGGCTCGTCACAGCGCGTTTACGACATTGTGACAGGTGACGAATCCTGGATTTATCAATATGACCCAGATACAAAGCGTCAGTCGACAGTTTGGCTGTTTCAAAATGAACCAACGCCTACGAAAGTGAAGCGATCGAGGAGCGCAGGAAAAAATTTGATCGCTAGTTTCTTCGCTTTGACGGGGTACCTAATTTCAATTCCACTTAGAGACCAAAGCAGCATCAACGCTTAATGATAGCACAAAATGCCTGCCAGAAGTTTTTTCTGCATTGAGCAACAAGCGACCGAACCCCGGGGGGGTCCTTCTTCACCACGACAACGCGCCCGCGCACTCTGCGATCAAAACAAGGGACTTCCTGGACTCCACACTGGTCCGAGTCTTGGGTCACCCTCCTTACAGATCTGATTTGGCTCCGTGTGACTTCTTTTTATTCCCTAAAATAAAAAATCAGCTCAAAGTGTTCCACGTAAATCCTCTATTTGGTCGATGTATGTCCGCCTGGGATATCTCTTACCAGCCCTTCCACTCACATTCGCAATATATATTTCTTTCGTCAATCTTTCTTCCTTCATCCTCTCCACATGTCCAAACAAACGCAACATTCCTTTCTCAATTCTAGTCACTACATACTCTTTCAGTCCACAACGTTCTCTAATCAGACTATTGCGTATCCTGTCATTCAAAGTTATTTATTAAACGTCAGAAATTAAGGTAATTACGTTTTACCAAATAAATTATCGCGTTTAGAACCGTTTAATATATAATTTGAATGTGAGTACAATACAAACGTGTATGACAACGAAATTTGATGGACGTGTTTCAGGAATTGCCAACCCTCTGACCCGTCAGTCACTTATTGTCTGAAACCCGTCGTGTACAGACACGAGAACACGTCAGCAATAATAATTCATATCTAAATTATACTGCCAATGTCCTGACTCAATCAAATTCACGCAATCCTCAATCTGTCAACCGTCAAGGTTAAACACGTCACGATTAAGTGAATGGACTACTAACGTTATCGTTATTTGTGAACTCTGTGGCGGTTCGCCCTAAATAAAGTCTCATTTTCAACATAATAGAGCACATTATAGTAACGCAAACCACGGATGTACTTGTCCAATTTGACCCGTTCTGAAAATTTGTCGTCTGTGGTGCTGCGCTAAGTGAAAACAAATTTGTTTTTGGAGTTTTTTTGTCTAAAACACGCATGGCTTAAGTCTTCCGGATGTTCCTATTTCTATTTTGAGGTTATGTACTAACGAATTCAGTGACGTTTTTTCTTTTAGGTAAATAAATAAGCATAATATTTTTAATTTCTCCTACTCGCTTTCATTCGCGTCACGCTGTCAAATCGAGACTCTCGGTTAAAAATAATAAACGCAATGATTTTGGGAAAGCTAAATTCTGTAAGGGTCTTTGCTCGGCAAAAGGTGGAACTGAAAATAAACGGTTTTGATTTAATGAATTTGCTCCGGAATGGGAATAAACCAAGTTTTTGACCTTCTGACAGAAGCCGAATATTTTATTTTTACCCCACTGCGGCGGAGCTCAAAAGGACGTCTAATGTGTTGTTCTCGGATGAAGGTATGTATGTATATGTCCTGAAAAATAAAATCGCAAGCTCGGGTAAAGGTCGGGTTGTTGTTTACTTTTCATTTTAGTCTTAAACATTATAAACCACTTTCCCACTGTAGTACATTTTCATTGATATAAAACAGTATTTAAATAATATCTCGGCAGTGGGCGTTGTACTAAAAATTAGGTCCTTTTTTGTTTTCGAGAAACTAGGTAACTTTAAGAGCCTGGGCTGAATATTTCGATTTGGGCTGCTTTAATAAGTTTTTAAATAAAAAAAATCAAAGGCAATTAAATCAGAACTACCTTGTGCACGAAACAAGGAAACTAAGAATTGAGGTCCGACGAGCTGTCAGTTTCCATTGTGCCACTATTCAATACAAAACCATTATTAACATTAATCGATCCCCGGCCGGGTGAAACTAGGAAACGAACTTTTCTAGTTTGTCTCGGGTTTTGGATGGTATCTTATTGTATTAAATCTACCGTCGAGTTAGCACCTATAACATAGGTCATTTAGTTGTACTTAGTATATGGCTAACGAGATCTGACAAATATGTCAATGAATATTTAAAAAAAAAACTTTTTAGGGTACTATCAGACAGAGAGGTTAGGTTAAGCGTTCCGAGTTCCTGCGCCTCTTGCGGGAGTATATCTATGTAATGTATTACGTGATACAACAGAGAGAAAGCAAACTTGATCTCTTGAACACCAGACCGTTCTCTGTCTGCTAGCAACCTGATAGAACCCTAAATAAATAAAACTAAAAGAACTCCAAACCTGTGCAAACCTTAAAGAGGTTATGTTTGTTTTTATTACGGAATACCGAGATGGCAACAACTTCCATATTTTTATTGAAAAAATATTAAACCAACTTTCATTCTCGTGTGAAGCAAACGTTAGAAGGTCACCATTATTCACAAAAATACCAGAAAAACCTTCATTTGTAACATTTGATATTACCTATTGCCTGCCCACGCAATTGAATGCCTATGACAAGTGTCTGTGAAAAGTATGAGTAAAAACCCAACATAACGATTAAAATAAAATAACTATAACTAAAACTTTGTGTCAAAATTTTCTAAATGTTCCAGGTAAAAGTTTTACAACCTACTATTATTGGCACAGTAGATCTAAGTTGCACATGGTGACCTTCGTGACGTTACGGATATTAGCGTCGATTACGTGCGTCGTGGGTGGTTAGCTACACGGGTGGTTTAGTATGTCGTAACCTGACTACTTGATTGCCCTGGGCAAACCCGGACTGGGTCCACAGATCACTTGCTACGTACACGTTGCCGCCAGAGTTGACACCTATCTAGGGCTGTCGCCTCTCTGGGTTGGACTTGAAGTGCACGGGTTTAAATAGTGCACGTCCCTGTTCCGGGTTAAACTTATTGTACTCCGGGTCCGGGTAATATGTTCATTTACCTAGATAGTTATGGCGAGTAAATAAAATGATAACAAAATACATATTTAAAAATGCAAAATGTTTAAATCTCTTTCAGAGATAAGCTCGCCTTTGTACATGTTATTTCTTATGTAATGTCCTGTTAAATGTTTCGTGTGCAATAAAGTATTGTATTGTATATTAGATTTAATACGGTTTTTATATTTAAAATAAAAACAAACTAACGCATTCGATAGCTATTGTTTAGGCATATTCAATTTACTATGACTTACAAGCCACTCAAAATACACGGTGTATTTTTCATATATATTTTTTCTTTAAAAACCTATTTTTTCTTATTTAACATTTTTTATGAAACTTACGAATGTCCCACTGTAAGCCACAGGCCTTCTCTCAAAGACAGAGAGAGAGAGATTTGATTGCTACACGTGCCCACCACGGATTGGCAATTTCAATCGCTGAGGTACCCCAAGCCCTCCGGTTTTTTCACGAAGCTCTTCTTCCGTGTATTGTTTAACGTTTAAAAATGATTTTTCTAATTTTAAATTTTTTTCTAATTAGGTTAATATAAAAACGACTTTTGAGAACCTATTTAGAGGCAAAAAATTCCACCTATGCCGGGATTCGAACCCGCGAACTCTGGCTATCCGTGCCAGCGCTCTTTCCAACTGAGCCAATCGGCGACTCACCGGCATCAGTGAAATTTCGAACCTCTTTACAACACTCTCTGTATTACGTACAGGCAGCGACTTTTCCAACATTTTCGAAACGACTTTTCCAACATTTTCGGGCTTGACTGATTCTATGTGGCAGCCCTACATCTACCACGCTAGCACAATACCGGACGCCAGTGTAAACTATGGTCTCAGTTTACACTGGCGGCTAGCAACACCGGGGTCTCAGACAACAAATAAACATGTTGGCTGTGTACACAACCAATTTTGCGTAATATTTTAGTTTATTGAATGCAATAATGTGTTATCCATTTACACATTAAATGGGAGTCAATTGACAACATTTCATATTTTACAACGCCTAATAATAAAAATTCCGGTTCTTAATTTTGCTATCCTGATAAAGATAAAAATATTTAGAAATTTTATGATTGCTTAATTTTAGAGAAAATAAATAAAAACCAAAAATTGTGTGATGACGTCACACATACGGTGGAATAAGGAATAATACCGTTGCCTTATATTAGAATTGTTATGACAGATGTCATTTTCAATTTCATTCAAATGTCATGTCGGAGTAATGCCTTTTCGTTTTCTTAATTCCGCGAAGCAGTAGCCATAAAATAAGGATTGATTGATTCCTTAATTCCATTGGTTTTGAAAAAAGTCTGCAAGGGTGTTTGTATTATTATTAAGCCTTATGTGTGACGTCATTTGGCGTTTACGTCCTTTTATGCTGCGGCCACACTTGAAGGCGAAGATTTGTGTTCGCGTCGTCGCGACAACATTTCGTGTCCACTCTATGGCGAAGAGCTTGACCACATCAAATAAACCTTCGCTACGTCGCGACAGTCTAGGGTGTATCTGTATAAACCCTTTGATGTGCGGAATTTTACCGACAGCGGCGCGAAGGGGGTTTGTATTCGCGATGATGATTTGCGATAGGACGAATTTTTTGGCCAGACATGTCGCGACAACGCAAATCTTCGCGTTATCGCGATAGTGTGGCCGTACCATTAGAATAAAACGAAATTCAATCAGAAAAATATGAATGAATATCATCGAATTTCCGAAAATAAAAAAATATGGGTCGTTTTATTTTGCATCTAGTTTCCTTTAAGACAATAAAGTACGTATACTAAATTTTTTTAATGTCAATTCTCACTTCATCAGCAAATAAGGCGTATAAGACTCTAAGGCTTATTTCTTCACGACTTGAATTCTACATAAAAAGTCGAACGACAGCTAAAATCGTTTATCTTTAAGTGACAAATGTCTATGTCTAATGTAAATGTCTAATGTAAGCCTTCGAATATTTTGCGTCTATGCTTTCAATTCGCATGGGCGAGAATCGGCTCCAAAGACTTACTCTGAATTTAGATTACATATTTTGAACTTTCTTAAATTTTTAGGATGGCTGAAAGAAATTTCTATTGAAATAAGGCCGTTTTGCACAATTTTTTTATCACATCGAATGTTATGTAAGTTTTTGTTTTTTTATTTTTTTGGACAATAAAGTGTAATAAACAAACTTTTTTTTCAGAAAAATACAATAAACGGCTTTGAATTTCTCTGAATTTAATACGTAAAAGTTAGTATCAGCATAGCCCTAACTTTTAAGATACCTCTACTTATTATATTTGTCGGTGTCTTAAGCTTGTTCGAGGGTTAAGTTTTAAGGTTCTTTGTCACAAGCGAAACTCATTTAAACAAAAGCGCTAACACTGCAAATTGTGGAGGAGTTTTGTTCAAACGTCGTATAGACGTTAAGTTCAACAGACATTACAGGAATCTATCTAGGAGTCTGGTGTGGGCGAATGTCTGCGAAGTTATAGAATAACATCCTTTCAGGAAATGTCTTATTAGCTGGAAGCCCGTGAAACGAGTAATACCTCTACACGTTCCTTTTCAGATGACTTTTCCCTATATATATATATATATATATATAGCCAAATATTTTTGGAACACGATCAAAGCCAATTAGTAGGAAAAGGGGGGTTTGAAACGATTTGAAAACATTTTTTGAACTAAAATTTTCGTAACAACTACACAAATTACCTATATTCATGTGAATCCGGATTAATTTACTTGACTTTTTGTCGGACCCTTTCGACAAAAAATGCTGTTAATCCGGCTGAGCGAAAAATGATTTGACAACATAATTTGTAAAAAACCTATTTAGAGGCTAAAAATTCCACCCATGTCGGGACTCGAACCCGCGACCTCTGGCTATCCGTGCCAGCGCTCTATCCAACTGAGCTAATGGGCGACTCACCGGCATCAGTGAAATTTCGAACCTCTTTACACTATTCTCTGTATTACGTATAACATATTTATTATGTAAGTGTAAGACGGAATGACTCTCATTCCATGGAAGAATGGGCGGTCGCTGGTCTGGGACGCAACTTGTGTTGATACGCTTGCACAGTCCCATATCCATGCGACCGCCTGCCATGCAGGGGCGGCGGCGTCCAACGCAGAGTCGAATAAGAGGCACAAATATGCAGCCATAGGGCAGGGCTATATATTTGTGCCTTTCGGAGTCGAGACTCTGGGGCCATGGGGTCCGGAGGCGAGACTCCTCTTTAAGGAGATCTCGTCGCGCCTAGTCGACGCTTCAGGAGACCCGAGGGCTGGTGCTTACTTTGGCCAAAGAATAAGCCTAGCCATACAGCGAGGCAATGCCGCCAGCCTTCTTGGTACTCTGCCGCCCGACAGCGATCTGGCTCAAATATTTTATTTAAATTAGAATGTTTTAGGTTTAGTTCCATTTTTATCATTAATTATTATTATTATAAATATTTAAGCTATCATTATTTAAGTTATTTAAACTTACATAATAAAAACTTACATAATACTTACACTTACGTAGAACATAATTTCTTTGTTTATTTCTATATTTTAACGATTTTTATCAACGGTTTGTTTACAATTACAAAAAGGTAATTTGCAACGAAGTATATAGGTCTAATGGAAATGTCGCCTCAGTAATCTTAAAGGCCTGCATATTTATCATTATGTAAAAAACAGGCGAAGGTGTTACAAGTGTATGTCTGAAATTATTTCATTTTAACGCACCACGCACTTTTGCAATGCCACTCTATTTATAACGGCAATATGACCATATCTATAATATAAAAATGAATCGCTGAATGTACTAGGTAAGGTTGGGTAGGTAAGGTAGGTAAGCTGAAGGTAAGGGCAAATTTCGAGAGCAGCAGAACCGATTTAGCTAATTCTTTTTTTAGAATATTCCTTTAAGTACGACGATGGTTCTTGCGGAAGAAAAAATTTAAAAAAAATTTAAGAATTGACTGTTAGGCGGTACGAAGTTGGCTGGGTCAGCTAGTTTAATATAAAATTTGTGGGCTTTTACAATGGTTACGGTACAAAGATATATTTTCTCTTAATATTTTTTACACTAAAATACATAAATAAAGTTAGGTTGAGCATTCATCACGAAAATAGGTACTTAGTTACGAAAATAATTAATTCTATATTAAAATACACAATTGCTTACCAAAATAAATCCTCAAAAAAACAGATAAGTACTTTTTACGATAAAAATTACCCAATGTCTTCACCAAAATGAATACCCAAATTCTAACCAAATTATATGATTGATTTTTCAGTTAGTAAAAATGCAGCTTGTAACTTTGTAATAATTGTAAAAATAATGACCCTCAGTTTCAGAAATATCTCAGTCGTATTTATTGCTTTTCATTTTTATAGCAGCTCTACCTGACATAACGTGGGAGCTGCGACGGAAATAACTGTAAAAAATCACGTAGTGAACAGGCGAAAATAAGTCTAGCTTCATAAAATAAAATAAATCGTGGAACCACTAAATCCAACACGAACCGTACTCATTTTATTAATTCAATTCCTATTTAAAATAAATCGGTGTCTGATAAATAAAATCAAAATTGACCGTAAGTGCAGTCGCCAGCAGAACAACTCTTACATTTTTAATCATCTTGTCGTGTCGCATTCAAATTTTATTGGCCCAGAACTCGGCCATAGAGGTATAATTATAACATTTTTCTTACTTAAGGTTTATCCACATTACAAGAGATCGGCGTCGTGAGGCTCATATGATTTAAATCTAAGAGAATCCATATAAGGTTACAGTCAAAACTATTAAACGGTCAAAATTAGTTTTGACTGCAGAAAAATTAAGTAAAATTCTAATATGTATAAAAACCTATTTAGAAGCTAAAAATTTCACCCATGCCGGGATTCGAACCCGCAACCTCTGGCTATCCGTACCAGCGCTCTACCAATTGAGCCAATGGGCGACTCACGGCATCAGTGAAATTTCGAACCTCTTTACAATATTCTCTGTATTACGTACATATCTATATTCTAATATGTATCCAACAATGTCGAGTTTGTTTTCGGTCTTACATGTTCAACCTTCTACGCGCTTCGTCGCACCTATATTTTTGTTGTCATTTATTTTGTTACCATTTGGTATTTCAAATGTAAGCTTTACACAAAAGTACCTACTTTTGACTGATTTTAGCAGTCAAAACTAGTTTTGACCGTTTAAGAGTTTTGACTGTGACATAAACATACATGTACTAAGACATTTTGTAAGCATTGTATCTAACTAATATTTTACAACTGCAAGTGGTCGATTGCACTCATGGGATCTCGGTAGGTAGGTGCCAACCTAACATGATTTGGGACATAACGGAGGGTGGAGTTTCTTTTAGCTGTCTTTTTCTCCACAACTACTCGACCCAAAGAGAGCAATAACTAGAAACTTGACGTTCAACAAGCAGAATGTACATTCTGTTCGTTGAAGTAAATTTTTGATATCCGATTTCTGTAGGTGGAATCATACGTACGATTCGAGCACTCTACATGATTTACAGACGACGTGGGTATGTAAAGGTTGACGTGCTGTCGACTGTACTACGAAAATAAAATGGTTTTATAGAAATAATATAGATACACAAATAGACTCAGTCATAAAAATATCACACAAAGAAATAGAGATAGAATTCAGTTATTTTTTTTTGTTTTTGGTTTTGGACATAACATAATTATGTTACGCAACGTAGAGAATTAAAGGGGGCAGCAGTCTGAAACAATGTTAGTTTTTAAAAACCTATTTATTGGCTAAAAATTCCGCCAATAAATAGGTTGGTGACCGGACTCGAACCCACGACCTCTGCCTAACCGTGCCAAAATGTTAATAATGTTAGTTTTCCTCTTGCCTTTTTTCTTACTTTACGACCGGCTCGCCTGAAAGCCTAAAGGAACTCAACTTCCGTCTACAATTACCTGCCAAAGCAAGTAACTCCTGTAATACAATAAACCCGTTATAAAAAAATACCTACAACTACAAAATAGTTTACGTCGTTGTACATTACTGAACAGAATTATTAATAATCCACCTTTTTCGGACTCTTCCGACAAGAAATCAGATGACCTATTTAGAGGCTAAAAATTTCACCCATGCCGGGATTCGAACCCGCAACCTCTGGCTATCCGTACCAGCGCTCTACCAATTGAGCCAATGGGCGACTCGGGTTAGTGCATAAAAAATAAAAATAGTGTAAGAAATCAGATGAGTTAATCTGGAATTAAGTTAATAATTCAATGTACCAATTTTAAACCACTCTTGATTATTGTTACTAACTATGAAAGTATCATACAATCCTGATCAATTAATTTATTTTAAACATCATACGTTATACTTTTAAATCCTACCACCCTCTGTTATAAAGTACATTTAAATGTACCACAAATTCTACAGCTCCCGTGTACCTATATCCCACACTTGCAATCAACATCAAACGTATTACGATTATTATTTAACTGTTCGGCTTCCTGCCTGGCAACCCGACTGTCTGATAGACTGAGGTGTTTATAGAGTTGGTTGAGAGATGAATCGGATCGATAAAAAATTCCTAACCCCGGCGGGACAGCCAATGTTTTCGCGACGGATTTAGAAAACGCCGATGATTGAAAAACTAGAGACAAACTAGTTTAGTCACAGACACAGACATATTTCTCTAACTCAAGCCAGTCTAATGGAAAAGAACATTGTTTTGGGATCAAAGTAAATTCAATAATAACGCGCTACTTTGAATATTTTGACTTCGACTTTGAATATTACATTGCGTAGCTTTATTTGCGGAATAGTGGAACACCGGCTTCTTAATCAGTAGGTCATGGGTTCGAGTTTCATATTTATGTATGTAATGTTTTTATTAATATAAAAGAGAACACGTTACATATTAGGTATACTATTTTTATTTTTAATGCACTAACCCGTGCTAAGTTAACGTTACAAATGTTATAGGGCCCCAGAAAACCACTTGCTTGAATTGACTGACATTGATTCTGAGTTATGTACATTTGTGGAATTATAGTAGCAATACCGCTGATTGTTAAGGAAATCATCGCGACGAAACCCCAGTTTCTGAAGTGTCATACCTCAGCGCTTGCTAGTGCAATGGCCTACGGAATTCTCAGGTCTTACGACATTGCGTACGGTCGAAAGCACATGAGTCTTTTCATTGTTTATATTTTTGCACCAAAGTATACCTATTTCTGAAATAGTACAGGGTGGCGTACATCGGATAGGTATTTCTATTTGAGATACAACTATAATATTAACGATAACGTCTTACGTACGGATACTAGACACGCTTTGTGTGGTATCCGTACGCTTACTTTGTAGTGTTGTATATCTTCTATAATGTAAAAATGAATCCCTGAATGTGTTGGTAAGCGCAAATCTCGAGAGCAGCTGAACCGATTTTGCTGATTCTTTTTTTAGAATATTCTTTGAAGTACGAGGATGGTTCTTACAGAGAGAGAAAAAAATTAAAGAATCGACTGCTAGGCGGTACGAAGTTCGCTGGGACAGCTAGTATAATATAAAAATGAATCGCTGTATGTGTTGGTAAGCGCAAATCTCGAGAGCAGCTGAACCGATTTCGCTAATTCTTTTTTTAGAATATTCCTTGAAGTTCGAGGATGATTCTTAAGGAATGAAAAATAAAAAAATAATAAGGAATCGACTGTTAGGCGGTACGAAGTTCGCTGGGATAGCTAGTATTTTATTTAAAATGGTAAAACTTGGAACGACTTTAACTTTGCGCTTTATTGTACTGTTTTATTTAGTTTATGTTTTATAATAAAAACAGAAAACCGGATAAAAACGGATAAGCAGGTAAAAATAATCAGATCAAGTCAAGATGTAAAGTGGTAATAATGAAAATGAGGGAAATCGAAAAATGTGTGAATATAAAAAATGGTGTAAAAGAGTTTTGCACCGTTACAATTTTACACTGTCTCGGAAAATGGCAGTAGGCAGTAGCCCACACCATATTGAAATCTACAATTTGGTAGCAAGCTCGCCGGTAACGAAACTGAGTAGAGTGTAAAGGTTGATGTGCTATCGACTGTATAAGTACTCACGTAATTTGGGCACGAATTTGTGTTAGACCTATCAAGGCTGCTGTTACGTCGCTCATGCTATCTCGCTCGCACAAGCGTATTTTTTAGTGATTGTGATAAAATAGTGTACTTTGATAGGTGTGACAAATAAAATTAAGGACATGTAAAATAGATTTTTGATTTTCTATACTCTGGTTTTAATAAAGGAAAGTTATTTCCAAAATTATTAATTTTAGTAACAAATTTGCTCTGTTGCAATCAAAAACTAGGTACTCAGACAACATTTGGGGCATTTCACCTGAAGCGGACAGCAAAAAAAAATGTCAGATCTTAGATCTTGTTCATATATGGATTAAGGGTACTACTATAAGACTGGAATGGACGTACTTCCTTTTTTTATGACGCTTCGTTTGTTTTTTATTAGCCTTTAAAGAATTGGCGAAATTCGAACAAGGGATTTTTCGATAGCTTTTTTCGCTTATATTAAATTTTATGAAAAGTAAAGTACGTATTGGAGGTTTGAGGTTAAATAAAGGTATTTCTTACCATTTACTACAAATTTCAATTATCTTTTTTTACACATAGCAAACTGAAAGTAAACATTTCAAGTCGGATTTTACATAACTTCAGCATTTTTAATATTTTTTATTTTTTTTACATAATGTAGCTAGTAGTCCATAAATAATGTTGTAAAGTTTTAGAATGGGATCTGCATTAGTTTTTTATAAGACGCACTTTAGTGCAAGGGCACCACACAGAGCGCCTTACTGGTCATACATTAGGTTGGCATTTTTTCAAACGAGAACACATTATTTGTTATTCAAGGTAAAAAAAGAACTCTTATTTGGGTTAATCGTAATGCAAATAAAAAATAATAATTATATATTTGATGAAGAAATTTGATTTAATAAATAATAAAAGTTAATAATGCAATTACGTGTAAAAAAACAAACGTGACTAGCAGCGCCATCTGTTACTGTTGAAAATTATTATTGGCACATTACTTAATTTTGACGTTAAATGCTAGAACAAACCAGATAATAGCCACGCCATTAATTTTTTTCGTTATTTTTTTGTAACCACAAACCAAATCGGTTCAGCTGCTCTCGAGATTTGCGCTTACCAACACATACAGCGATTCATTTTTATATTATAAGACTAAATTTAAAAAACCTATTTAGAGGCTAAAAATTTCACCCATGCCGGGATTCGAACCCGCAACCTCTGGCTACCCGTGCCAGCGCTCTACCATATGAGCCAATGGGCGACTCACCGGCATCAGTGAAATTTCGAACCTCTTTAAACTATTCTCTGTATTATGTACAGGCAGCGACATCTGACTTAAGCAAATTGCATTACTTACAGCCCCGACTACCTACTTTGCAGTTAGGTTTAACATCGGAACGATATCACTGTACCCACATGATTATACTATTTTTATTTTTAATGCACTAACCCGTGCTAAAGAACAAATTTAAAAAACCTATTTAGAGGCTAAGAGACTGATAATGAATGACATACATAATAACACTGATAAAAGAAGATTGTTCGCATGTAGGGAAAAGTTGTCAATAGTTGTGGTTCGTCAAGAGTTGAAGCAGCGAATGAAAATCTAGACGTAATTTTAAATTCTGATTTAATTATGACAGCACACAGTTGAAGAAATAAAAAAATGGTGTAGTAAGTAGACGCTAGACGTAGCGTAAAGGTTTTATTTACGGTGTCAAACTACAGAGGTTTCTATTGCAGGCTAATTAGAAATTAAAAAAATATCCTTGTCATTCTATCAGGGCCTCGATTCTGTTATACAGGCTGTATGAGTATGATAACTGGATGGAAAGTTATCAACGTAAGCAAATAAATGTGTGAAGCTGTGTAACATTAAATAACTACCCTCAGGTATGCACCGTGGGTGTAATGGCAAATACAATGAACGTGGCGGTGCTGACGCGGCGCGATCTGGCGGCGGCGCCCATCAACCGGCTGCTGAAGTGGCTGGCCGTGGCCGACGTCTTCGTCATGCTCGAGTACGTGCCCTTCGTCGTCTACCGGTACCTGGTGAGTTAACAAAGGCATACATCGATGGAAACAAGAGCGACTAAGAAATGAGATGAAATACTTCGTATAGATTGGCTAATATAAGTAGAGCTATTAACAAAGAGTACGAAGTAATAAAAAATACGTTTGAGAATTTGTTAACGACCAAAGTAAACTTAAACAAAAATTGTGCACACTAATAAAGTCCTCAAGGTACGGACCTACCCTAGTTTGGGGACTGTCGGTAAACGTAAAACAATTTTTATAATTTATAAGCTACGTTAATTGTCTTTTTGGAAATAAATTATTTACTATTTCTACTACTAGTACATGAAAAGGTTAGCTTGCATGTAATGACTAATGAAAATTGATCAAGCGCTAGTGATCTGACACGATCGTGGCAAGTGGCAGCCCCTGGTCTTTCTCTACCTTCCTAGGATACAGGCGTGAGTTTATGATCTGTTATTTGTTTTTAGATTAGTTGAAATCATCTGGTGATAGACTAATTAATAGATCATATGAGACATAAAAATTATTAAGAGGTAATGTTTGAATGTAGGAAGTGGACTCCTACAACAATCCGATTTAAATACAACACCTATATTTAGAGTAGATCTTCAAGATGGACATAAAATGAACTTTACGCGCACTAACAGCACAGCTAGTTATGGATAATTTCAAACTGTGTGTTTTTGGGTGTTATAATTTTTTGCAAGAAGTACTTGATATTTTAAAAACCTATTTAGAGGCTAAAAATTCCACCCATGCCGGGACTCGAACCCGCGACCTCTGACCGTACCAGCGCTCTCCCAACTGAACTAAAGGGCGACTCACCGGCATCAGTGAAATTTCGAACCTCTTTACAATACTCTCTGTATTACGTACAGACCGCAACATTTTTAGCCTCTAAATAGGTTTTTAAATTGTCCTTAGCACGGGTTAGTGCATTAAAAAGAATATGATAATCTATTTGATAGTAGGCGATTTGACTACTTTTTTAATCTGGCATCTGTACCGATGTGTCAGAGGAAAACCACAAATTTTGAGATGGACATGAAATATCTACCTCCTTCAAAATATCTCCTAACAAGTTGCTCTTCTTCAGTCATGTTTTTTTATGTAATTTGTTTATCCGTCATGTTGCTCTACAAAAAAAAGTAAACAGTTTGCTTAAGACAAATTGTAAGTTTCGAGGAAACAGCGGAAAATAACCCTTTTGTTCTTAAGCCTTTTATTTTTAATTAACAGCTTAGTGTGGGCGCACTTCGTCCTTCCATTTCATTAAAGCTGATTATAAACATTGGGCGTCGGCTCTAGCTCCCGTATTGAAATATAATATCCAAACGGCTCGGCGATGCGACTTGAAACTCTTTGTTGCAGGTTCTACCGGAGACTTTGGATTTTCCGTACTCGTGGGCTGTGTACTTGTTATTTCACATGCACTTCGCTCAGATACTGCACACCGCGTCCATCTGTCTGACCCTCTCACTGGCTATTTGGAGATACATCGCAATAAAGTAAGTGTGAAGCGCTCGTGGCTTAGTACAGTCTATTTATTCTTACTTGTCCAATTTAGTAAACAAGATTCTAACCTTAAAATTGAGATTAGATGCCTAAACTAGAAATTTTCTCGCAAATTCATGAACTATCATGAACTATGTTTATAAAATTGGCAGCGTGTTATCTAAAAGAGTGTTCCAGGTTACTTCATTTATGGAATTATGGCAGTTTTGGACTAAAAAGTCACAGTTTAAGGGTAGAATCTTGTTTACTAAATTGGACAAGTAAGAATAAATAGACTGTAGAACCGAGTGATTGGAATCAATCCCTAGGGTTAACCAACAACAACCACGGTCAGGTACTGGATGGGTGACCACCTCGTGACTATAGGTAGTGGCCTTTTTTCCGAGTGCTTTCGTTAAGCCATTGGTGCCGGCTGTCATGTAATAGCATTCGTTAAGCCATGTCAGAGGCCTTATGGGCGGCTTGATAACTCTGTCTTGCAATCCTCCACCAACCCGGACTTGGTCTCCGTGGTTGAGTATGGCCTAAACTTCCTGCAGTAGTGACCCCCAGCAGTAGGGACATACAAAAAGTCGATATCAATCAACCAAAGTAAGTGTAGCATGGTAGCTAACTGTGAAGGAAAACAACGCGAGGACACTCGCGGCTTGTTTGGCTCCGCAGGTATTGACTTGTCTTTTCTGTGGGCTAGGCCCACTAAGCTGTTACGATGGTATAGGCGTTGGGCAAGGCTACGCCATCTGAAAACAGTGTCCCAGGCACTGCAGCGTCGGAGTGGTCTCTTCACCCATCTGGTGTGAGTGAAGGTGTCACTGGACGCTGTGTAAATCAACTCGGTACGCAGATTCATAGGCTAATCTTATAGTATCTTTGCATTTTATTGTACGCAAAGAAATAAACATTATAAACTTGCTGACCTAGCGAACTTGGTACCGCCTCTCAGTCGATTCTTTATTTATTTTTTCTCCACATAAGAACCATAATCGTACTTCAAGGAATATTCTAAAGAAAGAATTAGCCAAATCGGTTAAGCTGCTCTCGAGATTTGCGCTTACCAACACATTCAGCGATAATTTTTTATATTATACGAACTTCGTACCGCTTAACAGTCGATTCATTTTTTTCTCTCCGTAAGAACTATCCCTGTACTTCAAGGAATATTCTAAAAAAAAATTTTGCGAAATTGGTTCAGTTGCTCTCGAGATGAGCGCTTACCAACACATTCAGCGATTTATTTTTATATTATAGAAGATGAGAAAGTTTGAAAGTACGTATAGATGTTTGTTACTCAATCACGCCACAACGGCTAAACGGTTCGATGACATTTGACACAGAGACAGATTATAATCTCGAATAGCACATAGGCTACTTCCTGTCTAGGAAAAATACATATTAAAATTTATTCGCGAACAAAGTTGTGGGCGGCACCCAGTAAAACATAAAGCAACATGAAAGAAATTTCTCTAGAATTAAGATCGCCTAAGTACGTCTCGCGGTTCAATGTGATTGTTTTTGTAGTTTTTAAAGTAGAGTAGATAATGTTTTTTTGTAAATGTACAGTCTGTTAGCTTTTAGAATATACTTCGGCTACTATCGGATAGAATCGGATACATTCGTGTAATAAAAATATCGGAACTAATTTAAATAAAATACACTTAATTTAGAAAAACTTTTCAAAAAAGTTTTATACAGAGCAGGAAGTAGTACACTCGTGTGCTTTCGGCGAAAACCGAAACCTACTCTAGAGCCCGAGGAATATTTTAAAAGCTAACAGACTGTATGTAGGTACCTACGTATAGCTAAATAATCAAGGTTGAGGTGAACATTGCTGGAAACTAATCTCTTCTATAAATTATACAAAGCCCGAGCCGTTTGCGCAATGTCAGATCACACTCTATAAATAGTTGCCTCAGGGAGGGATAGCAAAAAGGGTGATTGAGTGTTTCGCTGATAAGGCTGTTTGTCGAGTGACCTGAATGTTATGTTTTTGTTTTTAACACCTTGCCATTACTAGAACCAAGTTAGTGTAATTATTGTCGACTGCACCAAAGTCACTTGAACCCTACCATATTTTCTAATTCCTAATTCATCACGTTAAATATGATTTCATACAATGCATTCTAAGACCTTGCCCTGTCTGGTCGTCCCGTATTGTCCTGTTACATTAGACAACGCAACAGACTTTACATTAATGTACTCTACTCCTAAGTTAACTACGAATTTCCAACAAAAATGTGATCTTATTATTATTATTTCTGTGTAAAGAATATTCTATCTATCTATTATTCAAATTCTTTATTGCATACCACTTAACCTAAGTTTTGGAGACAAGACTAGCAGGTAGTGCAACTTAAAATATGAAATAAATTCACTACTTCTTTAGATCTACATATACTGTTAGGTATATGTTTTACCCCTAAATGTATCCCTTGAAACGCGCCGCTTGGACCGTTACAAGTGAAACTTTTGTGAATACAGAACGAATGTGCAATTTGTGCGCAGGTATTCCGATAAAAGTCACATTCTATGCACGGAGCGTCGCTGCAGCATCGCCATCCTCGCCAGCTTCATACTTCCGCCCGTCCTGTGCACACCGACCTTTATGGTAAGTGAATCTTTCGACTACACGAGGAGACAATATGACTCCCGAGTCGCCCGCCCGCCGGCAATTTATCAATGTCACTTGGGCTGATTTGAGATTAAAGAGTGGTTGCTTGCCGTAGAATTGAATGACTGTTCTATGATAAATCGTTGTTCAAATAGACCAAGATAAGTATAGATATACACGACAACGGAACGATACTATGATTTCTATGTAAGGTTGATATACCTAATTATTATTCAATATCAACTTTAATAAAAATTGCTTCTTCTTACTTCTACTTAATTCCACACCAGTCTTCTATTCTGTTTATAGCTTTCGAAGTAGTAGTTAGGTATTTTCTGATTGTCAATAGCCTCCTGTTATATTCAGTCAATAAATACAATAAAATTAATTAAGGTATACCTACAGAGCCCCGTGCTTAATGTCAATTGCCTATATGTACTTAAACCAAAGTTGTAACCGGGAAACGTTATTTTATGAATCGGTTACGTTGAATTATAATCCATCTTGTTAGGTTTGCAACTTAAATTCAACAAAATTTTTGTACTGAACATAAATCATTATCCAATATTATTATGAAGCACTGTTACCTCGAAATAAAATACTTGTAGTTACCCATGTACGCAGTAAAATTCACGCAATTAACATTCTGGTTACACACACATTCCGCTTTGTCCAGTGCGCCATGTTATGAACGTGATTAACATTCAATGCATTGTTGCAAATATGCCGAATGTCAATCACTACTTTTTAATGATTTAGGCATGATTCGGCCAGTCAAACTGCATACATTTGGTTACCTTGTTTTTGCTACTGTTTCACTAATACAAGTATTGATCTCGTTTTTTGATAGGTATTTGACATCCACACGAAGAACCTGACAGACAAATATGGCAATATCAACGGCATCGCCTATCACGTAGACGCCGACTTCCAGGGCCTGCTGTACCAGGCCAACTTTTGGGTGCACGCGGTCGTAATCAAGCTGCTGCCGTGCTCCATACTGACCGTCATCAGCGTGTGGCTCATCCGAGCCCTGTACAGCGCCAACCAGCACCAGAAGAACCTGAGAAACTACAGTGCGTGCCCGTCCGCTGAGAAGACCGTGAAAAGGCAGCACAAAGCGGACAAGCGAACTGATCGCACGACGAAGATGCTGCTAGCCGTTTTGCTTCTTTTTTTGGTGACGGAGTTGCCGCAGGGGATTTTGGGGCTGATGAGCGGGCTGCTGGGCTGGTGTTTCTTCAAGCGGTGCTACGACCTGTTCGGGGAGCTGATGGACTTCTTGGCACTGCTGAACGGCGCCATCAACTTCGTGCTGTACTGCTCAATGTCGCGCCAGTTCCGGATGACGTTCCGGCAGATGGTGCTGCAGCCGAGACTAGCGCGCTGGTTGCCGCCGCCCGTGTCACACTCGGAGTCTCACAATCAGAACACGTATGTCGTTTTTTGAAGGCATGTATTCTTGTGCATCCCGTGTTGCTGCATGTTGTTAAACTTATTTGTTTGTAGCCTCAGTAGCAAGCTCGATCAATCGCCCTCTGTCTCACTTAATACCGATTTCACCTTGATGAACTACTTAACAGGGCGAATGCAATAATATGTCAAACTTACGAAGCTGTGATTTGGCTTTTCATTAAACTCTTATTGAATGATTTTTGTTTAAGTTTTTTAGAAGCTGATGGAAAGTAAACCTTCATTTCGTTAGGTTCGATAGAATGTTTTAAAGTGAAAATGTTTTTTATGTAATCTAGTGAACTATGAAATACCAATTTTCCTCCCTGCAGGTGCACAGAAAAAGTACAAAGGTAGCTGCGACCTCCATACTCGGTAGAAACTGTACTGAAAGTAAAGTCCATATTATCGGTACGTTGATTTGTTAAAATTTCTATAAAATACCTATTATTTTGCGATAAACAACAGATTCAAGTACCTTGTGCTTTGTTACTCGTTTTACAATACGCTTTACTTTGAAAAGGTGCTGGAATTTCAATTGTTTGAGCCCGCGAATAAACAAGTTTAATCCTTCTTTTTTCACGTATACGTAATAGATTACGTACTTCCTTTGAAACATTACCTTAGATAATGTTTTTAAACATAGGTAATGTGTTTTTTTTTTAAAGCCACTATACATCACGAGAAAAAACTAATTTTCGAATTCTTCCTTATCCTTCAAATTAAATACGTGTATTAAATCTTTACTTAATTTTATAAACACGAAAGTTTTAGTATGTATGGATGTTTGTCACTTAATTACGCCAGAACGGCTGAATGGATCTGTGCCAAGTTTGATTGGCACAGAGATTATAGTGTAGAATAGGACATAGCCTACTACACAATGCGAACATTGCGAACATACAGAAAAAAAATACGTTAGAAGTCGACGGCGACAGCTTGTTCATTATAAAAACCAAACTTATAAAAACATGATTCATTTAAAGAATCCGTGGTTACGTCTTTTCTTTTAGCACTATTGTTACCGACCATTTAAACTTTCTTTGAGGAATTTTTTAGGCAATCGTCTTTTTATATACAACAAAGTTGTTAGTTTCGGAGTTAATAGATTATGTGCACAATCATGGCACAACCTTGCGCTATGGCGCTCATTAGGGGAGGGCTATGTCCAGCAGTGGAATAATATAGCCTGAAGAAGAAGAAGATTATGTGCAGAAGAATCTAAAAAAGAAACTCTACACTTCACTTCTCTTCATAGGGCACAGGCCTTCTCTAATGGTGAGAGAAAATATGACCTTAGTTACCAATGGTCCTAAAATCAATTCTATTAGTAGTAGTACTAAAATTAACTTTAACGCAGTCTAGGTATGTAAGTGATCTAATATTTAATTACAATTTATTTCTCTTCCCAGTGTATTGTGAACGCGCTACTAAACTACGTTTGCATGACAACTTTTCGTAGCACTGTTATTAACTCAATTGGATTGGCATACATACATGTATGCCTCGCAAACAGAATGCAATTGTATGCAATAAGCTTTTCATGTCTGCGATGGTTATCATAATAGGAGTTTTAAATATTAGTTAGGTTATTTATCGCTTCGGTAACTCCTATCTACACTATAGGTGAAGTGACCGCTCACGCTGTAGAGCTTGAGACGTACATATACATATTATACGGGTCTAATCGTGATTATATATTAGGTAAAACGTAATTACTTTATTTGACAACGTTGTAGTTGCTGTGGCCACGGGTAGACTGAAGTGGCGAGTACAGTCAATTATTGTAGTGAGGGCAGGTGGTATCCCCTTAAGTCATTTATAATTTTACGCAGAAGCCGACATACATAACACTCACTAGGACCGAGGACCGGTCCGGTGATAAGGCGCATGATTTGTATTTACTTACCTAGTGCTACGTCGGAAATTAAAGTTATTAACTTATACCTAATAAATAATCGCGATTGGATCCGTATAATATGTAACTAAGTGTGAGCATCGCGATTCATTAAAAAAACTACTTATACATATTCTTCGACAGTAAGCATCATATTATTTATAAAACCACTCCTCAAGTGGTTTTTCCTTCATCGCAGAATGTACATGAGGAGTGTTTTATTTATTTATTCACTTTGGTAAATCATCACCTTAAACTTGTAATATAACGAGAGGATTTAGAGGAATTGTGTTTTTATTAATGATATCTGTGTCTTTATCAATAAAAAGGCAGAATTGTACAACACTACAAGATTGATATGATTTATTATCTTTTTTTTCAGGGTAAAGACGTCGATACCTTGAGGAAGGGTTGCCAAAGGGAAACCCCCCATAGTGCGCGAACATTTTCTGTAAAAAACAGTGTTTTCAAACTGACTGAGACCACCCTAATGTGAAGTTGATAAATGAATAATCTGTGTTTAAGTTTTATCATTGTTAGCGTAAGAACTTTACTGAAAGTTACTCCTCTCCCCGGCTTCACCTCGCGAGGCTCTTATTGTTTGAACTAAACTTTCTACTTCAGTTTGTTTCAATAAAATATAACTCTTCTATAGAAACTTCTATGTTAATGTAACTTGTATTATGGTGTGGAAAAATTTAAGCCTTCTAATTTGTCAAGTTCAGTTTTTTTTATTATTATCAAGTGTATTGTGTTGTATATGGAAACTTGAATCACATAATGGGCAACGTTCTTAAAAAACATTTCTGTTTTTTTATAAATGTTCGAGAAAATAAGTAAATTTGAGCCTATATGAGAGCCTACAGGTTGTCCTAGGTCAAGAGCAAAGGCTTTCATAATTTACTGTGGCAAATTGTATTTCTCATTAAAGATATTTTATTTCTATAGAGCCGAATAATTATATTTATTTGGACAGATTTAATTAATTTTAAAGCAGATAAAAAGAACCAGAAAGTACGGCATGCACGTTAATCAGCCATTTTCAGCACAAATTCACAAAGCCATTCATAGATGGCGCTTATAGGCGTGGCCATAGAAGAACCAGAATACGGCTGTCAAAATTATTCTGTGCGTAATACAGAGAATATTGTAGAGATTCGAAATTTGACTGATGCCGGTGAGTTGCCCATTAGCTCAGTTGGATAGAGCGCTGGCACGGATAGCCAGAGGTCGCGGGTTCGAATCCCGACATGGGTGGAATTTTTAGCCTCTAAATAGATTTTTATAGCAAAAGGTCGCGGGTTCGAGTCCCGGCATGGGTGGAATTTTTAGCCTCTAAATAGGTTTTTAACTTAGGCCCTGTTCCACAGAGCTAAAATTCTTGGTTTACTATGGCAGAAGATCAAAAAACGATCAAAGAAGATGGACGGTGGACGAAGGCAGTCACAGAGTGGTAACTGAGAACTGGGACCCAATTCTTACTTCATTATTTTTAGCCTCTAAATAGGTTTTTAAAAATTATTCTGTGCTAAGCAAAACTTGCAGTAAAAAGGAGGCCTATGCCCAGCAGTGGGTTGATGTGGGCCGATTATAGATATAGATTATAGAAGCAAAATTTGATACACGTATCCCTGTTCTCGTATGTGCACGCCTGTAAGCTCTATCTATGAAGGGTTTTGTGAATTTGAAAACGGCTCATACCGTAAGATCTTACGAGCTGTCAGATTCTAATGATACCGTACAAGACCTGTACATGACCCGTACAAGAACACTATAAAATAAAAAATAATAACATAAAGACCTCTAATCTGTGCAAACGTAACATTAGGTTAGTTTTATTTTACGGAATATCGGAATATGAACTTATTGGCGTTTTTGTTAAAAAATATGAAACCTTTGATTTACGTGTCAAACGAACGTTAGAACCTCGATTGAACTTATTGACAAAAATACAAGAAATCTGTACACTGGCCTGCAAAACTATGTATATACCGATCACACTTTTAAAATTGCAATAACTTTTTAAGTGCACAAAATAAGGCTTTCGAAATAAAAAGGACTCGAAAAACAGTTTTATTTTGTGTATTAAATCTCAATAGTAGGTAACCTTCTTTTTACACAGGGCTTAAAAAACAACAACATTTTCTGTTGTAGTCTAGGATAAAATGAAATTAGAACTGTAGTACTTATTTTTTTAGGTTCGGTTATTATTAATTTATAATCGTAGCATTATATTTACTGACTCTATGCCTTGATGTATAAATCATTCGTAACTATGGTCAATATTTAGAGCAATGCCCTTACTAATATTGCAAATCGAGTCACGATAAATTTTTAATGGTCATCCAAAATCATCCATCCTCCACAAACTAAAATTGGGTTTATAGGTTAATGCCTATCGTATATTCTTAGTTACACTGTATTAATAGTTCCACGAACTATCAGATGTGTATTATTAGATCATCGGATTAATAGTCTCTTAGGGACTATCCACAAGATAAGCCGGCGCGTAAAGTTACTAGGTAAACTAAACTGTCAGCGGCTCCAGACAGTAATACTGCCACCGAGGGGTAAAAATCGTAACTTTTTTTACGGATCGCTTCTGCAAA